>JAOANR010000013.1:14324852-14971876 GCA_030278955.1 Hygrophila difformis | reverse complement strand
GAACTAGTTTTGTAGTTATTGCTAGTGATGAACCAATTTGTTTCGTGGAGGATACTCTAAAGTGGAATGCTACATTTATATTGTTTTTTGAAAAATTACATTGATTGTTGATCTTAAGTGGATTAACTTTTAGAAACAGTTGAGACAAATTTTGTTTTGTCCTGCTGGTGTTATAAGCACATGCCCACGAGAGTGTCATTCGCAGTTGTCTATTGAAGTCGAAGAAAGATGCTCTTGGTTTACATGAAAAATAAAGATCATTGACATGTGATTAGGCCTTAGGAAATGGGTTTTGGATTTATCAGAGCCCAGAGCATTGAAAGCAATTAGTGGTTATTATTTGGTATATTTAAACAATTTGATGACTACAAAATTATAGATTTGTCTCGTTAAAAGATTATTGTGGGAGTTGGTGCTCTATCAGTTACCAAGAGCATTCTCTTCACCTTGGGCAAACTCACTTTACACCCCATCAACTCTTGTTGCAGCATATCAAAACATGTTTTTCTACCTCAAGTTTTGTTGCCTTCTAGTGCTTTTCTTACTGCTACTTCTCTTGACCTCTTATTTTTATGCAACATTTCTATTGCTAACCATCTCAATCATGTTAGTCCGATACAGCATCTGTGAAAATTCCAGAGCTTGACCTGGAACTGACTAGTGGCACATTAGGTGGACTGGTTACGACAGTGGAAGGCTTGATATCAAAGATTAGTGAAAGTACGTATGTTGTTAATTATTTTCTGTTCTATTTGAAAACTATTATATCATGACAAGTGATATTTCTTTGGCGCTTTCTTGCCGAGAACCCTTATTTTTAATTAAATTATTTGTTTAATTTTATTGAGTTTTTCTTGGGTTTTAAGGTGGGTGTGGATTAATCATATGCCTTCATTGATTAGAAGGACTTTATACCTCTATTATGTTTTGTATAATTGCTCTTTAATTAGTGCTAAAGGCTTATCTAATCATAGATTTTACTGAAGTGCCTGATTCCTTTGTGGACCCAACATTAACACGTGTGATAACATACTTCTTAATGGTTTTACCTTTGGTGACAGTCTTGATAACATTTAGTCCTGAGTTTTTGAACTACAATTGCAGGTCTCGAGAGAGTACATGGTTTTACCTTTGGTGACAGTCTTGATGATGCCAAGCGGAGCAAGTGGAAAGAATTTAGAGCAACCATTGAAAAGGTACAGAAGCCAGAACTGCCAACTTTAACCATAATGTATGACATACTGGCTTCAAACCTTTGCTTCCCCATATCTTGCTGTTAGTTCCCTGTTGGGTTTCATCAATGTTACTTTAAAATTGAATTCATATGGAGTATTATTTTGTGGTGAAACTATGGAACTTAAATCTATGTAGTTCCCTTTAGCCCTGAAGTAGTAATTTTGCTATTACATGTGCATTATTGGATTATCGTTACTAAGATTAGCATCTTAAGATGAATATACTTCCTCCGTTCTTTTATAAGTGACACACTGTTCATTGAGTAACTTTAATTCGAGTTTTTAATACAATTATAAAAGATAAAATAGTCATGTGGGATCTTGTTGGATTCGTCTAATCGCTTAGATTTAGAATATCAAAGTTTCATAATTTTTACTTGTATGCAATTTGAGTTATTGATAATTAAAAATATGTATTGAATTGCGTGAAATGTGGGTCCGTGGCACTTAAAAGAACGGAGGTAATTATATGTTAAATCTTTATGCCGTGAGAGCCAGCTGGTACAAAAGTTGTATGCATTCACATGCGAATATTCACTTTTTGGAAGTTTTATATAATCAGATTTGTTATTTTAAAGCAGATTTTGCTTTGAGGTGAAGCATTTTGTTTTAGTTAAAATAATCAGATTCGTATAGATGTGGACATGCTTATTTTCTTGAAATAGTATGTTTGACTGTTGAATGAAATTCTCTTCTCTTACAGCTCAAACGCTTGGATGAAGCTTGGACGTTGATTATCGATGATGCTTTGGCGAATTCCTTTGTTGCCCCTGTAACTGATGATATGAAAAACGACAAACAATTGGCATGTAAGTTTTTTGTTTTATTATAGCATTTTGATGATGAATGATTGTGGCAACACATTCACATTTGCCTTTAAACACGCTAAATGGTTTTGGTGGCATCATTCCCAATCTTACATGAGTTACATGCATTTGTTGCAGAAATTTGTCTACCCATTGTTTGCTAGTCTAGTTTCATTATACATGCACGGCACGGCTGAGCGGTGCCAGCTGCTGTTTTGATTTTGATCCATTTTAATTCAAGTAGATGTTGACTCTTTTGCATGGGTTTCCAACATTGTGATATGATTTATGCTTCTTACTTTTATGTGTTGTTTGTCTTTGAATTTCATTTACTACGTCTTTCTGGCATGGCATGTCAGTCGAGGAGTACGAGAGATCTTGGGAGCAGAACGAGGAATTGGGTCTGAATGATATAGATACTTCATCTGCGGACATTGCTTACAATGACGACTCTTCTACCGCCGCTCCAGCTGATACTCCAAATGCCTGATTTTACCATACACATCTTGATAATGTTCCGATCCGGCCATTATTGTTACTATAATGCTACAATTTATTATGAATTTTGGATTATCTGCTTGTAACATTAATTTATTTGAGGAAAGAATGATAGGATCCATCCACTATATTTATTTATTTATGATTTTTTTTTTTTACTACGGATCCACCAGCACGTAGTCCCAATGAACATTTTAAATTATTAATAACTCAAATTCGGTATAAGTAAAAATTCTAAAAGTTCAAAATTTAAAAACTACAAGACGAGAGGAATCTAATAATATCTCATTTGGTTATATTTTAAATTATATAACTATGATAAAATTTTACGTCAAAGTGTAGTGTCATATTCATAAATGTAACTATCTTTAAAAAGGAAGTATTTTAATACTCTGAAACTGATTTTAAATCAACTGATTTTTAAACCATGCTGGACAAGATATGTTTCAGCCAGCATGTGACAAAGACAATTAGTACTCCCTCCGTCCCGCGAAGATTGAAGCCTTTCTTTTGGGCACGGTAATTTAGTCAATGGGGTTTGGTAGTTAAAGTGGTGAGAATATTTGTATTTAAGATTCTAATGATTTTTTTTTATTGTTTCTTTTTTAATAAATATTGTACTAATATTTAAATTTCATCCTTGTGTAATTGATTTTTTTTAGTCATAATTAAATTAAAATATTAATTTCCTTAAAAAATTAATATTTCCTATTTAATTCTCTCAATAATATTCGGTTTAGGCTCCTGTATCATCTTCTGGGATCTTCTAGGCAAACAAAGGCACACATTTAACGGCAATCAAGTGATGATATGGAAATTTTTAGACATGAGACACCTTCAAAGCACAAAAGTTTATACCCTCTTTATCTGGTGCTTCTGGTCGGGCATCACAGGCCCCTAGTGTGACACCAAGTCATTCTGAAGACACATTCTAGGCAATCACCAGAACTAATTCTAATGAAGTTGTGGGCTCATTAAAAGGGAGAGGCAAAAAAAGGAAAGACAAAAGAGAGCCCAAAAAACAATGTAATGAGAGACAATCCATTCATTCTCAACAAAAGCCATCAAAAGTTAAAATCTTCCCTCTTTCACTTCCCTCCAAGCCACATTTATCTCTAAAAAAATCCCTCCAAAGCCACAATGTATACCAATACATAGGCAAAGTCCAAAAGTTACCCAAAGTCATTCATAAATAAACAGTATTTACTCAGGTGGTGGCAACCCAAAAACAACAGCAAAATGCACTCCTAGGTTATAGCAGCAGAAAAGAGCGCGACAAAATATATTCTTAGGTGGCAACAAGGTACTACTCGTCTACTCGTCTTCCTCTTCCATTTCACCACATTTAATGTAGTTCCAGTATGAGCCCCTCGTTTACTTTCTCAACAGCAGCTTCAACCCAGCTTGCTCTTTTTTGATTTCAATCCACACATCATCTTCAAATCATCACTGCAAATGCCAACGCAACATCTTAGTTGTGAAGAACGGAATGCTATCACTCAATTTCTTCTTCAAAATAGCAAAAATGGGAAGCCTATTAGAGGGAAAATGAAGGAAGCACAATTGAAATATTCAACCTCAAAAAGCACTTTGCTTAGATTATGGAATGAAGCAAAAAAAACAAGCAGCAAGAGGTGAAGCCATCATGTTGAAAAAACATAAACCATATGAAAAGAGAAGGCCAAAAGTTATTGTTGACATAGAATTCATTCAGACAATTGAGCTACGCAAACGAGGAAACATAAGGACACTTGCAGCAAGCATAAATTGCTCAAAAACCACAGTTGGCAGATGGGTGCAAAATGGGGTTTTGAGAGCACATACCAGTGCACTAAAACCGGACCTTACAGCTCCAAACAAGCTGTTAAGGATGCAATTCTCACTTGATGCACTTGTTTATGATAAAATTCAAAGAGCTTTTGCATTTCAAAGTATGCAAAACACCATTCATATAGATGAGAAATGGTTTTACATGACTAAGGGGACCCACAGATTCTACTTGACTCCGGGGAGGCTGAACCACATAGAACATGCAAAAACAAGAAATTTATCACAAAAGTCATGTTTATGTGTGCTGTATGCAGGCCTACATTTGACTCTGATGGCGGGGTGATATTTGATGGCAAAATAGGCATTTTTCCATTTACACAAACTGTACCAGCAAAAAGGTCAAGCAAAAATCGGGCAGCAGGTACTATGATCACTAAACCGATTGATTCAATAACAAAAGATGTTATCAAAGGCTGCTTGATCAATCAGATATGGTGAAAGTCACATTTCATTAATTATATTAACATGTACCATGTGTTCTGGCAGTGAATATATATTCATTATGACATTAGACTAACCTGTAGTATAGAAACAATAATATACAGCCAGATCATTTGTTCTTGGTAATTTCCCTAATTTCCCTTTCTAACTTCAGATCATTCCAGCGATAAAAGAGAAATGGCCAGCTACTTCAAGCAATGTAATATACATACAACAAGATAATGCGAAACCACATATAAAGGATAATGATCCAGATTTTAGAAGTGCAGCAAGCAGTGATGGTTTTGACATCAGGTTGGTACATCAACCACCTAATTCTCCAGATCTAAATGTCAATGATTTGGGATGGTTTAGGGCAATCCAGAGCATACAAATTGAGAAAGCATGCTGCACAATAGATGAATTGGTGAATGCAGTCAAGTTGTCATTTGAAGAGTTATCAGCTCAAACTCTAAACAATGTGTTTCTAAGTCTACAAAACTGCATAATTGAGATAATGAAGAAGAATGGGAATAACAACTACCGAGTACCTCATATGAAGAAGAATGCACTAATTAGACTTCAAGCATTGCCCACTAATCTCAAGGTGACCGATGAGTTAGTGAATGAGTGCATCAAACACATGCTAGATCATGGAAAACTGGAGTATGCTGGGATGTTGGTTAATAGCTTATCCATTGAACAAGTAGATGATGCTTAGATGTCAATGATGCACTAGATATAGTCTTATTTTGTGTAGCATATGTATGTATTTTGTGAATTATGAACAACACAAACATATGTGAGTATTGGACTGGCCTGCCACTGAAGCACAATTGATATAGTTTTATTTTGTGTGGCATATGTATGTATTTTGTGAAGTATGAACAATGTAAGTGTTGGACTAGCCTTCCAGTGAAATTTATTTGGACTTCTAAAAGCTATATTTGCATTTTTTTGGAATTAATCAACTACATTTCCATCCTGGATACCAAAGTCAATAACAAATGGTGAAAATAACCGAATCTGTAGTTTATAGAAACCATGCCGCATATCTGAAATTGATATTTTCAAGCCATCAAACACTTAAACAGGGGAATATACAAATTACAAGATGGCTTGGATGAAATGAAAGGTATAATTCCACTAGATTAAATCAATCAAGTGAGCCATCAATTAATCTTAGCAGTTTGGCACCATATTGGCAATGCTTCAAGATAAATGCTTGAACCATTGCCCAAGTTCAATAACAAGGTGTGAAACTATTGGTTTTAAATATTGAATGAATGCCAACTGATCAACACATTTTAGCATGCTCAGACAACACAAGAAAACTAGAACAAGACAATTGAAATATTGCAAACTTGGAATTATGTAGGGAAAAAGAAAAAAGAAAAAAATTCCACTCACAATTGAGATGGCCTTCTTCTACAAAGGTTAGACTTCTCCTTTGTCATCCCACTGGCATCACTATCCACCATTGAAACTTCTGGTAAAGTGGCCGACAGCAACCATGACTCGACATTGTTCATTCCCAGTAGAGCTGATTTCTTCCACTTATCTAATTTCATCCCAGTTAGAATTTATAGTGTTTCATAACCACTACATAATGATAATGGAGATATCTGACAAATGTCTGGTAGCCCGGAAACGAGAACATCTTCCGTACTGCCATACTTCAAATCTTTAGACCCAACAACACATTGGTATTCCCAGATGCCCTCTGTTTCTTTAACACATTCCGACTCAGACCGAGCCCCAACAACACATTCGGATTCCTCAGCCCATATGCCATCAGTTTCTTCCACGAAGGTATCCGATGCAGATGGGTGGAGCGGATATAAGGGGAGACTGAGCAAATCCTCCATCAGATTCAGACCGAGCGACGGATGGGTAAACGTGCACACTGGCGTTGAGGGTAAAACATAGCTTTCCAGATCTGGATGGATTAATTTCTCAAGCTTAGCAGACATCGCACATGTAATAAACCCAATATTTTCTTCAAAACTTTCGGCAAGAACAGTTGATTTCATCATAAATCTGAGAAATTATGAAACAACGAGTGAGATTGACATGGAACAACGATCCAATTTGCCCAATTTAGGGTTGGTATGGAAGAAGGGGATAGTACAGAGGATGAGAAGAACGAAGGATGAGAGAAGTCTGGGTTGGATTTTTTATTTTTGCTTTATTTTTTGTTTTAAAAGTTGGATTAGTGTTTTGGATTAGTATTTCAATTAAAATTTATAAGCACGTTTGATACCACTCTGTAACACCTCGAAATTCATCCTCATAAGGTTTCAGAATGTTACCACCATACTTGTCAGTCAGGCTCGCCCTTTGGCTAACTTAATTGACAAGTGCTACGGCTAAATATCTTCACATATAAATTTTGTAATATGGACTTTAAAATAATTGCCAATTTCATAAAATATAGTCATAAGAAAATTTAAAGTACTTAATACCAGAGTCATTGTTCTTTCTCACGCGGAAGCATAAACTAAAGGCAATATATAGAGCATTAATAATTAAAAGTACGTGGTTCCTTAAAGAAACAATCTTTTTGATGAAAGGTATCCCATCCCCAAATGCCCATGTCATGAGATGCAGTTCACATGTCAGCTCCAATATCTGTAAAAAGATAACACAACAACTTTTTATCAGTATAATGGTACTGAGTAAGTCAACTCGCTCCACTTTAAGAAGTGGATTTTTAAATAGTGGTTGACACTCATTTAAAAAAAAATAATTTTCACTTTTTCTTTTAAAAGGATCACACACATTACCTTTAACAAAATAAATAACTTTCAGTCTACCATTGTAGCAACTATGCACAAGAGGACACCATTTTTCATATATCATATCATATCATATCGATCATAAGTCATGATCAGCATGCAGCGGACTCATATACAGACACACTCCGGAGCCTCGGGTAACCCATCATGGATACACCCAAGAGTATAGACTCATACATGCAATAACGCCGTTTTGGCAAAATTTATCAACAATGCCGTCTTGGCATATTTAGAGGGGGAGGCCCCGCAAGACACATCCCTAGTGCATTAGCCCTCTATCAAGTATGGCATCTTACTCAAGTGTTTTTCACAATTTTCCACATAATATCCTCTTTAAAAGAGTTTTCAACAATTTCACGGGAGTAACCTCATAATAAGGGCATTCAATAATGTCAAATATCATTTCAACATTTAACTCCCATATCAATATCTCATAAATATGAAAATATCATTTCATGGATCTCAAAATCCAACAATTTCTCACTTGGACCAAAAATCAAGTCCAATATCGCAGTTTACGCCAAGTCAGTTTAAAAATTCATATGAAAGGCGATTGCTATGAGATTTAAACTGTAGATACTCAACATATATTGAACAAGTTTCATATTTTACAATTTTCAAAATAAGGTATGGAAACAATTCAAAAATCGAGTTCTTTTCAGAACATGTATTCTGCCAGAAATTCAATAGTGACTCTATAATTTTCAACAGGATTTAAAAATAGTAATTCGCGACCAAAAATTCTAAAATTTTACCACAAGGTAATGGTTTGGTGCTCATGGCGGAGATCACAGCCATTATGCATGGGCTTCGGTTGGCGCAATCCAAGGGTATTCAAGAAGTTGTGTGCTGTAGTGACTCCATTGAGGCACTTCGGTTGCTCAGATCCCCTCCAATGATGCATCATTGGCTTGCACCTAACTTACTTCACATCAACGAGGTGAGGAGGCAATTCCGGCTGTGTCGATTTGAGCATCGCTTTCGTGAAGGCAATGCTGTGGCTGACTGCTTAGCAAGAATTTGTGCCGACGATGAGAGTTTCTTCACTACGTGGGCTTTCCCACCCGATCCAGTGGTTCCGTTATTAGATGCTGATTATGCGGGCTCTTGGTTCCCGCGGGCCTAATTGTTTTTCCTTTTGCTCTATTCTCTAGCCTAGATTGGCTGTTCCGCAAAAAAAAAAAATCAAATTTCTCTAAAAGAGGGAAAGAGTCAAACTTCGTGGGATAACCAAAAAAGGAATAGGGTTCAAACTTCACGGGACGGAGCGAGTAGTACATTCCAAAGCCCAAAGGAGGAGCAAATTGTATTTCCTAGCTCTGATACCAACTGTAACACCCCGGTTTTTGGTCACCCAGGTCGGGGTGTCACCGCCACACTTCCCTAGCAAGACACGGTTTCTCCGAGCTTGCTAACCGAGCTTGCTAAAGAGATGCAAGGCTATAGTTTTTCAGAATTTAAATCATTCAAACAGCCCATTCATATATAATTTGAAAATAATATCATTACAGTTGCAGCGGAAAATAATATTTATATATATAATGCAGCGGAATATAAAAAAATAGGGCCAACATGGCCTAATCACGGGTTAAACAGGCCCGTTCATGCAAGTTCTAGTCTAAAGCAAAATTTAAGAATAAAGTATTCCCCAAAATTCCCATGAATGCATATGATGATGCATATTCTTCAGCTCTGAAAGAAAAAGGGAAACAATATGGTTTGGTCAGCAAAAACTTGCTGAGTAAGTTAACACATACATGATTATGGGGTTACCTTTAATTAAATTTAAAGAAAACATGTTCATACAAGACATGATTTAATTTTATCCATCTAATAATAATTTAATTGCATAATTTAAAAGACAAGGATTTCCATAAGATCATAATTCAACAACATGATAAAATAATCGCAAGACATAATTTAAAAGCATAATTTAAATAAGGAAAATATTCAAGTATTTCAGTATTTCATTCTTCCACTTTTGTTCAACATGATCTAGTATAATTTGTTCTTGGGGAATCGAACCCGCAAGAAGTTAAACGCATCCTAGGGAATCGAACCCGTAGGAATCAACACACGTCCTGGGGAATCGAACCCGCAGGAAGACAGACAATCGCCCTTGGGGAATCGAACCCGCAAGAACTCAAATACATCTTAGGGAATCGAACCCATAGGAATCAACACATATCCTGGGGAATCGAACCCGCAGAAAAACACACCCTGGGGAATCGAACCCGCAAGGTTTGACACAGACATCCTGGGGAATCGAACCCGCAGGGACACAGACGCCTTGAGGAATCGAACCCGCAAGGTTAAAACAAGTTTCGCAAATTTCACAAGTTCTCAACATATAATTTCACTAGTCGCTGTTTTGCTCCAAAATTTATTTAAAATTCATTTTAAGTCAGAAGATTATGAAAATTTATCGGTGACTCCGAAACACAGAGACGAACAAGTTTCGTGTTTTAACTTTTTCGATCCGAGTTAAGGAAACAAGTCAAAAATGTTGATTTCCATCAGGTTATTATTCTGTCCGAAACTACACAGCAACAGTTTCTAAATCTCGAAATTTACCATAGCAAACGAACTCCGAATTTGATGAAATTTTACAGGGAGATGCTTAAGACATATATCTACAAGTTTCATGTTCAACAAAAGATCTAATTCTCCCTATATCTATTGTAAAAAACGCCAACAAGTTCGGCCAAGAATCTGTCAAGATTTCAAGATCTAAATTTAGGACAGTTCGGTTTGGAGTCGAATTCCGATATCAAAGCTCAACGAAAAACTCCAAAAATTTACGGAGGTGTTCTTAATGTATAGATCTACAACTCTTATGTTTAACACCATTCCTAAATCAGTTTAGATCTAAGGTAAAAATCAATCTAAGGTAAAAATCAATCTCAAGTTCGGATAAAGAATCTATCACCGTTTCAAGATCTAAATCGATGGCAGGTCTGTTCACGGTCGTTTTTGAATACTAGAACACGATGAAAAATTATGAAATTTTTACAGAAGACAGATCTATGTCTTAGGAACGTTTTTCGTGTTTTAAGTTTTCTCATTTGAACAGATTTAAGGGTTCGGAAAAATCACGCAAGCCTGCTGCGCCATGGTTTTCTTCGGGTTGATAGATTTTAGGTTTCTTGATTAGATCGTTCTGTTAGGTGTATTTTAAATCCTCCCAAAACCATAGTAAGATTAACTTACAGATCTATGGATGTTTTGGCTCGTTGATTTGGAGGCGTGGCTTCCAGTCCACCGTTTATCTCCTTGATTCCGTCGGGTTCTTCGCTCTCGATCCGGATCGGGGTGTAGAATGGAAAAAGGATGAGGTTAGGATTCATTTTCGAATCAAGAATGGAAAGAGGAATAGATCGGATCTTACCAAAACGATAGAAAACCCCAAATTCGTCCAAGACAGTCCTTCCTCTCGGTGTTGTGCCTCCGACGACTCCGGAATTAGAGTTTGATGTGTAGAGAGATTTCGTAGGGTTTTATAAAGTGTTTGGGGCTGATTAGGATGGTTATTTATAGATGTAAAGGACCTAAAGGTCGTCCAAAGGCAGCCTTATGATGTCTTGAGTCGCAAGGTGTGCAACCGAAGTCGAAAAATTCGTATTCGGGCGAGTGAATCTCGCAACCGGCGAATCTGTCCGTTGGCGCGGTCGCGGCGCGCCGTTTGGCCCTTCACCGCGCGGCCACCACGCGGCCCACGCCTGGACTTCGGTCCGGGCGGGTCGTGCGATCCGTCGGGCATTTCCTCATCTCTTTCGGACTTCTATCCCTCTATGTTCTCGGGTTTGGATTTTCGGGATATTTTCGGGCTTCCTATTCCCTATCTAAATTCCTACTCGGGTCTAGATTTAATATTGGCCCTGAATTCTCGAGTCCATTAGTGTCGGATATACTTGTACAATTTATTCGATTAATTTTATCTTTGGCTTTACGAGTATTGGAAACTTAATTCCTTCTTAAATTAAATTCCATTTCTCATTTCTTTGTCTATGTATTATGTTTATTCATTTAGTATATTTATTTATTGTTATTGTTTTACTTATTGTTTATTTATTTATCTTATGTTGCAAAATTTCGGGGTATTACATTATGTCTCACTTTACTTTTTTAGCTGTTCCAACGCTTTTGTCACATTCCATGTTAGTAAATACTCCCTCCGTTTTTGAATAATTGAAACATTTGTTTATATCACGCAATCTAATATGCATTTTTAACGCTTAATCTCTCAAATTGTGTAAAAAAGTAAAAATTATAAAAATTTGATATTCTAAAATTACGCGGTAAGACGAATCCAACAAGATCTCACTTGACTATGTTTTATCATATGCAACTGGGTTAAAAAATTGAACCTAAGTTACTCAATGTCAAAATATTTGTAATATTTTTCTTTCTGCAAATTCCTTTGTGTTTGTAATAGTATATAGGGTGCATCCCCAAGAGTCTTGCTTCCTCCATGATGAACTAAGTGTCTGTCTTCTCCATTAGGGGAAATTATGTTTGAATAATATTTTTAATATTTCTTCAATAAAATTCAGGCTTCCAAATATTCCAAATACTCCATTATATAGTTAAAACCTTTACCCCAAACCTTGATGCATTCTAAGGTAGGAAACGAAATAGGATTGTGCGTTTGTTGCTGAAGGAGATAAGAATCGGCGAACCATCGGTTGCGGCTGCATGGTTGGAGGAAGTCCATAAAAACCCAGAGCTTGAGAAACCCGGCAGCAAGACGGTCAAACTCAAGATATGGCGTTTAGTGCTTAATTGTATTATCGGAAGCATGATGGGCTGATATTGGACTAATGGTAATGAAGAAACTAAAATCTGGGGTCAAAATAAAATAAAGCAAAAGTTGGTAGGGTTAATTGAAATTTGAAAAAGTCAAAGAGGTAATTATCAAAATAGGCCATCACAAGGAGGCCTTTCAGGTTTTAGGCCATGACAACTTGGATTATGAATTTTAGGCCATAACAAAACCACTTTAGTTCAATGTTAGGCCATCAAGACTTTTTAAAATTATACTTGACCCTACCAACTTTTGCTTAATTATACTTTTGACCCCATCAGTTGACTTCAATTTTTACCCTATTACACTTTGACCCCTATCTTATATTTTTCATCAAATATAGTCCAATTAAAGCCCATCATGCTTCCGATAATTAAATTAAGCACTAAATTTCATACCTTGGCTTTGACCGCCTTGTTGCCGGGTTTCCTAAGCTCCGGGATTTTACGGACTTCCTCCAACCACGCAGCCACGACCGATGGTTCACCGATTCTTGGCTCCTTCAGCAACAAACAGCACAGTCCTATTTCGTTTCCTACCTTAGGACGTATCAAGATATGAATAAAGGGTTTTAACTATATTATCGGGTTTTTTGGGATATTTGGAAGCCTGGATTTTACTGAAGAAATATTAAAAATATTATTTAAACATAATTTCCCCTAACGGAGAAGACAGACACTTAGTTCCTCATGGAGGATACCAGACTCTTGGGGAAATACCCCATACTTATACAGACTCGAAAGGAAATATGCAGAAAAAGAAATATTATAAATATTTTGAAGAGTTGGGAGGAATTTTCGATGCCTTCCATCTGCTTCAAACTCATTTATTTATAGGCGCCCACGGACTTCAGCCCCGGATTCCAATCTTCCTCTAAATCCTTGTGACGTCACTGCGTTCGTCACTTGGCCTTACTTTCCACCGGCTGCATTATTGTCCTTTTTTGAATTATTGCGTTAGGTGGCTTTTGTCAACTTTCCACCTTCTCTTGTCGGCCACTTTCTGCCAGCTACTCTGCCTTCTTTGTCGGCTTTTAATTATGAGTGTTGCCGACACCTCTCTTTCTTTTACATCCAGCTAATCTTACTTTGGCTTGTGAAAATTTTTTGGACGTTTCTTCCCTTTGTCCTGTTCGGGTCCGGATTTTTTCTGGGTTACCCGGATCTTTGTACCGAATAGGGGTTTCTCCTGTTCTGCACAATATGGGCATATGTAGTTATCCCATTGGCCAACATGCATCATGTTGCATGCCTTTTTTCTGGTAGACTCGGTTGCTGGCAACTTGTTTTCCCAGATGAGTAACCTCTTCTTTTCGAATGAGGTTTCCGCAAACTCTGTGCTTTTCCCCGTTAAAGAATTAACCAGGAACGATCCATTTAAATTGTTTGAGAATATTTTAAACGGATATTTAACCTTTTCCATCTCGGTGAGACAGACCCAGAATCCCCATGCTCGTCGGGTGGAGATTTCATCTTCGCTGATTGAAGATACCAATGGTGCCTTCTCATCCATAGACTTAACTCTGTTGAAGGCAATCATATCAGGTCTCTGTAATTTAATAAATTGAAAGACCGGATAAGAACCTTTTCCGACTATCTCTGGTGCCGCTGAAATGAACTTAAGCTCCAGAATATCTCCTCTTTGCAGGTGCGGGTTGTTCTGCCATGATTCGTGCACCGCACTACTTATCCATCCCGGAAGTTTTTCGATTTCCGGAAACCCTGGTGATGTAGTATGAACATATGCTAATGCTCCAAAGTCATACCACTTTCGAACCTCTTCTGGTTTCGATCCTTCGAGCATCCATACCCTGTTGTATCTCCCGGATGTCTCGATTACTGTTTTGCTAGGGTTAATTCCCTTTTTGGAAACCAGTTGTTCCCATTTTCCTTGGTAGTCCAGCCAGGCAGTAGATAGGACCTTCTCGTCTGAATTAACCTTAGAGGTGCCTGTCATTGGCCTAAGGTTAATTTCTTCCTCTTTCACCCCAGAGGCAGTGGGTTGACTTGAGCTTTCGGAAATGTGACTTTCCTCTTGCTCAACATTTTTGTCGGTATCCGACAATGGTTCCTTTGAAGCAGTGCTTGAATCTGCTTCTTCATATGTGACCACTTTAGCTTTTTGGGCACATTTCTCTTTGTTTACCAGGGAAGCTGACGCTTTCCTGATTGGCTCTAATACTGTTTCCCATAGTGCTGTCATTGCTATATGGGAGGTTCGTATATTGTTGCGGACCATGTCCACATCGCTCTGTTGTATTTGGCCAGCTGCTCGTGCATTGATCTTGAGCTGTCCAAAATGCTTCGATAGCTCCTCTAGGTTTTCTCTGAGGTGCCTGAATCTCGTAATGATGGAATCAGCTTCAAATGCTTCCATCTCTCGTCAAGAAATCTGCAAGAACATTTTCATGAGATTTTATAACATCAATATCATAAGTATAATATTGACATTCAGCTTGCCATCTGATAATACGAGCTTTTTCAATTTTTGATTCAAGTTTATTTTTTAAAAAAGCCCTAACATTAGTATTATCAACTTTTAATACAAATTTCTTTGCAAGTAAGAATAAAGGCCATTTTTTAAATGTTTTCCATACTGCAAAGAATTCCTTCTCGTTAATATGCCAAAGTTTGGCTTGTTGTTCAGTGAACAACCCTCCTGTGTATCTACAAGGTTCTTGACCCGTAGTTGTTTTTCTCATGAGCACTCCTGCCCATCGAAAATCATTGGCGTCTGTGTAGACTACCAGCTCATCCTCATCCTGAGGTATCGCGAGTTTTGGCAAGCTATTGCAGACTTGCTTTAGTTCACGAATTCTCTTGGTATGGATTTCTTCCCATTTACATCTAGAGCTTTCAGTCTCTTTCAGGAGTGGTCTAAAATCCTTTCTATATTTTGCAAGGTCTTTAATAAACATACCCGCAAAATTTACAACTCCTAAGAAACTCTGAAGTTGTTTCTTGTCTTTTAATATATCAGGAAAATTGCGGATTTTCTCCACAATGTGTTCCTGTAACTCTATTCCTGCTTCATCAATTTGAACTCCTAAGAATTCAATTTTGTTAGCAGTGATAGTGGCCTTTTTCTCAGAGAGAACTAGACCTTCCCTGTGACATGCATCAGAAAATATTTCAAGATGTTTAATATGCTCTTTAATATTTCGAGATGCAATCAGAATGTCATCTATGTAGACGAACATAAACTCTAGATAATCCTTAAATAGATTATCCATCTTTCTTTGGAATATCTGAGGGGCATTAGAAAGCCCCATTGGCATAACATTCCAAATATATTGCCCTTGTGGGGTGGAGAATGCTGTGAATTTCTTCGACTCATTCTCCATCTTAATCTGATAGAAACCAGATTTGCAATCAAATTTAGAAAACACTTTAGCACCTTTGATGCAATCAATTAAGTGTTCTCTACTCGGAATGTAATAACCATCAAACTGTATTATTTTGTTAATACCTTGATAGTTTATTACCAACCTGGGTTTACCTCTCTTTATTTCACCGTGGTTTCTTACCAAGAATCCATGGCTACTATAAGCTGAGACTCCAGGCTCGATGAGTTTAAGATCAATATGCTCCTTGATAATTTGATGCATATCTTTCTTATCCTACATATTCATTAAGATGGGTTTGTATCGAACATACTCATATTTATATTGTTCTTTTACCTGTAGAGTAGCTTCGATCTTGTTTTTATCCCACCATGCCAGAGGATCCTCGTTAAAGTTTCTCTGTATAAGTCTTTTGACATTTTCGAGGGACAATTTAGTTTCCCCATAAATGTCTAGTGAAGTTATATTTAATGACTTCATTTCCTGCATTGCTTCTTTGAGGTTTATAATTTCCTCAATAGAAGCTTCATCAAATCCTTGCTGTCTAAAAGACAACAAAACCTTACCAAACTTTCTTTTATCCTGCATTTTTGGATGGGTTAGTTTGGCATCATTATCACCACGTTTGCTGCGAAATAATATAGGCATTAACCTGTTGAATGCCTTTTCCCTGCGCAACACCTGTATCTCATTTCCACAACTTGTGGTAAATATTAACAAATTTCTTTTGTTATCTTGAACATATTTTGTAAAGGATTGTATAAAATTGTTCCCTAACAAAATATCCGCTCCTGTGTCATGAAAGTAAATAGTAGGCGTTTTTACCTTATACCAAGGTGTACCAAATGCTCCTCCAATCATGATATTGGCTTGTCGAATACCCTTATTTAGTACTAAGATTTTTTGGGAAAAATCTCTTCCTGCAATAATGGGTAATGATTCCATAGCTTCGCTAGGGAAAACTCCTGGTTTTGCCGTGCAAATACCTGATCCTGAATCAATATAAGCTGCGAAATATTCTGACTTATATTCTTCATATATTATCCCTACTGAGATATAAATTGAGAATGGACTTGTCATTTAATTCTGATTGTGTGACCCTTCAGATTAAATTCTATACCATTATCCTTTCTTACCAATGGTTTATGATTTTCGAGAAAACTTAATCCCAAAATCATAACCCTATTGTCTTTTCCGGCAGTGCCTAAGACTCTGATCTCGTGTCCTGCAATTTCAATTGTTCCTTCATAGGTTCCAATTGATGGCTGTTGCAAGTAGTATAAGTCATCACATCGAAAACGGTTAATCTTTTCAGTGATGTCGAATATTACTCGTATTTCTTTCCATCCTTCAGGGCATTTTATCTTTATATTATCTACCCCAATGGATTGAGGAGTTAGATCTTTGATGAACTCGTTCCCTTTATATGCCATAATTCTGTCTTCCGAAAAAGACATACGGCTTGCGTACTCAATTCTAGCACTCGTTGATCTGTCTAGAATTGGATGATCTCTTATTTGTATGTCTACTCCTCCTAACCTTGGAATTTGGGTAGGATTTGGAGTCATGACTTTAGCAAATTCCTTGAAAATTCTAGGAATTTCTATATATTCTTTCCTGATAAATAAGTCAGAATGATGACTATTGGAAAGTGCATAAGAGATTTTATAAGTTATAGAATATGGCCTGTTCCCTTCTTTCATCAGATCTTTTCTTTTAAAATCCTGATGAAGGGTTAGAACTCTACTAAAATCTTGGTCAGCTAAGTTATAGGAAATTCTAGGATGTATGTCAAACATTAATTTTCCAGCATATAAATTTCCTACCATAGTTCCAAGAAGACCATCTCTAAGGTTATTGATTCTTCTATCAGTGACTGATAGATGTAATTCAGAATCAATGCCTTCTTTGAAGGTTGCCTTAATTACTACTTCAATGGCTCCTATGTGGATCCATTTCATAGTAATGGCGATTTCCTCCTTCATTCTGCTTAATTCCTCAAGAATTTCTTCTTTAGGAATTAATTGCATATCCATAACATTACAAGTAAGTTCCATAGGAATTGCAAACTCACCTGCACTTACCTTGTAGATGATGTTATGTCTTCTCTGGTTGAGTCCCATCTGGTTAAGAACTCGTCCAATCCCGCCAATTCTGAATCCGTCATATGGGCTGAGGTTGGAATCTTGTCGCATTATTCTTTCCATGGTTCGATTCGAGATCTTCATCCTTGAAAAGAATCCAGACAGGTTTTCAGTGGTCTGAATCCTGTCTTCTTCAGTCAGATTCGGTTGAAGATCCATCTGAATATGAGTCCGAGTCACTTCTTAATTCTTCCTCGTAGATGCTTTCATCCGATGGGATGTCCTCAAACTGATAGACTGGTACCAGCTTTCCATGGTAGACTGCTTCCACGATATCCTCTGTGGCTTCGTACATTCGTACCTCACGATTCTGAGGGCAATCGGGTGAGATATGACCTCTGGCTCCACGCTTCCAACAGTTGCAGTCCTTGAAACTTTCGTTGGCTCGGGTATGGGCTCGTCTGAATGTTCTCTTGGACGTCGTTCTCCCCGTTCTCCTTGCTGCTGAGCTAGTTGAACCTTGGGATGAACTCTTCATCGTTCCCATTCTTTGTCCAGTTTTGTATGATCTGGCCTTGCTCTTGGACCACCATGCTCTTCTTCTTCGGAATGGAGGTCTTCTGAAACTCCTACTGTATGAGCCTCGACTCTTCTTCTTTTTCCTCTTTTCTCCTGATTCTCCTATAATTGTTGGAAAATCATTATTTTCACAGCAAAGAGGAGTTCTTTTTATTTTACCTCTTAGTCTCTTGATGTTCTTTTGGGTTGCTGCCTGTTGACACCATTCTCTGAGCTTATCCTTTAAGAAGGACATTCTTCGAGCTATTGAGTCCACTGTACCAGAGGGTACTGTGTACGATTGGATCAACATTTCTCTCCATGGGCTGCAGATCTTTGCAAAGAACATGGGACATGCTACTTCAGCTGTCATTTCACTCGAAAATAGTATTTACGAAACCAGTAGATGTATTCGTCTACTGCGCAAATACTTCTTAACTCCATACCCAATAATGCTTGGGTATAGACCTTGATTTTTTCGGTTCTCTGTTCTTCAAAATACCCATCTCCTACAAAATGGGTTTTGAATAAGCGGCCAAATCTTTCACAGATTGTGCTTTTGGATTCTCCCTCGAGTATTTGCTCTTTTAAAGCAGTCGTGGAGTTTTTCCAGCCCAGCTTTGCCGATCCTTCGAGACTCAGCTCTATTAATCTGACAAAGTTTTCTTTATCGAGTTCCAGGGTGGTTGCTGCAATCTTCATTGAAGCTACCCATTCATCGATCAGGTCTTCGATGTTTCGGAAGTCGATAACGTCGAGGTTTAGTGTTATGCCATATGGATTTAATGGTTGTAACATCATCTTGGCCCACGATTTGGATTCTGGTGCTCTACTTGGGTTCCGTCCTGGGTTTCGTCTTGCATTGAGATGCACCTCAGGATACCTGTTCATGTAGAAGTCTGTACTTTCTCTCATTGGGACATCAGGCGGTCCATCGTGGGTCACGTTGGATCCTGATCCTTCCGCATAACCCAATTGAAGAACTTCATTGGGTTTTACATTAACCAGATCCATAATCCCAAGTTGGGAGAATGATTCTGCTAATTCTTGTAGATCTGATAGATCTGCCCTGGAAACACTCATTCGACTGTTTTCAGGAGATCGATCATAAGCTCTTCTTGTGATTTCTGCTTTGGAACCATAGTTGCTTTACCCTTTTGATGTAAGGCTTGTACTGGTCCGAATGCATCTCTAATATTGGCTTGGTTATTCTTGGAAGATCCCGGAATATCCTTCTGCCTTTTCTTGATATCCGAAATGTCAAATTTCAGATTCAAAATTTCTTTCTTTAGGTCTTGAAATACTTTCAAGATCTCATCTGTTGTCTGATTCAAGTTATCTATTTTCCCAGGTATAATTAATACCCGGTTACCAAAATCTTGAATCGTCTTTTGGATTTCTCTTAAGTCTTTTGATAACTTAGAGCTATCCGGATCAATTTCTTTCCAGTCCGTTCCTCTCATTTTTAGGAAAGAAACTGATTTTGATAATATCTTGTCCCATGGACAAGTTCAAGAAATTCCTTTGGAATTTTCTATTTTTTATTTCCAAAATTTGGAAATAACTCGTGGGTTTCAAATTATTTGAATCCATTAAATAATTAAATCTTCTCCATTAAGAAATAAAATATTATAAATAATATAATTAATATGTTCTTCAATAAAACCTAGACTCTGATACCAATTTTCATGCGCGTTGGGTGTCATTTATATAATGAAAAATTAAGTATATTGAGAAAGGATTAAAGTAAATGAAGTCAAACTTTCTTGGGGTTAAAATGAAAGAAGAAAAAGTTGTTGGGTCATTTATTAATTTCAAATAGGTCCTATGGCCTAAATTTTGCCAAACTGTGTTTGTTATGGCCTGTTTTTACAATTCCAACTTGTTATGGCCTAAAAGTGGAATACCCTCCTTGTTATGGCCCTTTTTAACACTTACCCCAAAGTCAAAATAGTCTAAATGGCCTTAATTTGGTCAAAGATGGTTTCTAATGGCCTAAAATTAAAAATTGATTTTATCATGGCCCAAATGTGGAAATGGTGCCTTGTAATGGCCTAAAAAATTCATTTCCTCTTATAAGAAGATACAAGTTTACAACAAGAGATAATGGGCTCGAACCTCTATAGCTAGCCATTGACTATTTTTTCCACCACCAGTCCACCCTGACATGTTTATTTATTTCATCTCATAATAAAATCATTTGCAGCCAACAAGGTCAACTGTACACATACATACAACTGTAAGTACATTTCATTTTAATACTCCATCCGTCCCATTTAACTTGTCTTGTTAGACTTTTGAACACAATCGAATGCACTTTTTCAATCGTTAATATCTCAAAATATGTACAATGAAATTATATATGTATATTCTAAAACTACATTATCATACGATTCTAACAAGACCCAACTCGACTATCTTTTCCCAAATATATATTTGCAATAATATTGAGTCAAAGTTGAACTATGAACAGTTCCAAAAAATCAAACAGGACATAAAGCTATCAGGCAGGCCAAGCTCCGTGAGACAGTTCTTGAGGAAATCCCATAGCACATTATCATAAGCCTTAGCTATATCATTTTTGAGCACAATACTTTTCTGCTTATTCTTAGTTCTCCCCATATGAGTTATAATTTCTTGTAGTGTGTTGGCATTGTCCGCGGACCCTCTTCCCGGAAGGAAAACAACTTGATTGTAGGAGATGACTTTCTGCAGAATTGGCCTGAGCCGTTCCACCAAGATTTTGGTGATCACTTTATAAGCCACATTACATAAAGTAATTGGTCGGAAGTGATGGAAGCCTGTTGGGTCCCTTTTTCTTGGGGAGATGTGTAACTTACTAAATCTGTTTGTTCAACAACACACGCTTCGAATACTATTAGTAGGTTAGTACTAAATCAAGCACAGCGGAATAAAATACGTGAAAGTAAAAATGAACAAACAGAAAGTTGTTGACCCAGTTCGGCCCAAGGCCTACGTCTGGGGGATACCAATCCAGGAGAGTTCCACTAAATGTTCCAACACTGGGTTCCGACCCGAACATTAGCGAACGTAAATCTCCCATCACTCCAATCGCCAAGTAGAAAGTTGTATTGACCAAAACATCCCCGTTTTGGTGAAGATCCCTCCAAGACCTTTCTCTAAACCCTCAAAGCTCCCCGCTTCAAGTTTCCCTCGAACGAAGCCTGTGATGCGATCCTCCTTGATCTTCTCCTCCTCGTCTTTGAAAGCACGATGTCAACATGACAAATGCCTTGGAAGATGCCCACACATATTATCGCCACCTTTATGTGTAGACTCACGAAATCATCTTCTCCAAATGTTCAACCAAGGCGCAATGACATTCATAGATATAACATGAGAATCGGAATGTCACTGCTTTTGAGTTCTTCAACCAAATGATTTGAATCGATTAATTCATGGTTGAAGAACTCGTACTTTCTTCCTCACCCTTGGACGATTGTTTGTGAATGTTTTCTTTGAAAATCTCGTCCACTCTCTCCTTGCCGTCTGGAGGGGTCTTCATATAGCTGCAAGAATCCGAGTTCAAGGAAGGTGAATATTCACAATTGATTCACAATCTTCCTTAAAGAGCTCCTTCCGGAAATAACTTGATTTAGTTGCCTTCAATATCATTTCCTTATTTCTGAAATTCGTCTGGAGCCATTGAGAATATTCCAGAGATCAGCGGATATTGTTTCCAAAAATAATTCGCCTCTGGATAAGATTTTCCGTGGAGTTCAGTCTGGTGTTCGAACATCGGGGGGAACACTGATGACAGCCTTCTATGACTGTCATTTGCGTCCAATTTAGTGTCTTAATGATGTTCTTTTGTTCTGAATCCCATTGATTTTCGATGAATAGTCATAGAGGATCAGAAAAGATGGAAGAAGAATTAAGATTGTGAAGAAGTTGGAATTAAACTGAAAATGGCTTGAAATTCTAAGTTTTCTTTGTAAGTCTCGCACGCTGTGTTTCTATTGAACTGATCCACGCTTTGTTATTTATCAGGAAGTTAAGCTGGGAAGCAGCAGGAAGTGGAGAAGACATAGCGAGGAAAGAAAAGGAATGGTGCGAGAGCTTGTGTTTGAAATCAGGAAAAGATTTAAGGAAAATGTTCAGATGCTGAAGTTCACGTGATGACTGTTTAACATCGCGAGGAAAAGAAGATCTGTGCAAGACAGAAAGTTCATTACATCATGGCGAGAAGCAAATTCTTTGGAGAAATTGAAAGACCTCGCCTTGTTGAGAAAGATGATTAAGTTTCTGAACTCTCGCTTTGAAGGAATTGGACAAAGCGAGAGGAGAGTTATTCTGATGCGAGCGGTTATCATCCAAGGCTTAAGCGGTTACAACACCCATCTATAAATAAGACCCTTGGGGGAATCAGCTCAGCAGGCGGGAGATTGAAGAGAATAGCTCGATTTTACTCTCCAGTCCACTTTTAGAATTTAGTAGGTAGGTTAAGACTTAATTTTCTCTGCAATTTCCTTTGAGTTCTTCAGATTTGTAATTCGATTTCGTAGTAGATTTATTTAAGAATAGTTGTTAGATTAGCTTGAGGATATCCTGGAAGGAGAGTTGTTTTTGGATCGCTTGTTCATCCATCACGACGATCATCATCTAAACTTCCGACTTGTTCGCTCACCTTTGCATTATTCTGATTGCAAACAGATTTCCAGGTGTATTCCTTTTTAATTCTTTGTTATTCGAGATACATGAAGAATGATCAGTTATCAGATTGTGAATTTCTTATCTTTGTGGTTTCCATTTCTATTTCTTAATTCTGTTTCAGAAGAGTATAAACCTCAACTTCGATATTCAATTTTGGATTTTGCATCATATCTCTAATTCGATTCTTGAAGATCATAACACTTCCACATCTTTAATTCGTAAATTGTTCGTTCCAATTACGCAAGAAGTTTGGATATAGTAACCGAGTTAGGTATGATCTGGCAGAATTATGAACTCATTTGATTTTCTGTTGATATTATGTTATGATCACAAAAGAGAATCATAGTGTTAAATGTTCATAACTTTAAAAAGGTTCCTAGAGACCCATGCAGTGTTAATCATTGCATGATAATCTCTAAGAATTAATAATTCTAAGTTCATGAAATTGGATGTGAAAGGTTCTGTGTTCATAATTTTCTGAACGAAAATCCCAGAAGGTAGCTATGACAGTTATAAACTCTGATCATTAACTTCACATAAGGATAAACCCTCGCTTCATCCTAAAAGATGACGCGAGGAAATATCCAGATAACCTTGCTGTGACAAAGGCTAATCTAATACTCTCGCGATGTCAATCTGACAAAGCGAGAGGACCAATCTATAATATCAACAGATTTGATATCCATTTCTCAGGGTATCAACTATTCACTTTTACTTCTTATACATATATAACCCCTATCTATAAGTAGGAATTGAGTACCTCGCCGCATTCTTACAGAAATTACTGCGAGGCATTCAGTTCTTTGTATAAACAAAATCTGAGGAACATTCTTTGAAAATTAACTCCCTCCACGCTGTACAGACATAGCGTGCGGAAAATTGGAATGTTCATAGTTTGAAACCCAAAGTAGTTACTGCGAGTTACTTTGGACATTTATTTTGCAGAATTATTTCTCAAATCCTTTTTCTTGGGAAAGTTATTTCATAATTCTGTCTAGTTTCCGATGTATATTTTGGAAACACCCTTGCATTTTGATTAAGAGGACTCAGAACCCTCAACATTTCTTTATACATATAATATTACATATACATATGATATTTTGGGATATTTCCCAGTCTATGATGAGTAATCTCACTTCATAATTACAGATTCATAATTCATATATGCAATTCATATTACTATTTTCACTGGTACAATGAGAAAGATGATGATATAAGTTTTCTCAATCATTATTTACTCAGGACTAATAAAGAACAAACTTGTTCTTTAGTTGGACATTTAGTACCTGTCGTTTAAAAGGGAAAGATGTTTCAAAAACCATCTTTTGTCCTAATAATTAGTAGAGTATCAGGAAGATTAATTTCCAGGGTTCATAGCTTTATAGTTATCACTATATGCTATGAGTAGGAGATTAAATATTTCTCTTACAGTCTACTAATCCTGAGTAAAATCATGGATATTTGGAACTGTTTACAGAGATTTCTCGAGCTAAATCATTTATACAAATCTGAGTAGTCTGGATAAGTCAAGGAATTTGAATAGCAATTTCATCTTGATATACTTACAAGACTATTATTTCTTACGAATACTTGCAGGAATTACTCTGAGGAAACAAGTCTTATGAAAACATTGGATGATAGATTTAAATACTTGTTTTTCACTTTTTGTAGAGGACATCCAACACAGGGTCATAAGATCAGTTTGATCAGAGTAATAAAAAGAACAACTCCAAGTTCAGATGAATATAGCATGATTTAGAAGTGACCTCGAGTTGTCAAAGGCTTAATCTGAGTCTGAAAGAAAAAGATTAAGTGACAATTCTGAAAAGCTTTTATCACAGAAAGAGTTTGACTGATCATTCTGTGATGATAGTATTCCATGATTTCAGAGCTTAGAATGTCATGACACTGAATCATAAGTACCTGTCTTGGGAAGTGATTTAAGACATGAAGATTTGATTAAGTTGTATAAAGGATTTTTCTATCTCAATGGACTTTCATTATGTTTTAACCATTGAAGTATGATACTCTCATCATATTCTTATTTCATTCAGTTGATTTGGTCCGAGATATTTTAAACACATGAATATCATCACAATATTCAACATCATTTTAATTGCTTTCTTTACTAATGTTTACAGCTTTAAGCATTTACATTTCAGTATAATTCTTTAGTAATCATCATTACAACATCCTTAAACCAAGAGTAGAGGCAGATTCTGGAGTTAATAATTCTATTAAAACACTTCTATCGTGTAACTCTCTATTGAACGATCCCGACAATAAAAATAAATATTGCAGCTTGATACCGTGCGCTTTCGGTAGGAAAAACTAGGCAAGCTTTTTAACAGCCCTATAGGATTTATAGTGTAAAGGCTGTCGGGGGGGCATTGCACCGGGGTTTTACCTCAAAGCTTCATGGCGCCGTTGCCGGGGAGGGTGTAGCGTTATGAATTTTAGAACTGTAGATACTCTTTGGTTTAACTGTAATTATTTACTTTATACTATAATAAATTCATAAATTCTTTCATTTTGTTCACAGAGAAGTCTCAACAGTTTATGAGCGAAAGAATAACTCGATCTTCAAGACCACCTTTGCTTCCTTTTAATTGTGAACTTGAGAGAACAGCAAGGCTGATCAGAGCAAGTGCAAGAAGGAGACAGAGAGATCTTGTGGAAGGGAATCTTTCAACTATAACTAGGATGGCTAACAATGGACAGAATGACGGACCTGGAAACTTACCAAATGGACAACCAGATAATCAGCAAAATGTACCACTTCGAGGACCTTTTCAAGTACCACAGAGAGCTGCTGCACCACAATTTATTCATCAACACTATTTTCCACCAAATTTTGCTAATCCTGTTCCGAATCCTCAAGAAGAACAATATCAACCATGACAACCTAATGTCGATCAGTATTTGGCTGGAACGGATGAGGAGGTTGATATACCGCCTGGTATATTAAACCTAGCATCTTCTAGAGCTTTTTATGGATTGAGTGCTGAAGATCCACACTTACATCTCAAAAAGTTTGTTGAACTGAGTAAGACAGTGAAGAAGGGAAGAGCCTCAAGGGAAACCATTCAACTAGCCATGTTTCCATTCTCTTTGGATGGTTCAGCGAAAGAATGGTATGATTCATTGAATGCTCAACAGAAGGCTACTTGGCCAGAATTAGTCAGAAACTTCTTACTCAAGTATTTTCCTGAAAGAAAAGTAGATGAATGGGTAGACAAGATCTCTAGTTTCAAGATGAGAAAAGGAGAATCTCTAAAGGATGCTCGGGACAGATTCTTCGATATGCTTAAGAGATGTCCACAGCATGGTATCACAGAAAGAAGACTGTTAAAGATCTTTTTTACTGGACTCACTCACACTTGGCAGATGTTGATTAATGCCACTGGAGGGGAACAAATACTTCAAATGCCACTTGATAGAGCGTGGTCAACAATAGACACCATGACAGCCAGCAGAGCAGTCCTCCAAGACGATGATCCACCATCTCCTACCAGAAAGATTCTTGTCATCCACACAGACAAAAATGAAGAGAAATTTGCAGCACTCACTAAGCAGATTGCTGAGCTACAGTTAGCTCAGCAAACAAATCAACAGGCTCAGCATCAACAACAACAGCAACCAGTGATGATTCTTCAACCTGCTCCAATGGAACCGGTGTATCAGTGCGGAATTTGCTCAGGGCCACATCACAATGATCAGTGTCCACAAATTCAGGAAGCCCCAAAGCAAGATGAGAGCTGTAACTACACCGGATTCCAGAATAAACACCTGAATCTGAGCTATGGTAATACTCAGAACGCACAAAATGCACATCTTCTGAATCCACAACAACAAAATCAGCAGCAGTTTCGTCCTCCACAACCATTTTATCCGCAACAATAGATGTACCCTCAGAGACCTCTTCAACAGATGAACCAACAGAACAGGCCATTTGGTCAGTTTGCACCAGTCCCGGTGAACTTTCCGCAACAGCCTTATCCTGTTACTCAAGACCATACTTACTCTTTAAAGGTGGAGAATGCTCTGAAGGAGTTCATTATTAAGCAGACAGAGACGAATAACCAACTACAGGCTTCAATCAAGAATGTTGAGAATTCAGTAACAGAGATGGCCAAATTACTACAGCAGAGAGAAAAAGGAAAATTACCAAGTTCTTCTGAAACAAATCCACAATGTAAGGCAGTTACATTGAGGGGAGGAAAAGAGGTTGTTGATCCTGAATTTGAAAAGAAAAGAGATAGGTTGCTGCAGCAGAAAAAGTTCAAGGATGTTCAAACAATGGAAAAACATGATCAGCTTGAACAAAGACAGATACTTGAGGATAAGGGTTTGGAAAAGAATGTCTCAGGATATTCCTTTCCAAAGGAAAAAGAGGGAGGTAATGACAATCCTAACTCTACAGGTAACAAAAAGGATTCACTGGATGAACACATGCCCAGGATACCATATCCTGGGAGACTAAAAAATGATCTTCAAGAAATTAAATTTAAGAAATTTCTTGAAAAGATTAAGGCCATTGAAATATCAATCCCTTTGGTTGAATTAATTGCTGAAATGCCCACTTACGCTAAGTTTCTGAAAGAATTAATTTCAGGGAAACGAAGTGCAGGAGAGCAGCAAATGGTGGTCTTAAATCAAAATTGTAGCTTGGTTCTTCAACAAAGGATTCCTCCAAAGCTTGAAGATCCAGGGAGTTTTACTTTACCTCTGATTATCAACTGTAAAGAAGCTGGGCGAGGACTCTGCGACTTAGGAAGCAGCATCAATGTAATGCCACTTGCTATGGCGAGACGTTTGGATTTGGGAAAGATGAGGCCAGTTAATATGACCCTCTTCTTTGCTGACCAATCGAGCACCAGACCAGAAGGGATCATTTTAAGATGTTATAGTAAAGACAGGAGGCCTTTGTTTTCCAGCTGACTTTGTCATTCTTGATATCGACGAAAATGTCAGAATTCCTATCATATTAGGGAGGCCTTTTCTGGTAACTACGGGAGCCATGATTGATGCAAAGAATGGCATAGTGAAACTTCACGTTGATAACCAGGAGGTCACTTTCGACATGATGAAGATGTCAACATATCCTTTTAACGCTTTTGAAACCAATGTAGCGGGGAAGGAATTAGATGCTAGTACTATGGAGGGGGGAAATCTTTTTGATTACTATAATCTCTTTACCACTGATGTAATTGAGAACAATCTCACCCCACTCACAAATGCTAAAGATGCTACTTTTGCTTACTTGTGCGCGGTTAGATTCGCTGATCCTGAGACTGGTGAAATCAAGGATGGATCAGAAAGTGAGGATATGCCATCTTCAGAGCAATCTGAGGATGACATTGATAAAACAGACCTTTCTAAAGAAGGATCTGATTTAAAGATGGAAGTGCAAACTCGAAGCAAATTAATTCCATCAATAGAAAACCCACATGAGCTTGAGCTTAAAGTATTACCAGAACATCTTAAGTATGCCTTTTTGGCAGACAAAAAGAAGCTTCCGGTAATAATTTCATCCAAATTGAGTGAAGAACAAGAACAAGCTCTAGTAGGTACTCTTAAAAATCATATTCAGGCAATTGCTTGGACTATAGCAGATATCAAAGGCATCAGTCCACACATTTGTATGCATAGGATTCTGATGGAGGATGAATACAAACCATCCAGACAACCACAAAGGAGGCTAAATCCACCAATGCAGGAAGTTGTCAAGAAGGAGGTAATCAAGCTACTTGATGCAGGTATAATCTATCCTATCTCTGATAGTAAATGGGTGAGTCCAACACAAGTTGTACCTAAAAAGGGTGGGATTTGTATTGTGACCAATGAACATGGTGATGAAGTAGCAACAAGACCAGTAACTGGTTGGAGGGTTTGCATTGATTATAGAAAATTAAACACTGCCACAAGAAAAGATCATTTTCCTTTACCATTCATTGATCAAATGTTAGAAAGTCTGTCAGGTAAACCATTTTACAGCTTTTTAGATGGTTATTCAGGTTATAATCAAATAGTTATTGCTAGTGAAGATCATGAGAAAACAACTTTTACTTGCCCATATGGAACATTTGCTTATAGAAGAATGCCTTTTGGATTATGTAATGCTCCTGCTACTTTTCAAAGATGCATGATGAGTATTTTCTCTGATTTTATTGAAAAATGCATTGAAGTATTTATGGATGATTTTACTGTTCATGGAACTGACTTTGAAGATTCTTTAAAAAATTTGTCAAAAATTTTGCAGAGATGTGAGGACACTAATCTAGTTCTTAACTGGGAAAAGTGTCATTTCATGGTTCAGGAAGGAATTGTCCTAGGACACAAAGTATCTAGAGCAGGAATAGAAGTAGATAAGGCTAAGGTTTCTGTAATAGCAAATTTACCGCCACCCAAAACAATTAAGGCAGTAAGGAGTTTTCTTGGTCATGCTGGTTTTTATAGAAGGTTTATTAAGGACTTTTCTAAGATAGCAAGACCTTTATGTAACCTTCTTCATAAGGATGTGACATTTAGCTTTGATGAAGATTGCTTGATATCTTTTAAGACTTTGAAGGAGAAATTAATCACTGCACCTATAGTTCAGTCTCCTGATTGGAGTCTACCTTTTGAGCTTATGTGTGATGGAAGTGAGAATGCAGTAGGAGCAGTTTTGGGGCAACATAAAGAAGGCAAACATCATGTTATCTATTATGCTAGCCATACTCTTAATGATGCTCAGATGAACTACACTACTACAGAAAAGGAAATGTATGCTGTAGTTTTTGCTTTTGACAAGTTCAGACAATATCTTATTGGAGCCCAAACTATAGTTTACACAGATCATTCTGCATTACGATATCTTTTCTCAAAGCAAGAAGCCAAACCGAGGTTGGTAAGATGGGTTTTACTTTTACAAGAATTTGACATTATTATCAAGGATAGAAAAGGAAAAGATAATGGAGTAGCAGACCATCTTTCTAGATTGGAAGAGAAAACAGAGAAGGAGGAAGTTGTAAATGATAAATTTCCAGATGAACAATTGTATGCTCTGCAGTTGCATCAATTTGATTGTCCTTGGTTTTCAGATTTTGCTAATTATCTAGCTTGCAAGATTGTCCCAAAGTTTAAAGACTCTCATCAGAAGTCAAGGTTTTTCAGAGAAATTCAGAAATACTATTGGGATGATCCCTTTTTATTCAAGTTTTGTTCTGATCAGGTTATTAGGCGTTGTGTTCATGAAAAAGAAGGTTTTCAAATTGTTAGGAAGTGTCATGAGAACCCTTTAGGAGGCCATCATGGTCCTGCTAGAACTGCTAGAAAAGTTTTAGACTGTGGGTTTTATTGGCCAACTATCTTTTTGGATTCCCAGAAACTTATAAAGATGTGTGACAGATGTCAAAGACTGGGAAACATTTCAATGAGAGAAGAAATGCCTCAAAAGGGGATTTAGAAGTAGAGATATTTGATGTTTGGGGAATTGATTTTATGGGACCATTTCCCCCATCTTTTGGTAATCATTATATTCTAGTAGCTGTTGATTATGTCTCAAAATGGGTAGAAGCAGTAGCCTTACCCAATAATGAAGCTAAACAAGTTACTAAATTTCTACAGAAGAATATTTTTACCAGGTTTGGAGCCCCTCGTGCCATTATATCTGATGGAGGATCTCACTTCGTGAATAAACTCTTCAAGAAATTACTGAAGCAGTATGGTGTTCATCATAAAGTTGGATCACCATATCATCCTCAGACAAGTGGACAGGTGGAGGTATCGAATAAGGAAATCAAGCACATTTTACAAGCTTCTGTGAATATTACAAGAAAAGACTGGTCAAAGAAGCTAGATGATGCTTTATGGGCTTACAGAACTGCTTTTAAAACTCCTATAGGAATGTCTCCCTACAGATTAGTTTTTGGAAAAGCATGTCATCTCCCAGTTGAGCTAGAACATAGAGCATATTGGGCCATTAAAATGCTCAACATGGATTTTCAGTCAGGACAAGATAAGAGGAAGTTTGATCTGTCTAAATTGGAAGAGATGAGACTGGAAGCATATGAAAGCAGCAAGATTTATAAAGATCGAACTAAGAAAATTCATGATTCAAAAATTAAACATAAGGAATTCTCTGTTGGTCAATTAGTTTTGCTTTATAATTCTCGTTTGAAATTATTTCCAGGTAAGCTCAGATCAAGGTGGACAGGACCATTTCCTGTTGTAGCCGTTCATGACAATGGAGCAGTTACAATTAGGCTCAATGAAGGAGAAAAGACTGTAAATGGACACATGCTAAAGGAGTATATTGGTCAACAAGATTTAAATATCCAAACTGAATATTTGGATAATCCTTAGTTTTCTGTTTTCTTAAAAAAAAAAAAAAATAGGGGGGAGGATACTACCCAGGTTAACTGAGTAGTATTTCCCTTTTTCTTTAGATACATTTTCCATCTCTAATTCTTTTATTCTTTATTTTCAGGAATTCGAGAAATGAAGATGTGATGGAATGAAGGAGGATGAGATAAGAATCTTCAACCAGGTTTTTGAGTATTAAGTGTTTGGAAATAAAATATGAATGGATTCTGAGGCCACGCTCTTGTAATTTTGTCAAAGCGTGATTTAAAAAAGAATTACTCTTGCTCACGCTTTGTAAAAGTTATGACGCGAGGTGATCAGTTCAAATTCTTATGAAATCTGATAAGTTGTTAAGTAATAAGAGTTTGATGTCTACGCTTTGTCAAAATACAAAGCGAGACTATTTTACTCTGGAAACTGTACAAGAATGTTTTCTCGCGTTGTAGTTAACAAAGCGAGAAACGATTCTTATAGCCACGCGATGACAATCGACAGAGCGAGAGTCTGGGAATATTGAACGGATAGATTTTCAAACTTCCCAAAGACCAAAATACCCTTTTCAGACTCTTCTTCTTCTCTTACACCAACCATCACACGTCGTTTCAACCGCTTGTAATGATGGCAGAATTTAGTTTTTCTGCTATAAAATCTTGTCGAAACCTTCTCTTCTTTCATCTCAAACATTTTCCACCCTAAGAAACTATCCTAAAACCTTTATCAGAAATCAGAATGGCCGCAGCAGCTCCCAATGCTAGAACATCTTTTCTAGATATCCCTGATGAAATCTTAGGAGATATTCTTTCAAGGCTGGGAAGGGAAGAAATGAAGGATGTAGCCAGGTTAGCCCCAACTTGCAAGAAGTTCGCCAGAGCAAGTAAGGCGCCTGTAGTATGGAGGAGAGCGAATGTAGAAAGGCGAATGACTGCAGAGAGGACGCTTGATTCTCATTACGTTCAAATACTGCGAAGATGCAGAGAGGCAGGGAATTTCATGCTGAAACTTGAACCTGCACTCTCGATCTTTTGCAACACAGGGCTCAAGGAAGCTGCTTTTGAAATCCTTAAGCCTGGAATCGAGGACAACCATCATCCTTCAATCTTCATCAAGGATTTTATTCTTCTGAGTTCGGAGAGCCTTGAAGAAATTGATGAAGGATTGTATCTTCTTGGAGCAATCTTTAAAGAAGAAGAACATATTCGCAAGATCGAGGAGAGGATCAGCAAGTTGTTCAACGAAAGTGAGCAAGAGCCTAATCCCTTTCGGGGACAAGGACATCGGGATTACTGCGATTACTTAGCGCCACACAGTAGGGACTTAGTTAGGGAACCTCCACACTTTAATTATGGTGCCACAAACATTGATTGTTTGTGTTGTGAGGTTACTAGTTTGATTAGAAGATTAAGAGAAAATTTTAATGAACATGTAATTGAATCTGAGTCAGAATTAGAAACTGATCCAGATTCAAATTGAATGATTATGTAATCTCTTAATTTGTATCTAAAATCTAAGTCCTCTGATGTTGATATGTACTCCTCGCTTCATTCTTCTAAAAAGGAAACAACTTGATCTTATCTTTTTCACTAGATTTTTATCTGAGTCTTTTTAAATAAATTTTTTTAAAATAGGTTTATTCTAGGCTTAATCATTACTCTCTGCACAGACAAGATTTACTATCTTGACCCCTGCAGTCCTTAGATAAAAATAGGGCGGCTTTATCCTTGCAGTCATTCCTCTCAGTTGTCATTTCAAAACTCTTTCATCAGATTTTCTTCTCTCTTTCAAGAAGAAATCGCCACACACCATTTTCATCATTCTCAATCATTCTCGTATGCTAGTTCATTCAGAAAACCAATCGACGAAGAAAATGGCTGAGAATAATCCGTAAGCAATCTAGTTCATCCTATCTTTCATTTATTTCCGGTTTTATTCTGCAAAGTTTGTTGCCGGATTACATTTCTAGACCTAGGGTTCATGATTCTGTATTTTTCAGGGAATGGCTTTAGAAAACGGAAACATTAAACATTTAAGATTTCTCATAACTAAAAGCCGTTTCTTTACACTCATTAATCTAGAGAGTCTTTTCTGAAACTTTTAGTTCATAACCGACGCATTATCCATATGAGACTTTTGGAGCTTCACAATAGGAATGAAACCCCATTTTCGAATTTTTGGTTCCATCATTCTAGATAAAAGTATCCCTCTGTATTCCTTATTGTATTATTTCCTGGAAACAGAAATGCTAGGAATCCACAGCGCGTCGGAACCCTGATATCTCATTTACCCACCGAGTTGCTGGGGGATATTTTGTCAAGAATTGGAAAAGAAAATGTTAGGGAGCTTTTCAGGGTAGCAGAAGTCTCTCCATTATTTTATCAAGCAAGCAAAACTCATCTTGTGTTCAAGAGAGTAGACTTGGAATCATGCATGAGATGGAGAGAAGACGTTTATCCTGATAACCAGAAGAGATTCATTCAAGAGTGCCAAAATGCAGGGAACTTTATGTTCAACATCGAACCTGCATTGAAAGCATTTGTGGATGAACGAGATGAGAAGAAGGCCTATGAACTCCTTAAGCCAGGACTAGATGATGGACATGAACCCACTATTCTGCTCAGAACAATGCTTCTCTTAACAAAACAAGATGATAAGATGGTTGAAGAAGGTTTAGAGTTGATCCAAACAGTAGCTTCAAATGTCCTAGAAGTGGTTTTTATTAAACTCTACCTTTTCATTGGCTGATTCACATTCCTAAAATCCCAAATCCTTTTCAAGGGCAACAAGAGAGGAGCTACTGCAAGGCTCATACTTTACAGGTTCGAGCCTTATTACCACCACACATCAGGATGGACTGTATCTCTTGTCAATTCTTTGACATGGTAAGGAAGTTTAGATTGTATTGTGGCGAGGTGTTCCCTGATGAGTTTATGTGGACTGACTCTGATGATGAGGAAATTCTTAATCCTTGAGCAGTTCAGAGCTAGGAAATTCTATAGTATTATATATTTTTGTATTCCCTGGAATCTTTTGATGTATTCTGGAACCGTTTAAATATTATGTATTACAATTCTCCTACTTTCTATCTTGTATGATCAGTTTCTTAATTCAATCCAACCATGAACTAGAGATGAATCTGGAAGTTTCTCTTGAAACTGAGAATGTCATCAAGGGAGTCTGGATCAGAGGGAACTTAGATCACAACACTTCACTGAACATTCTTCAGACTAAAAAAAAAGGAAGTAAAATCAGGGAATGAGATGAAAGAATTGGTAATCTTAAAATAAAGAAATTAAAGGGTAGATTTTGTTGGGCATTAAGTTGAATCAGGTGAAGAGTCTGATTTAAAAATCTAACCAAACTCAATATACAATTTAGAAGTATTAATCCCTTTCAAATGTTTACCCCTCGCTTTGTTTTTTTTCAGCCAATCTAATTTTATCCAATTTATGTTTGTTTGGGTTTATTAACTCAATTTTTAAATCAATAACCAGACTCACTGATGTGGCAGGCCTAGAATGAATGAGTACAATCTAAAAAAAATACTTGAGTACCCTACTCTTTATTCTTTAACTAGGCCAGCCCAATTTTTTATATATATACCCTATAACCTCCTTATCTTTTCAAATCATTCTCATACCTTTTCGTATTTTCTCTCGAGGAGAAACCGCCATTTTTAAGTTTCTTCTTCTCCTAGTTGCGAAACCCTTATCCAGAATCATTCAAATAACATCAGCTTCAGGAACAATTCTAATGGCGAGCAACAACCCGTAAGCTCTCCATTCGTTCTTCAGCGCATTTCTTCCTGATGTTTCAAATTTTTACATTCTGCATTATAGTGTTTTACTCATGCTAGGGTTTAAGTTTTTCATCTCGTTTAAATTTTCTTCATCCATTCTCATTCTCCCCTAATTGGAAAACTTGGAGGATAATTTCAACTGATCTTCCTTCTTTAAAATTCGATTAAACAACAGTGAAGAGCAGGCTTCTGAGTCCTCTGCTTTACACCTGACTGATCTTCCATTGGATGTCCTTGGGGAGATTCTGTCACGAGTAGGGCAGAGCAGCTTCGAAGATTTGCTCCAGTGCAAACAAACCTGTTCAACATTTACAATAGTCTCAGAATACCCTACTGTTCTCCGGAGATTTAATGTAGAGGATCCGGCCTTTAAAAGAATCTCTAATGAATCTACTGGTAAAATCAAGTTTCTACATGCCTGTAGAAAGGCTAAGAACCATATTCTGAACCTACCAAAGGCTTTGGAACTGTTTATACAAGGGAAAGGATTCAAGGCATTTCAGATTCTGGATGAAGGAATAGAAGATAATTTCAAGATTTCTCAATATTTTAAAGCTTTATGTTGTTTAAGTAAAAGCTCTAGAGAAGAAATAGATGCAGGACTTCACTTAATTAGTCCAATTCTAAGTGATAGATTAAACAGCTATGAGTTTAGATATAATCTTCTCACCCTACTTTCAGAATGGGAATATGTCCCGAATCCATTTTTAGGGCAGAAAAGGAGGGAATTCTGTAGTATAGAAGATCATGATCAGGAAAGCCTCCATAGGCCATTATACTTTAATCATACAGCAGGTCAGGTCAGCTATCTCTGTTGTGACACAAATAGAGCCATAGCTGATTTTAGGATGGCAGCAGGGGAGAACTATGACAACTATAGCATTGATGAATAATTTTTGGATGAAGGAGGAAGAGATTGATGCGTGTGACAAGTCTTCTAATTTTTTACTTTGAAACTGTCACTAGATCAGATCTTTTGTATCATGTAATGCAGCCTGATTTTGATAATAAAATCTAATCTCACTTCTTAATTACTGCATAAATGTTGAATTTAACTTTTAATTCTGTGTTTTTCCGCCTTTTCTTTTCAGAAATGTCGAAATCCCTCAACTCTTGGAAACTCAAATACTTGATTTACCAACTGAGTTATTAGGAGACATTCTGTCAAGATTAGGAATGGAGAACATAAAGGCATTCTTTAGAGCATCTGAAACATCTAAGCAATTTTTCTCAGCAAGCAGATCATCGTTAGCTCTAAAGAGAGCTAATTTGGAAACTTGTGCTATTTGGAGAGGAGATGTTTATCCAAGTAATCAGGTCAAATTCGTTAAAGGATGTCAGGATGCAGGCAATTATATGTTTAATATTGAGCCTGCATTGATAGCCTTTGTGGAGGATAAAAATGAAGAAAAAGCTTATGAAATTCTAAAGCCCGGATTAGATGATAAACACAAACCAACTACTTTCATAAGATCTCTTTTACTGCTTTCCAAACAAGATCCACAGCTGGATGAGGAAGGAATTCAGTTGATTAAATCTGTAACTCAGGATCCTTTTGGGCTACTATTCCTAAAAATGAGTGTTCTGCACTGGCTCCTTTATGGTGAAAAGTTCCCAAACCCATTCCTTGATCAAGAGGAAAGGAGTTTTTGTAAGAATCACTCCATTCAAGAGCGACAGCAACTACCTTTCAACGAAAGGATGGAGTGTATTCCATGTGAACTGCTTGATTATGTCAAGCAATATAGAAGAGCAAGTGGAGAACTAGGCATATTATTTGAATGGGAGCAATGGAACAATGGAGAAGAAGATCAGAATGAAGAAGAACTGCTAGAATTAGAATAATTCAGAAATCAAGCGGTTCATAGTTTCTTTGCTTGTAATCTTTTGTGCTTTTTGTTTCGGGGCAAAGAATTATTTGGATGACTTAAATTGTACATCCCTTTTTCATTAATGAATTGCATTCTCTAGTTTTTAATTCTATTATTGTTTTTAATCTTATTCAGCTATGAAATTGGAACTTCATCAAAGCAACCAAGGACTTCAATAAAGAAATCTGGATCGGGGGAAACTCAGATCACAGATCTTCCTTATGAGATTCTTGGAAACATTTTATCGAGATTGGCATTTGACCACCTTGAGACTGTCTTTAACTGTAAACTAGTTTGCAAAGAGCTTGAAAAGGCTACCCATCATCCTTTAGTCTTGAAAAAGGCTTCTCTTGAAGACTTTTCAGCACGGGGATGGGGAACTTTTGAAGAGACACAAAGCGTTTTCCTTGAAAGCTGCAAAAATGCAGGAAATTGGATGTACCAGTTACATGAGGCATTGCGTTTGTTCGTTAAAGACAAGAATGAACAAGCAGCATTTAAACTCTTAAAACCTGCAATCACTGATAATCACCCTCCATCCATTTATGTAAAAGCCCTTATGCTCTTAAGTAAGGATGAAAGGGAAGAACAAGAGAAGGGAATTTGGCTCTTCGCTCCTCTGTGCAAGAATAGACGAAGACTCAAGGATCTTCGACTTCAAGTTAGAGGGTGGCTATCAAGTTATGAGGAATTTATCTCACCCTTTCAAGGACAACCTAAAAAGAGACTTTGCGACCTTAGGAGCTATTATGATAACAATCACGGCCCTTCAAGGAATACCTATGGAGTCGTGTCAATTTACTGTATGAGGTGTTTAGTCTCTGAGCATTGTAATCTGTTCCTCAGATTTGGAATTGAGGCAGAGACACCTCCTCACTTGTAATTGATAGGTTGAATGTCATAAGAAACACTATGCTTTGTAATTCCATAGTATGAATCTAATGAATTCTATGTTTTGCTTTTGATTAATGATGTTTTGAATTTAAGTTCTCTGCTAATTTCTGCATTAAAATAGATCTAGTCAGCATTGAAATCTTCACATTTAGAGCAAATCTCTAAATGTGAGTATAGTGATATCATCGAAAGAATGATGAATATAAAAGAAGAATCTGGTATTATGTTTCTTATTATCATCTGCACATTTAGAGTCAAGCTCTAAATGTGAGTATGGTGACACTAGCTAACCAGTTTGTTCTCATTTCTTTCTTAAGGATTCATAAGATGACCTATGAAGAACTTCAAGCTCGAAGTATAGAATCGGATAAGAAAGAGAAATCATTCTTGGCAAAAAGGAAAACAGTTAACATGGTAGAAACTATTCGGAAAAGTGGTGGATGGACAGGAATGCAAATTTCACCTCCAGACTTTTATATCAATCCATTCATGGTTCAACATATACCAGACAAGGAAAAGGAATCATTGAAGATTGATCTAGAAGAAGTATTCTGGGAAAAGATGAATAGATTTTGGGATGATCAAATGATAATTCTGATCAATGACAGGCATCTGCCAAATGAAATCAGACTCGAAAGACTTTTGGAAAGAGAAAGGAAGTGCATGGCTGAGTGGAATCAGGAATGCTACAGAATTATCAATCCGAAAGATCAAATAGGGCTGGAGTTGGATTACTTCGATCCTCAACCACTACCAAAATATGTGAAGCGACTCACCAAACATTGCTGCAAACTTAATGAAATTCGGAATGCTAGAGTCTATGATGCTCAGCAGGCACTCCCTGCATACATGCCTCCAACATTCCTGAACAAGAAAGGACCCGTTGAACAGAATTTCTTGACAAATCTGGCCCTGGATAGGATTATTGATGCTCGGATCAACTTAAGACATGACCCAGAGCCTTATTTCAAGAAAGCTAAACAAGGTAAGATGGTATGGAAAGATGTCCTTAGAACTATTCAGGAAGCTAGAAGTAGCTGGATCAGGTATATGAATAACTGGTCTAAAGGGGTGGATCTAAAGAAAAAAATTCTTAAACCGGGGCTGATAAGGAACCCTGATGAGGAATTTCCTTTGGAGGAGTTTGCTGATTTGATACCAGAGCAGCGAGCATGGGTTAAGGATGCAGAGGAGAGAGAAGCTGAGAGATCAGGGAAAAACAGAAAGCAGAGATCAGATGCAAAACAGACACCACAAAATATAGTAAGAAATATTTTCAGAGAATCTGTTGTTAATGAAGGACTGGAACCTATAGCGAATTTCAGAAAGGTTTCAGCCCCATCAATAACACCAGCAGATGCAGATCTTCTCATTACAGATAGACCCAACAAAATCATGAAGAGATTACCTCCAACTCTCCAACAGGAAGTTCATGGATATGTTCAGGAGAGGAAGAAAGAATTCATTGAGAAGTATGTCATGTATGATGCTATGTGCAGGGAAAATGCATACAAGGAGCATAGACCCTATACTGATCAAACACAAGGAAGAATTCAGCAGGTAATTATTGATGATTGGGATGCATGGAATGAGAAATATCTGAACAGAAAGGGAATGAATGTCATGCTGAAAGGACTGGGCAAGAATTTCTATGTCAAGAAGCACGATTCAGATGAAGACAGCACAGATGATGAGCAAAGAATTGAGAAGATGAGAGTAGTTGATGAGGTCACAACTATTGTGGGAGAAAAGAATGAAGAAAATGATGAGATCCATCCGCTTCTGCAAGAAAGTATGGAATGTTATTATGCAAACAGACAAAAGGCAAATCATGAATGGGACGAACTCATGAAAACCCAAGACAAGAAAGGTAAAAAGAAAGTATCCACCAAAAAGAGAAAGTCACACAATCTCAGTTCAAGTACTTCAGATGAAGTACCAACAGCTAAGAAAAGGACTGGGAGAAAGGTGGAGACAAGCAGATCTAAGGAGACTAGCCGAATTCCAAAGAAGAGGAAGAATGAAGATGACCTGGCAGCCCAAGAAATTTTGGACTTGAAAAAGGACTTAATGGACGAAGATGTTGAGATTCTACAATCAGCCCAAGAAAAGAAAGAAGTTGTTACCTATAAAAGGAGAGGAAAGTTACCCTCTAATCAGAAGGAGACTGATCCTGAAGAACTTAAGCAGCAAGGGTCTTTTCTGGAGAATGTAGAACAATTGGAAATCACTCTTGATAAAGAAAAGCAACAAGAAAAAGAACCTGAAAAACCTGTTAAGAAATTCAGGATAAAAATGAAAGCCATGAAGCCTAAGTATGTGGTACCTGACACCAGCTCTGAGGAAGAAAAAGTCAAACCAACTCTAGGGATAATTCCCTACACAGAGAGGTTGGAGCTCACTCCTTATACTAATTTGGAAGTGGGAGATATAGATCCAGAAGGCTGGAGAGCATGTATTGAAGAACATCAACCTGATGAACAAGGATCAACTAAACCGAGCACTGATCTCCAACAGGTTCAGATTGCTGAAAAAGATGATAGAGAAGAGCAGGATGAAGATCAGCAAGCTCAGGTTAACAGGGATCTTATTCAAAGTCAGATTGATTTACAAGGATTTTCAGGAAAAGAAACTGAACAAGATTTACCACCAGAACAAGCTGCAGATGAGCAAGAATTTGTAAATCAAATTGAGAAATCAGTGGTGGGCACATTCCAGGAACAATCACTTGAAGATTTACAAACTTTTGAAGATATGAACTTGCATGGAACTACAGTAGGAAACATGACTTATTCTCTGGAAGGACTGATTAAAAAGTTCAGAAAATTAGCCAGAGAAGGAGGGAATGCACGCACTTCAGTAGAAAAAGCAAGTGAATATGCAGCTAAACTTGAGTCAGAATTAGAGGAAATCCAACAACAAATAAATTCTGACCAAGTAGTGGAACTATCTCCATTAGCAATTCAAGCTTATGAAGAAGAAGTGCAGAGGAATGAAACTCAAGAAGTTCAACAGAGAAAATATTTTGTGGAAGACACTGTTAGTCAATATCTTAGAACAAAGACGAATGCTGAAAATCAAATGAACCAATGGCTCCTACCACCTCAAGTCAGGGATGAAGTAACTCAGAGAGCGATTGCAAGGATGAATGATCCTGAATGGGCCGCGGAACAGAAGAAGAAAGCAGAAGAATATTTTGGAATTGAAGGATTTCTAGATTCAGAACCTACTGCTATTCCTCTTTTACTGAACGAACCTGCACAGGAAGATCCCACAGAGATTTTAAATCAGCATAGCCTGGAAGTTACTGAGAAGGTAGATACCAGCACGTCATTGATACATGATTCAGGTATAGGCAATTCACAACATGATGACACTGATAGAGTTCAAGAAGAACATCCAGAGCCTGACCATGAACAAAACCCAGAACAAGTTCATGAAGAAAGCGTGGAACCTGCTCAAGAAGGAGGCCAAACAGAAGAAGAAGGAAATGAGAATGCTGGGGATGAGCAGGAAGAAGCACAAGAATCCGAGGGAAATGAATCAGATACATCTGAAGGATCGTCACCCGGAAAAGATGTTCCAGAATTGCTACCTTTGAGTTATTGGGGGAAGAATAGTCCAAAGGTGAGGTTGTCAATCCCTGATAGCATTGAAAAGAGGACTGAATTTACAGAAGAAGAAATCAAGGTTAAGTTTAATGGAAGAAAGGAGGCATTGGAGAACTACTTGGGGATGTCCAAAATGATTGTTCCGGACAAAGGATTTCATCCCAAGTGGCTGGATCATAAGTGTATCAGCTACTGGAGGAGGATCAATGAATGGGACATTTTCATGAGACACAATAACAAATGTGGTTATGTGGAACTGACCAGGGAGTTCTACGCTAACTTTGATGTTGAGGCAGAAACAACATGGATTAGAGGGAAAACAGTGCAAGTCACTGTGGAAACTCTAAATGATCTGATACAGGCACCTCTGTTAGAACAGCCAGAAGTTAAGTCTGAGGTTCTTTTGAGGAAGAAAACTCAAGGAAATAAACTTGTCAATGCTAGAAAAATGGCACTAGGATTCTGTTCAACACACAGAGGAACTGAGCAGAATAAGATTCCATTGAAGAATTTGAAGCCTGAATATTTGCCAACACTTGATTTCTATTATTCAAAGCTCAGACCTACCACAAATTTTCAAGGACCTTCAGCCGGAACTTTCGAGGGATTTGCATTGTTATGGTCAGGAAGGAAATGCAGTGCTGCACACCATGTCCTCAATGTCATTAAGTCAAGAGTTGGAGAAGATGCAGCATTGGCTTATCCAAATTTACTCAGAAGAATCTGTGAGAAACAAGGAGTTTCAATCACGCCATTTTTACCAGAGATCATAAAGATAGATCCTCCTATTCCATTACCAGAGGACACTTTGAGGGGAGAATTGGTCTACCAAATGCCGGATTTAGAGGAACAAACTTCCGAGGGATCAGGATCAAAGGTGCCATCTCCTAAGACAAAAAGAGTCAATCTTCCTTCAAAATCAAGATCATATCAGTTAAGAGCCGCAGTAAAAAGGACAAAGACTGTAGCTCCATCTCCTGCATTGAATCCTATTCCAGAAGATGAGGAGTTTGAGAACACTTCTGCACCATCTCAACCTTTGAGACAACCAATGAGGAACACAGTATCTGTGGATGAATCTCAGAATATGAGTACTTCAATCCAAAGTTTTGCACAGTCCATGGAGATGCTAGTGAAAACTATGTCAGAAGACAAGCATGTTCAAAGAGAACTGGAGCAAAAGAGGATCGAACTTGAGCATGTCAGGATTCAAACTGAAGAAAAACTCAGGAAAGAGGAGATGGAGAGGCAAGAAAAGATAAGGAAGGAAGAATGGGATAGACAGGAAAGAATGAGAATGGAAGAAATGGAAAGATTTGAAAGGCTGAGAAGAGAAGAACTTGAAGAGAGAAGACAGGAACGAGAAAGGGATATGGAGCTGAGGAGACAGGAGCAGTATAATAGTACGAGATTGGTAGACATCCTTGCCAACCTAGTCTCGGATCTAAAGAAATCTCCATCCATACCACCCAAAGATCCAGACAATGATCCAGGACCATCCTGAGATCACATGGGAGTTTTCTATAACCTTCTTTTTCTTTTTAATTGCATTCTCTTTTTCTTTATTTCTTTCTTGTTTCCGTTTATTCTGATATAACTTAGGATAGAATTAATATGAAGTTGTATCATAGGATTGAATTTCAAGCTAGGATCATAATAAAAAAAAATAAAAAAAAAACTCAGGGAGGCTAATAAACTGATGAAGGAATAGAAGATGAGTTTAAAAGTGGTTCCTGTGGAGACATCTACTTTATAGATTTTCACTGCAAGCATGAGCCGCTCTTGGAAACTGTTTTTAGCTGTAAGCTCTGAGATTGATTGATGTCATTACTGGATAAATAGTTTGAAGGTTTATGATTATATTAACCTTAGTGATTTGCATACTGTAAACAACAACTGCACAAGGTTAAGAGAATTGATCTAATCTAGTCTCTCTTGGAAGATGAGTGTGCATATTGAGTAAAAAAAAAAAAAAAAGAGAGAGAGAGAGAGAGCAAGGGAAATTTCAGAAACAGACGTGGTAAAATAATGTGGATATAAGTAGCTGGCACAGCTGCCCCTCTGATTTATAAGTTGAAGAACTTTAAAAAAAAAAGCAGAATCAAGGGCAGGGGAGTTGAAGTTTCATCTGCAATGTCAGGCCATGCGACTCCTCCTAATAATGTGAAACCGAGCTATTGAAAGCCACGGAAGGCCACCCCTTGATAAAAAAAAGAGAGTGTATTTTATTCAAGAATACAAGATATGCACATGAGTTGGACAGGATTGAGCGTGAGAAGAGAAGTCTGACTAACTAAGAAGCAGAACAATAATTCACATAAATGCAAATCATTTTTGTTAATGTTTTCATGAAACCTGGTGAATTCCAAGTCAGGTATGAAGCATCAATCAGTTGAAAGAGTTAAGCTTGAGATAGTTGGAAAAGAGAAGGTAGTGATCCAGTGGAATCTTACATGAACATCTAAATCCCGGAAGCCACTAATTGGACTTATTCTTTGAAACTTTACAAGTTTCTTACCACTTGAGGACAAGTGTTTCTAAATGTGAGGATGGTGATGACAGCCTTCTATGACTGTCATTTGCGTCCAATTTAGTGTCTTAATGATGTTCTTTTGTTCTGAATCCCATTGATTTTTGATGAATAATCATAGAGGATCAGAAAAGATGGAAGAAGAATTAAGATTGTGAAGAAGTTGAAATTACACTGAAAATGGCTTGAAATTCTAAGTTTTCTTTGTAAGTCTCGCACGCTGTGTTTCTATTGAACTGATCCACGCTTTGTCATTTATCAGGAAGTTAAGCTAGGAAGCAGCATGAAGTGGAGAAGACATAGCGAGGAAAGAAAAGGAATGGTGCGAGAGCTTGTGTTTGAAATCAGGAAAAGATTTAAGGAAAATGTTCAGATGCTGAAGTTCACGCGATGACTGTTTAACATCGCGAGGAAAAGAAGATCTGTGCAAGACAGAAAGTTCTATACATCATGGCGAGAAGCAAATTCTTTGGAGAAATTGAAAGACCTCGCCTTGTTGAGAAAGATGATTAAGTTTCTGAACTCTCGCTTTGAAGGAACTAGACAAAGCGAGAGGAGAGTTATTCTGATGCGAGCGGTTATCATCCAAGGCTTAAGCAGTTACAACACCCATCTATAAATAAGACCCTTGGGGGAATCAACTCAGCAGGCGGGAGATTGAAGAGAATAGCTCGATTTTACTCTCCAGTCCACTTTTAGAATTTAGTAGGTAGGTTAGGACTTAATTTTCTCTGCAATTTACTTTGAGTTCTTCAGATTTGTAATTCGATTTCGTAGTAGATTTCTTTAAGAATAGTTGTTAGATTAGCTTGAGGATATCCTGGAAGGAGAGTTGCTTTTGGATCGCTTGTTCATCCATCACGACGATCATCATCTAAACTTCCGACTTGTTCGCTCACCTTTGCATTATTCTGATTGCAATCAGATTTCCAGGTGTATTCGTTTTTAATTCTTTGTTATTCGAGATACATGAAGAATGATCAGTTATCAGATTGTGAATTTCTTATCTTTGTGGTTTCCATTTCTATTTCTTAATTCTGTTTCAGAAGAGTATAAACCTCAACTTCGATATTCAATTTTGGATTTTGCATCATATCTCTAATTCGATTCTTGAAGATCATAACACTTCCACATCTTTAATTCGTAAATTGTTCGTTCCAATTACGCAAGAAGTTTGGATATAGTAACCGAGTTAGGTATGATCTGGCAGAATTATGAACTCATTTGATTTTCTGTTGATATTATGTTATGATCACAAAAGAGAATCATAGTGTTAAATGTTCAGAACTTTAAAAAGGTTCCTAGAGATCCATGCAGTGTTAATCATTGCATGATAATCTCTAAGAATTAATAATTCTAAGTTCATGAAATTGGATGTGAAAGGTTCTGTGTTCATAATTTTCTGAACGAAAATCCCAGAAGGTAGCTATGACAGTTATAAACTCTGATCATTAACTTCACATAAGGATAAACCCTCGCTTCATCCTAAAAGATGACGCGAGGAAATATCCAGATAACCTTGCTGTGACAAAGGCTATTCTAATACTCTCGCGATGTCAATCTGACAAAGCGAGAGGACCAATCTATAATAGCAACAGATTTGATATCCATTTCTCAGGGTATCAACTATTCACTTTTACTTCTTATACATATATAACCCCTATCTATAAGTAGGAATTGAGTACCTCGCCGCATTCTTACAGAAATTACTGCGAGGCATTCAGTTCTTTGTATAAACAAAATCTGAGGAACATTCTTTGAATATTAACTCCCTCCACGCTGTACAGACATAGCGTGCGGAAAATTGGAATGTTCATAGTTTGAAACCCAAAGTAGTTACTGCGAGTTACTTTAGACATTTATTTTGCAGAATTATTTCTCAAATCCTTTTTCTTGGGAAAGTTATTTCCTAATTCTGTCTAGTTTCCGATGTATATTTTGGAAACACCCTTGCATTTTGATTAAGAGGACTCAGAACCCTCAACATTTCTTTATACATATAATATTACATATACATATGATATTTTGGGATATTTCCCAGTCTATGATGAGTAATCTCACTTCATAATTACAGATTTATAATTCATATCTGCAATTTGTATTACTATTTTCACTGGTACAATGAGAAAGATGATGATATAAGTTTTCTCAATCATTATTTACTCAGGACTAATGAAGAACAAACTTGTTCTTTAGTTGGACATTTAGTACCTGTCGTTTAAAAGGGAAATATGTTTCAAAAACCATCTTTTGTCCTAATAATTAGTAGAGTATCAGGAAGATTAATTTCCAGGGTTCATAGCTTTATAGTTATCACTATATGCTATGAGTAGGAGATTAAATATTTCTCTTACAGTCTACTAATCCTGAGTCAAATCATGGATATTTGGAACTGTTTACAGAGATTTCTCGAGCTAAATCATTTATACAAATCTGAGTAGTCTGGATAAGTCAAGGAATTTGAATAGCAATTTCATCTTGATATACTTACAAGACTATTATTTCTTACGAATACTTGCAGGAATTACTCTGAGGAAACAAGTCTTATGAAAACATTGGATGATAGATTTAAATACTTGTTTTTCACTTTTTGTAGAGGACATCCAACACAGGGTCATAAGATCAGTTTGATCAGAGTAATAAAAAGAACAACTCCAAGTTCAGATGAATATAGCATGATTTAGAAGTGACCTCGAGTTGTCAAAGGCTTAATCTGAGTCTGAAAGAAAAAGATTAAGTGACAATTCTGAAAAGCTTTTATCACAGAAAGAGTCTGACTGATCATTCTGTGATGATAGTATTCCATGATTTCAGAGCTTAGAATGTCATGACACTGAATCATAAGTACCTGTCTTGGGAAGTGATTTAAGACATGAAGATTTGATTAAGTTGTATAAAGGATTTTTCTATCTCAATGGACTTTCATTATGTTTTAACCATTGAAGTATGATACTCTCATCATATTCTTATTTCATTCAGTTGATTTGGTCCGAGATATTTTAAACACATGAATATCATCACAATATTCAACATCATTTTAATTGCTTTCTTTACTAATGTTTACAGCTTTAAGCATTTACATTTCAGTATAATTCTTTAGTAATCATCATTACAACATCCTTAAACCAAGAGTAGAGGCAGATTCTGGAGTTAATAATTCTATTAAAACACTTTTATCATGTAACTCTCTATTGAACGATCCCGACAATAAAAATAAATATTGCAGCTTGATACCGTGCGCTTTCGGTAGGAAAAACTAGGCAAGCTTTTTAACAGCCCTATAGGATTTATAGTGTAAAGGCTGTCGGGGGGGGGGGGGGGGGGGGGGGGGGGCATTGCACCGGGGTTTTACCTCAAAGCTTCAAACACATACAACAAAATCTGGTCCCAACAAAGCCCGTCGGATTTTCTACTTTAGGGATGAGACAGATATATGCTTTGGCCATGCCTTCAGGGAGGCTGCGGTCAACGAAGGCCTTCATGGCAAGGTTGGTGATTGATTCTCCCATAATACTCCAGTAGCGCTTGTAGAACAAACCCGGGAAGCCATCCGGGCTCGGGGCCGAATCTCCATTTATCCCCTTAACCGCGGTGAGAACTTCAGCAGGAGCCAGGTCCCTTTTTCAGATGAAAAATATCTTCGGGATCCAGAGGTGACAGAGGAGGCATCACCATGTCTGGCCTGGCCGTCACACCGTCTTGCCCCTGTGTATGTTCATTTGAATAAATCTTTTGGAAGTACACCCTAGCTTGGTCCCTGAGATGGGATTTCTCTTCACACCTGGTCCCGTTAGTCATGAAAAGCCCATGAATCTTTCCACGATTTCTTCTAGTTATGACACGGGCATGAAAGTTAGTCGTGTTCCTATCCCCAGCTTTTATCCATTTATCTCTAGCCCTATGTTGCCAATAGGTTTCCTCTTGTAAAAGCAGAAGGTCTAAATATCTTTTGAGCTCGTCTTCTAGCAAATTGAGTCTGACCGAATCAACCCTTTCCATTATCCTTGAGATCCCCTCCAATCTCTTGATAATTTTCATTTTCTTCCATTTGATGCTGCCCCAAGCAGATCTGTCAAACTCCTTTCTGAACCATTTCAAGCTTGTGGGATATGGTTGGGGCCGGCTTCCTTCATTCCAAGCTGCTTCCCACCTAAATGGCTTGTTCCCATTAAGCTGAGGAGCCATGCCGCATCTAAGAAGGATGGGGCGGTGACACCAAAGGAGAAAAAATATAACTAATTATTTTGATTTATTATATTCTTTTTATTTTTTTGCTTTTATATTTCATTTTAATCCATTTGTAGTATTTTAGGTATGAAGATTTATTTTAAATTCCCCTTTAAAAATAAATTATAGGTATAAGTAAGAGTTTAAAACTCCATTCTAATATAAGGCCTTTTACTATATTTTAAATATTATTAATTGACTCTTAAATACGGATTAATTAAATAATAGAATTGAAAATTGACAAAAATAATTAGCAAAAAGTAATACTAAATTTTATAATATATATATATATATATATATCTGTCTAGACTATATACTTCCTCCGTTCTTATATAATTGAAATATTTGCATAGTAGTCATTATTTATTGAACAACTTTGTTCAATTTTTTTTAATATAGTTATAAAAGAAAAAACAGTGTCAAGTGAGATCTCATTAGATTCGTCTAATCACGTAGTTTTAAAATATCAAATTTTTATAATTTTTATTTATATATAATACTCCATCCATCCCATGTAATATGTTTTGTTTGATTTCTACACACAATGCAATGCACATTTTCAATCGTTAATATATCAAAATATGAACAACAAAAAAATATGTAAAATATATATTCTAAAACTATATAATTTTATAATTCTAACAAGACCAAATCAAGCAATAACATTAAAATTAAACAATGAACCGTGCCAAAAAATCAAACATAACAACTAAAGTGGGACGAAGGGATTATGAGTTATTACTCATTAAAAATATTTACAGGATTGCGTGAATTACAGAAATGATCGAGTTATTTAAGAACATATGTAATAATAATAATAATAATAATAATAATAATAATAATAATAATAATAATAATAATAATAATAATAATTCACCAAAATATAATATTAACAGTGGTGGATGCAGACTATTAGGGGTGGGGGGTGAACTTTTTTTTTCCTCACAACATATAAAATAAATCTCGATGCAGAAAAATATTTTTCAATAGTAGCAACAATGTTAATACCATCAACTGATAAACCAAATAGTATCTGCCTTCAATTCTTTTTTGCAAGACTTATTAGAGAGCCGAAGATTTAAACAATGCTGACTACACCTACATTAACAGCTTCCGGTAGGGTAAAAATACACTATCCCTGTGTGCCTTTGTTACAAATTCGAGTAATTTATTAAGTATAACTTTATATATTGGGCCCAAATTTGTTTGTTTGTTTATTTAGTTATTATTTTTTTTTTAATAAGATGAAAAAGTACATGAGTTTATATTAAAAATGGAGAAAAAAAGCCCACCAACAAAGAAACCTAATACTATTTCTTTTCCTCCTCCTTATTCCCCATGTAAATTATATAAAATATATTATATCATATCTAAAATTCACACCACTATCAAAAAAATAATGACACACTTTGAGCTCGGGGGTCGGAGTTACGGAAAATATAACATATTTATAATTAAAATGTATGTAATTATATAAAAATTAATGGCAAATTTTGAACTTGGGGGGCAACGGCCCCTCTGAGCCCATGCACAAGTCCGCCACTGATAATATACTCCCTCCGTTCTTTTTTAAGTTCACCCGTTGCATAGTTAATATTAATACTATTCGTTGAATAATTTTGATTCAATTTTTTCATAACATTATATAAGATAAAATATAGTCAAGTGAGATGTCGGATTCGTCTAATCGCATAGTTTTAGAATATCATTTTTTTTAATTTTTTTTATTATATATAATGAATGAAGTCTGTACTTTCTCTCATTGGATTACGTTAGATCCCGATTCTTCCGCATAACCCAATTGAAGAACTTCATTGGGTTTCACATTAACTAGATTCATAATCCCGAGTTGGGAAAATGATTCTGCTAATTCTTGTAGATCTGATAGATCTGCCCTGGAAACACTCATTCGATTGTTTTCAGGAGATCAATTATGTAACACCCCGGTTTTTGGTCACCCAGGTCGGGGTGTCACCGCCACACCTCCCTAGCGAGACACAGTTTCTCCGAGCTCACTAAAGAGATGCAAGGCTATGGTTTTTCAGAATTTAAAACATTCAAACAGCCCATTCATATATAATTTAAAAATAATACATCAAAGTTGCAGCGGAAAATAATATTTACATATATGTATCGCAGCGGAATTTAAATATAGGGCCAACATGGCCTAATCACGGGTTAAACAGGCCCGTTCATGCAAGATCTAGTCTAATACAAAAATTCAAAATAATATATCATCCCAAGCTTCCCGTGTATGCATATGACGATGCATAATTCTCAACTCTGGAAGAAAAAGAAAAAGAAAATATGGTTTTGGTCAGCACTACGTGCTGAGTAAGTTAACACATACATAACTATGGGGTTTCAAAGCCATTATTTAATATTTAAAGAAAACATGTGCACAACACCACATAATTTAACTGATTTATCTAACAATAATTAAATGGCATAATTTAAAGGATAGAGATTTCATAAGATCATAGATATAATTTGCAAAGCACTATAAATACAGGACATAATTTAAAAGCATAATCCAAAAGGAATAATTTTCGAGTCTCCTAGTTTCATATCTCATGTCTCATGTTTCAAGTTTATATTTCAATTTCCATTCGGCAAGTTTTATATTTCAATTGCCTTTCGGCAAGCGGTATATTTCAATTGCCTTTCGGCAAGCAAGATATTTCAATTGCCTTTCGGCAAGCAGGATTTTTCAATTGCCTTTCGGCAAGCAAGATATTTCAATTGCCTTTCGGCAAGCAGGATAATTCAATTGCCTTTCGGCAAGCAAGATTTTTCAATTGCCTTTCGGCAAGCAGGATATTTCAATTGTCTTTCGGCAAGCAAGATTTTTCAATTGCCCTTCGGCAAGCAAGATATTTCATGTGTATTTTATTTCAAAGGAATTCCCAATCCTTTAAACCTTAAAGGCTAATTTCACCGTTTTCACAAGTTATCAAGATTTGACTCGGTTATATCTCAACTCATCTCAACCCTAAAGGTTAATTCCATGTTTCAACAAGATTTTAAAATTTCGTTTCGGTAAATCACAGTTTACTCTAAAATTCGCCTAAAATCAGATTTAATTCCAAAAATTCCAAAATTTCATATCTGACTCGGAAACATCAAGATCTACAACTTTCGTGTTTTAACTTTTTCAATCCGAGATACCTAAGTAGGTCAAAATCGCCAATTTTCGCATAAGAACAAATCTGTCCGAGTTCAATGCACCACAGTTTAAAGATTTCGAATTCTACCATAGCAATTCAACTCCAAATTTAATGAAATTTGACAGAGATCATCTTAAGACATTTATCTACAACTTTCATGTTCGGCCAAAGATCTAAAACAGCCTAGATCCTATGTCAAAAACGTGATCAAGATCATTCCTAAGTTCTGTCCAAGATTTCAAGAACTAGGTTTAAACAGTTCGGTTTCAACGGGTTTTCACATATCAAATCAACTCCAAAAATTCTCAAATTTTTACAGTAGCTAGGTCTAAGTCTTAGGAACGTTTTTCGTGTTTTAAGTTTTTCCGTTTGAGTTCGTTTTAAGGGTCGGAAAAATTCAACAATTCTGTTGCGCCGGTAGGAAAACAAAAGTGGACAGATTTATGATTCTTGTCAAATCTTTTAGGTTTCGAATGTTTTAAAATCTCCCAAAACCATGTAAGGTTAACTTACAGTGTCTATGAACGTCGGAGATGTCTAGTTCGGAGGCGTGGCTTCCAAATCACCGTTCCTCCTCTCCGTTCGTCGGGTTCTACGATCTAGATTCGATACGGGGTGTAGAAAGAAAAGAACCGAAGTTAGAATCCGTTTTCGGATTGAAACGTGAAAAGATTTATTGGACTAGAGCTTACCACAGCGTTTGGAGACCTTGGATTTTCATCCAAAGCTGCTGCCTCCGTTTGGTGCTTTCCGTCGACTCCGAATTTAGGGTTTCGAACGTATAGAAGGTTGTAGGGTTTTGTAAACTTGTTTGGGGCTCCCAAGGGGCTTATTTATAGAATTCTTAATCCCTAGGGGTCCACAACCGACCTAAAGGTCTTGGGTCGAGAGATGTTCAACCGAAAGTCGAAAAATCCGCGTTCGGGCGAGAGATTCACGCAACAACCAAATCTGTCAAGTGGCGCGGTCGTGGCGCGCTAATCGCCCTCCACCGCGCGGCCACCGCGCCGACTTCGCCTGGACTTCGGTCCGGGCGGGTCGTGCGATCCGTCGTGCTTTTCCGCCTCTCTTTCGGGTTTCTATCCCTCTATGCTCCCGAATTCCGATTCCCGGGGTATCTTCGGGTTTCTACTTTCTCTCTAAATTTATTCTCAGTCTAATTGGATGTTTTGGACTCGAATCCTCGAGTTCATTAGTGTCGGGTTTTGGTGTACCATTTATTTACCTTTAATCCATCTTTTATTTAATTAAATTCCTTTAATTCCTTTTTAAGTAAAAATCTCATTTCTCATTTCCTTATCTTTATTTATTTCTTTTATTTGCTGGATTTGTTTATTTATTTATAGTATTTATTTTATTTATTATTTATTTATTTAATTATTGTTTTATTTTATGTTGGAAAATTCTCGGGTATTACAGTCTACCCTCCTTAAGAATCAACTTCGTCCTCGAAGTTGTGTTTCGGCTTTTCTCGTCTCGTGCTAAGGTCTTGTGTTTGTTTTATTATGTTGTGACTGAACTTAGAATTAAAACTTCTAAGCTGCCTACGTACCCGGTAAAGGGATCAAGCCATAACGTAGTTCAACAAATTTATTTGGGATATATATTGCCAAGCCAGCTAAAATAATGCAACTACTTTATTACGGGGTATCACATCCTCTCCCCCTTAGGACTGCAGTTATGTCCCCATAACTGCCTATCCAGTACTCTCAAGAGGTTTCGGGTTTTGGTCTTTATTCTGATGGTACTGGTGCCGTTGGTTGTTGCCACCTTGACCGTCTGGGTTTCGTGGTTGCTTAGGTCGAGTAGTCACATCCTCTCTCTTGTCGATATTCTCTTTCCGTGTCCGGCAATCACGCAGCTGATGACCATGTCGACCACATCGAAGGCATGCTCCAGGCTGAGGGCATCCTCTCGCATAATGCGGTTTACCACACTTTGGACATGGTAACGCATAGTCCCCATGGTTGAAGACTATCCCCTTTTCCTCCCCATTGTCATTTTGGTGTTGTCCTTTCGAGTTTCCATCGAAATGGTCCTTATCCACCTTGTATTTTCCTTGTGGTCCTTGGTTAGCCTCATCTACCGGTTTCCGTTTCAGTCCCTGGACTCGTGCAACCGCTACCGCACGATCATAAACCGTCTGCAGGTTCGTGAATTGTCCTACTGCAAGTATCTCCCGGATACTAAGGTTCAGGCCCATCTCAAATTTCTGAGCCTTATCAGAGTCGGTTGGTACTATCCTCGTAGCAAATCGTACCAACTCCTTAAACCGGGTGTAATACTCCTGCACCGTCCGTCCCTCTTGCTTCAGTGATAAAAACTCTTCGTACATTGCCGCCTTGGTGCTCATAGGGTAGAATCGGTCCCTTAGATCCTCCTTAAGTTTAGTCCATGAATAAGCTTCTTCAGCTTCCTCTAAATTCCTCTGGAGGTCTTGCCACCACTCATCGGCTTCGCCTCCTAAGTAGTAGGTTGCTACTCGTGTCTTTGCCTCATCAGGACATTTGATAGCATCCAAGAGCTTATCAAATGTACGGATCCACCCCTCTAGTTTGGCGGGATCCTCCTGCCCATCATAACGTGGTGGTTGATAGGGATTCACTAACGCTAGATAGTTGGTTTGAGCTACGGGCGGAGTTACTGCTGCTGGTGTCCTATGCACCTCCGCATTTCCTAATGCGACTAGGAATCCCTCTATCGTTTTTAAACGTGCTTCCATATTATTGGGCGCTTGAGGCACTTGCTCTCCTAGGTTCTGAGGACTTTCACTGTTGTTGGGCGTGTTGGACAGGTTAGCGTCAGTGCCGTTTGGACTCACCTTCCTTGGTTTTCTTCTAGGCGCCATTTTCTGTTTAACGTGTATAGATTAGCTTATCTTGGTTTAGATAGATCGCTTGAACAAGACGTTTCGTAAATTTCAAATTTCAAATTCTCGGATTTGTTGTTTGGAAATCCAAACAAGATTTTTGGAATAGAGAGTGTTTTAATAAAGACTTGATTTTTTCTTGTTCCACGTGAAGAAGTTTTCTAATTTGTACAAGGGTAGGAATGGCTAAGGTCGAGGATTGTTATGTTAGGCGAACGCATAGATCAATGAGATCTAGAACTAAGGCAAGATCAGTCTCTAGTTATTGTTTCTGGTTCGATGTCATGCCTCAAGATTATATAGGTGTAACAAGAGATCTAAGTTAATTTCGCCAAGATTCTAAGTTCAACTGCGCCAAGATTCTAAGTTCAAGTTTCGCCAAGATGCTAAGTTCATAGCAGAGATGCAACATGCATATGCAAATGATAGTTCCCCCCAATAATAATTTAATGCACTATATATATTCTTCCCATGGGTTTTAAAATAAAATTTCTCCATGGAAATAAAAATTTAAAATTTAAAATAATAGTCAAAATATTAATAATAGTTTAAAAATAATAATGGTTTTAAAATAATAGTTTAAAAATAGTAATGGTTTAAAAATAATAGTTTAAAAATAGCCGGGCTCTGATACCACCTTGTAACACCCCGGTTTTTGGTCACCCAGGTCGGGGTGTCACCGCCACACCTCCCTAGCGAGACACGGTTTCTCCGAGCTCACTAAAGAGATGCAAGGCTATGGTTTTTCAGAATTTAAAACATTCAAACAGCCCATTCATATATAATTTAAAAATAATACATCAAAGTTGCAGCGGAAAATAATATTTACATATATGTATCGCAGCGGAATTTAAATATAGGGCCAACATGGCCTAATCACGGGTTAAACAGGCCCGTTCATGCAAGATCTAGTCTAATACAAAAATTCAAAATAATATATCATCCCAAGCTTCCCGTGTATGCATATGACGATGCATAATTCTCAACTCTGGAAGAAAAAGAAAAAGAAAATATGGTTTTGGTCAGCACTACGTGCTGAGTAAGTTAACACATACATAACTATGGGGTTTCAAAGCCATTATTTAATATTTAAAGAAAACATGTGCACAACACCACATAATTTAACTGATTTATCTAACAATAATTAAATGGCATAATTTAAAGGATAGAGATTTCATAAGATCATAGATATAATTTGCAAAGCACTATAAATACAGGACATAATTTAAAAGCATAATCCAAAAGGAACAATTTTCGAGTCTCCTAGTTTCATATCTCATGTCTCATGTTTCAAGTTTATATTTCAATTTCCATTCGGCAAGTTTTATATTTCAATTGCCTTTCGGCAAGCGGTATATTTCAATTGCCTTTCGGCAAGCAAGATATTTCAATTGCCTTTCGGCAAGCAGGATTTTTCAATTGCCTTTCGGCAAGCAAGATATTTCAATTGCCTTTCGGCAAGCAGGATATTTCAATTGCCTTTCGGCAAGCAAGATTTTTCAATTGCCTTTCGGCAAGCAGGATATTTCAATTGCCTTTCGGCAAGCAAGATTTTTCAATTGCCCTTCGGCAAGCAAGATATTTCATGTGTATTTTATTTCAAAGGAATTCCCAATCCTTTAAACCTTAAAGGCTAATTTCACCGTTTTCACAAGTTATCAAGATTTGACTCGGTTATATCTCAACTCATCTCAACCCTAAAGGTTAATTCCATGTTTCAACAAGATTTTAAAATTTCGTTTCGGTAAATCACAGTTTACTCTAAAATTCGCCTAAAATCAGATTTAATTCCAAAAATTCCAAAATTTCATATCTGACTCGGAAACATCAAGATCTACAACTTTCGTGTTTTAACTTTTTCAATCCGAGATACCTAAGTAGGTCAAAATCGCCAATTTTCGCATAAGAACAAATCTGTCCGAGTTCAATGCACCACAGTTTAAAGATTTCGAATTCTACCATAGCAATTCAACTCCAAATTTAATGAAATTTGACAGAGATCATCTTAAGACATTTATCTACAACTTTCATGTTCGGCCAAAGATCTAAAACAGCCTAGATCCTATGTCAAAAACGTGATCAAGATCATTCCTAAGTTCTGTCCAAGATTTCAAGAACTAGGTTTAAACAGTTCGGTTTCAACGGGTTTTCACATATCAAATCAACTCCAAAAATTCTCAAATTTTTACAGTAGCTAGGTCTAAGTCTTAGGAACGTTTTTCGTGTTTTAAGTTTTTCCGTTTGAGTTCGTTTTAAGGGTCGGAAAAATTCAACAATTCTGTTGCGCCGGTAGGAAAACAAAAGTGGACAGATTTATGATTCTTGTCAAATCTTTTAGGTTTCGAATGTTTTAAAATCTCCCAAAACCATGTAAGGTTAACTTACAGTGTCTATGAACGTCGGAGATGTCTAGTTCGGAGGCGTGGCTTCCAAATCACCGTTCCTCCTCTCCGTTCGTCGGGTTCTACGATCTAGATTCGATACGGGGTGTAGAAAGAAAAGAACCGAAGTTAGAATCCGTTTTCGGATTGAAACGTGAAAAGATTTATTGGACTAGAGCTTACCACAGCGTTTGGAGACCTTGGATTTTCGTCCAAAGCTGCTGCCTCCGTTTGGTGCTTTCCGTCGACTCCGAATTTAGGGTTTCGAACGTATAGAAGGTTGTAGGGTTTTGTAAACTTGTTTGGGGCTCCCAAGGGGCTTATTTATAGAATTCTTAATCCCTAGGGCGTCCACAACCGACCTAAAGGTCTTGGGTCGAGAGATGTTCAACCGAAAGTCGAAAAATCCGCGTTCGGGCGAGAGATTCACGCAACAACCAAATCTGTCAAGTGGCGCGGTCGTGGCGCGCTAATCGCCCTCCACCGCGCGGCCTCCGCGCCGACTTCGCCTGGACTTCGGTCCGGGCGGGTCGTGCGATCCGTCGTGCTTTTCCGCCTCTCTTTCGGGTTTCTATCCCTTTATGCTCCCGAATTCCGATTCCCGGGGTATCTTCGGGTTTCTACTTTCTCTCTAAATTTATTCTCAGTCTAATTGGATGTTTTGGACTCGAATCCTCGAGTTCATTAGTGTCGGGTTTTGGTGTACCATTTATATACCTTTAATCCATCCTTTTATTTAATTAAATTCCTTTAATTCCTTTTTAAGTAAAAATCTCATTTCTCATTTCCTTATCTTTATTTATTTCTTTTATTTGCTGGATTTGTTTATTTATTTATAGTATTTATTTTATTTATTATTTATTTATTTAATTATTGTTTTATTTTATGTTGGAAAATTCTCGGGTATTACAAATTATCAGTTCTTTTTGTGATTTCTGCTTTGGAACCATAGTTGCTTTACCTTTTTGATGTAAAAGTTGTACGGGTCCTAACGCACCTCTAATATTGGTTTCGTTATTCTTGTAGATCTGATAGATCTGCCCTGGAAACACTCACTCGATTGTTTTCAGGAGATCAATCATCAGTTCTTCTTGGTGAATTCTGCTTTGGAACCATAGATCTTATTAATGCATCTCTAATATTGGCTTGGTTATCATTCTTCCTTTTGTTGATATCCGAAATATCAAATTTCATATTTAAAATCTCTTTTTTTAGATCTTGAAATAATTATTTCAAGATCTCCTCTGTTGACTGATTCAATTATCGATTTTTTCAGGTAAAATTAATACCCGGTTACCATAATCTTGAATCGTCTTTTGGATTTCTCTTAAGTCTTGTGAGAACTTAGAGCAATCTGGATCAATTTATTTCCAGTCAGTTCTTCGCATTTTTATGAAAGAAATTGATTTTAATAATATCTTGCCTCATAGACAAGTTCAAGAATTTCCAGTGGAAAATTCTATTTTTTATTTCCAAATTTTGGAAATAACTCGTAGATTTCAAATTAATTGACTCCATTAAATAATTAAATCTTCACTATTAAGAAATAAAATATTATAAATAATATGATTAATATGTTATTCAATAAAACCTAGGCTCTGATACTAATTGTCAAGCGCTTTGAGTGTCATTTATATAATGAAAAATTAAGTATATTGAAAGAGGACTAAGGTGTCCAAAGTCAAACTATTTGGCGTTCAAACGAAAGAAATGAAAAGTTTGTTAAGTTCAGTTGACTTTTCAAATAAGTCCTTATGGCCTAAATTCCTTCAAGTTATGTTTCTGATGACCTATTTTCATAAATCAAATTATGGTGGCCAAAAATTGGAAATGGCTCATTCTGGTGGTCTTTTTTAAACATTACCCCTTTATTATATAGATGTAATCAGTTAATAACTAACTAATTAACTAATTGTCAAACATGCCCATATATATCTGTTTAAATATGTTTGAACTAAAACCAATCATTACCCAAAAATATCTGAATTTAAATATAATTTTTCATTTTCACCCTTTAACTCATAAACTCTAAAATCTCATTTTCATTTTAAAATTTTATAATTTTTTTGGGGTAAGAAAATTTTATAAATATTTGGTTGAGCTAGAAAATTTTATAAATTGAAGCATGGTTAAAGAAAAACTGAATATTTTAATAATATTTTAAATAGTTTATTCAATAATAATGCAACTTTAAATTAAATTAATTAACATTTTTTATATAAATTATAACTATGCACTCCCTCCTTTTGTAATAGCATTTCCCTTTGCATAGTTGATACTATTAAGTGATTAACCTTTATTGATTTTTTTAATTATAGTTCTATAAGCTAAAACATAGTCAAGTGAGATGTCGTTGGATTCGTCTAATCATGTAATTTTATAATATCAAATTTTTGTAATTTTTCCTTATATATAATTGAGTTATTAATGATGAAATTTTTGTATTGAATTACGTGCAACGTAAAAATAGAAAAGTTAAAAAGGAATGGAGGGAGTATATGTATATATAAATTGAAGTCTATGTATATGATTATAATGATGGTGGTAGTGTATAGAGTGCGAGTAAGTTGTTCGTTGATGTGTAACGATGGATTGGAAAGAGAGATTGAAGAGAGCACGCACTCATGAGAGATTGAGAGTTGATCATACATGTATTTAGCACACATAGAGGATGTTTGGGAGTCAGTAAATTTGCTAGCGGATAGCAGATTCGGAGAGAGAACTATGAGATAATATACTGTTTTAATCCGCTATATGCTTGTTAATATGCTGAAATTCAAACATGATCATATTTATAGATGTAGACATAGGCACAACCGTCTTACTAAGGTATAGAAGTAGGTAGTCATCGAGTGGGCAGAACATCCACATTTTGGTGCATGTATCCAACATATTTATAATTTATTACTCCACTAGATTTTTCGCCCCCTGCGTACCGCGTTTTTTTTAATAAATAAAATCAATAATTTATTAATTCATAAATTTTAAAAATAATTTTTAAAAAAAAAGCAAAAATCTTTCATGCGACAGATAGTTAGAAGATTAATTGAAATTTCAATATGTTTTTAATTTAATTAGACCAACCAAAAGAGATGAGAATATTACTTCATTAACATTTTCTGTCAGTAAAATACTTGTAATTTCCTTAGAAATATTTCGAGTAACAATTTTCTTGTATACTCTAATTGTATGTGCTATACAAAGATCGGCACGACAATCATTAGAAAACCTTTTTAATTTATTTATAGTTAAGTATCATATAACTCTTAAATGTACGCATATCATTTCATCATATAAAGGCATTTATCTCATCATTATGATAAAGTAATCATTATATTGATATTTTAATATAAAACCTACTTAGGTGGAAGTGATTACGTATGAAATTAATATATAGTCAAATTGAGAAATTTTGTTGACCTTTTGAGAAACTTAAAAAATACAAAATTTGGGATTATGTTCATGAGTATTTATTTTCAAAATATCAAAAGAAATAATGGAAACATAAATTCATTGTACGTTTCGAAGTGAAAAACAAAAGAAGCCAGAGATTTAAAATTCAAGGTTACTGTTACTATTAAGAATTTATCAAATTTAGTGGCAGATTTTTTATTTTATTTTGTGGAATTCACTATACAGGCTAGAGAAGTGATGGGAGCCCATACTACACAATTACAAAGGGGAAAAGGGGAGGGATAGGCGGGTGGGAATTGAACCCTCAACCTAAAGGTTAAGAGCCAGGGGTTTAACCACTTGGGCTGTAACGCCCCGAAAATTCAAACTTGATTTTCGCAAGCTTTACCGTCATACTAACTATCCTAAACTAGTGGCCAGCTAATTTAGAACAGCTAGTACAAGGCTGACTACAAACCTAAAGTGATTATCTGATTAACCAATTATAAGAGGAAGCTAAAACAATTAAAAACACGTTGACTTGTCATAAATCTCAACATAAACCTTAATTAACAATCCTACATGAACTCCAGGCCACAAGCCTCATGAATCAACAACAGGCAACAAGCCAATATCTCAAATAAGGGCTAGCAGCCCAAAGCTGTATATCACATATGACCACAGGCCGACAAAATGTAAATCCTAGGCACACGGGTCCCAACTAACAGATAATCCAAATTCCAACAAATAATAATAAAAGAGTATTATATAAACATAACAAGAATGTATTAGAACATCCTATCTATGTGATCTCTCAAAACCCAAACCCGAATCATGCTCCAGCGCCTCCAGGAGAATCTATAAAACAGACAAAGCAAGGGAGTCAGTACAACGTACTGAGCAAAGGTTATGCGTGCAGGGGAATTAAGGGGGAACAATTAAGAATAAGCAGAATATAAATAAAACAAAATAAAACTATAGCAGAATATAAATAAAGCAGAAAAAATATCACACCGTCCCATATCGGTGCTTCAACCACAACATACAAATGACATAAATAAAACTTCACACCGTCCCATACCGGTGCTTCAACCACAAACATACAATTTATGCAAGTGATGCATGGCCTAACATACACCTATCTACCCTATATGCAAATGCAATGAATATGCCTAGCCGGCAACCTAAAAACCCGGGCGGTATGAACCCACGGGTGAGGATATCATCAACTCCAACCCGTTATAGGGTAACATACACCATCTCCGCAGGGACCACAGACATCACAGTCCAAATCATCCACCCCGAAGGGCCAACAGGCATAACAGCCAATCATCTCAGGCATAACAGCCAATAATCCACCCCGAAAAGCCAACAGGCATAACAGCCAATAATCTACCCCGTAGGGCCATCGGGACTCAACAACACCTGTGAAGGCTGCCCGATCAATCAGAACAACCCATCGGATTAATAGTCGTCAATTACAATACAATAATATGCATATGACAATACCATGATGTTCAAGCACCTAATCCCTAGGTCCGCATGCTTATCAATACATAAAGAATCAATACATAGCCCCTAGGCTAAGGCAACAATGAATGATCCATTATTCCACATATAATTAACAATATAATGATTCTACAATTCCTCCAAGCAATTCAACAATTGAAGTGAGGAATTCGACACGAACACACGAATAGGCATCCATCACCATCTAAGCAATATGGTAACCCGATAAGTGTCTTTTCATCTAAATTATCATACCGTAAGCTTAAACCGTCATAAATATTTTGAATATAATTAATAATAACCCGCAAATCAACCGATAGAGGAAACGAGCAACAACTATAATATAATCCTAAATCACCCCAACACACATAAAAATGCAAGCATAAACCCTTGCCTTTTCTTAATCAATCTTTAAAGGTTCCTTCTTGTGAAGTCTTCAACCTTCCAATTGCTCCATTACCAACTCACGTTCCTCCCTATAAAATAATATCATCATAAGAATTAAAAATAATAATTCTCACAACATCAACACCATCCTGTGCTATCTCCAACTCCAACAACATCCTCCAATCCTCTTCCACAATCTCACAAACCAACACCAATTCATCAAGACAATCAATTCATAACGAATCTATTTCACAACAATACCAAATAAAATCAAGACTTAGTCAAATCCCCTAATTTAATTCAATTAACCCCAATAAGCTCCAAGTACTACACAATTATTCAAATTCAACTCACATATAAAGCTATTCCATCTCTTTCCCAAATTAAAATCTATTAAGAAACAAACTAATACTCCTCAATTTGATAAAACTCTTCAACAAGTTCACAAGAAATCATTTCACTAATTTAATCCAATATCTACGTACACTATAAATAATGCAATTAACCAAATCACAATCCAAAACTATTATCCCACAATCTCCCAATCTATAAATTTCCAATCCAATCAACAATTAACCAAACAAGTAATAGTTATTCATAATTATTCAAGAAATTACCACTTAACTTTAAATCTCATCTTTTATATCAAACTAAAATCCCATGAATTATCAATTCAATTTCTTGTCAATACTTTCAATTTAATATATCAAGGACCACCATCTTGTTCATTCAAGAATCAAGCCAACTTATTAAAAATTCTTCAAGGATTACCAAATCAAATCCATTTGCACTAGGATTCAAGAACACCAACAATCTTATCATAACTCCAATACCAACATATAACTACTTTAAATCCCCAATTCATCATTATTAAATAAATCCAATAATCACACAAAATTCCAACTCTAATATTTAGGACTCAAGAACTAATTTATTCAACATCACTCAATTCCAATCAACCATTTAAAAATGCAAGTAGAACATATTTAACAAATGAATCTCAATCTCTAAATAGACCCAACAAATTCCATGGAACACTTGAGCAATAAATTAAAGACACCACCGCCACTGCCACCATTATCACGGCACAACCACCACCACAATCCATCACTGCCACCCCCACTATTGTCGTCGTCATAGACACAGGCGACGCAGCCACCGTTGTGCCATCCCAAGCAACAGCTTCTACTGCTTGTTTCCACAGTACCACAGTGCACACGGCACCGCTCTCCGGCCAACCTTCCCTCGTTCCTCAACCAACTCACCACCCTCACCTCCATTTCGACACCACCAAAACGACGGCACAGCTGCAATCACAGCTCTAAGATCCAGCAGGAAGGAGAAAGAAACAGGAAAATAGGGAAAGAAAATAGGGAAGAAGAAGTCTCAACTCTTACCTTAGTGAAGAACACTCAATCAAAGTTCCAACCATGGTGCGATCCCCTCATCCTCTTCATCCCTAAGTTGTTACTTTCATGGTGCAATCAAAGCCCTAATTTGTTTCTTCACAGGTACGGGAGTTTAGGGGTGAAGAAAATGCCCAATTTCATCCCCAATTTGATTTGATATGTAGAAAGGCCATGGATCCAGGTGTCTTGGGTGGGCTTGTAGTTTGGGACAATGCATTGGCCTCTCTTATTTATTAATATTTGGGCTTTGATAATTATACCACCACTTAATCTAATTAATCCATCTAGGTCCATATAATTTAATTAATCACAATTTATTAAATTAAATTAATATGAAATAATTAATCGGGATATTACATGGGCTAAGTCCCAATCCCAATTTAGTGGCAGAATTGATCATCTAGCCCATGAGTTGAATTTGAGAAAATAGTACTGCTATTTAAGTTAAAGTCAGGGGATGAAAGGTGAACATCATGCACTGATAAATACTTATGTATTTATATTTTAATTTGGACTCAAGTGGTCTTATTTGTATTGTCATTATCCAGTAGTAAATTATGCAACTGGAAGTAACTACTGCACTAATACACCTTGAAATCATTTATGTAGCTAAAGGTTTTATTCCAAAATCCATAAAATAAATAAAGATCGCATATTCTAACATTTCAGAAATAACATTCAATAATTAAATAATACAAATACGTAGTATACTGATTTTCCCATAAGCGAAAAAAAAAAGCAGCATAAACCATTATTTTCCAACTACATTTGCAATTTTTTTCAAATAAAAGAAACTTTAACCATCAAAACGTGAAATTCTTCTATTTCTCTTGCATTTGAATGCAAATTAAAAGATGTAAAAATAATATATATACATAATAAATCTTCAGGAAAAATGCTTTCGATAGTACACCACAAAATGAAGTCAACACGTACACAACTGAACTTTTTTAAGGTCATTATTATTACCTCGTGTTATCCAATTAAATTATCATCTAATCAATTACTTTTTATTTTGGCCATATTTTTTCTTTTATAAAAATATGTTTTACTCGGGCACTATATTATATTTGTAACAACCATTAACTTTTTGATTATAAAATAATTTATTTAATATATCTATATTTATTTAATAATATTTGATAATTTATTTATACTATATGTATGAATATTAAATAGAATATATTTAATGTTACTATAAATTTTTTTGAATTTTTATAATTGATAAAAAAATTATATTAAATCTAAATATATATATATTGATAAATTAACTGATTATTACTAATTAATTTTTTTAGCTTTTTCATTTTTATTAATATTTTAGGTTCAAATTTTATTATAATTATAATAAAATGTATTTATTAATATTATATATAAAGTTAGAGAATTTATAATATATAATTTTAATGATATATTTACAAAATATATTTTTAATTTGTTTTCAATTTATATATTTTTTCAAATACATAGATAAATTTTCTCAAAACTTTTTTATATTAATATATACATTTATTTTCTAAATATAGATGAAACCTTAGAAAGATATTTTTTAAGAAAATTTAGCTTAAATAAAATTTATTATTTTTATATAGATGCCACATGGTATCATTTGGGATTTTTGAGATGATGATGTAGCATTTATGATTTGTCATGATAATAATCATTGATATGTTTTTTGATGTTTTATAATGATTTATAGATGTAACATTTTTTTTTTGAGGGGAATAATGAATATTATTTCAACAACTCAAAATTTGAGTTATACATAGCATACATGCACGAGACTACACAACCCACTCGACCGATCAAAGCCTAACCAATGGCCGCAAGTATCAACCGATGAAGCTGACACAGACAGAACCAAATGAAGCCCCCCCATCAGACAACAAAAAATCGCAGAATCAGACAAGTAGAAGACAAGATATTCACTTTAACCACACAATTAGAACCACTTATCAAGTCGGCTATCTCCCTGAGCACCCTTTCTAGCCCAATAATCTGCCATGGAATTTCGCTCTCTATAGATATGGTCAATCTTCACGCAGCCTGAGCAGTTCAAAATAAGCAAAATTGAGTCCATTAGATAGTGAAACTTCCATGGGATGGAACCTGGGTCAAGTAACCACTTCACAACATTAGTCGAATCGCATTCAAAGATCAATTTTGGAAGCGGGAAGCCTTGGTGTCGAGCAATGGATTGACAAATCCTACTCACAGCTGTAATCTCGGCTTCGTTGGAGTCCATACAGCCCACCTGATCGGACAGTATATAAATCACCCTCCCTTCCTCATCCCTAATAACACCGCCAATTCCAGCCGGCCCCGGATTACCCAATGACGAGCCGTCAGAATTGATTTTCCACCAGCCTCTATATGGACGACTCTATTCCAGTCCCGATCTATGGTCCCTAATACGCATCTCCCTATCCACCACCAGGCCTCCCGGGAAGTTTTCCTCCAAGCACCTAATGCTTGTTTCACATATCTGAGTTGATGCCTTCATCCATAAACCAACCCTCCACCTGATAATATCCAAAGTGAATTCTGTATCAATTTGTTTCCCCTTGAAGACAACTCCATTCCTCCGCTCCCAGATTGACCAGAGAATTGCCACCCCTGTCAGCCACCACACTACCTCGAATCTTTGCTTTATTCTCACACCAAACCACCACTGCATCAGGTTTGACAGCTTACCTGGAATGCACCATCGGAATCCAAAAGCTGACACACATTTGTACCACACCCTAGAAGAGAACTTGCAACGAACGAATAAATGATCCACGGACTCAATCTCTTCCCCACAGCACGGGCACAACCCGTTAGCAGGTTGTATACAATTGCGCTTTACCAGTATCTCCCTTACTGGCAACGCATTATTAATCGCTTTCCACACCAGCAGCTTACACTTCATAGGTCCTTTGATCTTCCAGAGTCGCCTCCAAAACCACATCCAGTCCTCCACTTCCCTATCTTCAAGCACTCTCCAATCTGTGTTGGTAGTGTAACGCCCATTTGCATTACCGGTCCAGCAAACACGGTCTTCAACATAACGACTAATTTTAATCCTGGAAAGAATTCCCAGCATCTCGTCCCACAATTCTGATTCCCAGTCAAAGAGAGGACGCCTTAAGTGGATATTCCACTCCCATACATTGCCTCGCCACTGTCCAAATTCACTAATCATCCCAACTTTATTTACAGCAAGCGCAAATATTCTAGGGAATATCTCCCTCAAGTTCCTAGTTTCATCCGCCCACACATCCAACCAAAATCTTATCATCGTCCCTTTGCCAACAAGAATTTTGAATCTGCCCCCCCTTTCTGTGTTGCATGTACTGTCCCAAACCCCACAAATCCTCCCCCATAGTGATCTTCCATGCCTTGGCTCCGGAACAAGACAATCCCTGCCATCATAATATTTTGAAGCGATAACCTTTTTCCACAATGCGCTCTCCTTCCCAAACCGCCACCTCCACTTTGTTAACAAGGAAGCATTAGTATCTACAATATTTCGTATGTGCAGCCCTCCCTCGTCCTTGTGACAACAAATGCGATCCCAACTCACCCCATGTAATTTTCTAACACCACCCCATTCATTCCAAAAAAATCTTCGTTTCAACAACTCAAGTCGATCCGCAACAGATTTGGGCACCTTAAAAATTGAGAGAAAATAGAGGGGTAAACTGTTAAGAACTGACCGGATAAGGCACAATCTCCCAGCTTGAGAAAGCATTCTCCCCATCCATCCCGCGAGCCTACTCTCAACTTTATCCAAAACCGGTTTCCAAAGAATCGCTCCATTTATTCTCCCCCCGATTGGAATGCCAAGGTACTTCATCGGCCAACTCCCCACTTCGCATCCAAGAATGGCGGCCGCATCTCCTTGTAATTCAGCCGAGCAATTTATACCAATTAGACAACTCTTTCTGTAGTTTATTTTGAGGCCTGTTGCCAATGATAGACAGGTTAGAATTCTTTTGATAATGATCACCTGCCTAATCTCTCCTTTACAAAAAAGAATTGTGTCATCCGCGTACTGCAAGTGAGTAACCGTTGGCCCACTGACTCCCGCCTCCAGCCCCTTATACTCCTCCAACCTAGCTGCGTTCGCCACCAGTCTATTCATTACTTCGGCTACCAAAACGAATAAATACGGAGAAAGTGGATCTCCCTGCCTTAAACCTTTCTCCAACTTAAAGAACCTTGTTGGAGAGCCGTTGATCATGACCGCAGCCGACGCTGAAGAGACGCATTCCCTGATCCAGGAGGACCAAACATCGCCAAATCCCATAGAATCAAGCACCCGAAACAACGCTTCCCAAGAGATGTTGTCGTATGCCTTTGCAAAATCAAGTTTAATAACAAATCCTTGATTCCCTGCCGACTGGGTGGATTGAATGATTTCCGATGCCACCAATACACCGTCAAGAATTTGTCTGCCTTTAACAAATGCCATCTGAGTTTCTCCGACCAGCTTACTCAACCCAACCTGCAACCTCTTCGACAGTACTTTTGCCACTACTTTATAGATACTACCAACCAATGTGATCGGTCTAAAATCCCCGAAGCCCTCCGGATTCTCGACTTTAGGGATTAAGGAGATGAACGACCCACCCACCTCTCTTGGTAATTTTCTGTCCCTCTCGAGCCCTCTAAAGATTGCCATAAAATCTTCTTTCACCGTACCCCAATACTTCTTAAAGAATTCAACACTAAATCCATCCGGACCCGGAGCCTTATTCCCTCCGCAGGACTCTATGGCAGCCTTAACCTCTTCCTCCGAAAAATTTCTAGACAGCCAGACTTTATCCCCCTCCTCCACTTTAATCAACCCAATATTATCCACCATGAACAGCTCCCTGCATTCTCTTGTAAATGTAGCTTTGAAATGAGAATACGCCAACGCTTTAATAGTTTCCGGATCTTCCACCAACGAGCCATTCTCTCGAACGCTACCAATGTAATTTCTTCGTTTATTTAAATTGGCCATGGCGTGGAAGAATCGCGTGTTCTGATCACCCTCTCTAACCCATCGAACTCTAGATTTTTGGTGCCACCTACGCTCTTCGGCCAAAAACACATTATGCAACTCCCTTTTCTTAGCCAACCAAGACTGAACCACATCCCCCGCCACCACACCATCCTGGAAACTCCCTTCAATAGCTTTGATGTCCTCAGATAAGCCTTCAATTCTGCTCTGTAATTCTGAAGGACCGGATCCCCTCCAGGCCCGAATGCTCTGCTTGAGAAACTTGAGCCTGTCCAGCAACTTAAGGTTCAGGTTCTGCTCAGCCCCCCCACCCCAAGCGCCTCTGACCAGATCTTCGAAACCTTGCTCCTCCAGCCAGTAGTTGTAAAATTTGAACGGCTTTGGCCCCCAAGAAGAATCCCCAACCTCCAGCCTCACAGGGTAATGATCGGATAAAATGGAGTCACATCTCATTTGCTTGACCCCTCCCGGGATACAAAGCCAGTTTGATGAAAGGAGAAACCTATCCAGCCGACTACTTGCTCTCCCCCCCCTCCCAACCCATGTAAATCCACCCCCATCCAAAGGAAGGTCTACTACCCCCAACCTATCAATGAAATCCCGGAAGTCTCTCATCGAACCCCCATCCTCACTCACACCCAACCTCTCACTCACACTCCCAACCGCATTAAAATCCCCCGCTACACACCAAAATTCCCCGTTGGAAGTATTGCATTTGTTCACTAGATGCTGCCACAAACCTTGCCTCTCGCGCCGATCGTTTGGCGCATGAACACAAACAACATTCATGCACTCAGTGAAACCCCTTATACTCCCTCTAACCCATATATAATTATGTTCTCTATCAACGACACTGAACTTACCCCTGTTCTCGTCCCACACCACCAAAAGTCCCCCAGCGCTCCCCAAAGCAGGTTGAAAACAGAACCCACACCCCGAAGCACCCCATAGGCTGAATACCAAACGATCTGGAACCACCTCCATCTTTGTTTCTTGAAGACACAGAATTGTTGGCTTGATCTTCCTACACAGACACATCAGAGCTCTCCTCCTCACCCCACCATTCAAACCTCGAACGTTGCCAGTAACTAGTATCATCAGAAAAGACTGCAAAACAAGGCTCTGTCCTCTACAATCTAACACCTAGCCATCTCCTCCGCCACTCTCAGCACTGCCACCTCTCTCTCCTCCAAGCACCCCAATCCCAATTTTTCTGCTAAATCTAACACCTCTTCCGCTTCGGCGAAATCGATCAGTCTCACTTTCCCATCCACTCGGATTGTGGATAGTTGCAGCGAAGCAAATTCTTCCCCTTCAAGCCTCTTTACTTTCCGACGGCAGCCTCTGCTCACCCTACCCCTGCCACTCCCAACCCTACCTTTGTGCCGCCCACCCTTCTTCATACCCCTCTTACTAGCCAGTACCTTGCCCAAAGCTTCCACAATCTTGCGAAACTCATCCCGAGCCCACAGCTCTATCTCCGACTTCTCACGAGTCTCTTCAGTCAGGAGCGCCCCCCTAACCTTCTCGACCTCTCTAAACCGATTCACACCCTCCCCAATATCCGAATTAAAGTTCATCTCCTCAATATCATCCCCACCGCTCTCACCAACCGTCTCTCCCACCCCCGCCGTTACCCAATTCGCCTCTCCCGAAGCAGCTTCGCACTCTGAACTGTTGGATCCCCCCCCCCCTCACGTCGACAAGTGTGGGCTTGTCAATACCAATCTCAACACCTGGACAGCCCCCCAGACCTCCCAAATCAATATTATTGCTTGAGCGTTGGGCCTGGTATAAGTCCACCCCTTGTGGCCCAGATAAAGGGTAACCCTCTGGCCCATAATTGTTAACCTTACGGCCCATAGCCTCTTGAGAATCCTCTCCCAAATCCAGAATCGGCCCATAATCTCCAGTCGCCTCCTTTACTGACGTAACCCTTTCGGAGACCAGCAACAAATCCCCCTTAAGCTCTTCCATGAAACCTGAGGCCTGCCCAGATGTGTCTCGGGAACGTTCACCTAGATCATTATTATTCTCAATAGACTCGCCCGCCGCCTCTCCCTTTTGAGCCTCTCCATGCAACCCTTCGGCTGCCCCATACCCTTCCCCATGCTGAGAAGACCCGGACCTCCCGAATTCCGTCCTCCCGGAGCTCCCCCTTGACACCTCCGGCGGCGTCTGCCCTGATCCCCTCGCCACCTGATTATCCTCCTCCTCTGGTTCATCCGATACAACCACAGGTTCGCCAAAATTTGCCACAATACGTAACGGATACAATCTCCCCCGAATTTGGATTCTTACCACAGTTGGAACATCTTCCAAGTCTTGTAGTTCCACAAGGACACGGGCTCGATCCAGCCGCTTCCTGCTTCTGGATTCAGTGTCAATAGCCTCCACCTTACCCCACCCTCTTACAATTTGAAGCAGGTTCTTTTCACTCCATGCAACGTAGGGGAGTCCAAAAATATACACCCAAACCAGGTGTTTTCCCACCCCATCATTCAACTCCCAACTTCGTTTCCAGTTAATGAGTTGACTATCTTTCATATCCGTGAGAAAATTATTTCTGGCCTCAACGCTCTTGAAAGCAACCACCACCTTCTTGCCACCTCCGTAAATGACCTCTTCACACTCCGTATGTTCAGTGAAGATCCAATCTTGAAATGCCAGTAGGGTTTCCAATCCATGCATCTCGGCCACCGCCGACCTCCTCAGCCAACTCTCATTGTTGTCCACTTCAGTCGCCTCCACTATCGGAGCTCTCCAATCAATCTTATCTCTAGCCCTCCAGATCCCTACACCTTTGATAACTTCTGCATATGACCTCCCATCCCTCCTCGCCCCCTTATTCGCCTCTATTGGACGTCCGATCTTCCCATTGTCCAATCCATAATTCGGTTGTTGCGGTTCTCTCCTCCCCCCTCTATTCGCATATCCCCCTCCCTCCGCTGCCCTTCTTGGTATGGCCCAGCTCGCCTTAAGTTCTTTACCTTTCCAAACTCTTCCGTTCATCATTCGAATAACGCCTTCCGCCTCCTCCTTCCTATTAAACCGAAAAAAGCCAAACTTGAACCCGTTTTCCGGCCACCTCCTATTTGGAATGAACCAATTTCGTACCTTCTCCAGCCTCTCAACTTCTCCATATATTTCACTTGCCGATGCCTTGATCGGTATATTCCCAATGTAAACCCCAAAAAGGTTCTCCCTTACTCTTCTGCCTCCGCCTGCAACACCTCTCCTACCACCGGAGCTCCTAAACCCCTCCATCCCAAGTTTGGTTAAATTAGGGATTTGGAGTTTCATTTCACAAACTATTTAATTTTGGAAGTTAATATTCTAAAAAAATATAAAAAAGGGGGAAATACGCGGACCAAGCAATGAAAAATTTTTGGAGGAAAAAAATAAACGGACCAAGGGAACGGACCAAGTAGTTAAAGGGGCGGACCAAGAGAAATGTGCGGACCAAGTTTGAAGTAACGGGTAAGGGAATTGGAGGAAAAAAATAAACGGACCAAGGAGTTAAAGGGGCGGACCAAGTGAAATGCGCGGACCAAGGGAACGGACCAAGTAATATGGAGTTTATATTTTTAATAAAAATTAAGATACAAATATACGATTCAATAAGGCCAATATAGTCTGCACATGGCAAAAAATATTCAGAATTTATTATATAGATACGTAGATATAGATAATTAAATATATTAAAATACAAACATTATATATTTTTTTAAATAATACTTATTTTTCCTTTATATTATTTTGTTTATCAAAACTTCAAATTTCAAAATTAGATCCGATATAAATAAAAAAAAACCATGACTAAAATTTGATTAATTTTTTTTATAATTGATTAAACTTTTTAAATTTTTTTTATTTCATATATATTTTAGTGAAATATTTATCTTAAAAAATATATTTTCATTAATTAAGAATGTTTTGAAATCTAGATCTTATTTCTTACATTCCTTATACTAGATTTTTCACCCGCGGTCCGCGCACGGGTTTAGTGTGGGGTGTTCAAATTTTTTTTAAATAAAAGCTGATATTAATTCAATTAATGTAAATTAATAGATTACACTATAATTTAGTATATTTATGTAAAAAATTATAAAATATAATTTCCATTATCATTTTCTTTTTTAATTTTAACTTTTTTCATAATACATACCAAAGCATAAATTCAAATTTTTATGCAAATAAAATATCAATAGAAAAATTAATTCATTAAGATTACCACACCTCCTAATGATAAATATTATATGTATAATTAAAATAATTAAATTATTAAAATTTTGATTTTATAACTCACTCTTAGTCACCCGCAAAAATTATGTTTATTGTATATAAAAATATAAATATTATTTTTAACATAATATGCTATGATATCAATATTAATAATATAATATATATATAAATATATATAGATTAATGACTAATAAATTATCATGATATTAATTTTTATGTACATAAAATCGTATATTAAATTTCTTACTGATGGAGTACTTATTATGTAGTTTTTTCAAAATAATTTTTTTTCAATAAAAAGTTAAACTTTTAGTACTCATAGATATTTTTAGTGAAAATAATATATGATTTTACTTTCTGTTAGGGATATTTTTAGTATTGTGAAGATGTTCGTTATATTTGCCGTTGTCGCGACATCATGCCAACAACGCTCTCTTATCTTCACTTGTCTTCGTCCTTGAGGGGTTGTGAGAGTTTGTAGCCGCAATCACAACATATTTTACAGAGTATTAGCAGTATCAAAAGCTGGGATTATGGTGTTTTGAGAGCTGAAGTAGAAGCCCCCTAGTATCCGTTGTTTGCAGAAGGCACCAACAACCATCATGCTACTGGTATATGTTTAGCTGTTGTGTCTTCTACACTTTCATGGGGTAATTGGGATTGTGTTTAGGCATTTCTAAGTTTATCCTTTGTAAACACAATCCGTGTATATTGTAGGTGTTTTAGCACCATTGAGCTTAACTTGTTTGATTAGCTAGATTCCACAAACACCACCTTAATACCTGCCGGTGAATTGTGTGCATTTGGGTAGATAGTTGATGCTCCCATGTGTTCTTCTAGTCTATTTGGGTAGATAGGAGAGTTCATTGGAATGTAAGGGTATGTAAGGTGTGATTGACTCTTGTTCAATCTGTTTGGTGGAGATTTAGTGAATCCCTGGCTTGGAGCCCCCAGATGTAGATCAGTGGATCGAACTGGGTGATCAAACTCTTGTGTTCTTGTTTAATTTTCCGCACTCTGTTTGTGTTTGCCTCTGGTTGTGGTTTGCAGGTTGTTGAGACATCGCTCAAACAACTCTTACAGGGTTTTACATATTAAGATTGGGCCTGTCAATTGGTATCAGAGTGCGGCTCTAACGTTTAGCTGAGTCCGGTCCAATATGAATAGAGAAGGTGGCTCTGTCTCGAGACCTCCTCTGTTTGATGGTTCGAATTATTCATTCTGGAAGAATCGAATGAGGATATTTCTTAAGCATACTGGTGTAGATGTCTGGAATGCTGTTCTAACACCCTGGGAACAACCTATGAAAGAGGTCCGCACGCCTGCTACTGAAACCTCTGCTGCCATTACTACTTTTGTCCCTGCTACTCAAGAAGAAATGTCAGCTGCTCAGAAGAACAAGGAACAAGGGAACAACACTGCTTTGAATTGTCTGTTCAATTCTGTGGATGAATCACAATATCACATCATTTCAAACTGTGAGACAGCTCATGAAGCCTGGACTGCTTTGGAAGCAGCTTATGAAGGATCTTCTGATGTACAAGCTTTGAAGCTTCAGAGAATTGAATCTGCCTTTGACAGTATTCGGATGCAGGAGGATGAGAATATTGCTGCTTACCATGCTCGGTTCAAAAAGTTAGTCAATGAAGCTCAGTCTTTTGGTTTGAAGTATGATAATGCAAAGCTGGTTCGAAAGATGCTGAGGACGGTTACTCGTAAGTATCAATCGAAGGTGTCCACTCTCGAAGAACTTGAGAAGACCAAGACCTTTACTCTTGAAGCATTGGTCGGTTCACTTCAGACTTTTGAGATGAACTACTTGGAAGAAGAGCCTACACGTAATCTAGCTTTTAAAGTTGAAGATGAGATTCAGTGCATTGACAATGAAGAAAAGGCTTACCTAACCAAGAAATTGGCAAGGATATTACAGGACAAGAGAGCCAAGAAGCTGAACTACAGGAGAGATGATAAAGGACGTTATCAACGAGGTGTTTCATCATCCCGTGAACAACCTTCCAAGAACAAGTCCGATGGTTCCTATGACAAGAGGAAGAGTTATAAGAAGATGGATTTACCTGATACTTTCAAGAACTTAAAGTGCTATGATTGTGAAGGCGTTGTCCATAAAGCCTCTGAATGTCCTACTGCTAAGAGAAGGGTTGGAAAAGTTCTTCAAGCGACCTTAAGTGATGGTGAGGTCAGTTCTACTTCCAAGGAGGAGGAAGATGACAGCGAAGATGAGGAGATGATAGCTTTTACTGTGAAAGACGTTGTTCTAACAACCGATGACACTCTGTCCAAACATTTGTCTGACACAGAGTCTCATGAATCCGACAGTGAAGCTAGTCAATATGATTATGATGAACTTCTTGCAGGATATGAACTGGTGAAAGAGGATCATGCAGTTGCTATTGCAGAGAATAAGAAGTTGCTTGATCAGAAGGGAGATTTATTGGTTCTTATTGATGAGAAAGATGCTGAAATCACAGGTCTCAAGCAATCTTTGGCTACTCTACCTACTGAGAGGGATACCCTATTGGAGGAGAACGCTACTTTTCTTGCCAAGACTCAAAAGATAGAAAACATGGTTAAAGGCAAAAACAAGCTGAATGAGATCATTAATCAAGGGAAATCACCATCCAATAGAGAAGGTATTGGCTACAAGCACAATTCTAAACCTAACAAGAAATCTGCACCTACCTTTGTGCGTGCAGGTTGAAACTTTTGACAAGTTTCATTAACACGAGCTTTTTCTAAAATATACCAGGTTAGATTTATTACAAGAAAAGAGTTATGATTCACGGGAAAGGGTTTAGGGATACATATATGTTAAGCTTAACTGTCTTTTTATTACTCAAGTATGGTGCGTTGGTTTCAAATGGCGCTGTGGTCCTCTCTGTCATGGAATGTTGACAAATCTCATGGCATAGCCGGGATAGGTTGACCTTCAGCCTGTCACACTGAGGATCCCCGGCAAATATGCCATGATACTTCTCATCAATTCTTGCCATAAGAGTTCCTGCCATGAAACTTTTTGACAGATTCCCACTACATGAGTATTTTCCAAAAAATCATGATCCTGGTTTAGGTTTTATTTAATGAAACCAATTTATGATGGCGGTGTTGTGATTAGGGATATATTTATACGTAGTCATGTTTTTATTGCTCGTAGTTAAGAAACTGTGCCCCCGAAAGCGCACGGTGTCAAAAATTGCAGTAATTTATAGTAAGACCGGATCGTTCACTGGAGGATGTGCGATAGAAGCAGGTCCCACGTCGTTTTACTAGATTTTCCATTCGTATTGCTCAATAGGTTTGAAAGATGATTACTATCTACTGACGGGAATTTAAACTAGATCTTGAAAGCAGTTAAATTAATCTACAAAGCAAATAAATCTATTCTAGAAAGCGGATAAGAATTATTCTAGGAATGCGGTAAACATTATCTACGAAAGCAGGGAAAAGGTGCATTGTGCCTACCGTGAAGTTGAGTCACAATGTAGACAGAAAGGACAGGAAGAAAAGAATGAAAATTGGACAAGAGTGAGACACAGCAATATTAAACTTCCATGTTCATACGCAGATCTTTGTTTGGGATAACTCTATCAGATAGCTAATTCTCATGCTCTCAATAGGGCTTTCCCTTTAACAGACAGGTACTTGCAATATGAGTTTACATGTTCTTAAGACCGCAAATTCTAAGATACCACAGATTCGTAACTGCCCTGGCCTGGGTATGTTACTTCATCTGTGGTGGAAAAGCAACACCCGACACATCATTTATTGAAATGCCAAGTACCACTATCATTCTCCCATGTCACACCCAAATATTTGAATTCAGCCCTAAACTATCCCTTAACTGTCAATCCTAGTAGCAGTTACACAACTCTCAATACAACCGAGTGACCTCTAATGAAAGCGGTTAAAAGAAAGCGGTAAAGAAAGCATTTAAAACCTATCACTCGAAGGTTTTGAAAATCTGACCCTGGTAGTAAAAGACAGCTCCCCATCAGAATGAAGGAGTATGGATCAAGAATTCCCGGCTCTCAGTGAACCACTAGTGTGTTCACTCCCTTCCGGGTGATTATGAGATACAAACTAATGAAACGAACTAATAAATTAGTTCGTTCCGGATGCACTCACTCAGGACTCAAAAGTAGGCTTTAGCAGAAGAGGATAGCAGTTGAAAGAAAACTCAACCCTATCTTGGAAAATAACCAAGGCCTGGATGATGTTCCTCTAAGATTATTTACTACACTGTATTTGAATCCAAGTGGACCCCATCTCGATGTAGCACTTAATCTTACATTTCCATCAACCAGCAATTTTGGAAAATAATGGATTTGAAAATCATTCCCTGTCAGGTACTAGACTCTCAGTTAAAACACAGACCTTTTCAGTCTAGGCGAGACCTAATCGCTGAATCTGCTTCTTAATTTCCCAAAATACAACCCTTGATAGAATATGAATTAGTCATAACTGAAGAATTTATCCCTTACTCAGATCCGAATTTTATAAAGAGGTTTTTGTTGGAAATTTATAAAGCAATATCTGTTTAAGATCTAGACTTCTATTGTCCAAGGGAAGGATCCCAAAATAAGTACAGACCACAATAGTACACAATAGTATATAATATTATCATGCATAAAGATATATGGAAGTGTAAAATTAATTGACCCAAAATATAGATGCGGGTCTAGACAGAAGGTGAAACACAGAATGAAGTGGTCAAGGGACCAAAGTAATGGCAGAATAATCAGGTGGACTGTAAACATCTACTGTCCAATTTCCCAATCACTCGGATGGAGCGAATTTAGACAGCTTAGACCCTATAATGGTGGTGTCAACACCAGTTGGGCCTCCACTGTCTGTGAATTCGGATAAAAACCTACATGCTTCCCTTCTATAATGATCATCAGTTGGCATTGACTGATGCCAACTGACTCCCAGTACGGATTGGGATTCAGGTTTGGAAATTAAGATAATAAAAATAAAACTGTATCTGGATGGGAGTCAGCCGAGCAGCTATTATAACCCCGGATGGGCGAACCGCCAAGGCTTCCACTGACAGCCATCCAGACCATGCAAAATAACAATTAGTAACTAATACCCAGAATACGAGCTAGTTATCCATGAGGGAGTACCCGCCAACATTAGTCTGATGTATTCTTTACTAATGGTTCCACACAACGCACAAAGACAAAATAAATAAGAAACGAAAGAAGATCCCTTGTATGAGAGACATTGGTTTCTCATGCAAGGTTGTGGATTGGGTCCACAATTGATGGTCTTAAATAATCCTTCCTACCATAATTAATTACAGTCCAGATTATCTGTTTAAGCCATCGAGATTTTGTTTATACAAGAATGTTTTAATGGCAATTGAACAAAGGTCCTTTAATCATGATGATTATTGAAGTTTGATTATTGCTAATCTCAATCTTTAATCATTAATGAGTCAAGGGTTCAATCAGTTAAGTGATGCAAATGGAGAATCAAAATTTGGGCAGCATAACACCCTATATTGCAATTCCAGAATGTTACATCCTAACCCGTGGGGCTATGATGTGAGTGTTGCAATATAAAATAGGGAGAGAATGAAGTTTGTTTGAGATTAAATAGAGGGAGAGGAACCCTTGTCGCGATATCATAAATTTTGTCGCGGACCGAGATCCGCGACATGGACATCCCGACAAGTTTTTAGAATTTTTGGCAGCATAACGCCTCTTTGTCGCTATGCAAGATTTTATCGCGGAACGTGGTTCCGCGACAAGGGTGACATCGCGACAAAGTGTTTTCAGAAAATTCCTAAAGCATTTGAACCCTTGTCGCTATGCATGGAAATTTTGTCGCGGAATGTGGTTCCGCGACAAGGTGTTCCGCGACAAGGTGTTCAAAGATCAAGGAACATGGCATAATTTTTCTGTATCAGAATGGGATTTTGTCGCGGAACGTGGCTCCGCGACAAGATGATTCCGCGACAAAAAGCCATGAAGACAAAATGCAAGAGTTTGGCTCCTTTGTCGCTATGCATGGACAGTTTTGTCGCGGAACGTGGCTCCGCGACAAGGTATTCCGCGACAAAGGGTTTTAAATTATGGAGACAAGTGTCTTGAAACACCTTGGTCGCGTAACAGCCATTTTGTCGCGGAACGTGGTTCCGCGCCAGAAGGCGGTTGGCGCCCAAGGTGGTTCAGGACAAAAGTCAGAAAAAGCAGAAATGAACAGTGGCATGCAAACAGCGTGATCTCACCCTATTTCAGATCAAAAAGCTATTCTAAGCTAAAAATAAGCAAGAAACATTCAAAATAAAGAAGAACATGCTTAAACAAAAATAACAAGGATGGGCAGAATATTAAAATAAAGCAGGAGTCCTAATCTAGGGTTTGATCACACATCCACACAACATTATCCATAATATGCCAACAGTAAACATAAAAATAACAAAATGGGGGTCAAATGACCCCAAAATGAAAAAGAAAGCATAAATCCATGGGGTGTGAGACCCATTTCATGATTTGGGACACAAATGATGAATGTTTTCCCATATTATTGAAGAGGTATTGTTAATACCCATGATTTGGATATTACAAACCCTAAAACAAGAGTTTAGAAACCAAAACATAGTGTAAGAATGGCTATCTAAGCAACTGTGAACAGTAAAAACACTAAACTAAGCTAAACTAAGAGCAAAAATTAAATAATACATGAAAACAAACCTAAACTACTCTACCTAAGGAGGAACTCCTAAGCTTGCCTGCAAGAGCTCTACAAGAATTTTAATCTCTTCACTGTGCCCCCTTAGCTCATGGGAGACACCTCATATTTATAGAAGTGTAACCCTAAGCCCATGGGCCTTGATTCTAGCCCATTGTGTCTTAAGACATCACACACATCACAGCTTTGTCTCGGAGCATCAAGTTGGTCGCGGAACACACTGCATGTGGCAAGGCTTCTCGACTGGGTCTTGTGTCTCTATTTGTGCCACTTGGTCGCGGAACATGCCTTTGTCGCGGAGCATGCCATCGCGACAAAGGTCATCGCGCCAAGGGGCTTGGCTGGTCTCCTCTTCATTTGGGCCACTTGGTCGCGGAACATGCCTTTGTCGCGGAACACTGCATCGCGCCAAGGGGCTTCCGCGACAAAGGTCTTCCTGGGCCTGCTGGATTGGGCCAGATGGGCCGAAAGTATTCTTTTTGTGGGCTTTTCTATCTTTTTCCCATCTTTTTGTTTCCTTTTCTTTTTCTCATGTTTTTGGATTTTTCTAACATAAATATGTAATAAAATTACATATTTATGTCTTTTTCACACCAGCTTATTATTTTTACAATTATGCATAAATTAGTCCAATTCGACTGCTTTCTTACTTAATGTAAGACCGGAATGCGATCAAATGCCCGTTTAAGACACGGAAATGGATTGAAAATAATGGTCATTTTTTGCCATTATCAACATCCTCACATTTAATACTGATCGTCCCCGAGCAGTCAGAGTCAATGTTCGAAAGAACACGGGCTCTGCATATTCAATTCATTTTCGTGGCTTCATAAATCACATCCTTTTTGGATTGGGATAAGACAATCAAAAATTACAAGTATTGAATTCCCTTGATTGCAGTGTTTAATGAAATGATACTTGCTCACTACATCGGGCCTACAAATCAAACATTATTATCAACCTTTCATGAATATCATGTTTGAAAAATGCAAAGATTAGGGATGAGAATTAGAGGATGACATGAACATGTGTAATAAGACAAAGCCTCACATATAAGAGAATCGGAAAAATTCACTCACTCTCAATTGGGGTTTAATCATGAACGCTCAAAATCACACTTAATTAAATTATCCCATAAGCTTGCAATCAGACCAACTCGCCACCGGCTCATTTCTTCAAATCGAGATCACGAGGTCTTATTCGAGGGTTATAACGGGGCGTACGGTTGTAACATTAGGTGGGAAAAGGGAATTATTGGGCTAAGAAGTGGCAAGAATTAATTCCATCATAACTTGGCATTTTTATTTAAAATTTATGATCATCAATGTTTCTCTCTTTTTTGGTTTTCTTTTGCATGACTAGACTATTGTCTAATTGCTTGTCATTCGCAATTTATTGATGTTGAATGAAATTCAACTTCTCTCTTTTTTTTTTTTTTTTTTTGAATCGGTTTATTGAATACCGATTTGATGAATTCATGATCATAAATTTAATGCCTTGATAAAATTTATTCTTGCACACTTGGGTTTGAATTTTTTTTGGTCTTTTTAGAAGGCTTGGAATAATATAAAGGGCTTCAAAGAAAAATTAGGCTTAAAGGCTCAAAGTGGTTAATTCTAAAGGGAAAATATTTTTGGGTTTGGAATTCAAAAGAAGGCCAAAAATTTGGGTTTTTCTAAGTGCCTCGATCATATGCTCGATTTCGGGAATATGGCATGGTCTTGAATCGGTCCCAATCGCAAGTTCTAGTTTCCTTTAATCAAAATGATTCACACATCAAAGAAATGAATGAGTAAAAATGACTCATGGCTCAAATCTCACAAGGTTGGGTTGATTCATGTCATACAATATTCTCAAATTTAATCCAAGCTTAATTCTAACAATTTATTCAATCGAAATCTCTAACATGCAGATTTATTACCCAATAAGCTGATCGCATCATTAAATTTTTATAGCTCAAAACCTCAGGAATTCATTTCATGCATGTCTTCAATTATATTATCCCAATTTGAAAGTCTGAAAATTTAATCATAAGCCTAAATTCAACCTGTGAATTTAGAGCAAGTTTATGCATATTTTTGCTGGTTATTTAATTGAAAGCAGTAAAGAGGCACTGCTGACATACTGAGTATGTCAACAGCATATTTTTGGCCTGACAGTCACTTATTCATCTCGGACTGTGCAGACATCTTTTCAAAGGAAAGCAGTAAAGAATTGTTCAGTGGTCTCAAAAACTGAGTTCCAATTTAGGGAAAGCAAATAAATACAACCGTGGCAAGGGATTCTCGTGCAGTTAATACAAACCTGCACACACAAAAGGAGGATTCCCTTGCAGATTACTACTACTAGAATGGAAATGAAATAAAGCCAGGTAAAGTGGAACTAGGATTCTTCCTTTCTTCTTCAGGGCATGTATCGGAGCCAGAGGACACAGCTGGAAAGCTCACAACGCAGGCACCAATCGCGGTTTCTCAGAGGTGCATGCCATCTTGGGCAGTAGACTCTGACTCCTTGGCCTGCCCACAGTTGTGGGTTGTCTGGGTTGTCTGTTATCCAAGCGAGGACGTTGGTGGAAGTGTACCGAAAAACTGATCGATCTGTCACCATCCTGTCGATCATTCTGATCCCCTGCTCAACTTGGCTTTCATCCGTCTTACTCATAAGCATCAATCCGCGGGTGAAGATTGACGTCTTATGGTTGTCCTCAAGTCCCGGGCGTAGCAGTTCACAAGCGCGCTCCTCATTCCCCTCTGCAAATGCCCTGAGTGCTGGGATGAGCTGAAGATTGAAGTTTCCTGCCGCTGTGCATATTCGCAGGAATCTCTCCTTCTGCCGACGGATCCTTACTTGCCATCTCTTCACAGTGGAGGTGTTAACCTCGCATCGCTTGTACACGATAGTAAGGTTTCCAGCATCCCTGAGCTTCTTGCATACACGTTGCGCGGCAAACATCTCCCTGATTTCATCCTCTCCTATCCGGGAGAGGATTTCACCAAGGAGTTCTAGCGGTAAGTCCAGCAACTTGGTTCCCTCTGGAGCAGGGTCTGGAATGGGAGGATTACCCCTGAAAAGATAAGAAGCGATGAATCCAATTTTTATGTAATTTTCAGAAATTATTCAAGTTCAGAAACCAACATCCTCACATTTAGAGCTTTGCTCTAGATGTGAGATTATTAAATTTCTGACTTGAATTTTAATTTAAAGCACATGTAAATAATATTTGGTTTTAAATGGGCTAAAGAGCCCAAAATAAAATAAAATTGGCCATTGGGCCTAAAATCTTTTTAATGGGCCATTGGGCCCAAAAGTTTTCAGTTTTATTAAACAAGTCCGAGACACTTGTTGGAAGTGGAATGAGATGGATAGATGGAAATGGAACGCTCGAATATTGGAATGTGCAATGAAGACGTGGCGGAACGGATCTGCTATTTCTGGATAGCTTGGACTGTTTGGACAGTTAAAGCATCCAAAAATTTGCAAACACTGTTTTTAATTTTAAAAATGGTTGACTTGTTTTATTTAACAAAGGTGGGATGTGAGTGATCCCATTTTGGATTTTTGAAAAGGATAGCAGTTGGGTGACAAAAGTACTGCTATCTTACTCACACTAGTGTTCCATTGGGAACAAAAGACTCAAGTCAAACATTAAACAAAAATGACTCTTTTTGTCTTTTTCTAAAAGTTGCTTTTATTAAAAGTGGAAGCTTCCTATTGGGTGTTTGTACTATGTTTCCATAAACAAACAAACATTTATTCCCATGAGATTTCTAACATGGGGACAAATGTGCCCAAAGAGATCTTACCTCTTTTATTACACCAACTCAACACTGTGCACATCACATCAGGATCAATCAAACCAACAACATCAAGATATTCAAAACAATACCCAAATGTTCATCAGTTTGTTCTTTCCAGTTTTAAAACTTCAAAAATCTTAAAGCCATTACCAGTTTCAAGATGGGGTTTCAGGCGTTTCAAAATGATGCTCATAACCGAGAGCACTTTGAAAACCTCCAAAAATCTAAAGTTAACTGCACATATACACCACACCAAGAACACAACAAAATAAAAAAACAAAATAAAGGGTCCGAATGGGTGCTATGAACATGGCGAAAACAGGGTTTACCCTCTCCTCCTTGGCTCGGGTCTAGGCACGGGTCCAAGGTTTGGGAGGAGTCCATGAAATCGGTCCATAGTTTCCCCTTGGAAAAGGAGTGCAAGAGTGCGAAGAACACGTGGTGTTCGTTCGGATGAGAGAAAAATGGGGGAAAAGAAGATGAAGAAGTTGGAGGAAGTTGAAATGACAAGAGAAAGTGAAAAGAAACTGGAGGGGGTGGGGGGGGTATAAATACTTGAACTTTTGTCGTGGAATCCGAGACTTTGTCGCGGAACCAGGTTCCGCGACAAGGCATAGCGACATCAGAGAGGTCGCGGAGTTGAGGGTTGGTCGCGGAGTCATGCTCCGCGACAAGGCTACCGCGACAAAGCTCAGTATGGAGACAAGGTCAACGCAGATCATGTCGCGGAGCAGGGCTTGGTCGCGGAGTCATGCTCCGCGACAAGGTGCATCGCGACAATCACCGGAGAAGGGTTAAGAAGGAAAAGGGAGTTTGTCGCGGAACAGGGCCTGGTCGCGATGTATGACATCGCGACAAAGGACCTTCCGCGACAAAGAATTTTTTTGAATTTTCAAATTTTCTTGGACTGGGCCCGAGTGTGATGTGGGCCTGAGTCCATTTTATTTGATTTGGGCTGAATAAATTCAGTCCAAGTAAATTCAAAATGCTGAGCTGAAAATTAAACAATCCACTTGCATAAAATTAGGTTGGGTTAGTTCCATTTATCTGTGAATTTTGTTTCGGGTATTGAATCTCTTCAAATTCCGAAAACGTTTTCTTAGACTTATGGAACTAATCCAACCAAGAACCTGGTTTTTCCATGTTACTCTTATCTGCTCCTCTTTTTGGGGGTTCCGAACTTCTGCAAGATAGATGAATGAAATGCATTAGATTTTCTCCAAATATCAACATCCTCACATTTAGAGTCTTAGTACTCTAAATGTTTAATTGATCTTTGGGTACTTGCTCGTCATGAAATAAGTACTGTAAATATATACTATATATATATATATATAAACTAAAATTTTTGTGTTTTTAAATGCTGTTTCTTATTGAGTGTAGGTCGGGTCTGCCACTGCTTGGCTTTCTTTCTCCGGATCGAACTGTCCAAGGTACTCTTTTAATCGTTGTCCATTCACCACTATATCGCCCCTATCAGTTTGGATCCTGACAGCTCCATTTTTAAACACCTCTAGTACTTCATGTGGTCCTTCCCATCTAGATTTGAGCTTTCCGGGGAACAGCTTCAACCTAGTATTGAACAATAACACATGTTGGCCAACATAAAAATACTTAGGTTTAATCCGGCGATCGTGCAACTTCTGGGTCCGCTCCTTGTAAATTCGAGAGCTTTCATAAGCTTGCGCTCGTATTTCCTCAATTTCATTGAGGTCCAACTTACGTTTGCTCTGAGCAACTTTCGGATCGAAGTTAAGCGTTTTAACGGCCCAGTAAGCTTTATGCTCTAGCTCTACGGGTAAATGACAGGCTTTTCCGAAGACCAGCCTATATGGAGACATCCCGATGGGAGTCTTATATGCTGTGCGGTATGCCCATAGAGCATCATTGAGCTTACGTGCCCAATCCTTACGGGTTATCCCGACAGTGGCTTCGAGTATGTGTTTGATTTCGCGATTGGACACTTCGACTTGACCACTAGTCTGAGGATGGTAAGGCGTGCCTATCTTATGGAGGATCCCATTTTTACTCATTAAAGTTTCAAAACCTTTATTAATAAAGTGTGTTCCTCCATCAGATATCACCACCCTAGGTACGCCAAACCGACTGAAAATGTTGTTCTTGAGGAACTTGATGACTTGGCTACCATCATTGGTCGGTAATGCGACTGCCTCGACCCATTTGGATACGTAATCGACAGCTACCAAGATATAGTAGTTTCCACCAGATGGTGGAAACGGTCCCATGAAGTCAATGCCCCATACATCAAAGATCTCAAGTGTGAGAATCCCCTTTTGAGGCATCTCATCCCTCTTGGAGATGTTTCCTAATCTTTGGCATCTGTCACAGCCCTTAACAAATGTCCTGCAATCCTCATAGATGTGAGGCCAATAAAATCCACATTCGAGGACCTTGTGGGCCGTTCGAGCGGGACCATGGTGACCTCCATATTCTGATTCATGGCATTTTCTGACAATTTGATAAGCTTCATGCTCGGTCACACATCGCCTGATTATTAAATCAGGGCAGTGTTTGAAGAGATAAGGTTCTTCCCAGAAGTAACTTAATACATCTCGTTTGAACTTATTCCTCTGATGATAGTTCGAAAACTGTGGGGTCACTCCGCATGCCAAGAAGTTAGCGATGTCGGAAAATCATGGACAAGCTTGATTATGCAGATGCAACGCGAACAACTGTTCGTCCGGGAAATCTTCATTGACGGCTTTTTCCTTTTTATCATTATCTAATCGAGATAAGTGGTCAGCAGCACCATTATCTCGACCTCGCCTATCTTTTTTTATGATGTCGAATTCTTGCAACAGAAGTACCCACCTGATTAATCGAGGTTTTGCATCTTGTTTGCTAAACAAGTATCTCAATGCTGTATGATCAGTGTATACTATGGTCTTTGTACCTATCAGGTACTGTCTGAACTTGTCAAATGCGAAGACTACAGCATACATCTCTTTCTCCGTTGTGGTGTAGTTAACTTGGGCTTCATTCAGGGCATGACTTGCGTAATGAATTACGCAGTGTCTCCCATCCTTATGTTGTCCAAGAACTGCGCCTACGGCGAGACCACTAGCATCGCACATTACCTCGAAAGGCAGTGACCAATCGGGTGGTTGCACTATCGGTGCAGAAACCAACATCTTCTTGAGCGTGTCAAAGGCTTGGACACACGCTTCATTTATTAAGAAAGGATTTTCTTTACAAAGCAGATTAGTGAGCGGCTTGGCAATTTTAGAGAAATCCTTAATGAATCGCCGGTAAAAACCGGCATGCCCTAAGAAGCTCCTAACTGATTTGATCGAGTTAGGAAGAGGGAGATTGGAAATGATGGAAACTTTGGCTGGATCAACTTCAATGCCTGCACGAGAAATGCGATGACCTAACACTATGCCCTCAGTGACCATAAAATGGCACTTTTCCCAATTTAAAACCAAGTTAGTGTCCTCACACCTCTTTAAAATCTTAGCAAGATTGGTCAAACAATCTTCGAACGTATCTCCATATACAGAGAAGTCATCCATAAAGACCTCAATGCATTTTTCGATAAATTCAGAGAAAATAGACATCATGCATCTTTGAAAAGTAGCAGGTGCATTGCACAAACCAAAAGGCATCCGTCGATAGGCAAAAGTGCCGTACGGGCAAGTAAAAGTGGTTTTCTCATGGTCTTCACTAGAGATAACAATCTGATTATAACCAGAATAACCATCCAAAAAGCAATAAAACTCTCTCCCTGCCAACCTCTCAAGCATCTGATCAATGAATGGCAATGGAAAATGGTCCTTGCGTGTGGCCTCATTCAGCTTCCGGTAGTCGATACAAACTCTCCATCCGGTCACTGGCCTGGTTGCAACCTCTTCTCCTTGCTCATTCTTGGTTATGCACATCCCTCCTCGTTTGGGTACGACCTGCACCGGGCTAACCCATTTGCTATCAGAGATAGGATAGATTATACCAGCATCTAAGAGCTTGATAACTTCTTTCCTCACCACTTCCTGCATAAAGGGGTTCAATCGCCTCTGAGGTTGACGGGAGGGTTTAAACTCTTCTTCCATTAGAATCCTGTGCATGCAAATAGAAGGGCTTATTCCTTTTATATCAGAAATGGTCCAACCTATTGCATGTACATGTTTCTTAAGAACGTCCACCAGAGCGTTTTCTTGCTCTTGGGAGAGCTTAGCCGAAACAATCACGGGTAACTTTTTATGTTCTGCGAGAAACGCGTACTTGAGATGATCGGGTAGTGTTTTAAGTTCAAGCTCTGGTGGACATTCAACGGAAGGGAGTAGTTTGCGAGAATTGGGTAGTGGGAGAACAGATTTACCTTCGGGATCCTGCATCAGTACAGGATCCTCTTCCTCCTCTTGGTTGGCGTCATCATGGAAGTCGATGCCGTCAAATTCCTCCAAATCCCCTGTTTCGGGATCGGCAAAGTGAACGGCTTTGCATCCTTTGTGCTCCACGCCAGCAGGCTTCAGTACCTGCTTTGATAGTTCATCCAGCATCATTTCACAATCAAGTTCAGAGTCTGGCTCTTCCCTAACTATTACATTTTCAAATGAGAAACAAGAACTGTCATTCGGAAATTTCTGCAATTTCTCCATATCAAAGATGATCTCCTCGCCATCGACCCTTAAGGTGACTTTTCCGGATTTAGCGTCAATCAGTGCACCACCAGTGGCTAGAAATGGGCGTCCAAGGATAAGCGGCATTTCAGAATCCTCTTCAATGTCGAGGATGATGAAGTCGACCGGGAAAAGAGCCTGCCCGGTTTTGACTACAACATCCTTAAGGATTCCTACGGGCTGAGTGATCGATCTGTCTGCAAGTTGCAGTCTCATCTTGACCGGTTGAATTTCTCCAAGCTTAAGGCGAACAGCCATAGCTAGTGGCATCACATTGATGCTTGATCCTAAATCACAAAGCCCCATACTCACTTTGGCCTTTCCGAATTGTACTGGAAGTGTGCAACATCCGGGGTCCTCTTTCTTTTCAGGCATTCTCCTCTGAACGATGGCACTGCATGTGCTGTTGAGAATAATTACCTCTTCCTGCTCAACCTGCCTTTTTCCTGAAATCAATTCTTTCAAGAACTTAGCATAGATGGGCATTTCGGAAATCATTTCTGTGAGAGGAATGGTTATCTCTACAGACTTTAATCGTTGCAGAAATTTCTTGAATTTAAGATCATGTTCTTTATTTTTAAGCCGCGCAGGATAAGGAATCCTAGGCATGTACTTGTTATTAGCAATTTTTGGTGGTGAAGGGAAGGAAGTTGTACCTTCACCTGTACCCTTATCTGTTTCAGCCGTTTCAGGCGCAGCTTCAGTCTGCAATTCGGCTGTCTCTTTTTCCGCTTCGTTCCCATTATCAGCTTCCTTACCAGCATTGTCAACAATATCATCTTCTTCAAATTCCGCTCCAGTATCTGCTCCCTTTGGTCCAGCTAGTACTCTTCCAGATTTCAAGGTTATTGCCTTGCATTGCGGATTCTTTTCTGCAGTACTAGGCAATGTTCCTTTGTCCCTTTTCTGCATCTCGTTAGCCATCTGTGTAACTTGGGTCTCCACATTTCTGATGGAGGCCTGCAGTTGATTGTTGATCTCTTTCTGACTAGTGATGAAATCAGTCATCAGATTCTCAAGCCTTGAAGGAGGCTTTTGATTCTGATTCTGATTTTGATGCTGATTCTGATTCCACTGGCCTTGGTTTGGGACAAACTGAGGCTGGAAACTCTGATTGGGCTGAAAGTTCTGGAAATTCTGAGGCGGCCTCTGCTGGATCTGAGGTTGGAAGCCTGGATTCTGAAAATGTTGGCCCCTGTTCTGATTGAATCCTTGGTTCTGCTGAGGGTTGAACTGTTGTTGCTGTGGCTTGTTCAAGAGATGTGAGTTTAAGGCGTTGTTGTTTGAATAAGACAAATTCGGGTGTCTATTTGGAAAGGCTCCTGCATAGTTACAGCTCTCAGCTATGACTTGCTCGCATGTGTCAGTTGCATGAGCGCCTTGACACAGTCCACAGATCACATCAGTTTGCTGTCCCTGCGCAGAACTTCCAACTCCTTGATTTACAGACAACGCTGCCACTTGCTCTTGAAGTTTTTCAATGTCTGAATTCTCTACTGTACCTACGGCACATAAACTACAAGGGGGAGTGAGATTACCATCATCAGTTAGAACAGAACGGTTTACACCCATGGCTTCAATCTTTGCCCAGGCTTGGTCCATCGGTATGTAGAGCAAATGTTGACCACCAGCAGCATCAAGCATGGATTTCCATGCTGGGGTCAGACCACTGTAGAACTTTCTCAGTCTCTCCCAGTCATGGAAGCCATGTTGAGGACACTTTCTGAGTAGGTTGAAGAATCTTTCCTTTGCATCATACAAGGACTCGTCTGGTTTCATCTTGAATTCCGCAATTTTGGAGCGGCATTCATCCACCTTGGACTCCGGGAAGTATTTTGCTAGGAAGTTTCTGATCACATCTTCCCATGTAGACTTCTGATTTACGGGCAGTGACTTGTACCATGTTCGTGCTCCGCTTGTCAGAGAGAAGGGGAATAGCCTTAGTCGAATAGTGTTTGCGGGTACATCACGATTCTTGATCGTGTCACACAATTCTAGGAAGGTTTGCAGGTGATCATGGGGATCTTCATGACTTGCTCCGGCAAACTGGTTGCTCTGGACTAGATTGATTAGGGCCGGTTTCAATTCAAAGTTCCTAGCCAAGAATGGAGCTTGTCCAGGAATATTCAGATATGGCTCTAAAATCGGCTGCATGTAATCAGCAGCAGCTGCTGCTTGATGATTGTTCTCAGGCCCGCCTTGGTACTGCTGTGGGTAGTAGTTCTGAGGCATGAAATGGTTCCTCGGATCATTGAAATCATTCGGATTCGGGGGATTCTGATGGGGGTTGTGGTATTGCTGATTTTGCTGGTTTTGGAAATTTTGCTGATTTGGTTGGTTCTGGTTGTTTGGTGGGTTTTGATTCAGATTGGGAGGGGGTGCCTCGAAGTGCTGCTGTTCCATGTTTGGTGGGTTCCCACCTCCTTGTATGATCTGAGGAGGGGGATCATCCAAATCATCATGATCAGCATCTTCGGGGTCTTCCTCAATGTTGTGAAGTGGGGGATTGGGTTGAATGATTGGTGGGATGTCAGGGTTTGCCATTTCGGAAATATCGCTGCTGGTGCTTGGCAAAAGTAATGCCTGTCGTTCCCGTTCCCTTCTTCGTTTAGTCTCCGCCCTAAGACGTCGAGCTGTCTTTTCTATCTCTGAATTAAACGGGATCTCGGCTGGCGTCTGCTTCCTCCTTTGCATAGAACAACGGCTTCAATAATGACAGTACCTGTACAATCCCCAGGTTAGAAGTGGTTCTGAAGGTGAATATTTATAATTATATGTATAGGCTACTCTAGGAGCAATGAGGAATGTAATTCTCTAAATAAAACGGCGCTGCATCCTCCCCGGCAACGGCGCCATGAAACTTTTGACAAGTTTCATTAACACGAGCTTTTTCTAAAATATACCAGGTTAGATTTATTACAAGAAAAGAGTTATGATTCACGGGAAAGGGTTTAGGGATACATATATGTTAAGCTTAAATGTCTTTTTATTACTCAAGTATGGTGCGTTGGTTTCAAATGGCGCTGTGGTCCTCTCTGTCATGGAATGTTGACAAATCTCATGGCATAGCCGGGATAGGTTGACCTTCAGCCTGTCACACTGAGGATCCCCGGCAAATATGCCATGATACTTCTCATCAATTCTTGCCATAAGAGTTCCTGCCATGAAACTTTTTGACAGATTCCCACTACATGAGTATTTTCCAAAAAATCATGATCCTGGTTTAGGTTTTATTTAATGAAACCAATTTATGATGGCGGTGTTGTGATTAGGGATATATTTATACGTAGTCATGTTTTTATTGCTCGTAGTTAAGAAACTGTGCCCCCGAAAGCGCACGGTGTCAAAAATTGCAGTAATTTATAGTAAGACCGGATCGTTCACTGGAGGATGTGCGATAGAAGCAGGTCCCACGTCGTTTTACTAGATTTTCCATTCGTATTGCTCAATAGGTTTGAAAGATGATTAATATCTACTGACGGGAATTTAAACTAGATCTTCAAAGCAGTTAAATTAATCTACAAAGCAAATAAATCTATTCTAGAAAGCGGATAAGAATTATTCTAGGAATGCGGTAAACATTATCTACGAAAGCAGGGAAAAGGTGCATTGTGCCTACCGTGAAGTTGAGTCACAATGTAGACAGAAAGGACATGAAGAAAAGAATGAAAATTGGACAAGAGTGAGACACAGCAATATTAAACTTCCATGTTCATACGCAGATCTTTGTTTGGGATAATTCTATCAGATAGCTAATTCTCATGCTCTCAATAGGGCTTTCCCTTTAACAGACAGGTACTTGCAATATGAGTTTACATGTTCTTAAGACCGCAAATTCTAAGATACCACAGATTCGTAACTGCCCTGGCCTGGGTGTGTTACTTCATCTGTGGTGGAAAAGCAACACCCGACACATCATTTATTGAAATGCCAAGTACCACTATCATTCTCCCATGTCACACCCAAAGATTTGAATTCAGCCCTAAACTATCCCTTAACTGTCAATCCTAGTAGCAGTTACACAACTCTCAATACAACCGAGTGACCTCTAATGAAAGCGGTTAAAAGAAAGCGGTAAAGAAAGCATTTAAAACCTATCACTCGAAGGTTTTGAAAATCTGACCCTGGTAGTAAAAGACAGCTCCCCATCAGAATGAAGGAGTATGGATCAAGAATTCCCGGCTCTCAGTGAACCACTAGTGTGTTCACTCCCTTCCGGGTGATTATGAGATACAAACTAATGAAACGAACTAATAAATTAGTTCGTTCCGGATGCACTCACTCAGGACTCAAAAGTAGGCTTTAGCAGAAGAGGATAGCAGTTGAAAGAAAACTCAACCCTATCTTGGAAAATAACCAAGGCCTGGATGATGTTCCTCTAAGATTATTTACTACACTGTATTTGAATCCAAGTGGACCCCATCTCGATGTAGCACTTAATCTTACATTTCCATCAACCAGCAATTTTGGAAAATAATGGATTTGAAAATCATTCCCTGTCAGGTACTAGACTCTCAGTTAAAACACAGACCCTTTCAGTCTAGGCGAGACCTAATCGCTGAATCTGCTTCTTAATTTCCCAAAATACAACCCTTGATAGAATATGAATTAGTCATAACTGAAGAATTTATCCCTTACTCAGATCCGGATTTTATAAAGAGGTTTTTGTTGGAAATTTATAAAGCAATATCTGTTTAAGATCTAGACTTCTATTGTCCAAGGGAAGGATCCCAAAATAAGTACAGACCACAATAGTACACAATAGTATATAATATTATCATGCATAAAGATATATGGAAGTGTAAAATAAATTGACCCAAAATATAGATGCGGGTCTAGACAGAAGGTGAAACACAGAATGAAGTGGTCAAGGGACCAAAGTAATGGCAGAATAATCAGGTGGACTGTAAACATCTACTGTCCAATTTCCCAATCACTCGGATGGAGCGAATTTAGACAGCTTAGACCCTATAATGGTGGTGTCAACACCAGTTGGGCCTCCACTGTCTGTGAATTCGGATAAAAACCTACATGCTTCCCTTCTATAATGATCATCAGTTGGCATTGACTGATGCCAACTGACTCCCAGTACGGATTGGGATTCAGGTTTGGAAATTAAGATAATAAAAATAAAACTGTATCTGGATGGGAGTCAGCCGAGCAGCTATTATAACCCCGGATGGGCGAACCGCCAAGGCTTCCACTGACAGCCATCCAGACCATGCAAAATAACAATTAGTAACTAATACCCAGAATACGAGCTAGTTATCCATGAGGGAGTACCCGCCAACATTAGTCTGATGTATTCTTTACTAATGGTTCCACACAACGCACAAAGACAAAATAAATAAGAAACGAAAGAAGATCCCTTGTATGAGAGACATTGGTTTCTCATGCAAGGTTGTGGATTGGGTCCACAATTGATGGTCTTAAATAATCCTTCCTACCATAATTAATTACAGTCCAGATTATCTGTTTAAGCCATCGAGATTTTGTTTATACAAGAATGTTTTAATGGCAATTGAACAAAGGTCCTTTAATCATGATGATTATTGAAGTTTGATTATTGCTAATCTCAATCTTTAATCATTAATGAGTCAAAGGTTCAATCAGTTAAGTGATGCAAATGGAGAATCAAAATTTGGGCAGCATAACACCCTATATTGCAATTCCAGAATGTTACATCCTAACCCGTGGGGCTATGATGTGAGTGTTGCAATATAAAATAGGGAGAGAATGAAGTTTGTTTGAGATTAAATAGAGGGAGAGGAACCCTTGTCGCGATATCATAAATTTTGTCGCGGACCGAGATCCGCGACATGGACATCCCGACAAGTTTTTAGAATTTTTGGCAGCATAACGCCTCTTTGTCGCTATGCAAGATTTTATCGCGGAACGTGGTTCCGCGACAAGGGTGACATCGCGACAAAGTGTTTTCAGAAAATTCCTAAAGCATTTGAACCCTTGTCGCTATGCATGGAAATTTTGTCGCGGAATGTGGTTCCGCGACAAGGTGTTCCGCGACAAGGTGTTCAAAGATCAAGGAACATGGCATAATTTTTCTGTCTCAGAATGGGATTTTGTCGCGGAACGTGGCTCCGCGACAAGATGATTCCGCGACAAAAAGCCATGAAGACAAAATGCAAGAGTTTGGCTCCTTTGTCGCTATGCATGGACAGTTTTGTCGCGGAACGTGGCTCCACGACAAGGTATTCCGCGACAAAGGGTTTTAAATTATGGAGACAAGTGTCTTGAAACACCTTGGTCGCGTAACAGCCATTTTGTCGCGGAACGTGGTTCCGCGCCAGAAGGCGGTTGGCGCCCAAGGTGGTTCAGGACAAAAGTCAGAAAAAGCAGAAATGAACAGTGGCATGCAAACAGCGTGATCTCACCCTATTTCAGATCAAAAAGCTATTCTAAGCTAAAAATAAGCAAGAAACATTCAAAATAAAGAAGAACATGCTTAAACAAAAATAACAAGGATGGGCAGAATATTAAAATAAAGCAGGAGTCCTAATCTAGGGTTTGATCACACATCCACACAACATTATCCATAATATGCCAACAGTAAACATAAAAATAACAAAATGGGGGTCAAATGACCCCAAAATGAAAAAGAAAGCATAAATCCATGGGGTGTGAGACCCATTTCATGATTTGGGACACAAATGATGAATGTTTTCCCATATTATTAAAGAGGTATTGTTAATACCCATGATTTGGATATTACAAACCCTAAAACAAGAGTTTAGAAACCAAAACATAGTGTAAGAATGGCTATCTAAGCAACTGTGAACAGTAAAAACACTAAACTAAGCTAAACTAAGAGCAAAAATTAAATAATACATGAAAACAAACCTAAACTACTCTACCTAAGGAGGAACTCCTAAGCTTGCCTGCAAGAGCTCTACAAGAATTTTAATCTCTTCACTGTGCCCCCTTAGCTCATGGGAGACACCTCATATTTATAGAAGTGTAACCCTAAGCCCATGGGCCTTGATTCTAGCCCATTGTGTCTTAAGACATCACACACATCACAGCTTTGTCTCGGAGCATCAAGTTGGTCGCGGAACACACTGCATGTGGCAAGGCTTCTCGACTGGGTCTTGTGTCTCTATTTGTGCCACTTGGTCGCGGAACATGCCTTTGTCGCGGAGCATGCCATCGCGACAAAGGTCATCGCGCCAAGGGGCTTGGCTGGTCTCCTCTTCATTTGGGCCACTTGGTCGCGGAACATGCCTTTGTCGCGGAACACTGCATCGCGCCAAGGGGCTTCCGCGACAAAGGTCTTCCTGGGCCTGCTGGATTGGGCCAGATGGGCCGAAAATATTCTTTTTGTGGGCTTTTCTATCTTTTTCCCATCTTTTTGTTTCCTTTTCTTTTTCTCATGTTTTTGGATTTTTCTAACATAAATATGTAATAAAATTACATATTTATGTCTTTTTCACACCAGCTTATTATTTTTACAATTATGCATAAATTAGTCCAATTCGACTGCTTTCTTACTTAATGTAAGACCGGAATGCGATCAAATGCCCGTTTAAGACACGGAAATGGATTGAAAATAATGGTCATTTTTGGCCATTATCACAGGTACCCTTGAGTCCAGTACATCCAAAGCACCTGAGAAAGTAGATTGCCCAGAGTCCCCCAAGAAGAGCAAAGACTGCCCTTATTGCAAATTCCAAGGTCATCCTGTTCAACTCTGTCAGAGACTTACCAAAGATCTTCTTGGTGGTCGACCAGTTGTTTGGCCATCACTGGAACTACAGAAACAAGTCAAACTCACTATGAGGTGGATTCCCAAGTCCAAGATTATACCCAAAATGTGCCTAGTGGTACTCTCAGCTCAGAAAGGACCCAATGATGGTAAGTGTTATTTTGACGGTGGTTGCTCTCGACATATGACTGGTAAAAAGGATTTTCTCATTGATTATGTGGAATCTGATTGTGGGGAAGTACTCTATGGAAATGGAGCTCGTAGCAAAATCTGTGGTTATGGGAAAGCAAAAGGTGCAAATATGGGTTTCCTAACTACTGTTTACTATGTTGCTGATCTATCTACAAATCTTATCTCCATAAATCAACTTTGTGATGATAAATTCTTTGTTGGTTTCACTGTTGAGGATTGCATGGTTATTGATCCTGCTTATAATTGTGTCATTAAGGGAGTTCGATTATCTAACAATTGCTATGTCTTAAAGCCTGCTGTGGAATCAGTCTTTTTGTCACAGGTTGAAACTGCAAAGTTGTGGCATCAAAGGTGTGGGCACATGAATTACAAATCTCTCATTCAACTTAGCAAGTCTGGTGTTGTTCGAGGGTTGCCCAAACTACAGAGCAAAGCCAAGGTAGTTTGTGGTGCCTGTGCTAAGGGTAAACAAATTCACTCCTCTCACAAAGTAGAGGATACCATTCAGACCACAAGGTGTCTTGAGTTGTTGCACATGGACTTGATGGGACCAACAGAAGTTCCAAGCCTAGGTGGTAAGAGGTACATCTTTGTATGCGTTGATGATTTTTCTCGTTACACTTGGGTTGATTTCTTAAAGTCCAAAGATGAGGCTGTTTCAGTGTTTTCTAAGCTATCTTTAAAGATAATGGCTGAAAAGGATCTCAAGATTGGGCGTATTCGATCCGATCATGGGAAAGAGTTCGAGAATCAGTTGTTCGCACAACTCTGCAACAACCTTGGTATTGCTCATGAATATTCAGCCCCCCACACTCCACAACAGAATGGTGTGGTTGAGCGGAAGAATCGTACTCTACAAGAGATGGCTCGTTCTCTCCTCCATGCTAGTAAACTTGGGAAACGTTTTTGGGCTGAAGCAGTTAATATCTCATGCTATATCATTAATCGAGTGTACATGCGACCTCAGACAACCACTACTCCATATGAAATTTGGAGAGGAAAGACTCCTAACATTTCTCACCTTCATGTCTTTGGAAGTGTGTGCTATGCTTTGAAGGATCGAACTATTGTCAAAAAGTTTGATTCCAAATCCGATGAAGCTATTTTCTTGGGATATTCAGTGGATTCAAGAGCTTACCGTGTCTACTTGAAGAGGACTTCAAAGGTTATTGAGACTATTAATGTTGTCTTTGATGATGCTAATCTCTCTGCAGGCTCTGTCTCTCCTCATGATGATGATGATGATCCTATTCGGATTATTCCTCATGTTTCCTCTAGTGCCACTCCTGAAGTAGTGCCTCCCTCATATCCTATTGAAGTTTCTGATACTGAAGAAGGTGATCCGGTTGTTGATACAACTGGTGAACAACCGTCAGCTCCAGATTCTCCCAAACGGAGAGGTCCAAAATGTAGTCCACGAGCACTTAAGTATCACTCCAAGGATGATATTATTGGTGATCCCTCTGGTCCCAGACAGACTTGAGGTCATCAGCTTAATCTTTCCGAATTAGCAAATATGTGCTTTCATGTTATGAATTGTTTTGTTTCATCTATTGAACCTAAGAATGCTAATGAAGCTTTACAAGATGAGTTTTGGATAGCTGCCATGCAGGATGAGTTGCTTCAATTCAAGTGAAATGATGTTTGGGAGTTGATAGAACAACCAACTGGAGTGAATGTCATTGGTACTAAATGGGTTTTTCGGAACAAGACTGATGAGCATGGAAAGATTGTTCGCAATAAGGCCCGCTTGGTTGCACAAGGCTTCACTCAGATTGAAGGCCTGGATTATGATGAGACATTCGCCCCTGTTGCTCGCATTGAGGCTGTAAGATTATTACTTGCTATTTCTTGCTCTCTTGGTTTTAAACTCTGTCAAATGGACATCAAAACCGCATTTCTGAATGGCTACAACAAGGAAGACATCTATGTGTCTCAGCCCATTGGTTTTGAATGCCCTGACCATCCTGATTATGTTTATAAGGTCAAGCGTGCTCTTTATGGTCTAAAACAAGCTCCTCGCGCCTGGTATGAACGATTGTCTACATATCTCTTAGACAAAGGCTACGTGCGTGGTAATGTTGATAAGACGTTGTTCGTACAACGTACAAACAACCATCTGTTAGTTGCACAGATTTACGTGGATGATATTGTTTTTGGCTCCACTTCAGATGATCTTCGAGATGCTTTTGTCCACTCTATGCAGACTGAATTCGAGATGAGTATGATGGGCGAGCTCACATTTTTCTTAGGACTGCAGATTAAGCAAACCTCCGATGGGATTTTCCTTAATCAAGAGAAGTATGTTGGCACCATGCTTCAGAAATTCAAAATGGAGGATTGCAAGACTACTAGATCACCCCTTGGTCAGCATGACAAGGTTACCAAAGATGAATCAGGGATCTCTGTTAATCAGAAAATGTATCGCAGCATTATTGGTAGTCTCTTGTATCTTACTGCTAGTCGTCCGGATATCTCTTACAGTGTTGGTGTGTGTGCTCGGTATCAATCAGATCCTAAAGAATCTCACCTTCGTGCTGTAAAACGGATTCTTCGATATATTAAAGGCACTTCTGGCCTTGGTCTTTGGTATTCTAAACGCTCCTCACTCGAGCTAATTGGCTACACTGACTCTGATTGGGCTGGTTGTTCCGACGACCGCAAATCAACAACTGGTGGTTGCTTCTCTCTCGGACAGAACTTAGTCAGCTGGTATCTCGCAAACAAAATATTGTTGCTTTATCTACTGCGGAAGCCGAATATATAGCTGCTGCTCATTGTTGTACTCAGTTGATTTGGATGCGACAAATGCTTCTTGATTATGGCATCTCCTTGGATGATTTTCTTATTTACTGTGACAACACCAGTTCCATAAACATCTACAGGAATCCAGTACAGCACAATCGTAGTAAACACATTGACATCAGGTTCCATTTCATTCGAAATTTGGTAGAGGATGGTCTGTGCAAGATTCAACATCTCTCGTCGTTGGAACAACTCTCGCAGACATCCTTACGAAGAACTTGGAGACTTCTCGGTTTGAATTATTGAGGCGCAGTTTGGGCCTCTGTTTTTCTCACTAGTGGGCTACAACTTGGGTGGGCCACTGCATTTCTTGGATTTATATTTATTTCGGCCCAAGCCCAGGCCCAGGGGGAGTTGTCTTAAACCGATTGAGACGGTTTCCAGTGCACTCATTCCTACTGCACGTCTCCACTCTCTCTCCCCAGTTCGTCTCTGCGTTTTTCTCCCGATTCCCCTCTTTTTCAAAATTTGAAATCCTCTCACAATGGCGTCTCCATCCAGCTCGAATGTCAATCCTGATGAAGTCGTGGATGGTCAACCCCTCGCGGTTGATGACTCTCTTTATCGAGCTCGACTTGCCGCTGATCAGTCGCCTGGTGACGATCAATTTGTGGATGCACAAGACGATATTAATGCTGCTATTGACGATTACTTTGTAGCTGACCCCGACGACGCAAATATGGAGTTCCATGCTGATGTTGAGAAGGGTCCTGACCCTCAGCCCACTTCGGACAATGTCGAGACTCCATCGGCCGGCGCAGATCCAACAACGGGTGTTCCGACAACAACAAACCCTAACTCGGGTGCTGGAAGTCTGACACCTCCTTCGGTCCCTGGCCCCGGTGCTTCTCCGTCCATCCCTGTTCCTCCTGGCTCCAGTTCTCCCCTCTCGCCTTCGGCAGTTGCTACTGGTGATGGATTGCTGATGTTGGATCCTGAAACCAACCCTCCACTTCACTCGGGTTCTGCTCAGCAAGTTCCTTTTGGTGGGTCTCCTACTGAGGATGTTCCGATGACTCAGGAACAACCATCCCACATTGATCCTGATGATATTCCTCTGAGGGTACCCCCTGATCTGCCAAGTAAGGGGGAGTTACAGTGGGAAAGGATAGCAGGGCTTGGTCATCTTACTGATGTTGGAACAACATTCTGTTTTGATTGCTTCAGACTTTTGTGATGGATATTCTGGTTTTCTGGACTGTAATTGATGGATATTTCTCTGGTCTGTTATTGCTGAATATCTCATGGATATTTCCTGGATATTTGTTATGGGATTATCTTTTATGAATGGATGTTTTTTGTCTATGCCTGTTCTTCTTCAGCTCATATCTTTTATGGCATGATTATATGTTGAGATTCTGATGCTCTTTGATCTGATTATGACTTTCTGTGCTTTCTCCACTGTTTTGACTACTTGGCCCTATCATCTCCACAAAGGGGGAGATTGTTAGGGATATTTTTAGTATTGTGAAGATGTTCGTTACATTTGCCGTTGTTGCGACATCATGCCAACAACGCTCTCTTATCTTCACTGGAAAAGCACAGAATAGTACAATGACGTGGCATTTCCCCTAGCAGGCCTTAGAGGGATTTAGATGGGCCTTAAAACCCATATAAATACTTGTCTTCGTCCTTGAGGGGTTGTGAGAGTTTGTAGCCGCAATCACAACATATTTTACAGAGTATTAGCAGTATCAAAAGCTGGGATTATGGTGTTTTGAGAGTTGAAGTAGAAGCCCCCTAGTATCCGTTGTTTGCAGAAGGCACCAACAACCATCATGCTACTGGTATATGTTTAGCTGTTGTGTCTTCTACACTTTCATGGGGTAATTGGGATTGTGTTTAGGCATTTCTAAGTTTATCCTTTGTAAACACAATCCGTGTATATTGTAGGTGTTTTAGCACCATTGAGCTTAACTTGTTTGATTAGCTAGATTCCACAAACACCACCTTAATACCTGCCGGTGAATTGTGTGCATTTGGGTAGATAGTTGATGCTCCCATGTGTTCTTCTAGTCTATTTGGGTAGATAGGAGAGTTCATTGGAATGTAAGGGTATGTAAGGTGTGATTGACTCTTGTTCAATCTGTTTGGTGGAGATTTAGTGAATCCCTGGCTTGGAGCCCCCAGATGTAGATCAGTGGATCGAACTGGGTGATCAAACTCTTGTGTTCTTGTTTAATTTTCCGCACTCTGTTTGTGTTTGCCTCTGGTTGTGGTTTGCAGGTTATTGAGACATCGCTCAAACAACTCTTACAGGGTTTTACATATTAAGATTGGGCCTGTCACTTTCCTATGTATTTTATGATAGTTATGCATATCTTTAAAATAAAATTATTGTTTGAACCCATAATATATAATTTATCTTAAGAGATTAATTATAAACATATTAATTACTATAACTTAAAAGGTTAATTCAGGCAGCACAATAAAAATATGATTGCAGGATTTAGATAGAGATCAATAGATTGTAATCCAACGGTCATTGAATTTTAGGATGAAGTGATTTTACCTTTTAGACCTTTGATATGTATCTTTATGATAGATATGTATATCTTTGAGGTAAAATTACTGTTTGAACCTACAATATATAATTTTTAAAGAGATTAATTATAACTTAAAAGGGCAATATAGTCAGCACAGTAAAAATATGGTTCCGAGATTTATTATAGTATAGATAGATAGATTTTTAACATAATATGCTATCATATCAATATTTATAATATATATATATATATATTAATGACTAATAAAAATATATAAACGATAAATTATCATGATCTTAATTTTTATGTACATAAAATTGTATATTAAATTTTCTTATTGATGGAGTACTTATTATGTAGTTTTTCAAAATTATTATTTTTCAATAAAAAATTAAATTTTAGTACTCATAGATATTTTTAGTGAAAATAATATATGATTTTACTTTGCTATGTATTTTATGATGGATATGCATATCTTTAAAATGAAATTATTGTTTGAACCCATAATATATAATTTATCTGAAGAGATTAATTATAAACATATTAATTACTATAACTTAAAAGGTTAATTCAGACAGCACAATAAAAATATGATTGCAGGATTTAGATAGAGATCAATAGATTGTAATCCAAAGGTCATTGAATTTTATGATGAAGTGATTTTACCTTTTAGACATTTGACATGTATCTTTATGATAGATATGTATATCTTTGAAGTTAAATTACTACTTGAACCTACAATATATAATTCTTAAAGAGATTAATTATAACTTAAAAGGGCAATATAGTCAGCAGTAAAAATATGGTTCCATGATTTATTATAGTATAGATAGATAGATAGATTTATATAGGATTATATTTTAGTTACACATTTTTAACCTATTTAAATTTATTTAATAATATTATAATATGTCAATAGTTATTAAATATTATTATATATACGATCAAAGAATTTGAGTTATATAGTTTTATAATTCTTTTTTTTTTTGGTGAAGGTGACGCCAACGCGTCGACAAAGCAAAGAAAAAAACAAAAAACGTACAAGGAAAGGAAAACGAATCACAAAAGGAGCTCATCTAAAGCCGCGGTTACCAGACACCCGCCATATCAGAGGCCAGTGCCCCTTTAATCGCATCCGGAGGGAAAGCCCACGTGGTGAAAAACTCTTCACCATCTGCGCCTCTCTTGGCAAGTATATCTGCAACAACATTACCTTCCCGAAGGATATGAACCACACGCACACCTGGAAGCTGAGCGACCAAGTCCTGAATATTCAAAACCAACGCCCTCAACCAATGATAAGGAGATGTGTCATTCCTAATAACCCACAGAGCCTCCAAAGAATCAGTATAACATACCACCTCCAAGGTACCTAGCGCAAGCAACCGAGACAACCCATTCCAAAGACCATGCAATTCGGCCACCAAGTTGTTGGTGACCCCGACTGAACCAGAAAAACCCTCGATCCATCTACCATCGCCATCTCGAATAACACCTCCAAACCCCGCTTACCCAGGGTTACCGAAGGAACTACCATCGACATGGACAACCGTGCTTTGCACACCCAGTGGATTCCAAGAAACCCATCGAGGAACAATGCAAGGCACCGACCTGCTACATGCACGATCTATGCGGTCTCCAAGGAAACCGATTTCCCGGATGGCCATCGCGATATCCACACACTCGCCTCGCAGCGTAACCGTATTCCTACCCTTCCATAGCACCCACATAACAGCCCAATGACTGCCCTTCCATCTAGCATGAATACTAGTGAACACGGCAGCAGCTCCCAATGTCTCATCCGGCCACCATCGCGTGGGATCAAACTCCATCCTCCTCCAAACAGCAGCCGCCCAAGAGCAGGTAAAGAAGAGATGTCGCATGGTCTCGTTATGTAATCCACAAACATCACACACTGGAGAGTCGGCTAGACCCCTGTGGTGACGAAGTTGATTAGATGGCAATGCATCGTGGACAATAAGCCACATGAGAAACCGAATCTTCTCAGGAGCCCGGATCCGCCAAACCCAAGCACGAAGTTCATCTTTCGTCAACCCTCTCTGAGCCAACAACCAGTCATAGCCCGAGCGCACACTATAACGTCCATCCGAGGATCCCGTCCAACACTCCATATCTGGAACATTATCATGCTGGAGAAAGGACCAAACTTCCGAATCTCCTCCTTGATTTCCTCCGGCAGTGGCGTATAAAGAACTTCCCACTGCCATCTACCTCCCATGAAGATATCTTTAACACTTAATAGGGTATCCGACACATGCACATACGGAATCCGAGGGCCAATCGCACCCTCCCTAAGCCATGCCGAGTACCAGAAACTGACATTCCCACTCCCAAGCCGACTGCGAACACCGGAAGCAAGAAAAGGACTGACCTTCACCATGGCTTTGTATAGCGCAGAAGACACCGGACGAGCAGGGACCATATTAGAGCTCCATCCATACTTTTTGGTAATTAATTCCACCCATGGCTTTTGAGTATGCAATACTAGATCCAAATAACATTTTCCCAACAGGCTTATGTTCATATCCCTACATGCACGTATCCCCATCCCTCCAAATTGTTTAGGAACAGCCACTCTCTTCCAACCAACTAAATGAAGGCCTCTACCTCTATCATCCTTCCAAACAAATCTTCTTATAAATGCATCAATCTTATCACAGATATCCGAAGGCATCCAAGCCAATTGCATAACATAAGTGGACATGGATGTTAACACCGAACGAGCCAATGTAACCCGCCCCGCCTTGTTTAACAAACCCCGCTTCCAAGTGCTCAACCGCGACTGAAGTCGATCCAACAGAAACTGGAAGTGATTCCTCCGAGCCGCCCCATAAAAGATAGGAAAACCAAGATATTTCCCTATATCATTGGTAAACTGAATGTTGAGCAAGCCCGAAATAGTGTGAACGACATTCACGGGAACCGAAGCGGATGCATAAGCGTGGGATTTCTGGACGTTGATGCGGAGTCCGGATTGAGCAGCAAAGGACGAGTGAATAATGTCCATGCATGAGGCACTAGTCACAGATGCTTCTGAGAACAACAGTAAATCGTCAGCAAACATGAGATGGGATATGGCTGGAGTACCTCGAGCAAGAATAACTGGCCTCCAATACCCATCCCAAACAGCCTCTAGGATAGTCTGCGAGAGTTTCTCCATAACTATAATAAACAAATAAGGCGAAAGAGGATCGCCCTGGCGAAGACCTTTAGCCGGAGTAAAATTCGGAAGAGGTACCCCATTCCAAAGAATCGAGTAGATAGGATAACGCACACAAAACATGATGATGCGACGAAGAGAAACAGGAATGGCCATTTCTTGTAGGCATAACTCCAAAAACTCCCAATTCACATTATCATAGGCTTTTTCTAAATCAACTTTCAACAAAAACTCGTGCTTCCGACGATGCCTGGTATGCAAAGAATTGACAACTTCCTATAAGATGATGGCATTCCCCACAGTCCCTCGTCCCGGAAGAAACGCCGACTGAAATGGGCCAATATAGTCTTTGAGAATCAGCCGAAGCCTATTAACAATCACTTTTGTTATTATTTTGTAACAAGTATTGCAGAGGCTAATTGGACGAAACTGGCGAATTTCCCTTGGCACCTCCACCTTGGGAATTAAGCAAATGAAAGTAGCCGAAAGAGATGGATGAAAACTCCCTTGGCGAAGACTATCCCGAACTAACTGGATGACATCCGGCCCAACAATTCGCTAGTATTTCTTAAAGAAGATAGGAGGAAACCCGTCTGGCCCCGGGGCTGATAACCCCCGCATCTGCATCACGACAATTTTGACTTCATTATCTTCCACTTCTTGTTCCAGCTCAAGAGTATCTGGAATCACCTCGAGGCTGGGCAGCGAAGGGAACCGATGTTGGGATGGGACAGAATGGCCAAACATATTCACAAAGTGGGAAGTAACATGTTGTTGAAGACCAGCCGCATCTGACATCCATTGGCCATTGACCTCAAGTCCCAAAATACGCCCTTGCTGCCTTCGAAGCATGGTTTTTGAATAGAAATACCTCGTATTTCTGTCCCCTGCACTAAGCCATTTATCCCTCGACTTTTGGTGCCATATTAATTCCTCCTTGGCTAACACCTCATCCAACTCTTTCATTAACGATTGTTCAAGTCGACTCATGCATGCTGAATCCCATCTCGTTAGAACCCATCGAACACCCTCAAGTCTCCGTAGTAGTTTCTGTTTCCGACGAGGAATATTGCCAAAGGTGCTGCGATTAAAAAGCTTAGAGGATTCTCGGACCTGAGTAATTTTATCGCCCAATGAATTACCACCAAGGACCCAAGCCGCATCCACTACATGTTCATAAAGAGGATGAGAAAACCACATGTTCTCCCACCGAAAAGGTCCCACCGTTCTCGCTTCTCCTCCACGACTACATCTCAACAGTATGCCATTATGGTCCGAACATCGACGAGATAACACCTCAATATACCTCTCAGGGAATGACTGCGCCCATTCAACATTAGCTACAACGCGGTCCAATCGGCATCGAGCCAAAGCTCCTCCGGAAGTATTTCGTTGCAGTGAAGAGGTCACCAACCGTATGAATGGTATGCAAGCCACAATCCTCCAGCATAGCACCAAAATCTATGCATTTACTCATAATAACCTGCATGCCCATGCTTTACTCAGCCGATAGAAAAGAATTCCAATCTCCAATAGCCACCCAAGGGCGGAAATAGAATCGGCAACTGTACGTAAGCTCTCCCAATCCTGCTCCCTTAAGCGAGCACACGGATTAGCATAGATGGCCGTAAGGTGCCACAATGCCGACCCACGAACAACCTGAAAAGTGACCATTCTCGCAGTAGAGTGTATCCCGACAAAAGAATAGGGCAACCCCAATCGGATCAAGACCCACAGCCCTCCCGCTTGGCCAACTGGATCAGTAATATGAAGCATATCATAATTAAGATGATAAAAGAAAACCCGAAGCCTCTCAAACACTCCCCGAGGCTCCAGAAGGATCAATACCGAAGGTTTCAAAGTACGTATCGTATCCGCAACATGGCGTTGAGTATTTCTATGCATGGCGCCACGAATATTCCATGCAAGAATCGTAAAATCTTGGAACCCTATCATTGGGGACACGCTGGAGGGCAATCCGGATTTCCCCCTCCGGAAGGCTCAGCATCCATATTCGGGTCATGCCATTCCAACGCAAGAAAGCTATTTGACGTTTCCGCAGGGGCGGAACCAGGTAAATATAATCTAGGCCGCTTCCCTTTAGCCTGCTTATTAGGACCTCTATCAAAATCAGAATCTGCATAAGTTGAGTTGGTAGCCGGCCGAGTTGGTGCAAGAGGAGCATCCTGCATGGGCCGAGTTGGTACGAGAGGAGCTTCCTGCATGGGCCGGTTTGCCGCTGGCGGGTGTCTTCCCGCATGCGTGGGCTGATCATTCTGAATAGGATCAGTGCGTCGGATTACCTGCTTCCCTCTATTTCGGTTCACCCTTGGTGGCCTAACCACCATAATCCAGTCACCATGAGTAGATGAAGGAATGTCCGTGACCATGTCCGCAGGATTAGGAATCCCCGCAGTCTCTACATGATCCCCTGGCAATGTCGTTCCCTGGGTTGTCGCAGGCATAACAGTTGAGGACGTGGAGCCTCCGGCCTGGCTTGTAGTATGAAGGTCCTTTTCTGATGTACAGGTCTCAACATGAGTAGCATGTTCCGTCTCGGTGTGATCACAAGTCCCTGAGCCGTACCGATATTTCCCGCATGTGGTACAGATACGGTGTAGTCCCTCATACGGGATCAAGTGCCAATATCCATCAACCCTAATCTTACCAACCAGCAGTTTCAGAAGATCCACCTTAACACAAGCCCTAGCGAACTGCCCCCGATTTATGTCCTTGGTGGTAGAATTAATCCTAGCAAATTTCCCAATCATGTTCACAAGAATACACAGAGCATCCTCGCCATAGTAAACCGGATCCAAATCCAATATCCTGGCCCAAACCATTGACTTGGTGATCTGAACAGACGGTTTCATGAAATCCGTCGACCACGGCACGACCGCGACGAGATGGTCGAAAACCGACCAAGGACCATCGAATAGAACTCTTCTCCGATCCTCAATCAGACTAAACTTAGCGAGCAGATAACCCTTGGTTGTATCCGTAATCGCAACCTCCCCTTTAGGTTTCCATAGTTTCAAGAGACGATCTTTGAGAATATTGAATCCTATACGTTTTCCCAATACTTTGACAACGAGGGCATCCTGGAATGGGGCACAAAGGCGATCCAGGGCCTCTACATGAAAATCCACAGTGGGAAGCAATGGGTTATCGTCCATCCAATTCGTATCAACCAGCTCAGAAAAGGGCTTGCTTGACGGGACCAAGGGGTTAACCAGATTATCAGCATGGCAGGCGGCGTCCTTAAAAGACAATCCAGGAGTAACCAGATGTGGAAGGCGGTCTGGCGGCTCCGGAGACGGACGACCAGGAGACGGCGGAAGAGGAGCAGGGAGAACGGAGGACTCGCGAGACATCTAGGGTTTTTTGTGTATTTCTAAAAATTCTATAGTTTTATAATTCTTAATATTTGAAATGATAAGTATATTTACTATAATTAAAAAAACATGCATACTTACTTTTTCCTTATATTATTTTAGTTTATCAAAATTGTATTTGTGAGATTACATTTTGAAAATTAAGCCTTATAAAGAAATTAGAATTAAAATTTTATTAAATTTTTATAGTTTACTAAAAAATTTTAATTTAATTATTCAATATATATTTTTAATGATGTATTTTTATTTAAAATATGGTTATTATATATTCCTTATGTTGATATAGGATTATATATTTTACACATAAAATTTTAACCTAAATTAACTTTATTTAATAATATTATTAATAATATTTATTAAAATATATATACAAACAAATAATTTATATTATATAGTTTTAATCAATTTATATCTTTTAAGTGTCAGAATAAATATCATTTTAAGATATATTTCATGAAGATTTTCTCAGGATTTTATTATATTAATAGATATATTTATTTTCTAAATATAGATACTGATGATGTGAAAGGTGAATTGGAATTAGTCAGTGATTAATATAATAATAGTATAATTACAGATAGAACCCTAAAGGTTAAAAAACATTAGTTATCTATCTCTCTCTCTCTCTCTATATATATAGTCTAATTTCCCCCCACTTCCCCACCCCCCTTTTTCAACATCTCATCCGACTATTTTCTCCAATTTCAACAATCATATATTCACTAAATCTAATATATATATATATAATCTAATTCAACTACCTCAATTATATATACTACCTAAATCCATAATATATATAATTCAATATTTAATTTCAACAAACTCAATCATATCATATATACTCCCTAAATCTATAATACTCTTAAATTTTTAAATTATTTCCATTAAATACACATATTTGAATGAACTATAAATACACCCGATCATCCTTATTCCTTTCATTCATCTCTATTCCAAATATCATATTTTGCAATTTTTTTCATATTTTGCAATTTTTTTTATTGCTTATAATTTTTAGTTATTTTTCTCTAAACTAATGTTTATTCATCTTTTGGTTTTTGTAGCGTGTACGTGATTGACTCATGTGAATCGGTATGTATATGATTGTAGCATGTCTTATGAATACTTTTTTTCTATTTGTATTTTAGATTTTTTTTTCCTATTTTTTTGATATCCTCTTATGATACTTTATGTTTTATAGGTGATTTTCATCATTTAACAAGTTTCTTTCACCAATTTTTAAGGAAAAATATATCTTTCGTACAGCACATGTGTGTTTATCAAATATTCTCTTCATATAAAAAGTCATTGGACAGTTCAAGGAAGAAGGAAAATTCAAATATTGTCTCTTTTATTTATATTGATTTTTTTTGCCTTTATAATTGCAGGGATATCCATTGATAATATTGAATGGTAGAGTGGATTAAAGGCATATACATCAATTTTCTTCCCAAAAAGAGAACTTGGCAAGGGTGTGATCGAATGCTTTTATAATCTACATTCGGGGATAAGAAAAATATGAACTGGGATGAAGATGGCTTTGAGATTCTCTTAACATGGCAGTGCATTTTCTACAATCATATATATTGTTGTTCAAATTCAGAATTTTTTTAATACAATTTATGGTGTATTTTTCTATGATTCTATTCGTTATGTGGTTTGATTAGAGGAACTTAGGTTCGAAAATATTATGCCTAACCTTCAAAAGATAGTGACAAACTTTGCTCGTATAGTTATTAATTCTGATGTAATGTTTGGTTGTGGTGAGAGAAAAAAATTATATTTTCTTTGAATGTATCTTCTTTTTTTAATGTATTATGTATATTGTTTCTGTCAATTATATATGTTTGTATGATTTATTTTTATGCTTTAGCCTTTCTCTATATTTTACTGTCAATACATATGGAGAATACTTAATTATTTCACAATCACAATAAATTACGTATACAATAAAAAATAATTGATTCAAAATGATTTATACCATTTGATTAATAGATTATTGTGTACAAAATGATTTTACTTTATTTATATTATAATTAATAGTTTTAGTTAATTATCTTTCATTCAACATTATACGTATTTCGTGAGTATTTTTTTCTGTGAGAAAGTATAATTATTACTAATCAAGTCGACCTTAATAATCTATCTATATAATATTTTTGACAATTTATTATAGTATGGAATTAGGATATATGATATATAGATCTATTAGTTTATTTATTTATACAAGATTTAGATTTTTCTTATACCTTGATTTCAAAAGATTTAATTGTCTTTTTTTTCATTAGGCAAATGGTGTTTTCGAAAATTTATAGAGGATGATTAATTGATTTTATTTATTTATAAAATATTAATTATACATTCCCTCCCATAAACTTTTATGTGCACTTTTGATTAGTACAACATTAATTTACGTATAAATCGAATGTATTACACTATTTATTATAGTATTAAATTAGACTATAGAAGATATAGATTTATTTGTTTTATTTATTTATAGAAGATATAGATTTGTCATATTCCTTCATTTTAAAAGATTTAGTTCACTTTTCTTAAATTAGTAGGGGTGAAAGCGGTACGGTAAATATCCGACCTATCTGATGCCGTATCCGATCATATTCGAATCCGAATCTGCATCTGACTATCCGACCATGTAATACCCCGAGAGAATGTATGGAAGAATAGCTTAAAGGATTGAAAAATCTACTCATGTCAACAAGGTGCACCTTTCTTTTCTGGTGACCATCCCATAAGAACTCCACAGTTAAGCGTGCTTGTTATGGAGTAGTTTTAAGGATGGGTGACCTCCTGGGAAGTTTCTCAGGGTGTGCGCGAGTGAGGCCAAAGCGCACTGGAAAGAGTTCTGTTGACCTGTGGGGCCAGACTTCGATTCCGAAGGAAGCTCGAAAGCAACTCCGGCTCCATAGCGGGCCGGGGTGTTACAGAATGGTATCAGAGCCAACCTGCGATCGCGCGCTGTGCTGGGAGTACTAATCAGGCGTCTAGCGGGGCAAAGATCCTGAGGGACTTTGATTAGGCGATCGAGGCGCAACGAGGACGTTGCGTTCTCAAGTGGGGTAGATTGTAATACCCCGAGAGAATGTATGGAAGAATAGCTTAAAAGATTGAAAAATCTACTCATGTCAACAAGGTGCACCTTTCTTTTCTGGTGACCATCCCATATGAACTCCACAGTTAAGCGTGCTTGTTGTGGAGTAGTTTTAAGGATGGGTGACCTCCTGGGAAGTTTCTCAGGGTGTGCGCGAGTGAGGCCAAAGCGCAAGCGCACTGGAAAGAGTTCTGTTGACCTGTGGGGCCAGACTTCAATTCCAAAAGAAGCTCGAAAGCAACTCCGGCTCCATAGCGGGCCGGGGTGTTACAGACCAAATATTTCAATATTCGTATCTGAATCCGAATCCGTATTTTAATATTCGCATTCATATTCGTATCCGAAAATATCTGACCGTATCCGAAAATTGATAGGATATTATCCGAATTTTAAATATGGATATCCGAATATATTAATATATTATTATTTACTAGCTAAAATTATCAATAATTATAAAAAATACCAAATTATCAAGTAATTTTAATTAAAATTATCAAATTTTCAAAAAAGATTATAAAAAATTATCCAATAATCTGTATCCGATTGAATCCGTATCCTTTATATATTCGACATGTATCCATACCGTATCCGTAACCCGAAATATTCGAAACCGTATTCGTATCCGGCTCATCCGTATTCGATTCCGAATTTGAAATAAATATATGGATAATATCAGTATCCAACACTATCCGACCGTATCAGTACCGATTTCATTCCTATAAATTAGGCATTCAAAATAATGTTTTTGAAGATTTAGGGGAGTGTATTCAATTTAGACTTCTACGGATTTTAAAAAGTTGGTGGATTTGGAAAATACATAAACTCCACGTAGAGTTGATTGATTTTGTGTAGACTTACATTTTCTCATTTATCCATTTATTCTTCTCCATTTTTTTTTAATCTATTATATTTTGTCGACATCGAGGTGCCAAACGACTCCATCGATAAGAGCTCTTGAGAGTTATCAGCGAACATGGCCATAGGGAGTGGATACCCCCTACTATCCGTATTTAGAAATCTTAGATTGTTTAGGTATATTTCGTTTAATTATATTTTTTAAAAGAATCCATTAAAATCTACAAAGATTTAAAATCCATGTACTGTTGAATACCTCAAAATTTTTAAAGATTTTTTAAAATCTGTATTGAATACACCTAGATTTTTAAAGACTTTTTAAAATCTGAATTGAATACCTCGAAATTTTTAAAGACTCTTTAAAATCTAAATTGAATACACCACAACTTTAAAAGTCTTTAAAAATCTATAGAACCCAGATTGAATACACCCCTTAGTATTATAAGATTTAGTTTTATTTATTTATAGAAGATAAAGAATTGTTAATTTTATTTAAGTAATGTAAAACTAAGTTAATTATGGTCTAAATTAATTAAAGAACAAAATTAGGAAAATATATTGGTCTGTATGTCATAAATTTTATGTTGAATTTTTAAAGTGAAATACATTCGTTCTATATAATGTAAAGTGTGTTACTAACAATTTGTTTATCTCATGTAAATTACGGTGAATAATTATCATACAGTCTTTTATTTTATGAACGTTTTGGTAGGGATATTTCAATATAGTTAGCGTGCGGACAATATGCTGCCTGCATGTGCAGACGTAATGTAAAGTATAATTTTTGTGATGTTTTGATAGTATTATTGTGTTGCCATTACTTAATTATGACATAGTTGTGCAATCCATCACTCATTATCTAAACATCACATAAAATCATCACGTGCATCTCATAAAAGCTCCTACACACCATTCTGCGGGTGCAGTCAACAACAACATATTCACTTCCGAAAAATTTTACTTTATATTTTTATGGTACGGTCTCTCTTTTTTTATCATTGTTTTTCTCACCTTTTTTCTTAATAATATGTGGTCGGAAATGGACATGACCAAATTAAGTTTAGAATTAAAATATTTGAATTTTTAAATTATTACGCCATTTTTCTTAAAAAAATATAAATTTTACTTCCCGCGCATTGTGCGGGCGGATGTGCTAGTATTAAATATGGACAATATAGTCTGCACGGGAAAAAAATATTCCGTCTTTATTATATGAATTTAGGGGTACTAGGTATACTTACATTGTCCAAACCTCCGAAATTGACAAATTTTGCAGCTTTATCAAATGAAGTAGACCTACAAGTTGGGCCTCCGGCCCAACAGGCTAACAGTAAATCTTTACAATTCTTGGTTCCATAATTGGGTTCTCCAGACACTTTCAGACAATTCCGTCGGATTTCAGAAAAGCACAACTACACCAGAACATTTCGTTTCGAAAGTTCGCCGAATCACTTTCTTCCTCCGGATTCTAGTTTCCTGTTGAACTTTCGCTTTGCTTGGGGGCTGAGTCGCGTAGAATTCACTCCTTACTAACTTCCTGGCATAGATATGGTTGCGAAGAAGGGGAGCAGAGGTGGCACGGGAAGTGGGGATGCGGAGGAGGAACTGGCCCGGGTCCCTCTACAGGCGATTATATTGGCTGATAGTTTTGCCACTCTCTTCCGCCCGATAACCCTCGAACGCCCTAAAGTTTGTGCTCTTTCTCTTGATTTTAGGGTTTAACTGGCTTTGTTTATTTGTTTATTGTTTGATACTTTGTGTAATCTTAATTAAATTACTACTCTATATATAACGTCCTACGATATTATACTTGAAAATTTCAAAATAGAGCCGTAGGTTTAATCTTACAAACGCCTGTGTTGTATATTCAAATTCTCATGGGACTCTGTTGTAGATTCTTTGTAGTTAGAGCTCAAATTTTAGGGGCATTCATGAATTCGTCGTTTCCTCCCTAGCATTATTTTTATTAGCTGTTTGTAATGTTAACCGGTTATTTATAGTGATGAACTGCGAGGATAACCCTTATTGTGCCTCACTTGATTATTCTGTTATGTTTATGCTTTGGATTTTCAAGGTACTGTTGCCACTGGTTAATGCACCAATGATTAGCTATACTTTAGCATGGCTTGAGTCTGCTGGAGTGGAAGAAGTTTTTGTGTTCTGCTGTGCTCATTCTAAGCAAGTGATTGACTATTTGAAAAGTTCCAAATGGTTTGATCAACCCAACTTTTCAGTCACAACCATAGAATCCTATAATGCAACCAGTGCTGGAGATGCTCTCCGAGTTATATATGAAAGGCATGTGGTATGTTGCTATTTTTAACTATTGTGCTTTCTAGTTTCTAGAACACATTAATTATTGCTGTATAGTATGATATTATTTCCTTTTGGTATCAAATTAATTTCGAGATCATGTTTCAACTTTGACTTTTGAGAAATGATATTTCCTGTACCGAGTCAACCTTTTATTTTCTTCATAATTTCTGGTTAGTCTGAGTTGATCTAGGCATTGCAAAATTATCTCTTGAGTGTAGGAACTGATACTACAAAATGTGAATAATGCGTACATCTGGAGTAATATGTACTGATTAAAGTGTATATCAAATGTATTTTATTAAGTTTTGTGTGGACTTTCGATGGCTTTTAATTCTTGTAATTTGAATTTAGAAAACCTTGGAAGTGATGGGACAATGTTGAACTAATTATTGGACAATATAATTATATTTTGTATGACTCTCAAATACCGAACTTGTTAAATAATAAAGATAAGAGCATGGAAAAGGAGATGCACATAGGTTGTTATTGTTCTGATATCAATAGAAAAGAAAGTAGGAGTTGGTGTGACACTATTTAGTTGGAGATGCCGTTTGACTGAATTGCAAATTTTACGTTAGATGGTTTTTTTTTTGGTTAATTTTTTTTAAAAAAATTCTTTTAGTTTTTTTTTTTTTTTTTTTCCCCTGTGGCAGTATTGAAGAATAAACTATGGATTTTCTATAGTATAAGGAATACTGTTTTTGCATAGATGTATTATGGTTTGAAAATAATTTTCTACGCCCATATCCCATAATTGATGACAATTGGGAGAGTATTGTAATTGGATAAATTTTCATTTTAAAAGTTGATTTTGTCAACTAGCGGCACATAAAAATTTAAGATCTATGCTCTAGCTCATTTTTATATTCCAAATATTGTCCTTACAAAACTTACAATTTACATTTTGTGTTTAAAACTAATTGTATGATGTTTGTTTTCAGATACGCGGTGATTTCATCCTTGTGAGTGGGGATACAGTCAGCAACATGTCACTTACACGGGCACTTAAAGAACATAAAGAGAGAAAAAGAAAGGATAGCAATGCAATAATGACCATGGTCATCAAACAATCAAAGCCATCTTCAATAACTCATCAATCCCGTCTTGGTACGGAGGAGCTGCTTATGGCAATTGACCCCGACACAAAGCAGCTACTGTATTATGAGGACAAGGCTGATGCCTTGAAAGGGACAATTACTCTAGACAAGGCATTGCTTAGTGATAATTCTTCGATTTCTCTGCACAATGATAAGCAGGTTCCAGCATTTCTTTTGTTGTTTAAGCTTTGTTTTCTGCCATCTTCCATGAAATAAGGAATGGTATCTATGGATAATGAATTTTTTTTCTCATTACCAATAAATTTTCTTTCAAATAACTCAAAAGAAAAATTTGCTTGCTCTACTTCATAATATCTTGCTTATCAGGACAGACTGTTAATATAACCAGTGAACCCCGGCCATAAAATGTTCAAAGCTATTACGTCTTCTCTAAGCTCTCTTGCTGTAGCTTCTTTTCTTCCAGTGTTCTTGTCTGAGTTTATCTGCCTTATCTTTTTTTCGCCTCAATGGCATACAAATTTCAAGATGACTAAAACAGCTTCATGTATTTAAGCATGAAATATATGGAATGTATCACCGCAAGAACTCTATGGAGCATGGTCATATTATTTCAATTATCTCATTATTCAAACCACAACTGTTAGGAAGGATACCTTTAACATCTTGCAATCTGCTTATCCCAGCTAGGATTCCAAAATCATCATTTTGACAGAAAAGTGAAGTTTCCAGGTTTTCCCAATTAATACAACTTTGTCTGCAATTGAGGAATGCATTCAAATTAGATCTTAATTTAGAGGTTCTCGGTACTTCTCAGTTTAGTACAAGGAACCATTGAACTTGGTGTGCTTTAATTGGGTTCATTATTTTTGTTAGTTATTTCCTTTAAGAGACTCTATAAGTTGAGGTGAAGGGGGACACAGAGATTTTTGTGAAGCATCACTATGATTCGCTTATGTAGTTTAAACATGTTCTAATTTTCGATGATAAGGTGTCCTTTATGTTGCCGCTGATGCTTTTGTAATAATGTTCACTTACTAGTTACTAGCCTGCTAAGGGTGCAGAATGTGAATGGGAGCTCTATGTATTCATGATATTTGACCTACTGTCAACTCTCAATGAGTTGCGATGCTGGAAATTAGAGGTTCACACTCAAGAAATCTGCTTAGAGAAATACTAGTTACTAACAGAAGAGATGTATGACTTGAGAGCCTCAGCTTTAGAAATCATATTTCTTAGAAAGGAAGGAATGGCTACAATAAAATTCTAACAAAGGTTAAACACTTAAAAAACTGCTGTCCTGTGGTCTAAGTCTAATTAATTCTGTCAAATAACTGTAATTGTCATATCTGAAAATTGAAATCAACATCTAGCAGGACCAGTTTGATGTTTCTGACTTCTGAGCGCAAGAGCCATCTATTAACATGGATTTTCCTTGCTGGGGAACAACTTGAAGTTCTGTCAGATTAGTTAGGAGAACTTTGTTTCAATACTCCATCCATTTCATCAGCACATTCTCCATGACTATTGGAAATTGTAATAAGTTGGATGTGAGAGAAATTATAACACATTGAAAATTTAATAACTTCTTCTTCATGAGTATAGCAAAGGTCAATCTGTTGGAGTACAGCTCATTTTTATTGCATTTCTCTTCAAATAACTTGGTGCGAGCTTGCGAGTTGCGACTATTCATTTCTGAAGGGATGTTGGAAATTGGAACAAGTTGGATGTGAAAGAAAAGAAACTTTTTTGAATTGCATTAGTAACTGCTTCTTGAAGAGTGTGGGTGAAGGTCAATGTGTCTGAATGAATTAGGATCCTTGTGTGTTGAAATGTTCATCTATGTCTGCTTGTTATTCTATCCATCATGTACCACCAAACCAAAACAAAATATACTGGATGGATTCACACATACACATACTTGATCTTATATGTGACTATGTGTGTGTGTGTGTGTGTGTGTGTGTGTTTGAATGATTCGTGTGCATGATGCTGTCTGATGTCTACTACCCATGCAGGATTGCTATATTGACATATGTTCCCCTGAGGTTCTCAGCCTCTTTACAGATAATTTTGACTATCAGCATTTACGTCGTCACTTTGTCAAGGGGCTACTTATTGATGACGTAAGTACCATTATGAAACCTTATATGACAATTAGAAAATTAGTTACTTCACTTTTCTTAACAATAGACTGTCAGGATGCAGTACGAGCAGATCACTATGATGCAACTAATACACTTATTCCTTTCACAGTAATTTGGATAAGAAAGTTTTTTATACCTTTATGTGCATGTGTGGGGAACCTGTATGAATGTGGAATGCCCAAATTGCTTGATTTTACCTTTCAACCATCTTTAGCTTTATTAGCTGCAATATTTTGTAGTGTTCTAGCATGAGACAAATATCATTATGTAGGGTGAGTGCATCAGCCTTTTTAAGTCAAGAGTGCATTTACTGGCCTTTATTATTTATTGGTACTTGGTAGTATGGTCTAAAAAAAATCACTTTTTTAGTGTATCATTGTTTGTACTATAATTTATGTTGTTTTATTTGAAGTACACGTTATTGTCATAATTTGTATTTTTGAGTGTTAGGAAGTGGTATGATTGGTCCTTATTGTTGTAGTTAATCTATTTGTGTTGTTTTTATGTTTTTCTTTTTTATGGGTTTGATTTGTCTTTTGGGCGTGGTGTCTATTTGTTGTTTTCAATCATTGATTTTTCCGTAAGTTGTATTGGTGTCAGAATTGGTTTATTGTTACATCATGTCCTAGTGAAAGAGCTTAAGTAAGCCATTATTTTATGATCCCCATAGATTGGGATTAAGGTGTAGATGATCATGCTTATTGTATCTTATTTGTTTTGTTATTTCTTGGCGATCGAAGTTGTCCTAAAATTGCAGATGTAGCATACACTTCACCATGTGCATTCATATTTTAATATTCTGTATCTTTGTTCAGATTATGGGTTATAAAATTTTCATCCATGAAATTCATTCAAGTTATGCGGCTAGGATTGATAATTATCGAAGCTATGATACCGTGAGTAAAGATATAATCCAGAGGTGGACTTATCCTTTGGTGCCCGACATTCAGTTTATTGGAAATTGTGTGACAAAACTTGGGAGACAAGGAACATATCGGGCATCAGGTGAAATCTAAACTGATTTATATTCATGACTTTTGGCTAGGCATTATTTACTGAATCCATGTATCCATAATTTATTGTTTTACTTTTTGACTTTGGAAACATTATAAAAAATGTGGAATGGATTTTCTTCTGTTTTGTTCTTTCTTGGTAAGAGTTTACTCAAGCCCTGCAGACAGACCTTTAATTTTCTGTTCACTCCCTGAAGTACAGTTAGGTGCAGTATTATTATTTTATACATTGATTACAACTTGAGGAAATAATAGTATTTTAAACTATAATTTGATCTGTTAATAATAGCTGTCAAGATGCTAATTTACATAGCAATTGTTTGGTTTCTGGTCTTCACACTCACAATCTCACAATGATGAAGGCATTACAGGTTGTTGACTCTGAAGGGTTGAATAAAGAATGTCGTGAACTTCCAAATCTAAAACCACTGTCTAATTTTGATATAGATGGAATATGGACGACTTAGTTATAACTAAGATAGTTACGTATGGTTTTTTCATTGTTGAAGATGGGGCCTGTTTAATGTATAATTTCTTCTGATATTCTCATGGCTTCATTCTATCTGCCTCCATATTACACTCTGTAGACCGTTTTTTACAACAGAATAACAATAAGTTACTTTGCAAAAACAGAAGGTGGCTATTGGCTGGTGTATTTCATTTTGACCCTGCCTTCCTATGCTACTCTGTAGCTTTGGCTTAATGCACAGTCTGCACTCAAGTGATTTGTAACTTCTTTGCATTTCTTAATAAGTTTCTAGCTCAACTTTGCAGATATAGGGCTATCACGATCTGCAAAAGTGGGCCCTTTTACTGTAATTGGAAGTGGCACCACAATTGGAAACTACACTGAAGTCTCAAATTCTGTCATTGGGGAAGGTTGCCAAATTGGGTCAAATGTTTCAATTGATGGTTGTTATATCTGGAATAATGTTACCATTGAGGATAATTGCAAGTTGAAGCATTCAATAGTGTGTGATAGTGTGATCATGAAATCTGGGGCAATACTTGAACCTGGTATTGTTCTGTCTTTCAAGGTATACCTACTTGAAGTGCTTAATCATTTCTTTATCTCTTCCTTCAGCTTCAACTCATTGTAGCCTTTGGGCTTTCCTGGGTGTGCTTAATTCACAAGTTGCGAAGATATATTTTATCAAACTTACACGAGCTCTCATTTGATATAATTGAATGAGGGCTGCATTGTTTAGTTGCAGATTTAGAACAAATAAAAAAAATGGCCAATTTATTTCTAATAAAAATATTTGTATTTAAATTTAATTTTATTATTAATAAATGAAAATCAAATGAATTAAGTCATGGAACTGTTTACATTTTACAGTTTTCAAGTATGTTTAAATCTGAATCAAATGCTAAACCATTTAATTTAAGTGTAAAAGGGATGTTATTGAAGAGGTATCCCAAGTATTTTGACGTGGTCTGTGCTTCTGAATTCTTTCCGTTTCTGCTTTCACAAACATGTACTTGGGGTAACAATATGTTGCTTTAATTGAAAATGGATGGGGCCATGTTAAAATGTTCACTAAATTTGAATATAAATCATCTTATGCATTCAACTTCTGCAGGTAATAATTGGACCACAATATGTTGTTCCTGCTTATTCAAAGGTCTCTCTCTATCAACAGCCTCCCAAGCAAGACAGTGATGAAGAGCTGGAATATGCTGATAACAGCAGTGGGAACTTTGAAGTTGCCTGTAACTTCTGAACCTCTAAAAATACAGTATAAAATTAGATTCTATAAGATTGTTTCTCCCACCATTGTGGGGCAAAGGATTGATGTAGCTACTTTTTTCCTATTCTTTTTCTTGATATCATCATATTAATGTTTACAGCCAGTCTTTATTCTTTGACCTGCAGCGTTATCTAATGCAAGTGATAAATTTGAAGAGGAATTGGGGATCAATTTAACTGATTCACAAATGCAGGCTGCGTCTGAGGTTCAATTTTTCTGTGCTCATTGTTCTTTCTTTGCTGGTTGAATGAGTATCAGCTGTCATTGGCCATCAAATCGTGTGCCTTGAATCCAAGAAACCATTTTTTGTTGTGAAGTTAAATAATAAAGATAGGATGAAAATTCACAACGTAAGCTCTCTGACTAAGAAACTACTGTGCAGGTTGGAAAGGGTGGGGTTGGTTTCATTTGGTCTGTTGGTGAAGGTGGGCTTGAAGAAGAATGGAGACATTCAGTAGCACCAATTTCTACTGATCGGCTGGTTGAAATTATTAAAAATGGAATGAATGAAGTGGAGATATCACAAGAAGATACCAATATTCTTCCAACTTCTGGGGAGCTGGAACCTGAGTCGGTTGATTCTGATGAAGATGCCAGAGATGACACTGCTCACTTTGAGAAAGAGGTATTGGTTTATGATAGATGCTAGTAGTCTTGGTAACTGTTAGAATCCTAATTTATTTTTCAATTTCTTTTCAGGTCGAAGCAACTTTTCGAAGGGCTGTACAAGAAAATATCAAAGAAGACCATATAATATTAGAAGTAAATTCACTCCGGTATGCTATGGTCTTTACTTCCCGACTTTTCTTTCTTATCTTGTTATGGATGAATTAATTTTATATATTAAGGGCTCTGCTTCTAGGTTTTATTATGATTAAAATCATATATTTGCTATAGCTAGTTCTTCTAGCATGATTCTGAGAGTGCTGAAGATATCCTAGTGTAGGTTTACCTAATTTCCTTCATGATCTTGCAAGTTGTAATACTATTATCCATTACTAATAGAACGTATTTATTGGGCTACATGTGACACTTTGATGGATGTATATCTTATAAGTTTGATTTTGATTTCTCTGATGTCTCAGGCTGTCATGCAATCTCACTGCTACTGATTGTGCTAGTGCACTATTTTATGCCATGATGAAATTGGCACTTGATGCTCCACATGCTTCACCAGGTGTGCATCATAAAATTAAAGTCAAAACTGTTAGCCATTAAACCTAGTGTGTTGATGCTGGTAATCTATAAAGTCAAAACTACTTTTGTGGCAGGAACTTACTAAATAACTGTGAGTCTGTGACACGAAAAGTTATGTTAGCCTTCAGATATTTTGAATTAATATGTACCTGTTCTCACATAGACCTATGTTTTGGAATTGTTGATTTAGCATGGAATGATCTTATTCTCTGGCACAGATATGTTCTCTTAAAGTTGTTATTCAAAGGAATTTTTGTAATAGCCTTTAATCCTTGTAAAACATGTGTTTTTAGGATTTACTATATCAATTCATTATCTGTGCATTACTATCTAAAATGTTAGTAGTTTTGTTTTGTAATTATTCTCTAAGTAGAGCACTAGATTATTCTTTGCATTGGTAAAATCAGTCCTTTATTCTGACACGAGTCTTGCACATTCTGGCTTAGATAAACTTATTTACGTCTTTTCAGGGTTGTATTTTAAGAGTCAGTGTTCCGTTTTTTAAGGGTCAGGGTCCCTTGGTCTAGTTCCTCTACAGCAATACTACATTGTCATGAATATATGTATGCATTTTTTTGTTCTGATCATTCCATTGCGTGTGTTTTTAGGATTTACTATATCAATTCATTATCTGTACATTACTATCTAAAATTTTAGTAGGTTTGTTTTGTAATTACTCCCTCCGTTTTTTAAAGATAGCTACGGACCAACCCAGCACGCAATCCAATGCACATTTTAAATCATTAATAACTCAAGTTCGGTACATGTAAAAATTAAAGTATAACCATGATAAAACTTTAAGTCAAAGTATATAAGTGAACAGTACACATTTGTCAAACGTAGCTAACAAAAAAAAACGGAGGAAGTATTCTCTAAGTAGAGCACTAGATTATTCTTTGCATTGGTAAAATCAGTCCTTTATTCTGACACGAGTCTTGCACATTTAGGCTAGATAAACTTATTTACGTCTTTTCAGGGTTGTATTTTAAGAGTCAGTGTTCCGTTTTTTAAGGGTCAGGGACTCAGGGTCCCTTGGTCTAGTCCCTCTACAGCAATACTACATTGTCATGAATATATGTATGCATTTCTTTGTTCTGATCATTCCATTGCGTATAGCTATTTTTAAGGAATGTGCATTCGTCAAACGATTATCCAATAAACTTTCTATTTTCCACTTCCAAGATGTGCATGAGAAATATAATGCCTTCTTACAGGTGAACTTGTCAAGAATGTTGGCAGTGTGATTTCAAAATGGAAGAGGCTTTTGAAGTATTACCTGTCTAGCATTGATGAGGAGGTGAGTATAGATCATCTTGAAGTTGTCATGCATTCATTAGTGGAAGCAATTCCTTTGTTTTGTTTAATTTGGTATATATTTATTGACCATGTGATCACTTCAGATGATCCGAATAGTTAACCTCAAATGGTTCTCATGGTTTAATTTTCCTGAATTACAGATTGAGGTGATTTTGAAGTTCGAAGAAATGTGTTTAGAATCTACCAAGGACTTCTCTCCGGTCTTTGTGCAGGTAACTCGGTTGTTTTTTATTTGACATGTTTGATAAATAGTAGTCTAATGCCTGATTAAACACTAATACCAAGATGAGTATTTCTTTTTGAGGTTTGGATGAGTATGCCTTTGTCTGCCTCTTGCTTGTTTTATTCTGTAGTTTGAACATTTAACATCAAGAATGAGAAATGGTTTAGGGAACTGCACATGGCAAAAAGTCCAGTAGTTTGAACATTAATATGAAGAATGACAAATAGTTTAGGGAACTACACATGGCAAAAAGTCCATGTTATTAGTCATTTTGCTCACCAATAATTAATAATTCTTGTTTTTTTTGGTAAAGCCGAAGGCAGATAAAAATACAAATCTTATTGCAATGATGCTTCCATTTTCGAAATTGTTACCGCTGACTTTCTTCTTTAAAGTTTTCACTCATAGATCTTGATTCGACCCTCAGGTTTTGCATCTTCTATATGACAAAGATATTTTACAAGAAGATGCGATACTCAATTGGGCTGCTGAGAAGGAAGAAGCAGATGAATCGGACAAAGTTTTCCTAAAACAGGCAGAGAAATTTATCCAGGTTGGTGGCAGCATCATCAATTCATAAATAGCTTGTACTATTTTCTATAGCATTATTATCTTATCTCGTACTCATTAATATTTGAGGCATGCATGTGCAGTGGCTGAACGAGGCATCTGAGGAGGATGAAGATTAAAAAACAAAATTAAAATTGAGTTTCTTCATCAAAGGCCTCCCCTGTTGTGATTTGATTGGAATATTAAGAACTGAAACAGGATAGTTTTGAACATCATTAGGAAATAGCCAAGTTGTGGTGAACATGCACTGCTGTTTCCTGACCATTTTTGATGTTTTTAATTTTGATCCCTTGGTTGGAATAAAATTAATAGAGAGAGTTATGGCCATGCTACCTCTCTAAAAGAAATACTACTATTTTCTAGATTTTGATTTTTCCCCCTTAACCTTTTGTGCTCACAGCTGAGCTCCTGCTCCCCCAAGCACTGCTCTCTTAATCCACTATTAAATGTTTGGTTCGATTTGGCCTGTTCATGCTTGGAAAAATAGAATCATTCAAAATATATATGAATATTATTATTTTTTTGAAAATTAAATAAACGAATACATACATGTTTTGTGAATAATTAGCTTGGTTCATTTAATTAATACTTCCTTTCAAAAAATTTTAAAAGAATTATATATATATATATTATGTATATGTATATATAATTCTTGTATATACACATGTACATGATTATTATGGATGATAATCTTTTGTAGTTACTTAGAAATATATATCTACCAATCCATTTATAGATGTGTTTAAGAACAACTTTAATAATCAAGAATTTACCAAACATTTTTATAATAAATGTTTAGGAATAATATTTGTGTGTGAGCAATACTGGAAAAGTATACTCCGTCTGTTTTGTGTAAGATGTCTTATTTGATTTTTTTTTCTAGCACTGTTCATTACTTAATTTTGTCTCTATTTTATTGTAAATATATATTTGAAAAAATAATAGTTGAGTTGGGTCTTGTTAGAATCGTATAACCATGTATTTTAGAATATACTCTATTTTACATTATTTTTTGTTTTACATATTTTGAGATATTAATAATTGAAAAAGTGCACTGAATTATTTGTAGAAATATAAAATGGTAGTATATATAAATATAAAAAACGATAACCACTGTCGAATGTTTTTTATTTTTAAAATGAGATATAGAAAGAAATGGAGGATGAAGGGAGTACTTTTATAGTGAAAGAAATGTCTATTTCCATCTTTAATTTCGATAATAAATTATATAAGTACAGTATATAGGAATATTTTTGGTTTAACGGTACATAAAATTTTAAGTTATATTCTCTAGGTATTGGCTTCGAAAAGATCGAATAGAACACGCGAATTGCTACTTGCTAGCTAGTTGTAATCGCATCAATTTTATTTGTCAAGTGCATGTCAGAAGAAGGTCTGGTCATATATATATTTTTGGCGCAATAGCCTATCAAAGCTAGGAAAATAAATCATTTAATTATGCAATATATTATTCAATATAATATATTAGTTGGATTCTAATAATTAAAAAGATAATGAAAACATTTAAAATTAAATATTTCTTATAAATTTCCTTCCATAGCTGCTGATAACATTTAAGTATATACTTAGTATATATGTTGAGGCAACAGTAGGTGGTCGCTGTCAAAATTTGGAGATTTTGGCTAGAGATTTATCAAGATTGTCTTTTATGTATATATGTGTTGTAAGTAATCCGACACAATTTATCCTTTTATTCATATACTACTCCACTTTTTAAAATTTTCGATGAGGCCAGAAGTTATACATTATTTATGAAACATTCAAGTCTTCATTACGTCCGTTATTGACGCGGAGATGATTATTATACTTTGATCCAAGTTGATTGGTAAAATGGGTCAATATTTTATGTACTAATCCTTGTATATAAGCAGCAATAGACATATTTTCTTGAATCTTGTATGTCACATGCTGCGTGGGAAGCTAGGCATGTTCCTATATATATATATATATATATATATATATATATATATATATATATATATATTTTGATGTCTCCTCTAGGTCATTATATCGTCAAACTTGCCTTTCTCCTCTGCTTACATCCTTCACTTATTGATGCTATTCAATTATTCCTTTTTTTTTTTTTTTCAAACTCATAAATATAATCAAAACATTTTCCCTGTTTTTCAAATGTAGTAATATTTAGTTAATTATCAAAAGTCGAGCGTGTTCTTTAAATTATTATTTACTTTTAATTATACCACATACTCTTTAACTATATTAGAAACTATAAATGGACACTCACTTCTCACACTTAACATGTTCAGAACTGTTACAATGTCCCATATCGGTTATATATTGTGATGTTCCTGTTTATATGGACTTAGGTCACTCTACCTATTATCAATTGGTTTTAGGTTGAAACTCTAGGTCCATCTTATTTCTATATATGACATGGTATCAAAGCCATGTTATCTCGGGTGTTACAATGTCTCACATCGTTGTTTGTTGGGATGTCACCATCCACCTTGTTTCCGATATAAATATCATAGATGATGGGTGTTACAATATCCCACATTGATTATATGTTGGGATGCCCTGTTTATATGGATTGGAGCTACTCTACATACTACCATTTGGTTTTAGAATGGAACCCTAGGCTCGACTTGTTACTTACAGTAACGTAACCCTGTGGTCTCAAAAATGCCACACTAATAACACGACGAACTTGATTCTTCAACTTGAGCTTTGGAAGCCCCAACTCGAACAATTGGGAGGCACGCAATATATGAATAATAATGTAGTGAAAATAGTTAAAAGCATTAACAGATATTATAAGATGACCTAAAAGACAGTTTCCTTAAAAAAAAAAAGGGCACTACTAACTAACTTAGTTGTCATCAATCAACATATAATAAATTTACTCATTATCATGAATGATCGTCGGTCATATGTGCTCGTCAACCCTCCTAATTAAGTGGGTCGGTCGAATGATCGTCATTAATGAGCTCATCAAGGACTAATTAATTAGTGGGTCAATCCCTATAGTTAACTACATGCATGATTAAGAAAATCTAAAAAGTATATTCGGAAGAAAATAGTTTTACAAACAATTAGTTAGATGACTAAATTTGTAGTATTATATTACTAAAAAGTAATATTCTGATTTTGGGAGTTTCTTGAAGACGTACTGCAGTGGCGACAGCTGCAGCAGCAACCTGCACAACTTAATTAGAGTTGACCTGCATGCATAATAGTACTATTATACTCCCTCCGTTTTTTTTTGTTTGCTACGGACCCACGCAGCACGCAGTCCAATGTACATTTTAAATCAGTAATAACTCAAGTTCGGTACAAGTAAAAGTTCTAAAATTTCGATATTTAAAAACTACAAGACGAGATGAATCTAACAAGATCTCAATTGACTATATTTTAACTTGAATAACTATGATAAAACTTCAAGTCAAAGTGATTGTGTGAATAGTGCCAAATTCTCCAACGTAACTATCATTTAAAAACGGAGGGAGTACTATATATTGTTCAAACTAACGTTTCGTTGACCATTGATGATCACTGAGATGAGAGATCAGATTAGTAATTAGTTAGTTACAGCGAAATTAAATAAAGGGGATAGATAGATATGTACTGCAGGCCGGAACCGGTTCACATGCAGACTCTGAAAATGCTGACATGTTCTGACGTAGTTGAAGAAATGCTACGCGTCTAAATTCCATGCAAACCTTCCTTTGGCATGCAATTAATGAATATGGTAAGTGGATCTGTCATAACCGAAATGAATGGTGCTAATTTGGGAATGATTTGTAACTTCCAATTCCATGATGGAAAGAATATGGAAGTGGGGCAAGACAATTGGAAATCAGAATGCAAAGCATGATACGAATCCGGATAGAGTGAAAAGAGATGATCGATCTGAACGCATTGCCGGAGGAAATTGCTACATCATCAGTGAAACATGAACTGAACACTAGTTAACTTGTTTGGCAGCACAAAGTATTAAGACGTGTCCCAAGCTGATAACAATATCATCAGTTGAACATGGACAAAACATATGATGAACATGGTCAGAACACTACTTAACTTGTTTGGCAGCACAACAAATAACACAACAAAGAACGGTTTGACAGAACACTACTTAACATAGTATTAAGTACGAAATTTTTTCACAAACAATTGACAATAGCATCAGGGTAACATTGACAGAACACAACAAAGAACGGTTTGGCAGCATCAATTGTTTCACACAATCTGACCATAGAATCTGAACACTAGTTACTGTTTTCCCAAAGAATTGATTATAGCAGATCCTCTTTCCATTAATTGGAATAATCAGATCCTCTTTCCATTGACAATAAATGGCTACGAATGGAATGTTTTGCTGATTATATCGTCGATTAATGTTTTGCAGATTTTCAGATTCTCTTTCCATTGACACCATAATGACGCGTAGCATCTCTTAACCTATGGTGGAACACGTCTGCAGATGCAGACAACTTCGTATCTGCATAGTAACCTAATTGCTGCAGTCCGGCCGGGCCTCCTATATGGTGAATCCACCCCCATATTAATTGGCCATTCCACATTTGCTGATCAATGTACTGGATAGGATATATAGGGTGGGTGCATGCAATTGTGCTAGTAGCAGCACGCGCAAGTGTTGATTACGTACCATGTTTATATATGTTTGCAGGCAGCAACACGTATAGTTAGGGCTGGGAAAAATACCGAATATACCGCATACCGCACATACCGTACCGGAAAAATACCGAGAATACCAAAATTTTCGGTATACCGTAATTTTCGGTACGGTATCATACCGTACTGTAAGATTTCGGTACGGTAACGGTATAATTTTTTTGATACCGCGGCATACCGTTACCGTACCGAACTTCGGTATATACCGCGGTATCGGTATATTGGTATATACCGATTGTTCGGTATGTCGGTATATACCGCGATACCGTTATATACCGTAATACCGGTATGCTGGTATGTAGCGAAAGTTCGGTATGTCGGTATATACCGCAATACCGGTATGTCGGTATGTAGCAAATGTACGGTATGTCGGTATATACCGCGATACCGGTATGTCGGTATGTACCGAATGTTCGGTATAGCGATATATACCGAACTTACCGAAATGTCGGTATGACAACAGTATGAAAATATTTCATACCGAAACTTTCGGTATACCGAAGATCGGTATACCGAAAGGTTCGGTACGGCAACAGTATGAAATTTTTCATACCGTAAAGTTCGGTACGGTATACGGTATGATGAAATTTGTACGGTATACCGTACCGACCCACCCTACGTATAGTACCCTATTTTGTGATTTTAGTTACACCTTTTTCTCATTACTACTGCCAACATTTTTAAATTTATTTGTGGAATAGAATTAAATGCAACGACATATTGCTAAGCCAAAAAAATGCAATGACATATTTGTAGATATATCTCCATTACTGTGACTTACAGATTAATCTATTTATAGATTTCTTCATTATCAATATGTAGGTTGGGGTTAGGCCGTTATGGTAATCAGTCTTCACGGACTGATCAACATATAGAATATGAAAAAAAAAAAAAATTGCATTATCAAGCAAGGAAAAAAAATACCCACAGAATCCAGCACATTGCTGAATTATTACGTAAATTCATTTATTACAATAATATAAATAATTCTAGAATTAAATCTGTGTATTAATGGTGAGATAAGGATTAAAAAACAATCCGCGGCTCCTAAAATAAAAACAGTATGAAAAATTAAAATCTCACACTTCAGTACTCATTCAGCAAAAAAAAAAACCAGACGACATTTACGACTTATTAATATTGGGCCTCCAGCAAAAGGCAATGTTTAAATTGAAGCCAATTCAAATTAAGTTGTTATATTTATATCATACGCCAAAATGAGTCAAGATACACATTATATTATTGCATGCTACCGTGCCACAATTTTCTACTTGTATAATTACTAAAACTGTTTTCCTTTATTACTTTTTTTTCTTAAAGAGGGACTATTCTGTATCTTTATCAGATGATTCTCTAATAAGTCAAAAAAACATGCAATCTTCAGCGTGATTTCGCACAAATTAAAGAGAACTCATTTTTATACTTATATGAAGTATATAGGATTTGGTTTGGGAGCTGAATCAACTCATGCTGAAGTGCTGAAGGGGCGCTTTGTATGTCTCGAATGTTTTATCCAACTTAGACATCATTAAATACCCAGCACTCATCTCATTAACACCCAACACACACCTCAAATCAGCACGTTACCACCTGTTGAATGTTTTTTTTTTCGAAGAAAACTTTTATTCAATCATCATCATAGCAGAGTTACAATAGCTCATACACACATCCAACGACAGCTAACCAGTAGAACCAAAAACACAAAAATCTTGCCTGCTAGTGTTCAAGATTAGCAGCAAGGCCAAAAAAACACAAAAACACAAGATAACCAGCAAAGCCCCATAAATCTTAGACTGCTCACCCATCCAACCCCTCCAAACTTTACCTGCTGCTACCCCTGGATCAACCACCGCCTGTATCAAAACCAAGTCTCAATGCTTCCCTGCCCGGCGGCCCCAGTCCTGGCCTAATAGTCGGCTAGAGAATTGCGCTCCCGGAAAATGTGTTGGAATCGTACTTCACCGGCGCAGCATAAAACAAATATGATTGGTCCGACTTGCTCCCTTAGCCTCCAAGGTACAGTCCCCGGTTCACCCAACCATTTCACGACATTGATAGAATCGCATTCGAAAATTAATTTAGGTAAGGGAAAACCATGATCACGGATAAGGGCTTGACACACGCGACTTACCGCTGTAATTTCCGTCTCAGTGGAATCGCATATTCCTATGTTGTCCGACAGTATGAAAAAGATATTCCCTCCTTCGTCTCGAAGTACTCCTCCAACACCTGCCGGTCCCGGATTACCAAATGAAGACCCGTCTGTGTTGATCTTCCACCACCATTGGGAAGGCCGGATCCAAGTGAGACCCCTTCTAACCTTTGGAATCTCCCCCATCCGAGTCTGTGTAAAATAATCTAGAAATTGACCTCCCACACCAAATGAACTATTCCCTGCTGCTCCCGAACAAGCACTCCACCAGTGTCGAATAGTCCACTTTAACTCTTCCAATACTTCCTGCAGCATACTTGTTTCTCTTTGAATGTAGCTTCATTTCTTTTTTCCCAGATAACTTAAACAATTTCCAAACCAGTAGTTAACCATATCTCCCTTCCTCTTTTCGGCAGGTCACCACAAAGCCACCACATAATCAGGTTTTTAATCGATCCAGGCTTCGCCCACAACACTCCAAACCAACCCGCACTTATGTACCACAGGTTATTTGCAAGCTCACAATGGCAAAAAAGATGGTCAGTTGATTCCGGTTCCTTCCCACAGCATATATAAGTATCATTCGAGAGTTGGGTGCAACCTCTTTTCAATAACTCCACTTTGACAGGCAGCGCGTAATTTAAAAGTTTCCAGGCAAGCGTTTTTAAATTCATGGGAACTTTTATCTTCCACAGCGTCCGCCACATTCGAGCTTCAGCTTCATCACCTCCCCCTGGCTGCGGTCTAAAGCAGGTGCTCGTAGAATACCTTCCATTTCCTTCTAGACTGCACACCACCCTATACTCCAGAAATCGACATAACCTTGTCCATCCCAACACCAACACAAACTCCTCCCAGACCGCCTTCTCCCAATCAAAGAGTGGCCTTCTCAAGTCCACTTTCCAGTCCCAATCCATACCAGACCAGCTTCCATAGTCTGCCACCGTCCCTTCCTTATTTATTGCTAGCGTATACAATCTCGGGAAGATGTCCTTCAACATTCTATCTCCTTCTACCCATCTGTCGCTCTAGAATCGAGTTGATGTTCCATTCCCCAACAGAATTTTGAATCCACACCTGTCAACAATGGTATTCGAAGCATTCCAAGTTTTGCTTATATTTCCCCATATTGATCTACATTGTCTAGCTTCCGCACGAGAGGTGACTGACCATCGTAATATTTCTTATCAATTATGTTTTTCCACAATGCTTTTTCTTTTCCAAATCTCCATCTCCACTTGAGTAGTAGAGCATCATTTATCCTCTGCACATCCCATAAGCTCAATCCCCCTTCTTTTTTATGGCGGCATATCCTGTCCCAACTTAATGTGTGCAGTTTTCTCGTCCCTTCAATGTCATTCCCGAAAAAGCTTCTCTTGATTTTCTCTAATTTAGCTGCCACAACTCTGGGAATCTTAAAGATGGATAAGAAGTATACTGGGAGGCTGCTTAGAATAGATCTAATTAAGCACAACCTGCCCGCTTGAGTCAACAGCTTTCCTTTCCACCCGGCCAATCTTTGCTCTGCTCTATCCAATATCGGTTTCCACAATGAGATGCCATTCAACCTCCCACCTATCGGAACACCAAGATACTTCATCGGCCAATGGCCAACCCCGCACCCCATAATCCCAGCAGCAATCTCCACTTCATGTTGAGGTATGTTGATACCAATTACATTGCTTTTTTGGAAATTAATTTTCAGGCCTGTAGTAAGAGTTAAGCAATGAAGCTGCCTCTTGATCATTATTACCTGCTGTAGTTGCCCTTCACAGAAGATAATTGTGTCTCCGCATATTGAAGGTGCGAGATGACATGCCCTTCCCTTCCAGACGCCAAGCCCCAGATAACCCCAATTTCAGCCGCTTTTACCATAAGTGAATTGAAGATTTCTGCTACTTGGACAAATAGGTAAGGCGATAGGGGATCGCCTTGCCTCAACCCTTTTTGTAACTTGAAGAATTTCGTGGGGGATCCGTTCAATAGGACTGCTGCCGAGGCCGAGCAGACACAGGCCTTAATCCACTTCAACCATTTGTCCCTAAATGCCATTTTTTCAAGAACACCAAATAATGCAGTCCACGAGACGTTGTCGTACGCTTTAGCAAATCTAATTTAATCACGTACCCTCCACGCCCCATCGAACTCGTAGCTTGTATAATCTCAGACGCAATTAGGACTCCGTCCAATATTTGTCTCCCACGTACAAATGCCATTTGAGGTTCTCCAACAATGCCATCCAGTACCCCCTGCAGCCTCCTCGTTAACACCTTTGATATGATCTTATATAAGCTGCCAACAAGAGATATGGGCCTATAGTCGCAAAAATCCTTCGGGTTTTCAACTTTCGGAATCAATGATATGAATGAGCCTCCTGCTTCACTTGGAACAACAAATTGATCCTGGAGTTTTCCAACAGCTTCTAGTATGTCCCTTTTCAGCGTCTCTCAATGCTTTTGATAGAATTTTAGATTAAATCCATCCGAACCTGGAGCCTGATTTCCATCGCAACTCCATATTGCCTCCCTCACTTACTCTTCAGTGAACCCCCGTTCCAGCCACATTCTTTCAGCCTCACAAGCACCTGTTGAATGTTACTCATTCAGTATCATATCCAAACCCTAATATATATAATATATAATATATATTCTCTATAGCCGACCACTGATAAATTTGGAAATTTCCTCCGAAAACGACACCACTATGATTTTGTTTTATTAGCGGTTAAATTTATGTATTCATTAAACCACCCTTTAGTTATATTGATATTATAGGTAAAGGGGTGTGATCAACTTTGTTTCTTCTTTTCAATTATAAATGGCTTTATTAAGATTACACTTGGGAATAAGCGAATTAGGTGTTTTGGAGAAGGTTGACAATTGGAGTTTTGAAATTATTTTGGTCAAAAGTTGATTGAATAAAGTTGATGCTGCAAAATTCAGGAAAAAGAACCCAAATAGTCCCATAATTATGCTTGATTTCCCAAATCATCCCATAAAAAATCTATTAACCCAATCCATCCAGTAACTATGTTAATCCATCTTATCCACCCCCTAATGACAATATAATTAATGCTGACATGGCAGTGGATTAGTGCGTCTAATGGTGTTGAAGTGGCAGCACCATCCATTGCCACATCAGCGTTAATAGTCATTAAGGGGTGGGTGGGATGGATTGGGCAAAATTAACATAGTTACCGGATAGATTTGATTAGTAGTTTTCTTATGGGATGATTTGAGAAATCAATCATAAATATGGGACTATTTCGGTTTTTTTTCCCGCAAAATTCATATAGTATGCAATCCTACGAATTTGGTTTGGTGCTGAAGTGCTAATGTAGTGTTTGTATATGCTGAAGTGTTGTATATTTTATACAGCCCAAATGCCATTAAATACCTAACACACACCTTATTAACACCCAATGCACACACATCATCATGTTAGTACGCCAGCACACACCCTATCCAAACCCGTAATACTATTAACTCCTTTTTTCAATAACTACTTCTTCATTTTTACTTTTAGCTTATAATTAATAAAACCTATTCTTAACAACATATACTCTCTCTGTTCAAGGTATATTGTTTGTTTGATTTTTTGACACTGTTCATTATTCAACATTGGCACAATTTTATTTGGAGTATATATTTGGAAAAATATAGTCGAGTTATATTTTGTTAAATTCGTTTAATTGTATAGTTTTAGAATATATATTTTACAATTTTTACTTGTACATATTTTGATATATTAACGATTTAAAAAGTATGCAGAAGTCAATCATGACACATTTGTGTTGGGACAAAGAGAGTATTTGAGTATGATTTTTAGTTTTCATATGTTGGAGGTTGATCTTATGGAAAATTAAAGACCCTATAGGTAATAATATGCATTATATTGTATTATTCATCGGCAGTTGATCCACTCTGCACCTGCAATATAATCAATACAATCAACTACTCCTATTTACTATCACGACCAAGATAAATGAATGTGCAGTGGTACTTATCTTGTCTCATTTGGAGATTAAGGGACTCAATATATTGGTAATAAAATGGTTTCCACAGCCAAACCAAACACGCCTGCACTTCCAGTTCCAGCAATATATATATATATATCATATATATATATATATAAATGAGAGTTCATAAGGAATAGTACAATTTGCTTTCTCTCAAATTACGAATGTTGCCATCGCATTATTTAACATACATAGCGTGTGGTTTGGAAGTCGCTTGCTCAATCTTTCCCTGACCCGATGCGTTCTTCGCTTTCCAGGGAAATCGTCCTTCCCCAATTTGCGTGCTCCGATCTCGCAGAATCATACGTCTCATCGCGCGTCCGTCGCCGCCCCGTTGTCATCGCCCAAGCCCGTCCCTACTATGCCGTGGCCATGCGCACCCTGCCGGACCTCTATCCCTCGTCGATCGCCAAGTGGTTCAGTTTAATACGCCGGCTCGACCCCTCTCTTGTGCACGCCTTTCCATTCCATTGCAGTCGGGTGCAGGCGCAGCGACACCACCGTCGTCCGAAGCCCTAGCCGCACAACGCCACTGCGTGTTCATAAATTCCGCTGCCCTAGGGCATTCTCGGCCTCCCCTGTAAGTCGAATGATTGTGGTATTTGTGTTTCTTGGAATTTCTGTGAAGTGGATTTTATGGGTGCAGTGCTTCTAAAGCACAATTATTGCTTCAATAGAGTCGATTGGCTTGCTCACCTTTCTAAACTTCTATGAGTGAGAAATCTCGGATGAATTTTGTATCATGAAGTCATTTTCTAACTTGATTTACAAATTTACATATATATATATATATAAATGAGAGTTCATAAGGAATAGTACTATTTGCTTTCTCTCAAATTATGAATGTTGCCATCGCATTATTTAACATACACGGCGTGTGGTTTGATAAGGCACAGGATGCTAATTGCACAATTGCTTTGTATGCTTTGATCAGGATGCTAAATTGCACAATTGTGAAGACAAACATAGGTTATTTGCTGGACAATTAGGCACCATATTATCTACAATTGTGTCATACAGTTCATTCAAAAGGTGCCTAATTCCTGTGATACCGGTACACATTCCCAGAATATGTACACAGGAATGGTGCTCGAAATTGCACCATTCCGAGAAATTGGACCGCGCAGCAAACAGAATGTAAATGCTTTGGATTGTGCAATCCAATTCGCGGAATGCTTTGGAATCCAATTACAATGGGTAAGTTAGAACTCGAAATGTGTAATTGGATTGCACAGACATAGGTTAAATGCTTTTGGATTGTGCAATTCCCAGCACCTAATTATGCAATTATGCCCGAAATTGCATAATTGCTGACAAAGCAATTATTGGACAATTAGGCACCATATTATCTACAATTGCACAGGATTGTAAGGCACAGGATGCTAATTGCACAATTGCAACATTTTAAGCATTGGGACGAATGCTAATTGCTAATTGTGCCTCCGTCCCAATTCTTTTATCAGTGCTAACTATAGATGCTTTGTACGCTAATTGCACAATTGCTTGTCCCTCCGTCCCATCAGCAATGAATTTTCATCATTGCTTTGTATTCATTGCGTGTCATGGTGTTCTTACTTGCAGGAAGGAGCCGACAATACCAGGCAAAGCACTGCTGATATGACGACATTTGTAAGTTCCATTTTATGAATCCTTACAATTTCAATAGCATTATTTGTCATCTTTATTAACTTATGGAAGTATGGATTAGTCATATTCTTATTAATTTTTTTTGCTGTATGTGTGTGTGTATGTTTCTTATCATCTTTTCCCCATTTTTTATTCTACTTTTTTACTAAGAATGAGATGGTGGGCTTGCATTCACCCATTCCAAAATGTACATACTTTCGATATAGAATGATTGATGAACTAACAGTTTGCTTTCAACCATGTTGGGTGCAAAACCTTCTTCAGCAAATGGTAAGTAACTGAAATCAGCTTTGTATTCCTTCGTTGTGCTTGACTCTTCAGCAAATGGATACATGATCGACTTTTTTCTTTTGCACTCCAGATAATGATATATTTCATGAAACAGAGAATAAACTATATCTTTAGTACCTACTGTTTTCTGTTAAAACCTTTATGGTACAGAGCTTGGCCGTAAAATTGGTGATTGAAAGGCAAAATTGTTTATGTATCACTCTTTTCTAATTAATACTATGATAGTGTGTTCCTTGACCTCGTTTTTATGCCATATTAACAGGAACTGGTTATAAAAGAATACCAGATTTTGAAATTCCAATAGCCATATCAACAAGCTATGTACAACTCCTCATTAATACTTCAAGATCAATCATGCCCATGGACTGAAGAACTTGAAGTTTTTCCTTATCTTGAAGCTGAGCATCTGGTCAAATTCTATCCATTATTGCTTTCAAGAATTTTCTTCGATTGCTATGCAGCAGGTTCGATTGCCTCCCACTCTTGGTGCATTGATATTTTACCATTTTGCCAGTTTGTTTATTATGATACATTTATGTGTTTGTTGCTGCATCATTTCTAGGAATTCTTGACCCAACTGAGGCAGAGTCAATGATCCAATTTGTGGAGGATGTGTTCTTTAAGAGTTCTAATACTATTTCTCAGGCTCTATTTCCTTCTCAATACATGACAAATAGAATGAATAAGCTCAAGCAGAGAGTAAATTACTAAAATAGTTCTAAAGGCCTAAATCCTAGTGATGAAAACTCCGCCCTTCTTCATTACATTCAGGTATGGAGCTTTCTAGGAGGCAAGTAGTGTGAAAACTAGTTATTTAATTTTTCACACTATTACCAGCCATGAGAAAAATTGCACACTATGGTCGACTTTCCATGGCATGAAAAAAATAATCATATCTGGGAACTGAGCACAAGTGGATAAAAAGTTTGAATGGCTTAGGTGTAAGTGTGGAATTATATCTGGCTTTGAGTTCTTATAGAAGCACATGTTGAGGATGTGATTCTCAAATTGAGGTACCACAATCTATTAGGTTCCAGTTCATGGAAATTTAAAGGAATGAATTTTGTTAATTTGATTATTTGCAGTGCCCGATAAGGTTGCCTCCGTGTTTGGCGACTACAGCTCCCAACATTGACCATAGTGAACCGTAGGCCCTACTTTTGCCACCAATTTGTGATGGGAGGCCCTGAGATACATTTTTTAAATAATCCATAAATTACTGCAAATGTTTTTGGCATAAGAAAGAGTTGTTTAAGAGTCCAGTTTTAATAAAGCTAAGTAGTGGAAATTTTGACAGTTAGACTTGTCCGAACATGTTTCATGTATTCTTATTTTTTGTGTGATGGGAGTTTCCTCAGGTACAGTATTTTGAATTAACACTTTTGAAACACGGAGGTAGCCCGGGATGATTTTAAGTTGAATGTGAAACTTCAACTTTTTGCTCTGATAACCAGGCAGCCTGCTTTCCACCAGCTAAGATCAGTCGAGCAACTTCGTCGCATCGCTGTACTTATGCAGAGGTCAGAGGAAGTCGGCTTTGTTATAATTTCTCTGCTATTTTATAGCTTTACTAAGTCTTATTGGATCTTTATCTTGTGGTCCCTTTGTGTTCTTTGTCGAACTCATTTGTGAAGGCATGATTCTGGAGTCCGCGTTGTACAATTTATCATCAATCTACTACAAAGGTATATATCCTTTGAGTGTTTTAGCTTTTGTCTTTTCGGAGACTGCTGATGAAATTTAAGCATTTGTTTGGGGTTTTTTATATGATTATAGTAGGAAATTTTGATTTATACCCATTGAGTGTTGTTTCTAACTTTAGCTGCTGCTTATTGATCTCAAATGACCATAGATAATTTTTTTAAAAAAAGTTATATTTATTTAGAGTTTTTATTTTTTATTTTTTATTCAGGCTTGCATTTGTTTTTTCTTCCCCATTTTAGTTAATCCATAACACATAATCTGTAAGACGGGCCCAAGCAGCATATCTTATTTAATTCATGTTCATTAATTCTAACACATATTTGCTATAAGGATGTTGAACCTTGTCTTTTGAACGACATACATTCTAGAATTTGGGTAAGGTGGTACATAAATATTTTCTTTGCCTTGTTATTTATGTTACGAGACTTAACAAGAAAAGTGTGCAGCATATTCTTGTGTCTGGTGAGGTTTATTCTCTCTTTTAATTATTTATTGCATTGAGATTTTAGATTTTTTTAAAAATGTTTTTAGTCTTAATCTGTTCAGGGGATCTATTATTATGATCAAAGTTTTAAAGTACGTTTTTTGAGGCGGTACGTTTTTTTTCCGCCTCATGAGGCCTAAGCCTCGAGGCGGTCCGAGGCGTAAAATCGAGGCGTAAATGAACAAATGCAAAAAATATATAATATATTAAAATAATTTAGGAGGAGCCTTTTAGAAATTATTTTATTACAGTATTTAATAAGTAAGGTGGGAATTAGGTTTAATAAATACACTATCCTAGATTTAGGTGGCATCCTTTATTTATTGAATACAATTTACCAGGTTTGCATACATTAGTCGATTGGCCTTCTTTTTCTTCCTTCTCTCCTATTTATAATAAAGCCTACAAAACACATGGCGTCAGTCGGTCTTTCCTGGCTCCTATCTTAAAAACCCTACAAAACACCTGCTCCAGAACCAGCCTCTCAAGCCTCTGCTTCAGAAAGATCGCTGCCAGCATATCCCTGCCTGATTCCGACGAGCAGACAAACGCTTGATGTAACTTCTCTCCGCCGCCGCCTTGAACCGCCTCGGCCGCCTCGACCGCCTCGGCCGCCTCACCTCATGTAAGGCGTACGCTTTGCCGGCTGTACTCGAGGCGGCGCCTCATTTTCGAAAATCACCCGCCTCGAGTCGAGGCGCACCTCTCTACCGTTTTTTTAAATAGTGATTATGATTACCTATTAAATTATCTAATGTAAATTGTAATTCCATGTAGTTAGTTCCATAGTTGCAGCTTTCTTTAGCTTTTTATGGTCTGTGAATTGGAGACTGGTTAACCAATTGTATTTACAAATTTGCATTATTGCTCCAGCTTTCACCGATGTAGAAATGATAAGTTGATTATACATAATAACATGTGTCTGCTTCGTATGTGGATATATAGAAGTGAAGCAGCTGGAATTTATCCTAGAACGGATTATAATTGATTTGAGTTGAGCTTTTTGGGATGAAAGTTACCAAACCTGATCGGTATTTCTGAAATTGATTTCGTTACGATTGAATCTGATCAGTATTTTAGGGATTCTTTTCACGCAGGCGATTATCTATTTTGCGTGGGTCTGGAGGCTCGAATTCGGTTCTTTTCGTTGAGATTTATTTCTGAAATTGATTTTGCCTCATTTTCCACTCGGTGTGTATTCTATTGCTCTCCATTGCCTTTTCATTGACTTTTGTATACACTTGCTGCCAGTGTGATTTCCTTAGTGGAAAATGGTCGTTGGTGGTGGAGGCGCGTTGGAGCAGCAGCGCAGCGCGCTGCTAGTGCGGGCGGCAAGCCACCACCATGAACCAGTGCTAACCTCACCTCGTTTTTGCTAATTGGCTTCTTGTTCCTGTAGTAGTCTATTTTCTATTCTCACTCTTTTGCCCAACTTGTGTTTGCTAATTGGCTTTTGTGTTGATTTGAGATTTCAACTTCGTCTTCTTCCTCCTTTTTTTTTTCTTTAAAAAAAGGAAGATTTCATCTTCTTGAATGCAATCAGATGATTTTTTCTAGCTTATGTGCCAAGAGTTGGTTTGTTTCAAGAATACTTGGTTCCGGGGGTCCTTCTCTAAGGTTGCGTTCCCACTGTTCTGTTCATAGAATAGGAGATCCAATATTATCTGGAGATTTACCTAAAGGAGTCCAAATCCAGACCAAGCACTTAGAGGCTCTAATAGAACTTCACAATGTCACTGGGAGTTTTGCCAGGAATATTCAACATTTGTTTTCTGATTCCGATCTTCGAGTGTTGGTGGACACACTCAAGGCAGTTTACCTTCCATATGAGACATTTAAACAAAAGTAGGCACAGTTCAGTTGATTTCCAACTAATTTTTCTCAAATGTTTCTCTATTAATCCAAATGTGTAAAAGATAATTTGGTATATCTTATATTGTTAGATATGGACAAATGGAGCGTGGTATCCTTTTTGCTGGAATTTCTGGTCTTGATCTTAGGGGTGTTAGTATTCATATTATTGGAGTCCATGGTGTTGAGCTCAGTGAAACAGTTAGAAGAATGGAAGAGTCTATCCCACAAGTGATTCTACTACTTGAAGCTGCCACGGAGAGATGTGTGAGCTTTACTGGTGGTTTTGAGGCGGATGAGCTTATCATTGCCCTTGATGATGTTGCAATACAGTACATCTCTGCACTTCAGGGAATCTTAAAATCACTGAGAACAGTTTGTGGTGTGGATGTTGCAGCAGATAATGTTGGATCAAAGAAGGAAACATGATCAGACAGGAAGGAATCAACTACACGAAAAGGTGATTTCATGTCGAATGAGGAGGAATGGTCATTTGTCCAGGGTGCTTTACAGATTCTCACAGTATCAGAGTGCTTGACAAGCCGAACTTCAGTTTTTGAAGCTTCCGTAAGGTCTACTCTTGCTAGATTGAGCACAAATCTATCTTCATCTGTATATGGTTCAAGTCTCAATAAGAACCACATTGATATGGATGGAAATAATGAGAATGGGGGGCTGTCTGCAGCTGGAAAAGCTTCCTTGGATGTGGCAGCTCTCCGACTTGTTGATGTCCCTGAAAAGGCTCGGAAACTTTTTAACCTCTTGGAGCAGGTACTTGGCTTTACACAATAGTGTTCTACTCTTGGCAAACATAATTTGTTTCTTTTGGAATCCCACAGGATTAATATCATTATAAATTGATTTGCTTAAGTAGATATAGTGCTCATCCTTTCACTTAACAATTCTCTGCGTTCTTGCAGTCTAAAGATCCTCGCTTTCATGCCCTTCCACTTACCTCTCAAAGAGTTGTTGCTTTTGCCGAATCAGTGAATGAACTAGTGTATGATGTACTCATACTGAAAGTGAGACAACACTTCCATGATTTGTCCCATTTCCCGATCTGGAATTTTGTCGAAGAGCCAAGCGCTTTCCCAGTTCCAAGCTTTAGTGCCTACCCTCAGCCATATGTGACCAATGTTGGTGAATATCTTCTTACTTTACCCCAGCAACTGGAGCCCCTTGCTGAGGGTATTTCTAACATTGAGGCCAATGCTGAGGAGGCACAGTTCTTTGCAACTGAATGGATGTTCAAGGTAACAACCCAATATTAAACTGCTTTTAGCTTGGAGAATGCACACCATTTTACGTAAATATAGCACAAATACTCATCAACTTGATTTTAAAAACTCTAATCGAGCATTATCCTTTAACAGGTTTCCGAGGGAGCCACTGCACTTTACATTGAGCAGCTGCGTGAGATCCAAAAGATAACGGATCGTGGAGCTCAGCAGCTATTTGTCGACATAGAATACTTGAGCAATGTGTTGTCAGCCTTATCAATGCCCACCCCACAGGTTCTTTCGACATTTCATACCTGTTTATCAACACCAACAGATCAGCTCAAGGATTTTGTGAAGTCAGATTCAGGGAATCAGATTGATCTGCCAACAGCTAACCTTGTCTATAAGATGCGTGGTGTGAGACTGGATTAGAGCGTGTTCTACATACATTGATCAAATTTCTTTTCCAAATTCCTTTCATTTTAAAATTCCCATATTTTCTTGTTTTGTTTTCTTTTACTATTCAACTCCCGAACTTTTAAGGCGTAATCACTTGCTACAGAATTATACATCATCTATTTTGATTTCCCCTTCAAGCACTTGTTGATTCTCCATCATCATCATCTTCTTCTTCTTCCTCTTCTTTTATATATTTATTTAAAATTTTTTTATTAAATGATATTGATTCTATATTCTTGAATTTGTTTCTATAATTGTCTGTTTATTTAAAATTAGTTCTATGCTTTTCTTATTTTAGAAACGAGAATCAACATTCTCTCCTTAAAGAAAGAAGGGTTCAATAATTGATGTCAATGTGGCAACAAGGGCAGATCCCAATCTTTTTTGATTTACAGCTAATTGGTTTGGTCAGTGGAGTCAAAGTCATGATCATTTGATTGAAAAGTTCTGAAAAATGGTTCGAGCTGGATGTGCTTCTTTTGCCCTTCCTCATTAATTTTGACCTTTTGTTTTTCTGTAGTTGCTAGCTGTTCCACAGATCCATCATGTATAAAAACCAGGTCATGGTTTATCCAATGTACTGTATACATTGGTCTATTTGTTTTATTAATTGGCCACCTTTTTTTTTTGTGCATATGATATTTTGGTGGATTGTAACAAAATGGTGTAAGAGTTGCTCGGAGCACATCCCAAAGTTAATTGTGTCAGTATGCCAGTTCTTTCCTTCTTTTCCATCAATTTTTCATTTTCAAATTCCCATGTGTCTTGCTCTAACTATTTGGAATTTTTGAATTCCTCAACTTGTATCTACAGTTTGCCCTAATGGGTCTGGAAAATCCATGATTTTTGCTGGTATGCTTCTTTGGAAATTATTCTGGCCTTTTGTTTTTCCTTGTCCTCGAACTGTCTTTTTGGATTATTTCATTGTGGATTACTATTTGTGGTTAAGACGTTTGTTTATAGAAAATTTTTTGATTATTTCATTAGGTTACTATATGTTGTTTGTAGGTTTTCTGGTGATGGCTTTATTGGAGGTGGGGAAGCTCGGATTGAACCATGATTTGGCTCCTGGGACATCTGATTTTTGGCGTTCAACAATAGCAAATTTGGCGCTCTATTGGAATGTCTTTGATTTTACTATATAGATGCTTTTACATTGGTGCCACCATGGTAGCATTTGTGAACTCATGTCCATATTTGAATTTGATGAAGGCCAAAACCGACCTTGGATTTAAGGAATTTCCTGTATACAATTGCTGCCAGTGGGAAGACACCACACCCTACGAATGTCAGAAAACTAAGGAAAATCCTGACTGAAATTTCCTGTATACACTTGCTGCCAGTGTGATTTTGCCTCATTTTCCATTCAGGGTGTGTATTCTAAGATCCAACAACAAGGTAACTACTGTTAATGTGTAATTGCATTCATTTTTGTCGTGCTCACAATAAGAACGAATACTGGATGATGATGTGGAATGTGGTTCAGGTTGCATTGGTCCAGCTATTGTTGGAGGCATCCAAGCTGGAGCATTTAAGTTTCGTGATACGGCTGGAACTATTGACAGCAAAACTTGTAACACCCCGGTTTTTGGTCACCCAGGTCGGGATGTCACCGCCACATCTCCCTAGTAAGACACGGTTTCTCCGAGCTTACTAAAGAGATGCAAGGCTAGGTATTGCAGTATTTAAAACATTTAAAGCATTCAAAATAGCCCATGCAATATAATTCGAAAATAATAATAGCATAGCGCAGCGGAAATATTTAATTTAGTACAGTATCGCAGCGGAAAATATAAAAAGGGCCGACATGGCCAAAACACGGGTTAAACAGGCCCGTTCATAATATAGTCTAAGTACGAAATTTAAAAGCAAAATAACAATCCCCAAAATCCCATGCATGATTCGTGCTCACACATGCTCATTCCACATATTCTGTAAAGAAATGAATAAAAATGGTTTTGGTCAGCAAAATTACTGAGTAAGTCAACACATGCATGATCGTAGGGTTTAAAAGCCATAAATTTAGTAATTTAACAAAAGCATGATAATAACATAATATTTAGTTTCATCTAATCCATATCCAATAGCATAATTTATCTCAGGCTCTATTTAATAACACATATCACATGGTTCAAGATAATAGCCATAATTTAAATAAAGCATTTAAATAATTTAATTGGACAACAACATAGTTTAATCTAATTTAATTTAATTTAGAATCCCCATTACATTCCCGATTTGGTATTTCAAAGTTTCACGATAGCATCGCGATGTCAACAAGTTTAGCCGGTAGCCCGGCGGCCGCAATCGTATCAGCCATACCCAGTACCACTCCGGAGCCTCGGGAAACCCATACGGATATTCACGAGAGTGTAGGCTCTATATTTCGCCGTTTAGGCAATCCATATCTCAAGTTTAGCGCGCGGGGTCACCATCGTCCATTACGGCACGAAGTGAATCGTTAGGGGGCACCCTGCAGAGCACTCACCCCTAATTTTAATTTATCAAGTTTGTAAGGGGATTTGGTTTTTAAAATCTGCCTTCCATTGTATTAATTTAGAAATAATATCTCAATTCGTTTCAACCCTAAAGGTTAATTCCACGTTTCAACAAGATTTCAAGATTTCGTTTCGGTAAATCACAGTTTACTCCAAAATTCGTCTAAAATCAGATTTAATTCCAAAAATTCCAAAATTTCATATCTGACTCGGAAACATCAAGATCTACAACTTTCGTGTTTTAACTTTTTCAATCCGAGATACCTAAGTAGGTCAAAATCGCCAATTTTCGCATAAGAAGAAATCTGTCCGAGTTTAATGCACCACAGTTTAAAGATTTCAAATTCTACCATATCAATTCAACTCCAAATTTAATGAAATTTGACAGGGATCATCTTAAGACATTTATCTACAACTTTCATGTTTGGCCAAAGATCTAAAACAGCCTAGATCCTATGTCAAAAACGTGATCAAGATCATTCCTAAGTTCTGTCCAAGATTTCGAGATCTAGAATCAAACAGTTCGGTTTCAACGGGTTTTCACATAGCAAATCAACTCCAAAAATTCCCAAATTTTTACAGTAGCTAGGTCTAAGTCTTAGGAACGTTTTTCGTGTTTTAAGTTTTTCCGTTTGAGTTCGTTTTAAGGGTCGGAAAAATTCACCAAATCTGTTGCGTCGGTAGAAAAACAAAAGTGGACAGATTTATGGTTCTTGTTGAATCTTTTAGGTTTCGAATGTTTTAAAATCTCCCAAAACCATGTAAGGTTAACTTACAGCGTCTATGAACGTCGGGGATGTCTAGTTCGGAGGCGTGGCTTCCAGATCACCGTTTCTCCTCTCCGTTCGTCGGGTTCTACGATCTAGATTCGATACGGGGTGTAGAAAGAAAAGAACCGAAGTTAGAATCCGTTTTCGGATTGAAACGTGAAAAGATTTATTGGACTAGAGCTTACCACAACGTTTGGAGACCTTGGATTTTCGTCCAAAGCTGCTGCCTCCGTTTGGTGCTTTCCGTCGACTCCGAATTTAGGGTTTCGAACGTATAGAAGATTGTAGGGTTTTGTAAACTTGTTTGGGGCTCCCAAGGGGCTTATTTATAGAATTCTCAATCCCTAGGGCGTCCACAACCGACCTAAAGGTCTGGAGTCGAGAGATGTTCAACCGAAAGTCGAAAAATCCGCGTTCGGGCGAGAGATTCACGCAACAAACGAATCTGTGGGGTGGCGCGGCCGTGGCGCGCTGAACCACCTTCACCGCGCGGCCACCGCGCCGACTTCGCCTGGACTTCGGTCCGGGCGGGTCGTGCGATCCGCCGTGCTTTTCCGCCTCTCTTTCGGGTTTCTATCCCCCTGTGCTCCCGAATTCCGATTTCCGGGGTATATTCGGGTTCATACTTTCTCTCTAATTTTATTCTCAGTCTAATTGGATGTTTTGGACTCGAATACTCGAGTTCATTAGTGTCGGGTTCTGGTGTACCATTTATCCATCCTTTTTGTTGAATTAAATTCCTTTAATTCCTTTTTAAGTAAAAATCTCATTTCTCATTTCCTTATCTTTATTTATTTCTTTTATTTGCTGGATTTGTTTATTTATTTATAGTATTTATTTTATTTATTATTTATTTATTTAATTATTGTTTTATTTTATGTTGGAAAATTCTCGGGTATTACAGTCTACCCTCCTTAAGAATCAACTTCGTCCTCGAAGTTGTGTTTCGGCTTTTCTCGTCTCGTGCTAAGGTCTTGTGTTTGTTTTATTATGTTGTGACTGAACTTAGAATTTAAACTTCTAAGCTGCCTACGTACCCGGTAAAGGGATCAAGCCATAACGTAGTTCAAAAGTTTACAAAAATGCACGAAAAATTAGGGGGTATGACATCCTCTCCCCCTTAAGATTGCAGTTATGTCCTCATAACTGTGTCGGAATCGGTTTGGAACATTGTCGGGTATCGTTCCCTCATATCGGATTCTACTTCCCAAGTTGCCGTCTCACTTTCGTGATTTGACCAAAGAACCTTGATCATTTTGATGGTTTTGTTCCTCGTTACTCGTTCCTTAGTATCGAGAATACGCACTGGGACTTCTTCGTAAGTCAAATCTTCATCGAGCTCAATTATCTCCGGTTGAAGTACATGTGTCGGGTCCGGCACATACTTCTTTAGTTGCGAGACATGGAAGACATTATGAACTCGATCTAAGTGTGGCGGTAAAGCCAATCGGTAGGCTAGAGTTCCGACTCGTTCTAGGATTTCGTAAGGTCCTATGTATCGAGGACTTAACTTCCCTCGTTTGCCAAAGCGCATCACCCCCTTCATGGGTGATATCTTTAGCATGACTCTATCTCCCACTTGAAATTCTAGGTCTCGTCGTCTCACGTCGGCATAACTCTTTTGACGGTCTTGAGCGGCTTTCATCTTCCCTTGGATCACTTTGATTTGTTGAGCCATGTCTTCGATAAGTTGTGGTCCCACTACCACGGACTTATCGTTTTCTTCCCAGCTCAAAGGGCTTCGGCACTTTCGTCCATACAATGCCTCGAAAGGTGCCATGCCGATACTCGCATGGTAACTATTATTATAGGAAACTCAATCAAGGGTAAATGAGATTCCCAATTTCCTTTGAATTCCAACACGCATGCTCTCAGCATGTCTTCTAGTGTTTGGATTGTTCTCTCGGTTTGTCCATCCGTCATCGGGTGGAATGCGGTGCTCATTTTGATTTGAGTACCGAGAGCTTTTTGTAACTCCGTCCAGAAATGAGAGACAAATCTACTGTCTCTATCGGAAATGATATCATGTGGTACTCCATGGCGTCGTACCACATTATCAACGTAGGCTCGGGCCAATTGGTCCATAGTCCACGTGTCTTTCATTGGGATAAATATGGCTGTCTTCGTTAGCCTATCCACAATCACCCAAATCTTGTTCATGCCTTTAGGTGATCGGGGTAATCCCGAGACAAAGTCCATTGAGATGCTATCCCACTTCCAACTTGGAATCTCTAGTGGTTGCATCAATCCTAAGGGTTTATGTCGCACTGCCTTAACCTTTTGGCAGGTGAGACATCTCGCTACGAAATTTGCCACTTCCTTCTTCATTCCCGGCCACCAATAGATCTTCTTCGGATCCTTGTATAGCTTGTCACCTCCGGGATGTACGGAATATGGCGTGTTGTGCCCTTCCTCCATCAACCTTTGCTTCAATTCGGCACATTTAAGAGGCACACACCATCTACCTTTAAAACGGATGCTTCCATCCTCGTGGACAGCAAATCCTATTGCCTTTCCTTCGGCAATATACCCTTTTATCTTCTCGAGTTTCGGGTCGCCCGGTTGAGCGAGTCGAATCTCGTCTAATATTGGAGTCTCTACGACCATGGCATTGATTGTTTCTCTCACTGTGCCAGGATGCACAAGTTCTAACTCCAACCTTGCCAAATCCATGTACAATGCCGGCGGAATTACCAACGAGTTTGTCACGTGTTGGGTTTTCCGACTTAGGGCATCGGCTACCACATTCGCCTTCCCCTCGTGGTATGCTATCTCTAAATCGTAGTCCTTAATGAGTTCCAACCACCTTCGCTGTCTCAAATTCAACTCCTTCTGAGTGAATATATATTTCAAGCTCTTGTGGTCGGTGAACATTCGAAATTTCCGCCCATAAAGATAATGTCTCCATATCTTTAGAGCGAAGACGACCGCTGCCAACTCCAGGTCATGTGTCGGGTAATTTTCCTCGTGAGGTTTTAGTTGGCGTGATGCATAGGCTACGACTCTCGAGTCTTGCATCAAAACACAACCTAAACCTTCCTTCGAAGCATCGCTATATACTTCGAAGTCACCATTCTCTGATGGTAATGTTAATACGGGTGTGGTTGTGAGTCGTTTCTTCAGCTCTTGAAACGATGTCTCACATGCTTCGGTCCACTCGTATTTTGCTCCTTTCTTAAGTAGCTGGGTCAAAGGACGTGCAATCCTTGAAAAGTCCTTCACAAATCGTCTATAATATCCGGCTAATCCAAGGAAACTCCTTATTTCCGTTGGACTTTTCGGAGTTGCCCATTCAGTTACGGCAGAAACTTTTGCCGGATCCACTGATACTCCATCAGCGGATACTATGTGTCCGAGAAAGGCCACTTCTTTCAGCCAGAAGTCACATTTCGACAGCTTGCCGTATAGCTCATCGAGTAAACAGTAGAAGGTAAAAATAAATAAAAAAAAAAACAAACTTTGAGGCTCGCGCGGTGCCCGCGCAGTGGCGCGCGGCGACCGCGCGGCCATAGCAGTTCGAGTAAAAGGGCTCGCGCGGAGCGCGAGCCATTCCGCCCCATTTCCACTTCCGAGGCTTCTTCTAGTTTTCTCTCAAATTCGTTCTCCCATCCCCCAATTCTCTCGTTCCCGGCCTCGATTTTCCTTTGCAAGGTATGCATCTACTACTTCTACTTGTCAATTTCAGATTTTATGTCTTGATTAGCCTTAATCTTTGGGCGAATTTCAAAATTAGGGTTTAGAGACAAGAATTGGGGGTTTGTTGTTTTTAGACTTAATTTATGCAATTAGCGAGTTTGGGCGATACTTGGTGTTATTTTTGTTGATTAGGAAGTATTTGTGCCACAATGCATGCCTAGTTTGAGGAAGTTTTACTAGATTCCATATTTTAAGGAAAGCATGAATTTCCCGATTTGTATTGGTATTGTGGACATGCGGATGAGTTCGTTGTCGTCAATTTGTGCCCTATTATGATGATAAGTTATTGTCTAAGCCATTGGTTTGTTTTGGGGACGTTCCCCATGTGTTTACAAGTAAACTTTGGTCTTGATTTATCGCGCACTCAACGTGTTCGACGAAATGTCCCAAGGGGGTTTGGGACTTTTCTAGGCATAGTCTTGGTTTGGTTATCCTCTTGATCGCTCGTGTTAGGGCTCCCACTTCATGTTCTCGTGTTTTCTAGATTATGCTTCGTGTAATCGCCGTGTGGGATTTATCCTTACATTTGGTATTGGTTGGATATTTGCAGGATGCTGCTTTTTCTGTGGATTGTTTTGGCGTCACTCATGTGTCCCCCGAGGACCAGGAGACGAGTTGCTCAGCGCGATGAGGCTGGTCCTAGCGCTGCCGCTCCGGCGATGTCTGATTTTGATGAGAGCGAGTCTGAGGAGGACGAGGAGCAGCGGGGCCCTAAGCTCAGGGGTCTCCCCGACGAGGTGCGTCCCCGTCGACACGACAGGTATCGGTTCGCTACTATGGCCTCTCAGGAGTTCTACTTCGACGAGCTTCGTCGAAACAGGTCTTATGTCCCGGAGAGAGGCATATATCCTTGCCATATGGACGACGACAGGGTTAGTCCAGTTTTGGGTCTTCTTCAGTGGACTGGGCTTGCGCGCCATCCCGAGGGCGTCGCTTCTGGGTACTTAGCTATGGAGGTCATTGCCAACATTGGCGGTCTCGGGGAGAACAGTGACTTGTCTCAAGTCTGGGTTCGGGGTCGCCATCTAGATTTCAGTGCTCGGGCGATCAACGTCTACTTTTGTAATACCCGAGAATTTTGCAACATAAAATAAAAAAAAAATAAATAAATAAATAAATAAATAAATATAATAAACATGATAAATGGATAAAGAATCATAGAAGATGAGAAATGGAATTTAAATTAAAAAGGAAACAAAATTCCGAGAACCCGGGAAGCCGAAGGCAATTTAATTGAATAAATGGTTACACGGGGACCCGACATCGATGCACTCAATGACTCGAGTCCAAACATAAATTTAGGTCCGAATAAAATTAGGATAGGAAATCGAAGCCCGAATATACCCCGGGAATCGGAATTCGGGAGCATAGAGGGATAGAAACCCGAAAGAGAGGCGGAAAAGCACGACGGATCGCACGACCCGCCCGGACCGAAGTCCAGGCGAGAGTCGCGCGGTGGCCGCGCGGTGAAGAGGGAAGACCGCGCCACGACCGCGCCACTTGACAGATTCGCCCGTTGCGTGAATCTCTCGCTCGAACGCGGATTTTTCGACTTTCGGTTGAACATCTCTCGACCCAAGACCCTTGGGGTCAGATTTTGGACGCCCTAGGTCTTAGATATCTATAAATAAGACCACCTAGGAGCTCCGAATACATTTTACGAAACCCTACATCTTTCTATACGTCGAAACCCTAATCCCGAAGTCGTCGGAGGCACAACACCGAGAGGAAGGACCGACTTGGACGAAATTGGGGTCTCCTATCGCCTTGGTAAGATCCGATCTATTCCTCTATACATTCTTGATTCGAAAACGAATCCTAACCTCATCCTTTTTCCTATTCTAAACCCCCGATCCGAATCGAGAGCGAAGAACCCGACAAACGGAGAGGATAAACGGAGGACGGGAAGCCACGCCTCCGAATCGACGATCCCGGACGCTCAACAATCGGTAAGTTAACGCTTACTTTGGTTTTGGGTTGTTAAAAGATTCGAACATATAGATGTAATGGAACCCTATCAAAAATCTGTCTACACCGACGCAGCGTGGTTGTTGAATTTATTCGAACCCTTTAAAACGTTCAAACGAGAAAACTTAAAACACGAAAAACACTCCTAAGACATAGATCTAGCTTCTGTAAAAAATTTATAATTTTTCATCGTGTTTTGATATCCGAAACTGATCGTAAACGAGCCTGCTTTAGATTTAGATCTTGAAACGATGAAAGATTCTTTATTCGAACTTGTTGGTGATTTCTACCTTAGATCTAGACCGATCTAGGCTTGGCGTTGAACATAAGAGTTGTAGATCTATACGTTATGAATACCTCCATAAAATTTCAGAATTTTTCATGATGCTTTGATATATGAAATCCACTCCGAACCGAACTGGTTTTAAATCGAATCTTGGAACTGGACAGAACATAGGTGCGAACTTGTTGACGTTTTTGACTATGGTTCTAGGCCGAATTAGATCTTTAGCCAAACATGAAAGTTGTAGATAATTGTCTTAAGATGATCTCTGTAAAATTTCATCAAATTTAGAGCTCATTTGCTATGGTAGATCTCGAAACTTTTAAACGGCTGTGTGAAAATGCGGACAGATTTCTGATCTGACGAGAATTGGAGTTTTTGAACTGTTTCCGTACCTCGGATCGAAAAAGTTAAAACACAAAAGTTGTAGATCTCGACGTTTTGGAGTCAGTCGTGAAATTTCGGAATTTTTGAAATTAAATCTGATTTTTAACGAATTTTAGAGTAAACTGTGGTTGACCGAGTCAAAACTTGAAATCTTGTTGAAACGGTGGAATTAGCCTTTGAGGTTGAAACGGATAGAAATTCTTTGAAATACGATATATGAAACGAGAAGATTAAAATATATTGCGGGTTATGACTAAGCTAGATGCTGTCAATGTTCTCTGCGGCTTGGGACATAAGAGCCCAAGTGTATGTCTAGGTTGACGTAAGAGCCCTAGCGAAACACTGATCGTATGGCTAGCGGACGGATTAGCTCTAATTAAAAGATCGACCATGATACCTGTGGACATAAGAGCCCAGGCGTAAGGCTGGCGGACATAAGAGCCCTAGCGGTGGTGATCTGTAAAAGATATGAAACGAGAAGTTTGCGAGAATTCCAAATTAAATCTGTATTAAATTGTGCTGTTAAATTTATGGCAACTTATTTACTTACGTTGCAAGCTATATGATGATCTTATGAATCCATATTTCTAAATTATGCGATTACATGAATTATTTAAATTATGCACATGTTTTCATTAAATTTAATTAAAGGCTTTGAAACCTCATAATCTTGTACGTGTTAACTTACTCAGCACGTAGTGCTGACCAAAACCATATATTTTTTTTTATTTCTTTTTCTTCCAGAGTTGAGAATTATGCATCGTCATATGCATACACGGGAAGCTTGGGATGATATATATTATTTTGAATTTTTGTATTAGACTAGATCTTGCATGAACGGGCCTGTTTAACCCGTGATTAGGCCATGTTGGCCCTATATTTAAATTCCGCTGCAATAAATATGTAAATATTATTTTCCGCTGCAACTTTGATGTATTATTGTTTAAATTATATATGAACGGGCTGTTTGAATACTTTAAATTCTGAAAAACCATAGCCTTGCATCTCTTTAGCGAGCTCGGAGAATCCGTGTCTTGCTAGGGAGGTGTGGCGGTGACACCCCGACCTGGGTGACCAAAAACCGGGGTGTTACAACTTTGGCCTTCCTGACGACGGCGTGTTCCGGCCACAGCCTGAGGGTCGTATACCCCCGCCTGCGTGGGGCGTTTTATGCACCTTGACGGCTCCTCTGCTCGAGCATGATCACGAGCTGAGGTTGACGACGATGGACTCTCCGTGGCGCGAGCTAGCTCAGATATGGTTAGGCCGTGTCCGGCCGATCACCCGGAGCCACATTGTTATCGACCACGTCTATGAGACCATCTGCTTTCTCACCCGGGGTGGTAGGGTGAATGTTGGGGCTTGTATCGCGGACAACCTGAGGGGTATGCGCCGAGGACGAGGAAGCAGGGTGATTACCCATGTTCATCTTATTTGCGGCATGTGTGCGGCTCAGGGGATCCGTACGTCCCCAGAGACGGATCCTTACGAGCTATCCGCTGGCGGCTACTACCGTATCCCTAGCTACGCCCCTCGACGCAGTGCTCTTCGACGTGGGGCTCCTCCGGCTGTCCTTCGCCCGGAGCCCAACGGTGATGGTTTGATTTTAGTTGTTCCTCCTGAGCAGCCACCTCCGCCTCCCGAGGTTCCCCAGCAGGGTGCGGAGATGCCGCAGATAGTTCAGATGCTGCAGGGTATGCAGCTTAGTATGGATGCGGGGTTCGCTCGTATGGATGCTGGGTTTGCAGCCGGGCAGGCTCGCTACGACGCTCTGGATGCCAGGATGGACCTGTACCAGGCTCGCATGGATACGATCACTACGAGACAGCTGGAGCAGCAGGCCTCCATGACCGATATGTACGCCTACATGCGTCAGATGGACGAGTATATGCGTCGTCAGTTCCCGCCTCCCGACCAGTGATCCTTTGTTTCCGCATTTCCATCTAGGCTTGATGTAGTGGTGTTTTATTTAGTTGTTTTCCTATGGACTGTACAAGGATGACCTTGCTGATTATGTTTTGCAGTTTATGTTCCCGTTGTATCCTTGTTGACTGTTTTGACTGTTGTCGTTTAGAGAAAATGCGGTGGAACTGTTCCGGTTCGTCTCTCTCTCTTTTTTTTTTTTTCGATAAATTTGGGCTGAAGGATTTCAAAAAAAAATCAACTCACATTTTATTCCTTTAAAAGAAATTTAATACAAGTAATAGGATGCGCAAAATAAATATACTATCTAAGATAAAGTATCTAAAAGATCTCCGCGCCCTCTGGCAGGGTAGCGGGGTCTTCCATAGGATCATCCTCATCAGAGACCTGGCCAGTGCCCAAAGGTCCATGAAACACTGGGGATGGTGGATCGACGGCTTCCGGAACTGGGTCCGGTGTCTCCTCCGGATGGTTCTCCACGGGGCTCGGGTTTGGCGATGGGCGGACCATGTGGGGCCAGAGCCCAAGGGTTCCGTAGCGTCCATGGATAAGGCCAGACGGGCTCTCCACTGGGGGTGTTGGGCTTCGTGGTCCCATCAAGTGGTCTTCCACAGAACTATATGGTACTACTATATCAGTGTGGTCAAGCAGGTCCGTCCCTAGATCCTCGACTCTATCTATCACAGCATCGCTTCGTTCAGTGAGTTTTTGCACTTGAGTTTCTAAGTCTTTTATGCGATCTTGATCAGCGGCTCTCAAGTTCAGGAAGTGCTGGAGGTCAGCTTCCCTTAAGTCTCCCATTTGGTGCAGATTTGCCTCCAAGTGAGCTATACGATTTTTCATTTGTTGTATGGTTTGTTGGGTGTCAAGGTGAGCGTTCATCATCTTGACCATCAACTGCATCATGTCCGGACTAGCCATCTAGCGCAAGCAAGAGATCTAAGTTAATATTCGCCAAGATTCTAAGTTCAATTCGCCAAGATTCTAGGTTCGAGTTTCCAAGATTCTAAGTTCAAGTTTCGCCAAGATGCTAAGTTCAAGTTTCGCCAAGATTCTAAGTTCAAGTCTCCAAGATTCTAAGTTCATAGCAGAGATGCAACATGCATATGCAAATGATATTTCCCCCCAACAATAATTTAATGCACCATATATATATATTTTTCCCATGGGTTTAAAAAAAAAAAATTCTCCATGGAAATAATAATTTAAAATTTAAAATGATAGTCAAAATATTAATAGTAGTTTAAAAATAATAATGGTTTAAAAATAATAGTTTAAAAATAGCCGGTCTCTGATACCAACTTGTAACACCCCGGTTTTTGGTCACCCAGGTCGGGATGTCACCGCCACATCTCCCTAGTAAGACACGGTTTCTCCGAGCTTACTAAAGAGATGCAATGCTAGGTATTGCAGTATTTAAAACATTTAAAGCATTCAAAATAGCCCATGCAATATAATTCGAAAATAATAATAGCATAGCGCAGCGGAAATATTTAGTTTAGTACAGTATCGCAGCGGAAAATATAAAAAGGGCCGACATGGCCAAAACACGGGTTAAACAGGCCCGTTCATAATATAGTCTAAGTACGAAATTTAAAAGCAAAATAACAATCCCCAAAATCCCATGCATGATTCGTGCTCACACATGCTCATTCCACATATTCTGTAAAGAAATGAATAAAAATGGTTTTGGTCAGCAAAATTGCTGAGTAAGTCAACACATGCATGATCGTAGGGTTTAAAAGCCATAAATTTAGTAATTTAACAAAAGCATGATAATAACATAATATTTAGTTTCATCTAATCCATATCCAATAGCATAATTTATCTCAGGCTCTATTTAATAACACATATCACATGGTTCAAGATAATAGCCATAATTTAAATAAAGCATTTAAATAATTTAATTGGACAACAACATAGTTTAATCTAATTTAATTTAATTTAGAATCCCCATTACATTCCCGATTTGATATTTCAAAGTTTCACGATAGCATCGCGATGTCAACAAGTTTAGCCGGTAGCCCGGCGGCCGCAACCGTATCAGCCATACTCAGTACCACTCCGGAGCCTCGGGAAACCCATACGGATATTCACGAGAGTGTAGGCTCTATATTTCGCCGTTTAGGCAATCCATATCTCAAGTTTAGCGCGCGGGGTCACCATCGTCCATTACGGCACGAAGTGAATCGTTAGGGGGCACCCTGCAGAGCACTCACCCCTAATTTTAATTTATCAAGTTTGTAAGGGGATTTGGTTTTTAAAATATGCCTTCCATTGTATTAATTTAGAAATAATATCTCAATTCGTTTCAACCCTAAAGGTTAATTCCACGTTTCAACAAGATTTCAAGATTTCGTTTCGGTAAATCACAGTTTACTCCAAAATTCGTCTAAAATCAGATTTAATTCCAAAAATTCCAAAATTTCATATCTGACTCGGAAACATCAAGATCTACAACTTTCGTGTTTTAACTTTTTCAATCCGAGATACCTAAGTAGGTCAAAATCGCCAATTTTCGCATAAGAAGAAATCTGTCCGAGTTTAATGCACCACAGTTTAAAGATTTCAAATTCTACCATATCAATTCAACTCCAAATTTAATGAAATTTGACAGGGATCATCTTAAGACATTTATCTACAACTTTCATGTTTGGCCAAAGATCTAAAACAGCCTAGATCCTATGTCAAAAACGTGATCAAGATCATTCCTAAGTTCTGTCCAAGATTTCGAGATCTAGAATCAAACAGTTCGGTTTCAACGGGTTTTCACATATCAAATCAACTCCAAAAATTCCCAAATTTTTACAGTAGCTAGGTCTAAGTCTTAGGAACGTTTTTCGTGTTTTAAGTTTTTCCGTTTGAGTTCGTTTTAAGGGTCGGAAAAATTCACCAAATCTGTTGCGTCGGTAGAAAAACAAAAGTGGACAGATTTATGGTTCTTGTTGAATCTTTTAGGTTTCGAATGTTTTAAAATCTCCCAAAACCATGTAAGGTTAACTTACAGTGTCTATGAACGTCGGGGATGTCTAGTTCGGAGGCGTGGCTTCCAGATCACCGTTTCTCCTCTCCATTCGTCGGGTTCTACGATCTAGATTCGATACGGGGTGTAGAAAGAAAAGAACCGAAGTTAGAATCCGTTTTCGGATTGAAACGTGAAAAGATTTATTGGACTAGAGCTTAACAACGTTTGGAGACCTTGGATTTTCGTCCAAAGCTGCTGCCTCCGTTTGGTGCTTTTCGTCGACTCCGAATTTAGGGTTTCGAACGTATAGAAGATTGTAGGGTTTTGTAAACTTGTTTGGGGCTCCCAAGGGGCTTATTTATAGAATTCTCAATCCCTAGGGCGTCCACAACCGACCTAAAGGTCTGGAGTCGAGAGATGTTCAACCGAAAGTCGAAAAATCCGCGTTCGGGCGAGAGATTCACGCAACAAACGAATCTGTGGGGTGGCGCGGCCGTGGCGCGCTGAACCACCTTCACCGCGCGGCCACCGCGCCGACTTCGCCTGGACTTCGGTCCGGGCGGATCGTGCGATCCGTCGTGCTTTTCCGCCTCTCTTTCGGGTTTCTATCCCTCTGTGCTCCCGAATTCCGATTTCCGGGGTATATTCGGGTTCATACTTTCTCTCTAATTTTATTCTCAGTCTAATTGGATGTTTTGGACTCGAATACTCGAGTTCATTAGTGTCGGGTTCTGGTGTACCATTTATCCATCCTTTTTGTTGAATTAAATTCCTTTAATTCCTTTTTAAGTAAAAATCTCATTTCTCATTTCCTTATCTTTATTTATTTCTTTTATTTGCTGGATTTGTTTATTTATTTATAGTATTTATTTTATTTATTATTTATTTATTTAATTATTGTTTTATTTTATGTTGGAAAATTCTCGGGTATTACAAAACTGAAGTGGCATTTTACACCCAACAACAATTCTGATCCTCTCCACAAAAATTGCAGTAAATTCCAACTTTAAATACAAGAATAGTCCCAACATTCTCTTTCCCGCTTTCCATGCCTCTCTTCTCCTCCATCCTACACCTCGCCACATTACAAATCGTCCACAGTCCCACGCGGCGTCGCGCGCGCTCCACAAGTTCTAGTATATATATATGGATGATTGCAGGACTTTGTGATTGTTGGGGCCACGGGCCACAATAAGAGAAGTGGGCCGTACAACATGGGCCAAAGAAGAATGTTAAAGGAAATGGGCTTAGAGTTGATTGGGCCGAGAGACTAAAGGAGGAATAACAGATGAATAGTCTAAAACAGAGGGAGATTTCGGCCGAAATAAAGCTGAATCAGCCGATAGGAAGGAGACGAAAATCGGCTCAAGGGAATCGGCCGGAGGAGAGGTTACCAAGCTCCGGCTATAAATAGGGGATGCCATGCACAGAATCCGAGAGATCAATCCAACCCCCAATTTCCTTTATCAAATTTAATTCTTTGTATCTTTACTGCTTTCTTTACAGCTTTCCTTTACAGTTTTCCCTAGACTCTAGCTTAGCTTGTAGCGATTACTTTCCAAGTCCACCGTTGTTTCTCAATAACTGGTAGTTTGGTTCCTTTTTCCGGTGAATTCGCCGTTGTTTCTTAACAACTGGTAGATTCTCCATTGTATCCAGTTTGCCATTATAAATTCAGAGAATATTCAGTCAAGTTTGGGCATTATTAGTCAAGTTTGGGCGCATTATTGTTAATCCGGACCCGTAATCGGTTTGATCCTTTTCCGATAGCCTCCCTTGAGGAGAAAAAGGTCATTGGCTCATCACCAGCCAAACAGTGGCATGCCCAGTGGGACTAGAAATGGCATTCGAACAGGCAACTCCAGCAGTTAACACGGCGGCAAGGACCGATTTACCGCCAATCCAGGAAGAACGCACAGCAGAACCAGGTGAATTCCCCCCAGGGTTCCCTGGACCATCAAACTTCCACAATCAGGAGTTTCCGCACGATGATCTAACCCCCGCGGTTCTGCGATCATGTCCAATTTATGGTAGAAGCGGCGGTTACTAATTCGGTTCGGCAGATAGAAGGCAATATTCTGACAGCAATGCCAGCTATGTTCAGAGCCGAATTAGCGAGGAACATGTATCCGATGGGAACGCAGAATCCACAGATGGCACAAAACCCACCACCTGCGATGCAAAATCCTCACAACTTCCAACAGCAGGCCTATCGGCCGCTAGGAGGGCAAGGACCACGGCCTTTCGTCCCTCCGCAACAAAGGCACGATCAGCAGCAGAATCGACCGCCTCAGCCAGTAGTGCAACCACCTGCTCCAGTGGTTCAACAACAATACTTACCACAGCAGCCGAATCAGCCACAACTGGTTGACAGAGAATTGATTGCTGAGATAATTCGTACTCAGTTTGGAAATCTCATCGGCCAGGAGAACAGGCCGGTGTATAGGAAGCCTTACCCCGAGTATATCGAAGAGCAGTATCCACTGCCTAGAGGAGTGAAGGTTCCAGATTTTAATACTTTCTTTGGAGAGGTCGGCCGATCTACGATAGAACATATTGGCCGATTTACAGCTCAATGCACCAGAATTGCGCAAAATGATTTTCATAAGCTGATATTGTTCAGCTTATCGCTCACTGGTCCAGCATTTGAGTGGTACATTAATTTACCAGCAGGATCGGTGAACACTTGGGCCGAAATGGAGCGGTTATTCCATGACCGATTCTATAATACCAGTCCTGAGGCATCAGTGGTCGATTTAACATCAACCAAACAGAAAGCGGCGGAATCAGTCACAGAGTTTATAGAGAGATTTTATGCCGTTAAAGCTCAAATGAAGACAATGCTGCTGGAGAATGAATATATTCAAATCCTGAAGCAGAATTTGAAGTTTGCCATCAAGGACAGATTGATGGTCAATTGAATACTAGCAACGTGTATACTAGCAATTGCAGAGTTTATAGGGCAATTGAATACTAGCAACGTGTATAATCCGGCATACTCTTCCGGCGTGCACCTTTCACTCCCCTCCTCCTCCCCGGCCCAATCCCGTAATGCATTGGCCAATTCATTTCTTTTAACATCGCCATATCTTCCATCGAAAAACTTTCTAGCTATCAAGGGCTCGTGAACTAACCTCTTCTCTACATATTGCCCTACATGCCGAACCCCAAGCACACTTGAGAACTCGTACTCTTGAAACTCAATTTTAATGTCTTTGCCTATGTTGAATGTCTTTGTTGCCGGATCGAATACTTTTATAAGTGCGTCAATTCGTGGGAGAAATGCACTCTCATTGCTCATTTTTGTAAAGTGTCCAAAGCCAGTGGCTTGAATTGCTTCTTTTTGCTCCACCGTCCACATCATCTCTATCTCATCCACCACATCTCTAAGGTACTTTGAAGAACACCTAGAAACTTGAAATTTCTTTTCCTTACCCATCCCTATACATTAAACAACAAAATCAACATCAATATCAAAATCTTTGTTAACATAAACATATATCAACATCAACTTTGATGCAACATACACATTCAATTGACAAATCAACGAAGCTACATTCACATCGGGCAATGTCAATCATTTACAATACAATACATATCCATTCGGGTATTTAATCGAACACATTTGTTGCACAATCAAATAACCAATATTTCATCAACAATTATTCCTATACATTCACCCATTCCAACATACACAACAAGAATCGCATTATCAAACATGCCAACACAAATCAAAACAACACAATTAACTATCAAATTCACCAACCACTACAAAACCAAACAATTACTCCCATAAATTAACCCATTTCAACATACAAATCATTCCCCACATTATCAAACCTATCAACACAAATCAAACCCACACAATTTCCCTATCAAATTCACAAACCCACACATTGCACAACAACATATTGCAAAACAATAAAAAAGAACTGAGAGAGACCGAATACCTTCGGTGGGTTCCTCATCCACTTTGGTCTTCTTCTTCGGTCTCTTCCTCTCCGGTGGAAGCTTCTCCTTCTCCAACGATTTGGAATCATTCGAGTGGGTTTCCATTGTTCTCTTCTTCTCTTCGTGCTTGGTAAGTCTCGTTCAGTCTCCTTTTATTCTCTTCTTCTTCTCGTTCTTCTTCTTCTCCTTTGGTCTCCTCTTTTTTTCGATGGGTGGCGTTGGTAAGTCTCGGTCTCCACTTAATGTGGAAAGTGTTGTAGGGTAGTAAGAGGATAGTATTTTTTTGGTAATACTAATTTTTGGTGCCCTAGTGTGGTAAGGAATGGAGTTTGAATGGTAATATATTGAGTTTTGGTGTGGTAATAAGTGTATTCTTGTTTATTTTTAATGATAAGTTAATTGTAAAAGTATTAAGTATTGAGAAATTTAGGGGGGTTTTTTCTTGGTCAAAACTGGTAGAGGGGGGTTTACTTTAAGGTTTTTGGGGGGTATTTTTTAAATGTAAAGATTAGAGGTGTCAAAACGGGCCCGCGGGGCGAAACGGGCCGCCCCGCGCGGGCCCCCATGTTTTTGCGGGCTTGAACGGGGCGGGCTCTAAATACCTAGGCCCGACCCGCCCCACACGCGGGCCGCGGGTTATGCGGGTCGACCCACGGGCCTTTTAGTATTTTTTAAAAACTTAAATTTTTAGTGTAAAAAAATAAAAAATGGGATATATTTTTTGTTGTATAAATTAAGAATGGGAAATGAAGATTTATAATTGATATTTAAAATTATAAATAGTTAAAATCTTTATTTTGGCATAATTATTTACTTTAATAATCGGTTTGTTGAATAATTCTTTATAAAATTAAAGATTTATTAAAATTTATAATACTAAAGATGTGTATTATATTCTAAAAATATAGTATTGTTGAAGATAAAAAATTTATAAGTAATGATTGAGTTGATAAAAATATTGGGTCTGACAGTTGGAGTCTTTAGGAAGTTAATTTATTTTGGCATATATAATTCATAATTTTATATTTTAAAAATAAGATAAATGACAATAAATTATAAAAATTTACTTGCATTCACAAATTTTAATAAATAAATAAAATAACCTAGCTGAAAAAATTTAATAAATAAAATAATAAGGAATTTTAAACTTAAAAAATAAAACTAACACTAAGTAGATAAGAAGAGAAATATTAGAAAATATGACTATTTTTAATACAATTTACAATTTTATAAGTAACCGAAATAAGTATTTAAATATATATTTGGTAACTTTATGGTAGCATTTGAATTAATCAAACAATATTCACTAACATTAAATAAATAGAACAAGAGTAAAAAAAAAAAAAGCAAAGCCCACGGGCCGGCCCGCCCCGCCGCGGGCCCAACCCGCAAAAGTCCGCCCCACCGCGGGTCGAGCCCGCAAAAGCCCGCATCTAAATGGACCTTAAAAATTCAAGCCCGCCCCGCATTTTTTACCTTGCGGACAGCTCTAGTAAAGATAATGTAAGGGGGTGGACTCTAATTTTCACATTATTAATAGGCACACCACACGACTGGCAATGGGCCACAAGGATGCGGCAAATTATTCAGTGGGCTTAAATGGGCCGAAGCCCATTCATATTCCGCAATTTATTCAGTGGGCTTAGGCCCATTCATATTCCTTCAGCAGTAACAGCCTCCCTCCACCGTAGCAGGACGCCTTTCCCTTCTGGCGTTGATATTCTCATCCATCTTTGCTGTGCTGACCTCAGGTGGGGGCCGGAAGTACGCTCTTATCTCCCACCAGCAATCTGTCAAAAGGTAGCAACAAATTACTGATTGATCCGTTTGATGTTTTAACTTTTACCTATTACAGTGGCAGATCACTACACGAGTGCACGGAAAAATCGAAATTGATCGTCTTACCTAAAACAGTGGCCGACCTCTATGTGTGAGGTTTTGAGATGAATAGATAACAGCACACAGCGGAATGAACTCAATTGGTGGTTTGGGAATATTTATGAGAACAATGAGTTTATTAGAAAATACTATTATTCCTTTGTCAACTGCTATACTAAGTATCAACTAGTACAATTTCTTTTCTCTTGTCTTTTGTTATTTGTGTTGATTGATCAGGTCTTGTTTCATGTTTGATGTAGTAAATGCAGAGAAAGTGGTTTTGGCTGGGTTTGAGTTATAGAGAGATGATAACTGGATCTATCAAGATGATCTTTCTACCCCTTCTTTTGTTGCTCTTGGTAGAATATGGTGGAGGGGTGGAAACAACGCCTAACTACTTGGTCGGGCTTGGAAGCTCTGACATCACGGGGCCAGCAGCTGATGTAAACATGATGGGGTATGCTAACATGGAACAAACAACATCTGGCATTCACTTCAGGTTGCGGGCACGGACCTTCATTGTTGCAGAACCAAAGGGCAAACGAGTTGTGTTTGTAAATCTTGATGCTTGTATGGCATCGCAACTGGTCACAATAAAAGTCCTCGAGAGATTAAAGGCGAGGTAAGTTTTGCTAATGAAGAAATGTGTCTGAGGAAGTTTTTATTTCAATATGGAGTTGAACTTCTGCAGCAAGCATATTAGCATAGAGTGTCTTACAACACTGAAGTAGTATCAAGATTGATGTTGTGACATGCTTTGAGTGGTTGTAATTATTATATTGCAGGTATGGGAATGTTTATACAGAAAATAATGTAGCCATTAGCGGAATCCATACCCATGCAGGCCCGGCTGGTTATCTTCAATATATTGTATACATCGTAACATCCCTTGGTTTTGTGCGCCAGTCATTTGATGCTCTTGTTGATGGCATTGAACAGAGCATCATACAAGCTCATGAAAACCTTCGACCTGGATCAATATATGTGAAGAAAGGTACAATAGTTGTACCGGCATTGGAGTTCGTTAATGTTAATATGGAATGCTAATAGTTATTGTTGAATGGACAATTGTTCTATATCGTTTTTGGCAAGAAACCATCCAGCTCAAACAGTACAATTTTTTTTGGTTCACTTCATAATTGGTAATTATACGTTTTAAATCTTTAATTATATGATTGTCCAAATTAAGGCGTTGAGCTTTTTTCTTTCTGTTAAATATTATAATGTTACCCCTGCGAAGTTTGTTTTGCCCATTACAGTTGACATCTGAATGAATCACACTTCCCTTCAAGTGTATTATTTGGTTAATGTGTGTGTTAGAGGATTTTTTAAGGAAAATTATTTAGGTTGTATTCGACAAGTCTATTATTCTAAACCTATATTTTTGGTGAAAATATCAGGAGAGCTGTTAGATGCAGGCATAAATCGTAGTCCAAGTGCTTATCTTAACAATCCAATGGCAGAACGTAGCAAATATAAATATGATGTTGACAAAGATATGACCTTGTTGAAGTTTGTTGATGATGAATGGGGCCCAATTGGCAGTTTCAATTGGTTTGCAACCCATGGAACTTCCATGAGCCGCACAAATTCATTAGTAAGTGGAGACAATAAAGGAGCTGCAGCACGCTTCATGGAGGACTGGTTTGATCAGGGCAGTAGTGAAAACACATCATCTGAGGACTCTAACAACAATGAAATCCCCAGAAGAATCTCAAACATTATTCCTCTTGTTAATGACAATCGTAAGTATTTTGGTACCTGCTTCAATAAGTTTTGTATCTCACTGTATGTAGATACACTGTGCTATAAAGGATAAACATTCAAATTTTGGGTTATTTAAGTTAGTCCCTATGTAGTAAGGGAAAGTCATTTTGGGAGAGCATGGGATGTGTATGAGTACTTTCTGGCATATGTTTTGTATTGTAGAGTTCTATTACTTTTTTAAGTATACAAAATGAGTTAACAATATATAAATGTTTCTTGGGCTAAATGCAGATCACGAGTTACTGGAAATTGCTGCTGCTTTTGAGTCTCCATTGGGAAGATCAGCCACCAGGTTTTCAAGCTCATCAAGGCGTGTCAGGAGTGCTTTCAGGCAGGCTGATAGGCCGAGATTTGTATCTGCCTTTTGTCAATCCAATTGTGGCGATGTTAGTCCGAATGTGCTTGGTACGTATTGTTTAGATACTGATACACGTTGTGACTTCAACCATAGTACCTGTGGCGGAAAGAATGAGTTATGCTATGGACGTGGACCAGGGTATGCATACTATTTGGTGTCTTATTGGTAGAAACAAACGCAAATCACAATCCGAACTTGCTACTTTCAGATTATAAAACAATTCTGGGAGGCTTATCACGTTTCTGTTTTTTGGTAGATATCCTGATGAATTTGAAAGCACACGCATAATTGGGGAGAGGCAATTCAGGAAGGCAGTGGAGCTTTTCAATGCAGCATCAGAGCAATTAACAGGGAAAATTGATTTTCGCCATTCTTTTGTCGATTTTTCCAAACTTAATGTGACAATTCCAAAAGAAGGTGGGGGATCCCATATGGTGACAACGTGTCCTGCCGCTATGGGGTTTGCATTTGCTGCTGGTACAACGGATGGGCCTGGTGCTTTTGATTTTAAGCAGGGGGATGTTGATGTATGTCTAATTCGTTAAAAATTCTGAACTCTATTGTTCCAAAGTAATGTATTTCCTTGCAGGGAAATGCCTTTTGGAGACTCGTCCGCAACTTAATAAAAACTCCTAACGAGGACCAAGTTGAATGCCAACGGCCAAAACCCATTCTACTGGACACTGGTGAAATGGACAAGCCTTATGATTGGGCGGTCAGTTTCTATTGCTGATTTGTTGCACTTTGTTGCTGTGACGTTCATTTCTTTCTTTGTCTTTTGAGTAGTTTCTCAAAACCAATTGACAAGGCTGTCAAAAGATCCATGCCACCAATTTATTTAAATGACTTACTAGTTCCGATCACTTAGCTCTTAACCTTAACCATATGAAGTTTGGTGACATGCATTTTGGGGGTTATATTCTTCCGTTGATTTTGAAATTTCTTTCTAGATTTGTTAATTATATGTCACTTCTGAGTTTTGACATGCATATTCAGCTTATTCAATTTAGCATTGGCACATTAGAGTTTTTCTAGAAAAATAATACACATTATTTTATTGACGGTAGTGTAGCAACGAATGCACATCGGCTATTCAATGCCACATCGTCAGCTCTATTTGCTTTACTCGGATATAAAGCAAACATCTATGGTTGTGATCCAAAGCTAATACAATTATATAAATAATTTCACTATCCAGTCCATTAATCTTATAATGGTCAATGCGATTTTTTGGTTTTGGTGTTTTTTCCCTTGATTTTAGTTTTAGTTAATTTTATCTTTAACTTTTTTACTGGTGATGGTGATGCAGTTCTTTAATGGTTTGTGAAGTTCCTAATTCTTTTCTTTATTGACATTGATGTTTTAACCAATGTTATCAAAAAGCTGCCATGGCGGATGGCGGTGGCGGGATTTGGGGTCCCCGTCACGCTATACCCTGTGCCACGGCATATGCCGTGGCGGGAATGGCAGCCGCCATGGTGGAAGTGGATTTATTTTAGGAATTTTTAGATAGATTGGCTCACAGTTTCTACCAAAATCACACCCAACCTCCGGCAAGCGATGGCAAGCAGCGTTGGCCGGCAAAGCAGGTTTCTGTTTCCTCGCTTCTTTTCTTCTTTCCGTTTTTGTTTAGGGTTTCTACCTCTCTTTCATCTCTTCTTTTTCAGTCCAGTTTTCTTTTTCTTTTCTTGGGGTTTCTATCTCTGTACTCTCTCTTTTTCATTCCAGTTTTCTTCTTTTCCTTTTTTCTATGCTGGGTTTTGCTCCTTTCGATCAAGCGAAGAAGAGGAGGGTTATGATCCTTTATATCATTATGAGGATGATTATGTTGGGCTTGATGAGAATGAAATATGGGTAGACTTTTTATTTGATATATATATTTTCATGACGATTATGGGTGTTTTATGACTTTATTTGTGTTTGTTTAAGGCTAAGTACTTTATGAATTTTATTTGGGTGTTTCTATTAATTTTTCTTTATTATTTATTATTTTGTTATTATTTTTTATAATTAAAAATATTTAATATATTTGGCGGCCGCCATAACCCCGCCACGCCATCCGCCATAACCCTATGGTGGTATTTTGGCAATCCGCCATGACCTGCCATCCGCCATCGATAACATTGGTTTTACCTTCTTGCTTATATTGCATGTTTATACACTCGACTTTCAATTTTTTGTTCCAGTTTTGTGATATTGTTTAACTTCTGGTGTTTTGTTTATTTTGTTAAATTGCCATTTCTACCACTTCTGCTGTTTTCCTGGATTACTAACAATATTATCTCATTCATTGTAAAACATGTCGCATCTCACAACAGATTCTGTGTTCGTGTTATCTTCCTGCTTCTTTTCAACCACTGCTCTGCTTCTGGATACTCCAGTAAATATTGTCGAATAGATTTCCTCACAATACCCAGTCGTGTTTATCACTCCTATTGATTCTGATATGTTTGGCAGGCTTTCATTCCAAATGATCTCATTGTGTTTCCATTCCATTCATTTATTAACAGTTGTAATGGTGGACAGTTATTTGCTAAGGATTCTCTTGTTGTCTTGGTGTTGTAAATTTTTCCTATTCATTTTGAACTATACCTGAAATGGTGTTTGTTCCCATTCTTCCTCGATTAAGGTTTTATTCAGTTTTACATTATCATTTTGCTAGCTCACTAGAACTCAGGTTCCCATTCATTTGTTAGAATGGCTCTCTGATAGAGATAGATACACTGATACAGACTGATGAATATATTTGTCCTCTTGCAGCCTTCAATACTCCCCATACAAATTCTGAGGGTGGGGCAACTCGTCATTCTGAGTGTGCCCGGAGGTACTGCAATTTGTATAACAATCCACAATCTTACCTATTCTAATTCAAAGCTAGGCTATAAAACTTATTGCATTTTTCTGTGTATCCCTGAGAGAAAAGTTGAGAGAATTTTTGAAGTTAAAACGATCTACTTTCAGTTGTACTTTCCGTCACACTTTTCTCTTTCAATTATATATGCCAGAGTTCAGCACCATGGCTGGGAGACGGCTCCGGGATGCTATTAAGGATGCTCTGACAAGTGGAAATAACACTGGTTTTGGTGGGAATATACATGTAGTGATAGCTGGCTTGACAAACACTTATTCACAATATATTACAACTTTTGAGGAGTATGAGATACAGAGATACGAGGTCAGTTTAATTAATCAATCCGGTCTGTCGTATTCTGGTTTGGTCTAAATTAACCTGTAATAATAATCCCTTTGTTGTCCATCTCAGGGTGCCTCGACGTTGTATGGACCACATACCCTCAGTGGTTACATTCAAGAATTCAAGAAACTCGCTGCAGCACTTGTCAGTGGACAGCCAGCAGAACAGGGGCCACAGCCTCCAGACCTCCTCGACAAGCAAATAAGCTTTCTTACACCAGTTGTCATGGATGGAACTCCGCTTGGCATAAAGTTCGGGGATGTTTACAAAGATGTCCCAAAGAACAGCACCTTTAAACGGGGTGACAAGGTAACGGTAGTTTTCTGGTCAGCATGCCCTAGAAATGACCTCATGACAGAAGGTACATTTGCACTAGTGGAAATGCACCAAAGGGATGATTCATGGGTGCCCGTGTATGATGACGATGATTTCTGCCTCCGTTTCATTTGGTCGCGACCTGCTAAACTCAGCACCCGAAGCCATGCCACTATAGAATGGCGAATCCCAAAAACAGCGTCTCGAGGTGTGTACAGAATCAGCCATTTTGGTGCAGCAAAGCACCTCCTGGGATCGATCAAGCATTTTACAGGTTCTTCCACTGCCTTTGTGGTGGCTTGAGTTGAGTTGAGTGTTTTTACTTCCCATAACAGATTCTGCAAACTGTTGTTGTTTGTAAAATAATACTACTTCTAAAAAACAGATGTGATCTTTTGGGCTTCTGTACATATGCGGCTTTGTTTGTTTCTTGTTATTACCTTAAAGGAACTGGAACACCACCCGAGGCATCATCACATCAGCAAAGGCAATATTTTTATTGCACTTGTTAAATACAACATGGCCACTTTAGATTACCACCGATGATTGACGGTTTTTCATGGATATACATATTGCACACAATCCAATATATATTTTTTATAATTAATAATTCAAAATTATATATAAGTAAAAAGTATAAAAATTTAATATCACTTCCTCCGTTATTTAATAACTGTACCATTTCTGAATTTCACGCAATCCAATAAATATTTTTTAACTACTAATAACTCATATTTTATATAAGTAAAAATTAAAAAAAAAAAAAAATATTCTAAAATTACATGATTAGACGAATTTAACAAGATCTCACTTGACTATGTTTTATCTTACAGAACCATGTTAAAAAATTAATCAAAGTTACTCCATGAATAGTTGTTACTATGCAATTGGAGCAGATATATGAGAACAGAGGTAGTATAAAACTACGCAATGAAATGAATTTGATATCAACTTAGTTGACTATGTTTTATAGCACTCCCTCCGTGCCACTTATAGTGTCTCAAAACTTTTGAACACGGTATTTTATGTGGGAATAGTTAGTATTTAATGAAAGGGTAGATTGATGTTTAAAGTGGAGTTAAATGAGGAATTTATGTGATGTGATGATAATGAATTTAAATTTTTAATTAATTTATTTATATGTGATGTGATAGTTGTAAATTGAATTTATTAATGGTATTTATTTATTTATGTGATGTAATGGGGATAAGTATAGTGATTAATATTTAATTATTTCCTAAAATGGAATGTGACAAAAGTGTTGGGACGACAAAATTAAGAAAGTGAGAAATAAATAATGGATATGGAACGGATGGAGTATTATATAAGTATAACTATGCTAAAAATTTGAATTAAAGTTACTTAATGAATAATATTAACTATACAATGGTACCATTAAAAAGACAAAAACGGCGGAAGTACTTTTTATTTAAGCCAAGTTCAAACAAGATATACGGCTCAATTTTGAATTGAATTACTTCTTTCCAAGTCCAAGCAGAGCACCCTTATCAAGTCAAAAATGTCTCCTATACAATTAGCCATCTCCTACTTGGAAATGAGAGTCCAACACCACCAAATAAAGGGGGACAGAAAAATGAGTATGGACTTGAAATGTCGATCAAAATTCAAGATATTCACAAGTCCTTACGCTACAAGAGAGTTAAAAGAGCGATGATGACGACGACAACGACGGCCATACAAAACAAAACAGAGTCAATCCTCTCTACTTCTCCTAGGTTGATTAGGGAGTTTCCACATTCACATCTAAAAAGACTTGCTGGCTTTGCTGCTGCATTTAGTAGCAACAATTAAACGGCACAAAAGATCAGACAATGTCCACTTCCACCGAGTCTTCATCAACTCCATCAATGTCCACATTCTCATCATCACCTTTGTGCTGCAAACATACACATTAATGAGATGACATAGACAAATGTGACAATTTCTTGACAAAGAAAATAAGACAGGCATGATACATGATGTATACATGAACACAATACTCTGCAAACAAACCTGTGCATAAGCATTCGGAGGAATGGGAGGAAGAGGAGGAGGTGGAAACTGTAAAGGTTGGGTTTTCAAAGAAACTTCTGTCTCAACTCCAGTCCTACCAGCAGCATTAACTGCCTGAATCTTATTATCCATTTCAACTACTTCAACATCTTCATCCATTGCATGCGCAGCGATACCAGTCGGTGGCAGCATAGAGCCTGTCTCAGATACCTTGTAGTTGTACTGCAATTCAAAGATTACAAACAAAAATTAAGAGACTGCAGGCTCAAGATAAAATTTCAATTCTTCAATTGCAAACCAAAGATATGCAGCAGAGCAGCTAACTGAAACCCTAAAACCCGTTGCAAGACCCTCAACTTTGGGCAGTGGCAACCACAAGCTCATACCAATTTAAGGAAAGAATAAAAGGGGAAAAAAAACTTTGGTAATAACGGCCTTCTATTTACTTTTTGCAATTACTATTGAGAACTCATGTCTAGAAATGTTGAAAAACCAAGAAGAAAATGTTAAATTTTATTTTTAAAAATCTAATAAACATAAAACAGTTATGAACTTATGAATTATGATAGGTGTCACAAGAGGTTAATCCCAAAATATACTGGCAGCTATTCCCAAACTACAGAGCAGTCCAAACTAAACAAAATGCTGGAGCAACAACACAAACTTATTATTTCAAAGTTTGAAGAGTGAAAGCTTAAAAATGTATCAGGCAGAAAAGTGTCTGGACACCCAACAATAATTAAGCTCAAAAGAATTGATTAGAAATGAGAAAATGAGAAAATGTTCAAGTTCTATTGTAACCTTAATTGTTTCTCCTACAATATTTTGTTGCTATAATTTAGGGAAATAGTTTTAATCCATACCACAGTTTGCAACAAGCATGAAATATTGATTATTGGCTAGCATATGCAAAAACAAATATCCAATTATTCCCCCTCTAATTGATGAGGGAAAAAACCCCATGGTCCAACCAATTGGAAAATAATCAACAAATTTGACTTCAGATATAAGCAGTTTTCAGACGATAGTTGTCAGCAATTTTCTGGATTTGAAACTTGTATGGTTGAAAACTCGAAAAATATTTAAGCTCAAAAAAACAATCAAACACATGCTTTTTATAGGATAAATTATAGATAACTTTCTTTACAGGCCATCCCAAGTCCAAAAAACAATGGAAAAAATTTAATGAATACAATGAATAAGAATCAATACAAACTGTCTTAATACATTGGTTCCACAGAAATAAAATCCGACAGGCCAATTTAAATGTTTAAAACTCTGATTAATAAGAGAAAAAAGATCATAAGTAGCCTGTGTTTGCTTAGAAATAACAATGAGCCTCAGAGTATGATATTTTAAATCCTAATCTAAACCCTAGACTCATCTTAGCATAAAGAAGATTCATTGTGGTACATAGATGGGACATGAAAATTATACCCTAGTTCTCTATTTTACTTAGATGCTATCTGCTTAATTTTCAGTCATTTATTAAGGAATGACAATTTTTCTTTTTATGTGTTTGTTAAATAAAGCCAACAAAATAGACCTAAAGCAAGGCAAAACATATTGAAAATAATGATGGAACTACAGACAGTTTTTCCTATATCATCCAAAATAAATATTTCGAATACATTAAAGATCTGTAAATTTCAATTATAACATTTCAGTTGGTGAATCAGCTTGTGAGGACTCTAGTGAGACGATTTCATCAATCGCCATAATTCTTCTTAACGAGAACTGGATACATAGATACTATCGCTCCAATAAAGTGTTCTAGTTCCATTACTCTAAAAAGGAAACAGCAAATTTATTATAGACAGTAAAGGGGCACCTTGTCAACCGAGGCAATATCAACAGGCGTGCTTGTCCCTCTGTTAGACTTGTCTTCAGAACTGAAGAAACGATGCCCATTATATGCATCAACATCAGCTTCACCTTTCTTGCCACTGTACAGTTGATTACGATTCCCAAATTGTCGAGATGCTTTCTCCTGTCTAACTTTCCCACTCTCAGTCCTTCCCCCAACCACATTCACTGAAAGAATACCAAAAAACTTTACAGCTAAGAGACACACACATAAACCTTCACACATGGCACAAGATACCCAGGATATATGCCCACTTGTACAAGAATTAAACGACAATCTACAATGCAAAACCAATTAAGCATCCAAGAGATTCTCATCCACTCAACCGGGACAACCTGTATTAACTCTTGAGAATAACCATATTATATTCTAACCAAAAGAGATAATTGCACCAGAGTCAGATAAAGAAGTTTATCAGATAAATAACTAATCGCAGATAGCAGTAATCATATAAATGAAATTTATGTCACTTGAAAGGTAAACATGAGCTGTACTACATATATTAGATACTGCAAACAAAAGATGTAGCATAGATGCAAAACCTTTGTTTATATATAGAAAAATACAAAGGCAAACCCAAATTGTCTTAACATTCCACACAAACTCATCGTGAAAATATCAAAATAAAACCGATGAATTGGAGCAAACAAAAATTAAGGATCATGCTTTATAGTTCTTGGCTTGTATAGGTCAAAAACATCATCACAAGGATACATCAAGAAAGCTACAAGTGAACGTTCATGTGTTCACAAAATTGATATAGGAGCGACATGCATTGCACTTTAAATGCAGATTAAGTGGAATATACAACTCTGTAGCACCTTGATTTGATGCATCATATGCTTCGAAAAGCCGTGATCTTTTCCGGCGTGGAGAAGAGACTTGACCCTCATTCAAAGGGCTAATAGCATAAGCATCAGCCATATCATCACTCACAGAATTGATTTTGGAGTCATCTTCATGTCCTGGCACCGAGCCTGAAACATCTAAACCCAGGTGCTCCCCTAACTTCTGAAGTTGAGCATGAGACCTACAAAAGCCAAACACACGATCACAAAGGAACATAAAAGGGTATCATCACACCAAAAACATACCTCTTCAATTCTTCTTGTACTCGGCTGCGACGATTATACGCTTTTATGAACTTCTTAATTTTAGTAGTAAACCTGTAAAAATCAAGACCCAGAAACTGATTTAAATATTTAAAGAAGTTGAAACTGGAAAACTTGAGAAATCAAATTCTAGACAAAGGTGTGCGGTGGGGCCTCTCATCAAGACTGCAACAAAACAGTCATATCTTCTGAAAATCATTTTTGAAGAACTAATATGATATATATAAAATATATATATATATATATATATTGAAGAACAGTTATGGGATGTTGTTAATACTAGGATTAAAAAAACCAAAACAAACACACACACACACGGAGAGAGAGAGAGAGAGAGAGAGAGAGAGAGAGAGTTTAAAAGTTATAACGAGGTGAAAAAATAAAATAAGGTTATATAATTGCCAAACACCTCAGTAGAAAAAGCATTTAACATCCATCTACGATGTTTTATTTTAGCTCAACAAAGAAACCAACTTTCCATGATGTATCAAACCAAATTTGGTTATAGTCACAAACTTTAGTTAATATAAAGCACCTTTTCCCCTCCTCTTTTTCTTTAGAGAGTTGCATCTCAAGCTCACGAATTTTTGAAGTTAAAGAGTCCGCTTCCTTATCCCTATCCTCCAGATATATCTGTTCAGCAAGCCCAAAAATTGCCATTTAAAAATTCAGAGTCAAGCATTTTACTTTGCATTTGCAATACATCTTAAAGAGCACGCAATTCCTATTGATACGAGAGACAAGGGGTCACATATAAAGAGAACATGCTTGTGAAAACCGAACAGTTATCACAAATTGAAAACAGAGTCAAGTTCTACATTAACATACGGAAAATAAACCCATTTGCTTTTCCATATGAACCATGAGAGAAAAACACTACTTCTAAAGTTCCTATAGGGTAGTGCATCCTTTCATGCCCAGTGTCCACCCAACAGAAAATTGAGATGTGTTGTAGAGTAGAATAAGTTTTTCAAGTTTCACATAGAACACAACTCAATACAATCAAAGTGACACCAACAATTAGGATTCAATAAAAAAAATAAATAAATAAATTGTCATTAAATCAAAAATGATTTTTATTTGCTAACATTGCCCCTCCAGTTGAGGTTGAGGACCTTGGGCAAACTTCTCCAACTTAAAACAGTCAAGCACATGACTCATGACAACAAACATCACTCACAACTACCACCATCATCATTTTCTCTAGTTATAGAAGCACGAGGAACATCTTCAAAATACTCGAAGAGAAGATGACACAAGGAACACAACCGAATTTAACTTGACAGTAGATTTCATAGCTCTATTTTACAAGATAAAAATAATGAGTACTAAAAACGTCCTCAAATTGATTAATAACATCAGCAGCAATGGAAATTAGTAAACAGTGTAGAGTTATTCTTCAAAGTTCAAGGATACATTCATAACTGTTGGTTAGTTGCAACAAGCCGTGTGGATTCCAAAGTGCAAGTTGACTAGCTCGTCATACCCCCAAGTTCAATTTGAGGGAGAGCATAAACCAATTATAGTTTAATTAATAATTATAATATATTTTTACTATTTTTTTGTAAATAACTGATCATTTTTGATAATCCTAAGATTCTAGTTTAATTTGTTAAGATTTAGATTTTGTCCTCACCTCTATTCTTCGCAAAACTCGATAACTTGAGTTTTCAACTATTCAACTTACAGAAAGATACAAAAGGAAAAAAAGAAAGAGAAAAACATACATTTTTTGTTTCCATCGAGATGAAAAAATTTTGAGTTACCACAATAACGAAAGATTGAAGAAACAAAATCCAACCACCAAAGCCACAAACCAAATGAAACTAACCTCCAACTCCCGCTTGTGATTCTCCAGAGTCTTAATTTCTGAGTGCATCTCCCTCAGCTGGACATGATTCAACAACATAATGACAGACATGACAATAAGGAGGACTATCACAACACCAAGAAGGATAAATAGGTGTAAATCTCCCAGAAACTCTAGCAAAGCAGAAAGCCACATCAAATATAAATAAAACCTGCGCATCAATACGGATTCTGGTATCTGAGGATGTCCGTCGCCTATCTCTTAATTGATCATTACTCCCATCTGAGTTTTTTCCAGAATAATCAAGACTGTTGTCCACGTGATTTCCTTTTGTGTGATTTCTATCACTGCAAAATGAAATCAATTTGTAGAAGTGAATGGCTAGAAGAAAAGGCTAATCCTAGACCTTAGTGGCGTACAGAAGCCATCATACTAACACGTAAAAGACTGCCTCACCAGAAAATATGCAGCAATACCCAATGTTGTACTATTTCTAAGAATATCAAGTTTAGCATGCAATCCCAGGTGTTTTACATACTATGCCAGACAGAGAATATTTCTCAAATGTGAATGAAAAGGTGGTAAATTAAATGAATACAGGATTATGTTGTGGCAAATATAGAAACAAAATACAGAAGATATCTTAATACATCATATTAGCCACCATAGCAAGAGCTCTCCACATAATACAAAGCCAAATTACCCTACAATTAGAATCAAATAAATCAAATCAACTTGTATCGCACTTACATTCTTTTTCCAAGAGATCGAGGGCTCTCTACTGCAAATTATTGAAGCCAAAAGGAAGAGAAAAAAAACAGATGTAAAATATTTACAAAAATGCCATAGGCAAAACTGGATCCATCTGAAAAGAAGCACTGTGCGTACCTGGAGAAGAATGTCTTGCCTTCAGATCTCGTTTTCCAGGTGAGTCCTGCAATGGAGATCGCATCCTGTCAAGCCTTTCTCTCAAGTCTCTACTGCCCCGATGCTCCTGCCTTCCTGCAATGCAAAATATAAATCACACCTCCATATATTGTGCAAAATGTGTAATGAAGGCATATACACATGAAGAGATAGAACCAGCAAATACATAGCCTGAATTCAAGCTTACCATCACAGGGAACATATCAGTAACGTAATTATGAACAGTTTTAGTGCCTTCTTGCTGATTCCATTTGAGCCAATAGAACTTGGCTCTTCATGTAAAGATATAAAGATATACCATAATCTTCCTAGAATCATGGAAGCAACTCAAAGTATAGAAATCCTCTGTCCTTGTGTGATAAGAAAATAAAGCAATTGTGCAGATTTCTGCTCATGTCCATATGAAATAATAACTATGTCCTCCCATGCGCAATATATTGGCATCATTGAAATACACTTCCCAGCCAAGAAAACCCAGCGATCACGTTCCACATCCTTTCTAGGATTATATCAAATGAAGAAAATACCAACTGTTGACGAATATAAGCATGCCATGTAAAGTGGAAATAATACAATTCGATCATCCTTGAATTTTCATTCATAGGGAATCAGATGAGAGAAATACCACTTCTCTACAAACTGCAGAAATACCATGAAAACCTATTTCTGATTCCTCTTATAATAGAGCTGTTCAGAGATGAATTGTGATAAACCAAGAAGCCGAGAAAAGGATACCAAAAACAGCATAAAGATAAACCAGACAGCACAATCCATTCTGATAAGAGATGCTATGTAGGTACACTTTTATTGATTCATAAAACCCAAATGTGTAGTAGCTTGTGTTGAGAAGAATATCAATTCAAGGTCACATAAACCAAGCGATGTTTGAACATTACATTGAACATATAAGCAAGTGTAGCAACAATTAGTTGACAATAAGATGTGCTATCTAACAGATTCTGGTAAAATAAGGAACAACTTATCTATGCTATATAATAAGTTTTTTGAAGCAAAATATGCTTGTTCACCCAGCACAACCAAGGCTCCATATCATTATCTAGATGAAAGTTCCAATTCTTGTTCTTGCCTAGTTCATGGGCATTTCAGTATCAGGACCAAGGTCTCGCACAAAATGTCAACACAGATAATGATAGGATATATACCATGCACTACCATTGCTTCATGAATTCTACACGCAGCCAACAAAGCACATAGTTCACTAAATGCATCACATAGCCTATTCCAATTTAGGGAAACCTTAAAACATAGTCGCTGTTTTCTTATAGTCAGCCGCTCAAGAAAATGCACCCCTAGGAGATGGCCCAATGCTTGGAATCAAAATGTTATGATACATATACTGGTTAAGCTCAATTTCAATAAAAAATATTAGAGGTGGGCCTTCGGTGCGAGAGTGTGGCTGTCATAAAGATAAAAATGTCTACTTCCAGAGTCAAGACGAGGTATAGGCGAAAAATATTATCTTCATTCATCAAGAATGAAATCCACCGATTTCCCACATCTCATTGTCCCGTACGAGTACATAATAGCAGTATGTACCTTGCAGGGGGAGGAAGGGAATGGGAAAATAGATCAAAACACACTAATATCGCACAGTCCACAACAACGAACTGGAAAACAAAGAAGGCAATAGAAAAAATTCTAGACCCAATCGAATGCCTTTTAACCAGTGGATTTGGATATACCATTAAAGGAACGGCGGAGTTCGGCGTTGCCATGAGCAAAGTTGCAGTGCTGACGTGAGCAGCGGCCTCTTTGGTAGAGCAGACATAGCTTGGTTTTGTAAAGTTTCCTCTCCACCATCTTCTTGGGAATGATCGATCGGCTTCGTCGGTTCAATTCCAATCGTAACCAAGAATCGTCGGATTCAGAAGCAGAGACTTGCGGTGCTCGAAATTTCTATTAATATTCCAGAGTAGTTCATCCGGTTGTTTGGCTTTGGCACCCAAAGATATTTTATGGACCGCACTATCTAACACCAGCTAAATGGAATAATTGCAAAATACTACTATGCATCGTTTTTCTTTTTCTTTGTCATTTTTTTTATCCGTCCTATTTGAATTTTTTTTTGTCCCTATTAATCCACTTCATTTGTTAATTAAAATCAAATCCATTCTAAATTCACTAATCCAAGTCAATTAAAAAATTAATCAGAAATATTCCTAGAAATATCCATTTTCTTATAGTTTTGTCTGAATCCATCCTCTACAACCCTTGCAAATAATTGATTCAAACTGTTGTGATCCATGCATTAACTATAATCTACTTTTGTGCATTTTTATATTTTGTTCTTTTTTATTTCTACAGTCTACATTATATAGTCACAACTACAATTAAAATATTTCCAATGCATATCATATTCTCATGTCAAATATGAAAAAACCTAATTAGATGCATTGCATATTCTCATTATAGTGCATCAAACATTATGTTCAAAATTACATATTCCAATGGCGTCTTCCTTCAAAATAAAAATGAACATTTAACCATTGACACAACCAATAAGGGCTCAATGACAAACTAGTGGAGTCGCCATCCAAGCAAATAAGGAATTGGGTATGAAAATTGTGAATGTGAATGAGGCATTTTAGAGAGCGGATGAATTTGTGGAGCACTCAAATGTTGAAAGAAATGAAGTAGACAGAGATTAGAAACTTACTTACTTAGAGTTGATTATTATTTTTTTTTTGTATTATTGAAATGAAGTATCTTTTTCCAACGCCTTGATATGCCATCCGCATTCTAACATGATTGATTTGTTTCTTTTTTGTTTTGTTTTTTTAAGAAGTAAGGAGGTTGCGATTAGTAAAAGTGGTAATGAGTAAGATTTAGTGTCATTGGTTTGCCATCTATTTTTATTTTGAAAAAGGACGCTGATGAAATATTTAATTTCAAACACAATGTTTTATGATATTGTAATGAGAATATGTAATGTATATAATTAGGTTTCTTTATGTTTGATATAGGAATATGATATGCATTGAAAAAATCTTACTTGTAGTTATGACAATATAATGTAGACTGTAGAAATTTTTAAAAAAAAAACATAATATATAATGCACAAAGTAGAATATATTTAATGCAATGGTTAGGGGTGGGAATAGGCCGGGCCGCCCGACAGGGGCCTACGGCCTGGCCTATTTAAGGTCTGGCCTGGCCCGGCCTTTTTACGAAAGAGGCTAGGCTCTGATATTCTGAAAGGCATTTTTAACTAAATAGGCCTAGGTCCGGCCTCATAAAAAAGCCTATTTGGCCTATAAGGCCGGCCTGTTTAACTTTTTAATATAATTTTTTATAATTTAATAATATATTTATTGTTAATATTTATTAATTATTTATTTAATATTTAAATAGGCTCAAATAGATTTTTAAAAGGCTTAAAGCCTGGCCTATCTAAGTAAAAAGGCCAGGCTTAGGCCTATAAACAAGACATATCAAAGGCTATAGGCCAAGCTCAGGCCTTGATAAAATTAAAAAGGCCTAGGCCGTTCAAGGCCAAGCCTAGTCTGGCCTGGCCTATTTCCAGCCCTAGCAATGGTGACAATAGTTGTAGCCAATTATTTGCAAGGACTGTAGAGGACAGTTTCGGACAAAACGATAAGAAAATGGACGTTTTTGGCAATGATTAATCTCTAGTTGAGTTGGTTTAGTGAGTTTAGGACATATTTGGTTTTAATTAGCAAACGAAGCAGACTAATATGGGCCAAAATTCGAATATGATGGATCGGGCAAAAATGGCAAGAAAATGGACGTATTTGGCAATTATTCCCCAGCTAAATAAACGTCATCCTAGATTGTATTCCTAATGGAAAAAAGGTTAAATACGATCCGTTTTCTTTTCCAAAAATTCAAATCAGTCATTTTTTATTTTATTACCAAAACAGTCTGTTATAAATGTTATTTATGTCCAAATCAGTCAATTACTTACTAATTATGCCCTAATTGCTGACATGGCAAGAGTTTAAACTGACATGTGTGCATAATGTTAGTCATTTTTCTTTTATCTTTTGCCAATTCAGTCCTAAACTTTTATTTTGTTCCATTTAATCCTCTACCAAAATCAGTCATTTTTATATTAATTGGCCTCTAACATTTCAAATTATGTTATTTCAGGCCCATAACCTTAAATTTTTATTATTGTTAGTCTATTTATCAAATAAATGGCCAACATACTTCCGTAAATAAGATTAACAACAAACATCTTACATTGGGTTTTTCTGCCTTGTTACCGGGTCTCCCAAGCTCCGAGATTTTACGGATTCCCTCCAACCACCCGACCGCAACCGATGGTTCATTGGTTCTGGTTTCCTTCATCAACAATTAGCACAATCCTACTTTGTTGCCTTAGGACGTAGCAAGGTTTGAGTAAATAATTTAATTTTAATTTTTTTTGGTAATGATTTAGTTTTACTTTTGGAAGGTTATGGATGCAGGAAGTCTGGACAATAAAATTAAAGCTATTTTTTTAATATTTTTAATACTATTTGAATAATATTTTTACTATTTTTCAATAAAATCAAGGCTTCATGTATCCATTACCTTCCAAAAATTAAAATTAAATTATTTAGTCAAACAATGCTACGTCATAAGGTAAGAAACAAAGTAGGATTGTGCTGATTGTTGCTGAAGGAAACCAGAACCAATGAACCATCGGTTCCGGTCGGGTGGTTGGAGGGAGTCCATAAAATCCCAGAGCTTTGAATACCCGGTAACAAGCAGTCAAACACAATGTGTGAGGTTTGGTGTTTAATCTTATTTACGGAAATATGTTGGGCATTTATTTGATAAATAGACTAATAATAATAAAAATTTAAGGTTCTGGGCCAGAAATGAAATAATTTGAAAGGTTTGAGGCCAATTAATATAAAAATGACTGATTTAGGTAGAGGACTAAATGGAAACAAAACAAAAGTTTAGGACTGAATTGACAAAAGATAAAAGAAAAAGGACTAATATTATGCCCATGTGTTAGATTTAAATTTAAATCCTTGTAACGTCAGCAATTAGGACCTAATTAGTGAATAGTGGACTAATTTGGACATAATTAGTATTTGTAGCGGACTGTTTTGATAATAAAATAGAAAAATGACTAATTTGAATTTTTGAAAAAAAAAAATAAAATAGACCAAATCAACATTTTTCCCTATTCCTAATATACCCCATATATATAGGGAAAAAAAAAACCCTCAAAAGCCGGTATTTAAATATTCATATTTCTAAACCTACCCAACCAAATTACTAAATTCACACATTGTATAAACTATATAAATCTAATATAACCTTTACATTCTTTATTCTCTTTTCTATTGTCCTCTCCATTTAAACCCTAACATTTTTCTTAAAATACCACTCAATTCCAAGTTAAATTAGTGGAAAAGCGCATTAAAGTGTTTTACAAATGAATATATGCAGAATGTCGGATGAGAAATTGCCATTAGAAGTCATGGTAAGCACCTTAAAATTTGAATTTTTCGGTCTTGTTCGCGTCGTGTTCAGGAATGTTTTTTCTGAAAAGATGTATCGTGTTCAAAAAAATATCCTGAACGCATATGCTACGTTTAATTTTTGGAAAAAAAGGTAAAAACGTCCTTTATCTTTCCAAAAATTTCAAATCCGTCATTTTTCTATTTTATTATCGATTTAGTCCGCTACAAATGCTAATTATGTTCAAATCAGTCCTTTTTTCACTAATTATATTCTAATTGCTGACGTGGCAATGGTTTTAATTTAAACCTGACACGTGTGCATAATATTAGTCCTTTTTCTTTTATCTTTTGCCAATTCAGTCCTAAACTTTTATTTTGTTCTATTTAGTCCTCTACCCCAATCACTCATTTTTATATTAATTGGCCTCAAACCTTTCAAATTATTTCATTTTAGGCACAGAGCCTTAAATTTTTTATTATTACTAATCCATTTATCAAATAAATGCACAACATACTTTCATAAATAAAATTAAACACCAAATCTCATATATTGGGTTCGACTGCTTTGTTATCGGGTCTTTCAAGTACCGGAATTTTACGGACTCTCTCTAATAACCACTCGACCGCAACCGATTGTTCATTGGTTTTGGTTTCCTTCAGTAACAATCAACAGAATCTTACTTTGCGTCCTACCTTAGGATGTAGCAATATTTAAAAGTAAATGATTTAACTTGAATTTTTGGAAGGTTATGGATACAGGAAGCCTTGGTTTTATTGAAAAATATTAATATTATTAAAAATATTAAAAAAATAGCCTGAATTTTATTGTCCACAAAGTATGATTGTGCTGATTGTTGCTGAAGGAAAGCAGAACCAATGAACCATCGTTGCGGTCGGGTGGTTAGAGAGAGTCCGTAAAATTCGGAACTTCAAAGACCCGGTAACAAGGCGGTCAAACCCAATGTATGAGGTTTGGTATTTAATTTTATTTACGGAAGTATGTTGGGCATTTATTTGATAAATGTATTAGTAATAATAAAAAATTTAAGGTTCTGGGCCTAAAATGAAATAATTTGAAAGGTTTGAGGCCAATTAATATAAAAATGAGTGATTGGGGTAGAGGACTAAATAGAACAAAATAAAAGTTTAGGACTGAATTGGCAAAAGATAAAAGAAAAAGGACTAATATTATGCACACGTGTCAGGTTTAAATTAAAACCCTTGCCACGTCAACAATTAGAATATAATTAGTGAAAAAAGGACTGATTTGAACATAATTAGCATTTGTAGCGGACTAAATCGGTAATAAAATAGAAAAAGGACGGATTTGAAATTTTTGGAAAGATAAAGGACGTTTTTACCTTTTTTTCCTTTAATTTTTTCTAAATAGCAATTTTTTGTTCGAATATTTTTTTGAACACATCTGTGACAATATTAAAATTTTGTTCATATTGTAGGGACATCTATCAATAACTATAAAATGGAGCGCAACTTTGAAAATTCAATTGGAAATAAGATAAGCTAAGTTACTAAAACGGATTACATGGATACTTTTATAACGTATGCTTGGTTCTACTCGTTGGAAATGAGACACTTGGTTGTCCGCACTTACAATGTCGCGTTGGTGGCATTATCACCTAAAATGAACATGACGTACCTCCCTTTATTCACCGCGCCTGATGTGTTCCCGAATGTCCGTTAAAAATTATGCTGAACTGAAACACCATGTTCAGGAAAAAAAAAAAGACTGAACAGGGAAGGTTGTTTGGTCATTTCTAAACATGTGGCATCTGTTTAGTTAAAAACTTCGAACACAGTGCATATGTTTGGGAAATATTTTCGAACATATAGGTACATTCAATAAAGAATTATTGGTATGTATTTAGTAAACTCTTGGTGTTAGGATAGTAAATAAGGGCGGGTCGGTACAGTATACCGAAAATTTATCTCCATACTATATAGTATACCAAAATTGACGGTGTGAAAATTTTCATACCGATGCCTTACTGAAACCTCTGTTATGCCAAAGATCGGTATACCGAAGATTTCGGTATGAAATATTTTCATACCGATTTTTCAGTACATTCGGTATATACTGACATTCCGAACATTCGACACATACTGACATACCCATATATAAGGCTAAATGTGTAAATTTATGAAAATGTGTATATTTTCGGTAAGTTCAGTATATAACGATATACCGAACCTTCGGTACATACTGATACACCGGTATCGCGGTATATACCAAAGTTCGGTACGGTAATGGAATACCGCGGTATCAAGAAATCTATACCGTTATACGTCATACCAAAAATTTCGACATTTTCAGTAGGAATGTGCGGTATGTGGTATATTCAGTATTTTTACCCTGTCCAGTAGTAAATGTTTGTTTATTTTTAATAAATAACAAAATGGCATAATAGTAAATGCCTATGGTGTGTATTAGTAATATGATACTCCCTCTGTCCCAATTGAAATGTCTTACTTACTATTTTTGGATGTCCCATCAGAAATATCTTCTTTTTATAAATAGAAATAAATTTCCCCTCCAACAACTATGTGGACCCCATCATATACTCACAAATTAACTCTACCTTAATTCTCGTGCCCAACAGTAACAGGACGTTACTAATGGGATGGAGGGAGTACATTTTTTAATTTGGCGGTGGTGTGTATTAAGTAAATAGTGTGTGTTTAACAGGATTATGGTGTGTAGATAGTCAGTCTATTTATAGGCAACTATTTTTTAAGGGACTTCGCTATTCACACTCTTCAATTTCGTAACATTACCCCACCCCATTTTTACACTATTTAAAGTGCCCTTAACCTAAAAAAGGAAAAAAAAATCGAATACTCCCCAATTTACTACATACATCCAAAAACCCAAAACCCTAACTCTCCCCTTCCACCCAAAACAATAAACCCTTAAAAAAAGCCCAACCTCATAAAAAATTATTGAATAGATGATATAATTAGCACACAAATTAAAGGAGAAGTGGTATAGAACTAGTACCTAACAAATGGAAGAAGAAATATCTCATTGGGATGGAGAGGTAAGTGTTTTAAATTTCTGGAAAATCCACTTTTTCACAGTTGTTCGTCTGTATGCATAACACGATGAGGGGTCGATCGAGCCGAACGCATAGAGTGGCGCGCGGCCGACGCACCAAAAAAGATGTGCGACTAGGGCGGCCGTATGCACCGTGTACGTACGGATATGGGCGTTGGGCGTCAAGGAGGACGTACGAACAGGGAAACCACACGGCCTTCACAGTGTGCGGTCGAGGTGGCTGAACAGGTACCAGTTTTGTTTTTCTTTAATTTCAATGTCATTAAATACAGACTTCACCTTCATTTGAGACGAAATGGAGTGCTACATCATGCACTGAAAATCCTATTGGGAACGAGTTGAGCATAGATGTGATTGATATTGATTACTAGGGATGGCAATCAGACCCGGTCAACCCGAGAACCGACCCGGACCCAACCCGTTTAACTCGGTTCGGGTCCACCTTTTCGGGTCTCGGTTCGGGTCCAGGTGAATTTTTCGCGGGTTGGGTCGGGTCTTGGGTTTAGGGATAGACCCAGACCCGACCCGACCCGATTAGGAATGAGTAGGAAACTGGGAACCCTAATATTTTTACTCCATTCAATTTTGACACAAAATCTGCGCAGCCAGCCTCCCCCCCCAATTCCCAAATCCCAATCGACACTCACAGTCTAGTCCGACCACCACTCCGATCTCCCCCACCACTCCGGTCGTCCGGCTCCGCCTCGCCGGTCCCGTGTGTCTGATGGCGTCGCCCTCCCTCTCCCCCTCGTCGCGAGCTTCGTTCTTCTAGTTGCTCACCGGTCCCGCGTGTCTCTGCTCACCGTTTGTATTCATCTTCCCGTCGTCGTTCTACGTCTACAGCTCGGTGCTCCGTTCCCACGTGTCTACTGGAAACTCTTGTGTGAGGGTCGGGCATTGGAAAAGGAAGAAGAAGTGTGTGACGGTTCAGGAAACTCTTGTGTTTTGATCGGTAAATATCATCACTTTTCCTTTTCGATTTCCCTTGTTTTGCTGTTTGGGAATGGAGGATTGGGTGTATATCTGAGTGTATGTATTTTTGGCTAACTGGATAGGTTTGCATTTGGGAACTTTGATTTATCCTGCTAGCTTAATTTGATTTTCGAATGCCATAATAGCAGCTGCAGAAAAAATTCATCAATAGAAATAGATTTAGAGATGTAGACTTTCTTGCCGAGTCACAACCAAAATTTCAGCATAGCAGAACAGGAGCATCCAATAAAACTGGTTGTATTTCCATATACTGCATGTGTTTGTAGCATAACAGGAAAAACGACTATAGCAACCTTTATAACAGTGTAAGGCAGTAAAATGAATCGAACAGCAAGAAGTTCCCAAACAGATGGTTTTTCAGCTCCCTTAATCTACAGATCAAGATCCTTGCTAAGCTCTTCCTCCATTTTCCTGAAAAAATAGTACACAACACATTTATTACATGTCACACTGCAAGCTATAAATACCAATTGTCTAGATAAACCACAGGAGGAGAAAACCATATATTTATAAGCCAAAACCAGAAAATTAAAGGACAACACTTTGCTGAATGCATGGATTGAGGGTCAACTAAAGATGTGGTAAATCATACTTGTTTATCTGCTTGTTCCCCTTTTTCTTATTTGTAACTCCCCCAGTGCGTTCCAGTTCCAATGCCTTTAGCTTGTTTTTGTAAGATGGAGTCTTTTTCACCATATCAATTGCCTGAATGACAAAACCAGATCAATTTGAACATTTGCTGCTTGCTGAGTAAATATAATTCAGACTGAAATAGATGTTTATTGTTCTGAAATTCCTAGTTTGTTTGAATTATTAGATTGTGCTTGCAAGCTTTTTTTTAACTCTATTAGATGGAATTAATTATTTAATCAGTGCCTGCAAGCTTTGTTTTTGTTTATTCTTAGACTATGCTTATTGTTCTGAAATGCCTGTTGATTTGTTGACAAATAAGCATTATTGATTTGTTGTGATTTGTAGAAGTATCAGAAGTATTATTGATTTGTTGATGCTAGTTTGTTTGAATTATTTATAGATGGAATCCAAAGAAGGGAACAATGCTAATTCTGTCCCTTCAGTCGAGAGTATTCAAGGAAGCATGAATGTGACTGTGGACACGACTATGAACTCAGAAGAAAACACTGAAGATGATAACTCCAAGGAGGGAAAGAGGAAAAGAACATCAAAATGGTGGGATTACTACAAATTGTTGACTGTGAATGGTGTTCAATTTGCGGAATGCATTTATTGCAAAGCACAACTCAAGGCACCGGGCACTTTTGGGACATCAAATTTGAAGAAGCATTATGAACAAGTGTGTAAAAGGCGCCCAAGGAAAACAGACATTCGACAAAGTTTGCTCATGGGAAATAAGAAAGCTGGTGGATCTCAAACTTTGGAAGTTGGTATGTTTAGTCAAGATGATTCAAGACATGAGCTTGCATCGATGGTCATGTTACATGATTATCCTTTGTCTATGGTTGACCATATTGGCTTTCGAAGATTTGTTACTACACTTCAGCCATGTTTTACCATGATCACCAGAAATACTTTGAAAAAGGACATCTTTAAGATTTATGATGCCCAAAAAGCGAAGTGTTATGAGACACTGGACAATCTTAATTGTCGAATTGCCATAACTACTGACATGTGGACATCGAGCAACAACAAAAAAGGATTCATGGCAATTACAGGGCATTTTATTGATGATTCTTGGAAATTGAAGAGCATTATCTTGAGGTATAAATTCTAAAAATTATTTACAATATATTTCAATTTTAACTATGTGTTATTGAAGTACTTTAATAAATTCTATCCTTTGAATTTTTTTTATAGGTTTATCTATGTACCTGCTCCTCATACCGCTGAAGCATTATCCAATGTGTTTGTTGAGTCATTGATGGATTGGAATATGGATAGAAAATTATCAACAATTACTGTTGATAATTGCACTACCAATGATTCAATGATCAATCATATTTTGAGAAAGCTTTCTTCAAGAGATATGCTATTGGATGGAAAGGTACTTCATATGCGTTGCTCTGCTCATATATTAAATTTGATTGTTAGAGATGGAATGGATATCATTGCCACTGTCATAGATAATGTGCGTGATAGTGTTCTTTTTTGGACTGCCTCACCTGCTAGAATTGAAAAATTTGAGGAAACTGCTCGACAATTGCATGTTGATTGCACTAGGAAGTTGGTTTTGGATTGTAAAACTCGATGGAACTCTACTTATTTGATGTTGGAGACGGCCATAGTTTATAGAAGAGTGTTCACGAGGCTTAAGTGTCGAGAAAAATCTTATAGTTTTGAAATAACTGATAAGAATTGGGATGATGCAGTTGAAATATGTGACAAGTTGAAAATCTTTTATCTAGTAACTGAGAAGTTTTCTGGAACACTTTACCCTACATCTAATTTTTATTTTGCAAATGTTTGTGAGATTAAAACAAAGTTAGATGCATGGGTATCTAGTGATAGTGAGATTGTCCAAAAAATGGCTTCAAAGATGATGGCGAAATATGATAAATATTGAACTGATTGTCACATTATGTTGGGGGTGGCTGCTGTTTTGGATCCAATGTATAAATTGAAGTTGGTAGAGTTTTACTTCAATCTTATTTATGGTGATAGAGCTGCTGGAAAAGTTGAACAAGTTCGAAAAAATTGTCAGGAGTTGTTGAATGACTATGAGTCTAGGTCTTTGTTGGATGATAATTCATTGGCTATTATTGGTTCTTTGGATATTGGAGGTACATCTCAAAGCAAGTCTACAGCTGATGAGGCATATGATCTTGATCCTCTAAATAAGTTTGATCAGTTTATATCAAGCAGCTCTTCTGGGATATCTACAATGTCAGAGCTTGATATATATTTAGAGGAAAGTGTGTTGCCAAGAACAACACAGTTTGATATATTGGGTTGGTGGAAAACTAATGGAGTTATCATTTTCTTCAAAAAATGGCAAAGGATATATTGGCCATTCCTGTGTCAACAGTTGCATCTGAGGCAACTTTTAGTAACAGTGGAAGAATTATTAGCCCTCATCGTAGTAGGCTTAATCCTTCTACTTTGGAGGCATTAGTTTGTGGTCGGCGTTGGTTTTGGAATGAAGTAAATGGTAAGTTATTTATTATATATTTATACTTTTATTTATAATAGTTTACGACTTTGTTCACTGTTTTGATATTATTTTTCTATTTATTCAATAGGTGGTGAGTCCGGTGACTCGAAGGAGTGTCCTACCATTGTTGATGAAGAAGATGATGAATGAAAATGCAAGCAAGGTAACAAATGAAAGTTTATGCTAATACTCATTTACTTGAATGGTTTCTAGAATTTATTGATATTGTTACATGCTTTGATATTTAAAAATTCAAGTTCTTGTCTCAGTTGGAGAAATGGATGAATGGATGGTTGAAGAAATCTCAAGTTTGTTGCAAACCTTGGAGAAAATTAAATTTGCTTGAATCTATTTGGATGTTGAGTGTAATGGTTTAAATGATGTAATGGAGTTTTCATGTTGGATTTCCTCATTTGTATGATCTATTTGCTGCTGACTGTTGTTCAGTTTGAGAACAAATGTATGATCTATTTGCACTGCATTTTAAATTTGCTACCCCTTGAATTGTCTGCTTGTTAAGTTTTTCAGGAATCAGGAGTTGTAATACTCCTTGCTGCTGTTCAGACTTCAGATTGCATGATTTTAATGGAGTTGTTGTAACACTCCTTGCTGCTGTTCAGATTACATGATTTTTTAGGGAGTTGCTGTAACACTCCTTGTTGCTGCTGCTGTTAAGTTTTTTTTATTTTATTTTTTTATTTTTATAAAATTTAATCGGGTCCGGGTCGGGTTGAATTGGGTTGGGTCTGCTTTGTTGGCTTGTTAATCCTTTCGGGTCCATGGGTCCACGGGTCTGGGTCCGGGTCCTTCTCGGTTCGGTTCTGCTCGGGTCTAAAGAGTATTAACTCGGGTCTGGGTCGGTTCTTGGGTCTAAAAAATTACCTCGGTTCGGTTCCTGGGTCTGGCTGGACCCGACCCAGACCCGACCCATTGCCATCCATATTGATTACACATAGTTGTTCACGACATATGATTACTTTCTTCAAAGGAAGCAATATCAGAATAGAGTTCGGAATGTAGCGAAAAAAAATTAAATGGTGGTAATTTTGAAGATGTCAGATGCATGTGGGGGGTACAAGGAAAAGGGTATGTTTATATTGGGTGTGAGTGGGATGGTGAGTATCGTGAATGGAAAGGGAGACTAAATCATACTTACCGATTGCCGAAGGTAGTACTATATGTGATAGCGAGAAAAGGGAAGGTCGTCTGTAAGAGGGAAGGGGAAACTAAAAAATGTGGGTGCCCGTTTGAGCTAAAGGTTACAATGGTGACCATTTCTGGATAGTGGAAAATGGAGGTCTGGAAGGCATTCCACAATCATTCTGTTGCAAATTATTTTGAGGGGCATGCATACATGCAGCGATTGACACCGGATGAGGTGGTATGTGGTAGCCAGTTCAGTAATGACTGTGAAGCCCAGAACTTGTTGGAGCAACTGAAGGAAAAGTTCCCCGATAAAGTGTCATCCTTGAAAACGATATACAACGCCCGACAGAAACACCGAGTTAATGATAGAGATGGCCGTTCCCAGATGCAGTATCTATTAGTAAAGTTAAATTAGTACAAGGATTAAAGTCATCACCGCAGGTACGAATCAACTAGTGAAGTGCGAGATTTATTCTTTGCGCATCCTAGTAGCATTGAGTTGTTACGTGCATTTTCACATATGATGTTGATGGACTACACGTATAAGACTAATAGGTACAGATTTTATTTGATGAAGATAGTGGGTGTGACCTTTACTGGTATGATGTTTTGTGTTGCTTGTGCCTATCTGGAGACTGAGAATGAGGATAATTACATATGGGCATGTGAGACATTGCGGACGTTGATGGATGCAAAATGTTTGCCATTGGTAATATTGATTGAGTATGTTTTTACTGGTTGTCAAGATAATAGATCAATGCAAATACATTGTTAGTACGTTGTCCAGACAACTAGCGAACAATCAAATAGACACACTACAGGGAGAAAAAACGTAAACAAATCAAGAACACAAAGAGATTTGGTGACCCAGTTCGGATTATCCAGTCCTACATCTGGGAATCCAAATCTAGGCATATTCACTATCTTCCAAGGCTAACAGAAATCCCTCTGTTACAACCTCTCACACTCTTTCACAACAAGACTCTAACTGTCTAGAATAACCCTTTCGACAAAATAAATTGCTGTGTCACCGCAGTCACAATATCTTCATGACAACTGCCGCTCCTAATACTAGGTGTAGCATATTTCCACCTTGGAGCTAGCTATTTTCTTAGACGCTTAAGAACAAACAAAACCAATAGTCACTAGGGAATTAATCACTCCTCTTCAATGCCTCCTTTTCTTCCTTCAATCACTCTTCTCTATTTTTCTTCCCAGATTTTCTCTCAATGTGTATTCTCCATGTATTCGGCATTTTTTCTTGTCTCCCTAGATATTATCTAAAATGTGATACGGAGGAATAACCCATAGGGAATTAATTCAGTTGATTATAGGAAATTAGAATCTTCTAGGAAAATGCCCAAAAAGGACAATACATCTGTCCTTTTGTCCTTTTCCAGCAGCTCGGATCGTTGTTGAAGGGTTGTGTCAACATCTGCTTAACAACGAACATCGCCAAAATAGTCAAAATGATTCTCTACAAAATCTATTACAACAAACATGCCACAATCAGCAGTTCTTTTTGTCTTTCAGCTCCCAACAGTCGGATATTTTTCAGTTATCTTAACAGCACCAACACAATGTCGATCCTCTTCACAATTTTATTCAAATTTGGACCTAACAAGGACTATTCTTTTTTTCTTTTTTTTTGGTTTGTTTTCAATAAATGTTACAGATTACATTATGCTTTAGATTTTTTTATTTTTTTTAAAAATTCAACTTAACTGATTAATAACTTGTCTTTGGTGAATGTTAAAGAGGGGTGAGGGGTTGAGACTCACCTCCAACAACTCAATATGGATGCTTGGCAAGAAATCTGGATGCATTCATGGGCTCGATACCCCAACCTCCCTTTATAGTTGAACTACATATAATGTCATTTTAAATATTAATATATTTAAACCAAACAAAGGAGTTCATGAATTCATAGCATTTCAAATGAAAAAAAACTCATATCGTTCCATAATTTAAAATTTTTTTCGAAACAATCCCATAAATATCGAATTAGACGAATCCGTCCAATAACTATCATAATTTTCGCCAAACCCGTCCATGAACCCAATTTTTTTGCTAATCATCTAATTCGATATTTGTGGGATGGTTTTGGAAATTGAAAAAAGTTATGGAACTAAATGAGTTTTTTTCCCATTTCAAATCATAATATTTTCAATCCATTCATTCCTCACCACAGGCCACATCTGTCTTCCTGCACCGTATTTATGAAGAAACCCTAACCCTAACCCCCGGTTAGGACCATAGATCCCGGAATATTCCGCTGCTATGTTTCCCAGACTTAAACTCCACCTCAATTGCCCCGTGTGACCGTATCTATATATAAATTCACAGTAAAAGCCCCAATCTACCTTTCCTGCTTCACTTTCCTCCATTAATTTTCAATTCAATACAAATAAAAACGGTGTGCTTCTGCTTCCTGGTGGATCAGATGCGGAAGGTGCGGCAGAGCAAGCCCGCCGCCGGAATATGCTCGCGATGCGGCAGCGGAGCCAGGGTGGCGGACATGAAGAAGGCGACGAGGTTCTACTACGTGCCATTCTATTGGAAGAACTGGAGGGCGATTATTTGCACTTTCTGTGGCGCCATTCTCAGGTCTTATCGGTAACTTTTCACAGGAGACGTTTCTGAATTCCGGCAGTGGCGGTGCTGAGAGTCATGGTAGAGTTTAGTTTAGGGTTTTTTATTTTTTGCACGTGATGAAGGAAGATGCTCGTGATTAAGTGATTTTATTTATTTATTTATTGCTTAATTTTATTTTATTTACCTAATGCGAGTATGTTTTGAATTAGTAGTGCATTAATTTAATAATATGTTAATTGGGTGCGGTTTTGGTGCGATCAAAAAATTCGCAGCACATCAAGGCACCAAACTCAACCGTTCATTTAAAATCCAACGGTTCAAGATGTAAAAGGGTAAAATTATCCAAAAATGTATAACGGTCAAGTCGCTGAAATATACGTAGGTTGCTATCGCTATAAATATTGTCACTGAAACACACACAGCTCGTCGCTGAAATATGTTAAACCAAAGAATTAAAGTTTCAATGTTGTGAAGTCGCTGAAATGAACATTATCAAGGCGCTGAAAAATACTATAGCATGTCGCTGAGATATACTATATTGCGTCGCTGAAACACATACAGCTCGTTGCTGAAATATGTTAAACCAAAGAATTAAAGTATCAACGTTATGAAGTCGCTAAAATGAACATTATCAAGTCGCTAAAAAATACTATTGCATGTCGCTGAAATATACTATATTGCGTCGCTGAAATATACTTGACTTCGTTACTTAAAATATATTAAACCAAAGAATTGAGGATCCAACTTTTATGAAGTCGCTGAAATGCATAATATCAAGTCTCTAAAGAATACAATAGCTTGTCGCTGAAATATACTATATTGCGTCGTTGAAATATACTATACTAAGTCGCTGAAAATATATGGAAGGCGCGCTGAAAACAATATGCATGTCGCTGAAAACAATATATTAATTAACAAATCGTTGAAAAGTACACGCGTCGCTTAAATGTACTAAAGTATATTTTGGAGTAATATAGCAAAATTACCTTTTTACCATTCCAGTTCATCTCAACCGTTGATTTTAAAACTTAATCAACATGTAGAAATCCCCGCAGTACATCGTCAAAAACGTTGGTCGCACCCTAACGTACGCGATGTTTTTTTTTTTTTTTTAGGGATAAGGTATATTATTATATCAATGTCAAAACAAGTTTCAAACGTTACACATCATAAGCCGCACAAGCTAAACTGGAGCGTTGAAGCCACACCATCAGGATAACATAAATTTAAAAGAGCTCCATCAAGCCTTCCGTTCTCCTTCTGCTTCCGAATTTATAGCATGCTTATTATGAGCACCAAGCCAATCAATAGTAGATCTTCAATCCAATCTGTTTATCACTGTTATTCATTCACCAAAACCAAAGTAGCATCCTTCATATGGCAGTGTTGTAGCAGCCCTTACCGTTTCCTAAAGCCCATTTTCCTTACCAAGTCTGTATCTAGTCTCACCAAACACAACCAATTTCTTTCAATATTGATTACATCAAGCCAGACCGACCTCTTCAAAGCTGTAGTGTATTTAACTACAAGAAAATCTTCCACAGGCGACGACGGTGGGCGACGACATAATTTTTTGTCGCCCCGAGGCGAGGAATTAGGCGACGAATTGTCAATTTTTTTCCAGATTTAGCGAGGAACGAGGCGAGGAATTCTTTTTTTGTCGCCTAGGGAGCGAGGGGCTGGGCGAGGACATTTGTTCGTCGCCATAGGGCGAGGAGACGGGCGACGGTAGTTGTTCCTCGCCCTCGGTTGGAATAAAATAAGCCCTAGCTAAAGCATCCCGCGCTGTATTGCACACGCACGACTCCCTCCCTCTCTTCCCTCTAAAGCGAACCAGTCGCACCAAGGACTCAAGCCCTCGACCACCGGCGGTTCCTACTACCGGCGACGAACGGCCAAGTTGCCCTCCTTATCTTCGTCTCGAGGTAACTTTTCGATACCTTCTTCTTGCTCTAAACTTGTCAAATACACCATGCCGTTAGGATTCCTGATTTTACTCAGGGTTTTGGATGGTTGCATTGTCAGATTTGTGTTGATTGAACATGCTTGGCACCCACTGTTCCCCTCTGTTGTTCTGCCGGTTTTCCATTCCTCTGTGATTTAATTCATCTCTGAGTGATCTTCTGTTGAGTTATTACATTGGTGAATGGTAATGGTTCAGAAAGTAGAAAATCATTTATTCATCTGGTTTCTTGCTTTTTCTTGTCACCATTGGCGTTTTCACTCTCGTTATACTTGCTGTAAGTTTCATATTCTCTCTGTTTTTGTTTCATGTTGCCTCTCTCACTGGAGCTCCTTTTTTGTTTTATTCATGTTGCTTTAGGATGGAGTTTCGGTTTAGGGAGATTTCTTCTTTTATTTAACAAAGGTGCTCCTTTTTGTTGTTTTATTCATTGATACTCAACCCGGAATTATTTATTTAAGTTTTTGACTCCAGAAACTATTGGTAGCTCTGAAACATGTTCTTGGGACAGATTTCAAAAGAGGTTTATTTCCTCTCATTGATACACTTTTGGATGAGAGGTATTCCTTATGGCAAACAGTTTCTAGCTACATTTTGGTGATTAAATTTACACGATGCCCCTCTCTATGGCAGGGTTATGAAATAATTTACTGTTTTTGTTGTGATTTCCTTTGTTAATCTAAAAGTGTGGTAATAATCTGAGGTGTAAATCCATGCAAAGACTTGCAAGTTTTGAGTTGTAGATTTTTTTGTCCTGTAGGTTGTCAAGCCTTTTAAGGTGTATACTTGTAATTTAGGTTAGATTGTATGAGTTGAAGCTCACTTGGAAGTTGCTTGTCACAGGGAGGAGATACCTGCCAGCATGCCCATTAATTATTAGCATTTTTCGCAATTTTTCAATTTTGGTAGTACCATAGTTGTACCATGGTTGTAGGATGTTGATGTTAGAGATTACTCATATTGGTTTCCATATCCATATCATGAAGGGTTTGTGGAACTTGGTTTTGGAATTTGAAATTTAAGTAGAGTCCTCGTATTGTGATCTGTATCTGATGAGCAAAATATTTTACCTTGGTCGATAGCTGAATGTAACCTTTAAGTTTTACTTATATTGTGCATGTGGGAAAAATTTGTTGGCAGCAATCTTTGTAAATTGTTCATTAATCCACAAAATAATTATCAATGGCACAAAGGCTGTCTCAAGCTGGGCGCAGCATGGCATGCAGTATCAAATTATGTCTCACATATCTAAAAGTATAAAAATATCTATATTTTATATAAATTAAGATAATAATAATAATAATAATCTGAAATATTCAAATATAACAATCGAATTCGAAACTTTTATGATGTCTTAACGTTCACCATTTTCACTTTTCTGGTGATATTGTCATTTGATTATATGTTGTTGTTTTGTCCTTCATATCCCTGTTCATGAAGTTGATATTTGAACTGCATCAGGGTTATTGTTGGCACTGGCCAAGCATGCTTTGAGACATTGAGGCCTTTGGCCTATAGTCTTTTGGCTGAGATTGTTCATCATGTGAGAGGAGATCTTACTCTGTCTCAGGTAATCCAAATTTGTCCGAGTGTGTTCGCAGGAGCTTTGGAATGGAAGTATTTAGCTTATTAAGTTATTTCGCTTGTGTCTTTTTGAGTTATAACAGAGCACTTACTATTTATTTATTGATATTTCCATGGAAAACAATGATCACCCTGGATGTATTCACCCTACTTTTGGCTTGAGTCCTATTTTTTTTTATTATCACTAACTTTTCTTCTATGTGATTGAAATTTCAGTTGTCACGGATTATTTACCTGTTCTCAAGCTAACATGCATGATTCTTCATTGTCGTTGAGCATACATACCACTTGTGCTCGCTTGATGTTGAACCTGGTATATGCTTAATAAAAAATAAATTGTTTGGTTTTTAACATACTTATGCATTTTTGGCACGATGCATTCTGATTTTTATGCATTTACTAACTTCAAGGTGGAGCCAATATTCGAGAAAGGAATTGATCAGGCATCAATGGATGAGGCTCGGATTTTGTTAGTGTGTCTCTACGTTGTTTCTTATCTTCCTGATATACACCATAGTTTGCTGTGTCTGTTTTATATTCACTTCAAACTAACTCCACTTGCGTGTCCAGGGCCGAATATTAGATGCTTTTGTTGGGAAATTCAACACTTTCAAGCGCACTACAGGTACTCCAACTCTTGTGTCAAAAGATTCCAAGCCTCTTATGCAACTCCAAATTGCATCATTGTGCATTTTTTGGTTTAATATCAGCAGCTATGTCTGTGTAATTGAACCAGTAGGATGCCTTTATTTTTTAGCTTAATTTTGTTTATATACAATAACTTATAGACCACAAAATATCTGTATTAGATGTCTACCAATTGCATGTAAAATATCTACATAATATGCAGAAAGACTTTTAATCCAGGGTTCAGTTTAGCCATAGTGAAAATTTCTAAGATGAAACAGGATTTGATATGAATTGTTTGCATCAATTTGCCAATATGATTCTGATCTGTGTACGGCTACACTGGACTAGTTTCAACACTAATGCGATATGTTAGTATTACAGAAATAATTGCAACAAACAAGGCTTTGAGGTGTCTGAAATAATTACAGAAATAATTGCAACAAACAAGGTATTGGGTATTTGGATTTTTGGCAGTTTCTTTGCGGGGAATACTGACTCACACTGATGTATTGAGCTGTGCAATCTATTTACTTCTATATTAACTGAACTGTTTTTAGCACTTTTTTTTTTTTTTTTTTTAATTGGGTGATGACAGCTACTTGATGAGGGAGATGAGGGCAAAAGCAGGTCTACGCTGAGGTCTAAACTTGAAGTGCCTGTACAGGTACGGGATCAATTGTATTGCTTGCTGTAGGCTTCAGCTGTTACTTGATATACTTTCTTTTCTATTTTACATCTCCTTTTTATATACTTTCTTTTCTATTTCATCTGTTGATTCCTGCCATTTCGGTTTCATGTAGATCAATCATGAGTTCCTTAGATGTTGCTAGAGCTGAGCTTGCACTTGCTGTCCTGTACCTAAAGAAAGCTGAAGCCAGGGATAATATATGCAGGGCGATACAAATTGGGACAGTTTTTATGCATATGGAAAAGCTGCACCATTTCGATTGGAGTCGTTTCGTTGTTCATATAGAGAATCATTATTGGGCTTTGAAGTGCTGTCATGCGATCACCATCTCAAGAAGGTGTTCGGCTTTGATTGTAGTTGAATATGAATTTGTAGTACTTGATGTTATATGACTATGTTTTATCTTTGAGTGAATAGAAATTGTAGATTTCTTCACGGAATTATGTTTTATCTTGATTGTAGTTGTTTTATCTTGAGTAATATGAGAAATTGCACGGAATTTTTTTTTATTTAAAAAAAAAAAAACTATGGGGGGCGAGGACATGGGCGAGGACACCACCATGTCGTCGCCCAGTGCTTAAATCCTTGTTGTCGCTCATTTCCTCACCTGTGTCCTCACCAATTTCCTCACCCCTTTCGTCGCCCCCGTTCTCGCCCATGTTGTCGCCCAGTTCCTCGCTCAACCCCTCGCCCACAGGCGAGGACATGGTCGACTAATGTCGGAACCCGACAATGCCCTAGGCGACGACCATGTTTCCTCGCCTGTTTCCTCGCCTATAGCCCTAGGCGAGGACTTAGGCGAGGAAAAGCTGTCCTCGCCCTCCACCGTTTTTCTTGTAGTGATACTCGCTCCCACCATGAAAAGTTCAGAGACAAACTCTCAATTGATGATGCCAAACGTCAATCCCGGAGCTAGCTTCAAGATCACATATCTCATGCAAAAAATACTCAACATCAATGCATCGGAAAAAAAAACAAGGGGCGTAACATGCATGTTTTCAATTTTCTATAATTTAGTTGGATTTAAACACATAATCTTTTATAAAAATAATACTTATATTGTATGAATTAGAATATTTTCATTACATTTGTTTGATATTTATCGAAATAATTGACTTGTTTATAATGTTAATTAGCTAGTTATTTATGAATGAGTAGTGGAATACCATTACTAGAACAATTCAAAATACTTTTTTTAAAAAAAAAAAATTCTTTTTACTATACAGCACAAAAGTGCCTATAAAACACCGAATCGAAATGCATTATTATCTATTTTAAAATTAGAACTAGCAAGTAACCCGTCGAGACTCGACGGGCATAATTATATATTTTATATAATATTTATATTTATATTATATAAAGTAATAATAAATTATATTTTGAGTAATAAAAAATGTGTAATGATTTTATATATATTCAAAAGAGGATGTATATAATATAATTTAATTATTTTTATAACTAACAAAGAAATCATATTATACCATATTCTTTAACTTCTGTGTCTTGTCCGGTACAAAACTAACAAATCAATAAAAATAATTATTAATATAATATTTTTATTTAATTTGAAATTTTAATTAAAATAAAATAAAATTTAAATATAAATATTAAGCATAATATGAAGATCTTCCTCACAGTTTGCTGGAAATTTCATTCATGAAAATATCATTGATGGGGCTGGTATAACACTATCTTTTAAAATATCTAAATTTGAAGTGGTGCAGTTTATATTTGTATATGTACTCTTAAGAGTTGTCGCTATAGGATCACCCGTAGAGTTTATTAAAATATCATCCGGAAATGTCACATCTAATTGTAGATCTTCAAAATCAATACCGGCCTTACCATCACCTACATTAAGTATCCATTTTGTAAACTTTTTGTTATATATAAATTCCATTTTAAACAATTGTGACATCTTGAGTTAATCATTCGTAATTGCATATTAATATTTTGAGCTACATCTTGCTAGTGGCGCGAAATATTGCAACATAATTGTTCATGGCTAAAAACTAATTTTGGAAGATAAAATCCAATATTCTTTAAAGATTAACATTGACTTTTGTCTATAATCATAGCAAAACAAACTACAAGCTGAAATTTTCTCATCTTAAATTGAATCATGAATTTGGTTAAATCAGATAAGCTCAGCTCATAATCATTCTACCAATCAAGAATTTTTTACTTTCATAGTTTCTAGAAAATTGGTTTAACCTCAATAATATGATTCCGCATCTTGAAGACTACGAACCTACTTACATAGTTACATTGCATATTTTATTTGATCGATCTATAGTCCTAATATGCATGACTATGCAACCCTAAATCAACTCTATTTCATGATTCGATCATCCAGAACAATTTGATCGTGTTTCGATATTATAATGAAAATAATTCATTGGCATTATCTATGCTTTCATCCTCTTGATAAATATTATTAGAACTGATATATATATATATACATTTTTCATTTGCAGACATACGTTCCATGATTTAATAATTGATCGTATCAACAATCTCATTGGTAGAAATTAGTATAACAATATCTTTAATAATATCTGGATTTGAAGTGGTGCATTTCATATATGTATAAATACTCTCAACAATTTCCGCTATAGGATCTCCCGTAGAATTCATAAAATTATAATCTGGAAATGTCATCTAATTGTACATCTCCAAAATCAATATCAGATTTACAAAATACTATCACTTACATGAAGAATTCATTGTGCAAATTCAAGTCATATATAATTTTAATTGTAAATAACATTTCTTGTAGTATCTTGGGTTAATTCATCTTAATTACATATTAATACTTCGAGTCCCCTCTTTCCAGTACACGAGATATTGCATCATATCACTAACATAGGTAAAATTGATTTTTGAAGATAGAGTCCAACCTTCTTTAAAAAATGACATACTTTTTTTCTTAAATAGTCATAGTAAAACAAAATGCGAGTGTGACTTTTTTCCTCCGAAATCCAATGAGGAATTTGGTTAATTCAGACGGGCTCATAATAATTCTATCAATTAAGAATTTTCTTTCCAAATAATGGGCTTTCTTTTAATGAGAACGTATGTTAAATAATTTTTTGGGATAAGTTTTTTGCAGGTAGAACCAAATTGAAAATGTGCAATCTCACCTCTTGGAAGGAGTATGGTGCTATGCCACTGGATACTACATGCAACACAATATCATTTCTCCCACGAATGGCTAAAAATATTATTTTTTAGATAAATTATCGATAAATGTCTTGTCAGTTCCACCACGTAAAGAAAAAAAAATCAACCCTCATCACTAGAGAAAATGTCTAGTATCAATAGACTATCTGTTTCAGACGTTAAAATTTCATTCAGTACCGGTATTCTAGAGAAAATTTTCAAATTTATAGAATTTGCAGCAATTAGCCTTTCAATTTCTAATAAAGGTATATTTATATTTGTTCTTCCGCCAATTGCAACTTTGATAAAATATAGATTAATGAAGTATTTCTTAAAAAATAGATTAAAAAATAAAATTTCCTTATTTATTTACTGATGGACTATTCGCACTCCAATAACTCTTTATATACCCGATTCTTTTATTTCTAATATGCTTTACGAAAATAACTAATTTACTCTAAATCAAATTATCCATAGAATATGAATTTTCACAATTGTCTTAATAATTATAATTTTTGTATTATTTTAAATATAATAAAATATAAATAAGATTTATACTATTTAGTATATATTTATATAAAATTAGAATGATATAATTATAAAATATATTTTTTAGCGATTAGCAACTATATAATTGTATATTACTTTCAGTAAATATATTATTGTATACTTTCTCCGTCTCAGTTTAATTGTTACGTTTGACTTTTCGGCACTATTCACTGTTTAAATTTGATTCGAATTTTTATCATAGTTATGTAAGGAAAAATATAGTCAAGTGAGATCTTGTTAGATTCGTCTAATCATGTAGTTTTAGAATATCAAATTTTTATAATTTTTTATCGAACACAATTTAAGTTATTAACCGTTAAAAATGTGTATCGGTATGCGTGTCAGGTGGGTCCGTAACAATTATAATGAGACGGATGTAGTATTACTTTTAGGAGAAGTGACATAATTTTCATCTTTCAATTTTTTTTAAAGGTGAATGAATCTCTAATGAATAAATAAATAAACTTGAAAATCTAAAATTAGTAAATTTAAAAATGCAAAATAATATAGATAAAATAATCAATGCAAAATTTTAAATTTCAAATCTTTCAAATATATTTTTGGTGAATTTCAAATCTTTCAAATATATCTTTCAAATCTTTCAAATATATTTAAAAGTGAAGATTGTAGGAATTTCATATAAATTGAAAATACCATATATTTCAAAAACTGAAAATTTATAATGAATAAATAAATAAATGCAAAAAACTAAAAATAATTAATTAAAATGCAAAAAATTATAAAAATTAAAAATTTGAAATGAAGACACCCCATTAAATTTAGGATGAGTTTGTTCACTAATGCTTTAATATATATATATATATATATATAGATTATAATTAAGAGTAAAACTAAACATATTTTTCAAGGCATATATTTATCATTTTAGGTAAAAATTAGGTATATCGTTGAGTTGGTTATATTTTTTTGTTTGTTTTAAGACTAATGCTCAAAGAATTCATTAAATCTCCCACAGAAAATATGTTGATCATTAAAGCGGTTATTAAATTAAATTACAAACTGAAATGAATTTAATTATTCCAATTTTTGTTTCTAAATTTATTTTCTTTTTAATAATTTGGTCATTTGATTCTTAAAATAAACATCAAATATCAAATATATCTATAATATAATAAAGTTATATTGTTCTTATTAACAGTAACTTCAAACTTTCCTATTATAAACTATTGGGCCTTGACAACAATAGCCAATAAAGAAAAAATCTACATATCCTCTCCAAATGTTTTAAATTATAATCTAATTATAAATAGTGTAGAGAAAAAATATCTACATTATTTAATAAATTTTAATATTTTAAAATTAATCTCTATTTTAATAATAAATATTTGGGGAAATTATTTATTGGTACCATTTTGGAGGTTTTAATTTGTTAAGTAGTACCAAGTTAAAAAAATTTATTATTTAGTACCATTAGGTAAAAAATTCTATTTTTAGTATATTTATATGAATTTTACCATTTTTATACCACTATCAATTATACTTACATTTTATTCACCAATTTTTTTTATATTTATATATTAATTTTTAAAATTTTAAGTTTTTTGTAATATTTTTAATTTTTTTCCTTTAATATTTTTTGTCTTTTTTTTTATTTTTTTCTTTTGAAATTCTTGTATCAATTATATTTTCATCATCGGATTTGAGTTTTTGTGTATGTAGAATTATGCTTTGAAAGAGACAATCCTTTAATGCCCAACAGATACTCGAAGGATTAATCTTAGCATAATATGGCCTGAGAATACCCGCGAATAAATTAAAACTAGTTTTTGACCGGTGATGCCAAAAAATTATATTTTTTTTTGTCATCGAAAAATATTTATATTTTTCATCCTAACAGATTTTATATATAAGATAAATAATTTTTTATTTAAACTAGATTTTATTTTGTATCAATTAAAAACTATATTTTTGTTTTTATCCCAAAAGATTTTTTAAGTAAGATAAATAAAAGAATAAAATAAAATAGATTTTTTCATCCTAAAAAAGATAAATAAAAAATTGATAATGGTTTATTTAACGAATAAATTTTTTTTTCAACAAAAAAAATTTTAATATTCAAATACGTAAATACTTGAATGGTATGAGAATTTTCAAAAAAGAAAGAAAAAATAAAAAAAATTAAAGTAATGTTATGCACTTATTAATAGTACTATTATGTAATTATATAGAGTACTATTATGCAAGTATTTAAAGTACTGTTATACACTTGTTAAGAGTACCATTATGTACTTAGTATAGTACTGTTATTTAGTTATTTAAAGTACTATTATGTACTTATTAAGAGTATCATTATGTTCTTAGTAGAGTACATTTATTTAATTATTTATAATACTGCTATGTACTTATTAAGAGTACTATTGTGTGATTATGTAGAGTACTGTTATGAAAGTATTTAAAGTATTGTTATGCGCTTATTAAGAGTATCATTATGTGCTTAGTAGAGTACTATTATGAAAGTATTTAAATTACTGTTATGTACTTATTAAGAGTATTATTATGTGACTATGTAGAGTGAAGCTTTGAGGTAAAACCCCGCTGCAATGCCCCCCCGACAGCCTTTACACTATAATTCCTATAGGGCTGTTAAAAAGCTTGCCTAGTTTTTCCTACCGAAAGCGCACGGTATCAAGCTGCAATATTTATTTTAATTGTCGGGATCGTTCAAAAGAGAGTTACACGATAGAAGTGTTTTAATAGAATTATTAGCTTTAGAATCTGTCTCTATTCTTGATTTAAGGATGTTGTAATGATGATTACTAAAAATACTACTGAAATGTAAATGCTTAAAGCTGTGAACGTAGTAAAGAAAACAATTAAAATGATGTAGAACATTATGATCTTATTCACGTGTTTAAGATGTTACAGACCAAATCAAATGAAATAGGAATATGATGAGATTATCATACTTCATTGGCTAAAACATAATGAAAGTTCATTGAGATAGAAAAATCCTTTACACAACTTAATCAAATCTTCATGTCTTCAATCACTTCCCAAGACAGGTACTTGTGATTCAGTGTCATAACATTCTAAGCTCTGAAATCATGGAATACTATCATCACAGAATGATCTGTCAGACTCTTTCTGTGATAAAAGCTTTTCAGAATCGTCACTTAATCTTTTTCTTTCAGACTAGGATTAAGCCTTTGACAACTCGAGGTCACTTCTAAATCATACTATATTCATCTGAACTTGAAGTTGTTCTTTTTATTACCCCGATCAAACTGATCTTATGATCCTGTATTGGATGTCCTCTACAACAAATGAAAAAGCTAATATTTAAATCTATCATCCAATGTTTTCATAGGACTTATTTCTTCAGAGTAATTCCTGCAAGTATTCATAAGGAATAATAGTCTTGTAAGTATATCAAGATGAAATTGCTATTCAAATTCCTTGACTTATCCAGACCACTCAGATTTATATAAATGATTTAGCTCGAGTAATCTCTGTAAACAGTTCCAAATATCCGTGATTTGACTCAGGATTAGTAGACTGTAGGAGAAATATTTAATCTCCTACTCATAGCATATAGTGATAACTATAATACCATGGACCCCGGAAATTAATCTTCCTGATACTCTACTAATTTTTAGGACAAAAAAATGGTTTTTGAAACATCTTTCCCTTTTAAACGACAGGTACTAAATGCCCAACTGAAGAACAAGTTTGTTCTTTATCAGTCCTGAGTAAATAATGATTGAGAAAACCTATATCATCATCTCTCTCAGCGTACCAGTGTGAATAGTAATACGTAATGCACATATGAATTGTGAATTTGTAATCATGAAGTAAGGTTACTCATCATATACTGGGAAATATCCCAAAATATTATATGTATATGTAGTATTATATGTATAAAGAGACGTTGAGGGTTCTGAATCCTCTTAATCAAAATGCAAGGATGCTTCCAAAATATACATTGGAAACTAGACAGAATTAGGAAATAACTTTCCCAAGAAAAAGAATTTGAGAAATAACTCTGCAAAATAAGTGTCCAAAATAGCTCGCAGTAACTATTTTGGGTTTCAAACTATGAACATTCCAATTTTCCGCACGCTATGTCTGTACAGCGTGGAGGGAGTTAATATTCAAAGAATGTTCCCCAGATTTTGTTTATACAAAGAACTGAATGCCTCGCGATAGTTTCTGTAAGAATGCGGCGAGGTACTCAATTCCTACTTATAGGTAGGGGTTATATACGTATAAGAAGTAAAAGTGAATGATTGATACCCTGTAAAATGGATATCAAGTCTATTGCTATTATAGATTGATCCTCTCGCTTTGTCAGATTGACATCGCGTGAGTATTTGAATAGCCTTTTTCATAATAGATCTATCTGGATATTTCCTCGCATCATCTTTTAGGATGAAGTGAGGGTTTATCCTTATTCGAAGTAAATGATCAGAATTTATAACTGTCATAACTACCTTCTGGAATTTCTGTTTAGAAAATTATGAACATAGAATCTTTTGCATCCAAATTCATGAACTCAAAGCTATTGATTCTCAAAGATTATCAAGCGATGATTAACACTGCATGGGTCTCTAGGAACCTTTTAGAGTTCTGAACATTAACCTTATGATTCTCATCTGTAAACATAACATTGACAGAAAATCGAGTAAATTCATAATTCTGCCAGATCATACCTAACTCGGTTACAATATCCAAATTTCTTACGTAATTGGAACGAACAATTTGCGCATTAAAAATGTGGAAGTGTTATGATCTTTGAAAATCGAATTAAAGATATAATGCAAAATTCAGATTGAATGATGAAATTGAGGTTTATACTCTGCTGAAACAGAATTACGAAATGGAAATAGAAACCAGAAAGATAAGAAATTCACAATCTGATAACCGATCATTCTTCTTGTATCTCAAATAACAAAGAATTAAAAACGAATACACCTGGAAATCTGATTGCTATCAGAATAATGCAAAGATGAGCGAACGAGTCGGAGTTTAGATGATGATCGTCATGATGGATGAACAAGCGATCCGAAAGCAACTCTCCTCCCAGTGTATCCTCTAGCTAATCTAACAGCTAATCTTAAAGAAATCTACTACGAAATTGAATTACAATTCTACGAAATCAAATTACAAATCTGAAGAACATCAAAGTAAATTGCAGAGAAAATTAAATCCTAACCTACCTACTAAATTCTAAAAAGTGGACTGGAGAGTAAAATCGAGCTATTCTCTTCAATCTCCCGCCTGCTGAGCTGATTCCCCCAAGGGTCTTATTTATAGATGGGCGTTGTAACTGCTTCTGCCTTGGATGATAACCGCTCGCATCAGAATAGCTCTCCTCTCGCTTTGTCCAGTTCCTTCAAAGCGAGAGTCAGAAATGTAATCATCTTTCTTGACAAGGCGAGGTTTCACAGTTTCTCCAAAGAATTCTGCTTCTCGCCATGTCGGATAAAACTTCCGTCTTGCACAAGCTTCCTTTCCTCGCGATGTCAATCATCATCGCGTGGACTTCAGCATCTGCACATTTTCCTTAAATCTTTTCCTGATTTCGGAAACAAGCCCTCGCACCATTCCTTTTCTCTCCTCGCTATGTCCTTTCCGCTTCCTGCTGTTTTCCAGCTTAACTTCCTTCTGCATGACAAAGCGTGGATCAGTTCAATAGAAACACCGCGTGCGAGACTTACAAAGAAAACTCAGAATTTCAAGCCATTTTCCATGTATTTCCAATTTCTTCACAATCTTAATTCTTCTTCCATCTTTTCTGATCCTCTATGATTATTCATCAAAAATCAATGGAATTAAGAGCAAAAGATCATCATTAAGACACTAAATTGGACGCAAATGACAGTCACAAAAGACTGTCATCATAGAGTAATTTAATAAGTGCATAACAGTACTCTACATAATCACATAATAGTACTATTAATAAGTACATAACAGTACTTTAAATAACTAAATAACAGTACTGTACTAAGCACATCATGGTACTCTTAATAAGTGCATAACAGTACTTTAAATACTTTGATAATAGTACTACTACTCTACATAATCACATAATAGTACTCTTAATAAGTTCATAACATCACTTTAAAGTTTAAACACTTTCATTACAGTATTGTAAATAACTAAAAAATTACATAATTTTCATTACACTTTCATTATAGTACTTTAAAATTTTCCTTAATTTTTAATTTTTCTTTCTTTTTTGAAAATTCTCATATCATTCAAATACTTACCTTTTTAAATATTACATAATTTTTTAAAATAAAAGTATTTAAAAATTAAATTTTATTCGCTAAATAACACATTATTGATTCTTTTATTTATATTTTTTAGTATGTAAAAAATCTATTTTGTTTTATTCTTTTATTTATCTTACTTAAAAAATCTCTTGGGATGAAAATAAAAAATATAATTTTTAATTGATACAAAATAAAATCTAGTTTAAATAAAAAAAATTTATTTATCTCACTAAATAAAATTTCTTAGGATGAAAAATATAATTTTTTTCGGTGACAAAAAATATACTCCCTCCGTCCCGCCTAACTTGTCTTGTTTGACTTTTTGACACTGTTCATTGTTCGACTTTGACTCAATTATATTATATGTATATATTTGAAAAAAAATAGTCGAGTTGGGTCTTGTTAGAATCGTATGATCACGTAGTTTTTAAATATATATTTTACACAATTTTTCATTGTACATATTTTGATATATTAATGACTAAAAAAGTGCATTGGATTGTGTGCAGAAGTTAAACAAGACAAGTTAAATGGGACAGAGGGAGTAATTTTTTTAGCATACACCGGGTATTCTCAGGCCACATTGGGCTAAGATTAATCCCTCGAATATCTGGTAGGCATTGAATAGTTTCCTCTTCCAAAGCATAATTCTACATACACAAATACTCGAATCCGATGACGAAAAATATAATTTTTTTTTTTCTGTGTACCGGGTATCCCAGACCATATTGGATCCAAAACTAATCATTCGAGAATCTGGTGGGCATTGAAGGTTTACCTCTCCCAAAGCAGAATTCTGCATACACAAAGGCTCAAACTCGATGATGAAAATATAATTGATACAAGAAGTTCAAAAGAAAAAAAAAAGATTAAAGGAAAAAAATTAAAATGTTAAGAAAAACTTAAAAATTTTAAAAAGTTCAAGATATAAATAAAATGTTAAGCAAAAATATTATTTTCTGGCTTCGACTTTTCCAAAAAAATAAGAAGTTCAAGATATAAATAAAAAAAATTTTCCGTGAATATAAGATATAAGTATAATTGATCCAATGGTAAAAAATGGTAAAATTCATATAAATTTACTAAAAATAGATTTTTTTTAATCTAATGGTACTAGATACTAAAATTTTTTAACTTGGTACTACTTAACAAATTACAACCTTCAAAATGGTACTAATAAATAATTTCCCCTAAAAAATTTATCTTTATGAAGATAAAATAAAAATTAAAGGTAATAAAAAACCGTTACGGTAAATGGGCCTGGTAATGGTAAAGAGTCGTGCATCTAAACGACGTCGTTAATAAGGCGATTAAATAAATACGGAGTACATAGTATTCCGTAGTTTTAACTGTAAACTAGGGTTCCAGTTCTTTTCATAATTTTTGCCGCAGGCTGAAAGCCATTTGCAATTTCAGATTCTGTTGCCGTCGTCCGGTCGTCGATTTCAACTGTTAGGCTGCAGCCATGTACGGCCACAGAGGGTATGCTAAACTGCCCTTGTTTATTTATTCTCTGTTTTCTCGGTTTCTGGAATTGATTGGGATTTGATTATTCGATACTTGGCGGTTTCGATCTGGTCGGGTTCTTGATTTTGGTTATATTCGCCTATGTTGCTGGGTAGATTAATTTTGTTCCTTGTGCTCCGATAACATGTTTTCTTTTTCTTTGAGCGGGATGTAATGTAAATTGTGCAGGACTGAGTTTAATTATAAATATTTTGTGTGCATAGATAAAATGGTTTCTGGGTTTTTGTGACTTGCTTGCTGTTGGGTTGTGATCAATTGGTGGAAGTTTCCCTGAAATAATTCTTGAAAGTTTGTCTGAAGATTGTTTTGTTTGGTAGGTCAAATCACCGTTCAACGTCACTAAAAGCAATTAGGTAAATCTGATTTCATCGGATGATTGTTTATAAAGCTTGCATGATTTGGGTCTCTGTGGAAAACACCTCTCAGAAAATAAAGATTAATATCATCTATTACTTTTCCTTTTTTAATTGTGTGTTTTCAAAGTAGTAAAAGGCTGTTTGGTTCACAAGTTGGGAACAGAATCAGGATGTTCATTTCCTTTGGAGCTTAATTAAGGGTTTTACATATTCATTTTAAATTTTGTTGAATACAAAGCATACAAGTCTGTACTAGAAATTTATTATTTTAAACAATTTTTTCTATATATATAAAAATCTAATTCTTCATATCCAAACCCTTATGCCAATTCTCTTGTTGATATTTCTGTTCTAATAAGGAACATGGAAATTGGATTTCTATATGGTGTAGCCATGAATGTTTATGTTTCTGAAATTCCTTATTGTTATATACTAACATTTATCTAGTGATTTTTTTATATGATCCCACAATCCCTGTTGGTCTTTTAAACACCACCTGGCAGCATTATTGTTCTAATGTTAATGACTTGCATTGCTTTTCATCTGATTATTCCAATCTATGCTTGGAGAGCCTAGCGTAAAATTCTACTTCAACTTATTCGAAGAGTGTGTGCGTGTACTTGCTTCTAATGGTTTTCTTCTTTTCTTCATCCATTTAATTGACTCTTGGAGTTAATCTGAATTCTGACAATTGTTCTTTTTATTGTAATGAAGTTTTGCCTATGTTGGGGATCTGTTTTGGTATGTCTTATTCTGTTTAATAAGTGGTATCTATATCTATAATTAGGTTCATGGAATTTTATTAAAATGCTTCAGATACAATTAGAAAACTAGTATAGGATAAAAACATGGGATGGGATTGGCTTTATTAACAAGGTTGATGGGGGGTTTTTTCCTTCCGTGGGTGTGAACAATTGAAGGTCATTGTTTGGGAGCGGGGGGGTTTCGGATGGGTACGAGATCGGCTCAAAGAGACCAAGATTGATGGAATCAAATCCCTACTTCGCAGTGAGCAGCAGTTCGGGCAGTTATCAACAGTTTGGATATGGTCGGAGGTCTCAACCTTCTTCCTTTCCAGTGGTTCGTTTACGTGGTCTTCCTTTCAACTGCACAGACGTTGATATCTTCAAATTTTTTGCTGGGCTGGACATTGTGGACGCCTTTTTGGTGAACAAGGATGGGAGATTCTCTGGGGAAGCATTTGTGGTCTTTTCAGGGCATATGCAGGCTGACCTTGCTCTTCAGAGAGATCGGCAAAATATTGGCAGGAGATACGTGGAAGTATTTAGGTGCAAAAAGCAGGACTACTACAATGCCATAGCTGCCGAGGTGGCAGAAGGTGCCTATGGTAACGTTGAGTTTCATGCTTCCCCACCTCCAACTCGACGTAAACGGTCTCCCGATAAGGATAAAATGGAGTACACAGAGATCTTGAAGATGCGTGGCCTCCCATATTCTGTTACAAAATCAGAAATTAGGAATTTTTTTGAGGACTATGATGTTTCTGAGGACAAGATCCAGATTGCATACAGGCCTGATGGGAAGGCTAAAGGAGAGGCATATGTAGAGTTTGATTCAGCAGATGTGGCTAGGACTGCCATGTGCAAGGACAAGATGCTGATTGGGTCAAGATATGTGGAATTATTTCCTTCAACTCCATATGAGGCCAGACAAGCTGCATCAAAGGCTCGGCACTAGATGAGGGTCAGCTCCTGGAGTAAATTTCTGTGTGATGTTAAATGATAGAAATGTGTATTTGGCACATGCTATAACAGCTGGGTACCGCTTTAGTTGGATTGAATATTTGAAAATGAACAATTTAAGTTGTTGCATCTTGGTGCACCGTGCACCTAGTTTATTGAGGCTTGTCTTTGATTACACTCTAATTAATTGCTATGAATCGCTTTCATTTCCTATTAGTGATTGTTATAATATGTGGCTGTGGAATTGAGTGGTGCATGCTATCAAGCCATTTGTCATGGTTGATGATTCTACTTGCTGATTTTTGTCCAATTTGGAAGTAGTGTTTATCAGGCTCAGATACATACTATCAAGCCATTTGTGATGGTATTCAAGGTTTTGTTCTGACCTTTTCCTGTGTTTGACTTTGTTATGTACTTAGTGCAACCTCGAAGAGTTTTATTTTGGGGTTTGGTTGGACAATTAATGAGTATTTCAGTTTTCTCGTTTGTTTTTACTTTAAGTTGAATTATTTGTCAAGCCTTCAACCCCTAAGTTAGCTAGCTTGGTTTCAGGTGGAAAATTATTGCTATACTTGGATGTTGCTAGTAATTCTGAATTAAACTTGTCTGAACAATACCTTTGGATATGCACATGTATGCATATAATATGTTTGAGGTTCATTAGTAGTATTGTAGTAATCTACCGACTTGCTTAAAATTTGAAAGTTCATGTGGTTTCTCTACGATACTAGAGCTTGACATCCAACTTTCATTGAACGTTCCATTTTCAGATTCTGAATGCGTATCATGATTAAGATGATGATTATATTCATAATTTGAATTGATCCCTCTATTAGTCCTTTCTTGTATGTATGTATGTCTGTCTTTCATCGAACCATTGACATTCTTGTCGTGGGAGCCTCTTCAATAGGCATCACCATGTTGTATGCCTTTCAACTCACACATGAATATGATTATTGTGTGTTTTCTGGGATTTTACTACATCTTCAACACTTTTCCTGTTAGACTTCACGCTCTACTTAACATAGGGGCTGTTTGGATGACAACATATTGATCAGCATATAGCATATTGGAAGAGCATATTTATATAGCATATTGGAAGAGCATATTGTTTCACATTTCTCTTTCCGAATCTACTATCTGCTAGCGGATCCGCTGACTCCCAAACATCCCCATAGTCTTCTTGAACAATTTCCTACCTTATCATTTCCAATGCCCCATTCCACCCTGTTCTTTGTTCAGCTTTTTAGAGGAGAAAAGAGAAGGAAATTTAGTGATTTTTTTTTTAAATTTTTTTTTTGCTTAACAAAATTTAGTGTTTTTTTTTTTTTTTTTTTTTTTTTTTGCAACACAATTTATTGAAATTTAAAACAAAATAGTAATAATCATAATAATAATAATAACAATAATAATAATAATAATTTGAAATTTTCATTTGGTATTCTATCTCTTCTGTTTATCATTTTGCAATGAGTTTCCACCACTCTTATATTGGAGTATAAATCATACCCAAATAAATTATAGTAAAATATAATTTGAAATTGATAAACTGATTGTAATTCTTATAATAATGTAGTACTTCCTCCGTCCCATTAAAAGTGGTCACTATCCCTTTTTGGGGTGTCCCAATAAAATTGGTTACTTTCCCTTTTAAGCAAATTAGATTAACATAAATATGATTAAAAACCCCACAATAATGACAATTGTACTTTCTGCAAAAAGTCCCTATATATGTTTAACCACAATTAATATCTCAAAATGGGTATAAATAAAAATTATATAAAATATATATTCTAAAACTATACGATTAGACGATTCCAACAATACCACACTTGACTATTTTTTTCTTTCTACATCATTACGATAACATTAAGTCGAAGTTAAATTATAAATATGGTTAAAAGTCAAATGTAACCATTATAAATTAGATGAATGTATTAGTCAAATTTACTCACACTACTTTAACTACTAAACACCACAAACCTAAATTTTCGTGCCCAAAAGAAAGTGGCCACTTTTAATAGGACGGAGGGAGTATGAAGTACAACTTTTGTATTACTAAAAACACATCTATGGCCCGGCAAATTCGGCGTCCCTTCTTTCGATGTGCTTAGGCCGTGGATGTGTGGAATTAATTGCATGGGAAGTAGTGCTATTGATATCCGGAGACAGGATGATTGATGAGAACCCTGGGCGTGGGTTACACCCAAGGTTTTAAATAAGTATTGGTTTCGTTATTTATATCGGACATATAAATTTAGAGAAATTTTGAAGATATTTGAAATTTCTGGGGAGATTTTGGAGATATTTGTAATTTTTTTGAGAAAACTAATTCGAGTTTTGAGATGATGAAAATGAAGATATTTCAAAATTCCTCATCTCTGTTGCTATATGAATTAGTAATATGGTAATAATACTCATTTAATGATATAATATGCTAGTAATATTATTGATATCATGCACCATGTTGATTGATAAGGGACTTAAAATTGATAAACAAGTTAATTGGATGACATCATCAATATGGGTTGAAACATAAACTTTAATTCTATTTTTTTAAAAATATATAATTTTTTAGAATTTAGAAAAAATATATTTTTAAGGAAATTTCGGTCAAATTTCGATGGAAATTTTGCAAAAAAATATTGCATGTGAAATTTCGGAAATATTTAAAACAATGGTTACGCCATCTCTGTGCCCAGTGGACTGGCAGGCGTTGGGCAACTATGTGGTGTATTTGGGAACATAGGGATGCTAGGTGCTTGAGGGGAGATACTATTAATTTTCTGTTGGTTGATCGGAAGCCAAGCAGCTTGGAGTTTTCATTGACAGAGACTGTGGTCCGACAATGAAACGGGTTGCACCACGATTTGTCTCCGCTGGGTTACATGGGAACTATCCTACATGTTGATGGTAGCTCGCTTGGGAACCCGGGTCCAGCTGGATTCGGGGGAGTGGTCAGGGATGCAGATGAGTGTTGGATTGAAGGATTCTATAGTTTTGTCGGAATCTTGTCCAACCTTGCTGCCGGGCTCCATGGCATATGGAATGGGTTACGAAGGCTTGTATTGTTAGGGATAACGGAGGCCCTATTGCTTCTCTGATTCTATGGAGGCGTTGCGACTCGTTCGTATGGGGAGTTCTCCGGGGCATTGGCTTTCTTTTTTGGTGCTTAATATTTCGGATATTATAGTTCAAAACCCAGGGTTCAAGTGGTTTCACATCCTGATGGAAGGTAATGAAGTTGCGTCTTCAATGGCTAAAAAGGGGGCGCACTCTCTTGAGCTCTTCACTGTGTGGGAGTTACCTCCCGATGATATCCGCCTGCTCCTGGCCTCAGATAGGGCTGAAGTTTGGTTTTTGCACTCTTAGTTTTGTTGATTTCCTTTCTCCCATTCCCTTTCTGAAGTGTTTTTTAGTTTTCTTGCCGACGCTACTGCGTCTCAGTTATAAAAAAAAACTCTTTTATAAGCTATCAACATCAAATAACTAATTTAATTTAATTCAATTTTTGATAGGAAGTTGAACGCTAACAAATGTTGATCTACCTGAGTTTAATGGACAGATATTTCAAATTGTAGTTCATACACATATTAAAAAATGTATTTCATGTTTCTTTTAGTACTACAGAAGAAAGACTGGCCAAGTATAATAATGCATGAATATTCATTATTATAATAATGAATGAATATTCATTTAATAATGAATGAATATTCATTATTATACTTGACCAACAATTGGCATAAAAGACTTTCGTATGTTTCACTCACAATGTCAAATAGTAATGTAAAATTTCCATTATATGTTTACATTTGTAATTTTGTATCCAGAAAGTAAGAATACATGCATATGTATGGGTAGTAGAAGTCAAGCTGCCCAATAGATTATATTTGGGGAATGTGTTATGGTGTAGGTACCTTGAGGTACGGACTCCTCATGTGATGTGTGCCTTTGGGTGATGTTTGGAATTTAAACATCCCATATCAAAAAATATAACAACCCTTCAAGTGTTGTCTGCAATGATTGCATGTGATACCCGCAAGTGTTGTATCTGATGTATACGTTATTTTATGTGATGTAAGACTAAAAGTGTTGTATATATTATCTCTTGAGGGGTTGCATTTGTGGGTTCACAAATTTGGATAGTGCGAATTACACTTACAGATATCACAATCAACCATTGCACGCAATAATTGTAGGGTTGTTTATATTTTTTAACATGTGATTTTACAAGTTAATCCCATCAACACAGGCATCACAAAAATAAGATCACTAAGTAATACGTATGCATCACATGGATAGGACTACGCATCACACATGTAGACTGGTTGAATCACGAACCTCATCTATGAGATTTCGCTCGTTGTTTCTTTATCCATCCCGTAAGTTATTCATCCATGGACATGATTTCACTGGAAGTTTCCGGCATGGCTTCTTCCGTAGGTTCTTTATCCGGCGATGGGATATTTAAAATTTAAATCTATAATTTCGCCCATCAAAGATTTGCCCGCGTACAATTAGAGAGTGATTGCAACTGATGGAAATTGAGTGAGCAATCTTGTGCTCGTGATATTGGAATCTGGTTTCACGTTGTACCAAGTACTCCACATCCACCATGGCACCATGCCGTGTACGTGCAGATGAATTTAAAGTGAAAAGCCCAGAATTTTAGATCCCGGGTTGCATTTTCTTGGGTGGGGATGACGGTTTTGAATTGGGGGGAGAGGGGGATGACAGTTCCATTTTGGGTTTTGGGAGGGGCTGTAGGTACAGACCAATTAAAGGTCTGTACCGTATCTTGACTGATATTTGGGTGTATCAAACACAAAATACAGGATTAGAACATATAATAATTAATTATTATATATTTTTTAATGTTTTTAAAGTTTTTTTAAAAAAAAGTGAATAGGGTTTTATGGCATTCCAACATTATTGATAATATTATTACCAATTTTATAGCATATATAACGAAAATTTGTTTGTAGAATTTATCGCTTCAAAATTGCTTATTAGGATGGAAATTTTAGTATCATCAATTTACAGGTATTGAACAAATATGACACGAAGGGGGTGAGAGTTTAATTAGTACTTCCTTCTATTTTATGGGTGAAGATTAAGTGTATACATTTGTATTTGCTGACTACATAATGTTTCGTGTGTGATGGGCTAAATGCTGTGTGTGATAGAAGAATATGTGACTGGAGATCTGCTTTATGTGATGCCTGTATGTGTAGGCTTTTTAAGATGTACCGTAATCGGATTGATATTTTATTATTTGATCACTTTTTAATTTCAATGGCACTTTAAAAAAAAACAAACATAAATCACACTTTCTTCCTACTAAGTATGGAAAATGTACAATATTTTTTTAAAACATTGACACTCATTTCTCGGCAAAAGTGTGTGAGAGTTCAAGCCACACAAATTATAAAGAGTGATAAAAAGGGAGGGATAGGGTGCCGGATAGGAACTGAACCCCAATGATAAAGTTGAAAATTATGACTAATGAGCCAAGTCCCTATTTTTTTAAAAAAAAATGAAAAATAAAAATAAAATAAAAGAAAATAAAAGGGAGCAACTAAATAACTAGGGAATAGGGATGAATATGTTAATGTATTTTGAAATAATTGACAGCCATAGAGGTTAGTTATTCAGTCAGTCACTCCCACATTATACACGTAGCTAGATAACTCAAACGTAGGATTCACCAAATCCAATGAGGCTAGAAAGTTTGTTGAGATAAAATAAATACTCCCTCCGTCCCAATATAAGTGGCCCATTTCTTTTGGGCACGGGAATTTAGGTAGTGAGATTTAGTAGTTAAAGTGGTGTGAGTAAATTTGACTAATTCATCCATCTATTTTATAATGGTTACATTTGACTTTTAACCATATTTATTATTTAACTTTGACTTAATATTATCGTAATGATGTAGAAAGATAAAAATAGTCAAGAGTGATCTTGTTGGAATCGTCTAATTGTATAGTTTTAGAATATATATTTTATATAATTTTTATTTATACCCATTTTGAGATATTAATGGTTAAACATATGTAGGGACTTTGTGCAGAAAGTACAATTGTCGTTATTGTGGGGTTTTTAATCATGTTTATGTTAATTTAATTTACTTAAAAGGGAAAGTGGTCACTTTTAATGGGACACCCCAAAAAGGAATAGTGGTCACTTTTAATGGGACGGAGGGAGTATGAAGCTAGTAATATTTTCAATTAAGTTACTATGCTGACATTTTTTTGTCAGCATATGGGGACGTGTTCCAACATATTACATGCAGTGATACGCGTGGTGGAGCAGTGGATTCCTTCCATTTAAATGCAATTAATATTAATGGGAGGTGGATCATTGATTACCCAAATTAGTGGGTGCAACTTTAATGTGATTCCTAATTGCCTTTTCCAAATGGTGAAAAATTGTATGTGTGCTGTGGCGTCTGCAAAGCCGATACAACACAGGGCAAAACGACGGGATGGAGAGAACGGAGGTGATAGACCTCAACTCCTAGCCGAACGATTTAGGCGACGGACTCGAGAGCTCAATAGCAAATGATGTCCCCATTCACAACTATGATGATAAAGAACATGGGGAAAGAATTTCAGCGGGCGGCGATGATTTTCTAGAAACATGAGACGATCCAATACAACAATTTTTTTTTATGAAGTAGGAGAAAATACTAACGGCAAAGAGGTGGGTATTGAATCGTGCAATGAAACCCTTCCAGGAAGTAATGGCGATAATGGTGCAGTAGGCGACGCCGCAAGAAGCCGTGTAACACGATTGATAACAGGTACTCCTTGTATTTTTACTAATCGAATGTATCCACTGTTCTAGATGAATATTTCTTGCCAACGTTGATGTTTGAGTGCATACAATTGTAATGGTGAGTTTGAATATATAGTATGTTTTGTTGCTCAATTGAGAATGCTACAAATAACTTTATTGTGTGCTGTGAGCGATAATGTTTTGTTGGGTTCTTGAAATCCGATTTGAAAAACATCTAAACCGTAGGCGTACAATAAACGTTAGAGAAGGTGAAAGCCATGCATTACAACAATATTTCAATGATAAAGAGCGTGCGGATTGCAATTTCTACTATGGCATGGAGATTGATGACGACAATGAAATTTGCAACATCTTCTGGTCTGACTCAAGGATGAGGGACGATTACAAGAATTTTGGAGATGCAATCACTATGGACACAACATTCAACACAAACAAAAATGCACGACCCCTTGGTATTGAATTGCTATTTAATTTATGATTCATCACAATTTGATTTTGTCGACTAGTTAAGGCTTACGTATTTATCAAAGAATCTGAAATGTGCTCGGGATATGTATATATTATACTGCAAAAATATGCATTTGATATGTGTTTGTGAGGTGCATGATGACTCTAACCGGTTAAATCTGCAGCGTTTATCGTAGGATTCAATGAACATAGACGATGCTGTGTGCTCGGTGCAACACTTCTATTGGATGAAACACAAGGGAGCTTTGCATGGCTGCTAAATAAATTCCTCGAGTGCATGCACGATTAGTATTAAAAGAATGATAAGCAATCCCGTCGAATGCTTTTTGTTGGCTGCATGTGTGATACATACATGCAATATAAATGCTAAACTTAATATAACAGCATTACAACGACAAACGTATAGCATTATGCAGGCATACCCATCACACATTCTGCCTAAGGAAATAGCATAGCTAGGTAAAGAAAATTGCAGGAGTAGACAAGATGAAAATCCTCCAAATCATCATGAGGTTCTATTTTTTTATATTTTTTTTTCATAAGGAGCAATCCATAACATATACATGTCATGCCTATATCACTTTAATGCAATTGTAAAAGCATTCCTACCTGGTTGAGCAGCACAACGACATCACTAGTAATAAATTCAGTTTGTTACAAAATAAATAAAGGCATATATCAAATAATTCTAAGTTTAGCAGCAACTATTGAGGAGCAAGAGAATAAGTGGCAATCATGCCCAGCACATATAAAAAAAAAATGTTCAATATTACAAAACACCACATCAAAAGCACAATTCAAAACAAATTCAATCAACCACCAATCATCTTGAAATCCTTACTGCCAAGCAGCAAAAGTCCTGGCATTGGAAAACATGATTGTCCTCAAAACACTTAATATGTCTGACCAGTGGGGTAAAAGTGTTGTTTCCCTTTCAATGACACGATGCTATAAAAATATAAAAGAGATGATTAAAAAATAGTCCAGATGTGGTCCAATAAGGACAGTATGAGAAAAAAAAACCCACACAATTTGCTAAAAAAATCAAAAAATTCGGACAATCTTGATAAATTCGGACAAAATAAATGGCCCAGCACACGTGTACCAAAAATATTCATTACATAAAATTCCCACCATTTCAGGATTCACAATAACGTAAATAGCCATAATTTACCAACAATTAATTCAAGTAAATAAGGTAAGGAATTAAATGGAATTTCCAGCCATAAATAGGTTTTTACATTTACAGCATAACAACAGTATACATATAACAGCTCCGCATATGCGGAGTCCGCATAGGAACCTAATCCATTGATATGTATACATCACATGTCCCAATTCAAAAATGTGGCCGTGGGCCTTATATGTACACAAACAATATTAGGGCACCTCAATAGATGAATACCAGGGGTATCCTCATGCCTCATTGAACCCAAAACTAATCCCTCGAGGATCGGGTGGGCATTGAAGCAAACTATCACAAATACTCTTACTGAGTTATACAATAGGGACATAACAAAGTACTATTACTGCTCCCTATGTCCATTTATCTTTACAATTCAATGCACTTTTTCAATCGTTAATATCTCAAAATATATACAATGAAAAATTATATAAAATATATATTCTAAAAATATATGATCATACGATTCAAACAAGACCTAACTCGACTATTTTTATTCAAATATATACTTGTAATAAAATTAAGTCAAAGCTGAACAATGAACAGTGTCAAAAAGTCAAACAGTATATGTTATGTGGGACGGAGGGAGTATTAGTTAGGGACAACCATACAGTTAGGAATGACAATGGGCCGGTTTCGGGACGTACGAGGAATAGTATCCCCATCCCCATCCCAATAGCATATTTAATCCTCAAAACCGGCCCAATCCCATCAGGGATTTTATTGGGGATCCCCATCGGGTATTATAATTTCCCCGATCCTCATTGGGGACCTATCGGGAATTCATTTTACAAACCAAATATTCAAAATTTTAATATTAACACACAAATTTTTAACAATAAATTATAATCCACATCAAAAAATTCATAATTATTTCCAATATATGTAATCAACACTAGATTTTTTCTCCCGCTGCGCATGGATGTTGAACCTATATGAGTTTATAAAATGAGAGTATAATTTTTTTTTTTTGGATTACATGAGCTTAACAACGAACATCGCCAAAAATAATTCTTCATCAATCTGTTGTAACAGACTTTGCTATATCAGTATCCTTTTTGTTATTCAGATCTCGGCAGTCGGTTGTTTTTCAACCATGTTGACAACGCCATCACAACCTCGATTATCTTCACAATTCTATCCAAACTTGGACCTAACAATATCTATGCATTATTAAAGTTCTAAAAAAATATTATTTTACTCACTAATATATTGTTCATTTTAACTATTATCCCTAAAGTTTTTAAATAATATTATTTATATATTTTTTGGGCATATACTGGGTATCTTCATATCACATTGAGCCTAAAACTAATCCCTTGAGGATCTGGTGGATATTTAAGTTCTGACTGTCTCAAAACTTAATTCTGCATACACAAATCAAATTAATTCTAAGATTGTTTTGGGGATTTAGAGGATGGGGCTTGGCCTGGTTTGATTCCCCACCCGACCCCTATCCGTCTACCCCACCCTCTTCACATTTGTAATTTGTTGCTATGGGCTCCCACCATCTATTTCCTAGCTTGTATAGGCTGTTAAGCAAAAGAAAAATTTAATAATTCACCATACATTATTCAAACTTTTTTGTAATATTTTCATTAATTAAATCTTATAAATAAATTTTAAATTTTATTTTGATTAGTTTCTATGGACTAATCTTTAATTTTATAATTAATAAATTTTAATTATAATTACTTTTTGATTATATGTTAAGTTTCAAAAATATTATGGAGATTATGAAAATTTTTTGGGAGTGATTATATGAATTAGTGTTTACTATAATATTTTACTTTATTATTACTATGTATTTTAAAATTTAATGCTAAATAGAAATATAACTCTCATAACTATAAAAATTTTGGTTCATTTACCAATCAGACAATCAGATGGTTGTCGTCGGATTGCACTCAGTTCTTGGATATAACGTACATCATAAAATTTGATTCAGTCTTGCATATTTATCTTTATCATAGTTCGGTCATCTGCAATTGGCGCTAATCCCATCACAAATTGTTAACAATACATAATAATCCACATCAAAAAAATTCATAATTGTTTCCAATATATATAATCAACATATCAAATTAAATTTTGAATTCTAAATACTCAATTTCAAATAGTAATAAAGTTTGATAATCATTCAATATAATATAAAAAATAAATCCACAACATTTGATTTCCATGCTTTCCTTAAAAAATTAAAGATAAAGCAAATTATAAATATATATAAATAAATTTAATGATGCAAAATATATAATATTATATATTAATAATATAATTTGATTTATTACCAAATGGACTTTATATTAGGGTTTAGGTTTTTTTTTAATCTTTTAAGGAATGGACTTTAGTGAAAATCAATAAATATAAAATAAACAAAATATTAAATTTATTTTATTAAATTTATAAAATATAATATATAAAATACATCGGGATGGGACGGGGCGGGAACTACTTCCCCCGTCCCCATTCCCACCCCCGAAAAAATTCCCGAGAAAGTTCCCGATCCTCGGCTCATGTCCAATAATTTTCTCCCCAAAATCATACCGAAAATTCATTTTTCGGTTTTCACCATCGGGTACAGTTTTTCTTGCCATCCCTACGTACTAGTTCTCCTTCTTCCTACCCATAAACCGTAAGCCCATAAATCTAAAAACTCTATTGTTGAAATAAACAGAGGGAATTCCTCATTCATCATCCGATTTCAAGTCAATGCTTGAAATAGCAAAGCCCCAATCTTTGATTCCATAAATTGATAAAAATAAAAATAAAAAGGGACTTCCGCAACAACCGAAATGCGAAAGGGAGGATGAAGAAAACTGCTCAAAATCGACGGATATTAGGTGCATTCAAATCCTTTCGCCACAAGGATCAAGAATATGTGCTCGGATTTCAAAACCATTGCGGGAAAAAGAATGAACTTGCCGGAGAAGACGATAAATAGTAAATCGGGCAATGTCCGAAACTCTTTTAAAAATGGCAGCTCTTAGGTGCATTCGACTCCGTTCATCACAAGGATCATGAATATATGCTCGGATCAGAAACTTAGTGACATGGATGCCCCGACGGTCAACATTGCAATTCCCTATTTCGGTGAAGGACCAAAGTCGAGAGCTCGAATCAACAAGTTCATTCATGCCTTGGAGAATTATATGATGCAAGAAAGTCTAATTGAGGAAGAACAAGAGGAAGCACATGTGGCAGCAGGCTGTTTGGCCACGTCGTCGTATTTCAACATTTCCGAAAATGTGATTTCTAAGGTTGGTTGGAAAGGCGACGTTCTAAGGATCGCGTGGGCTTTTGAATCGCCTTAATCGGAGTTCTAGAACTCGGGAATCGAATCCTTAACATATGCTAAAAGGAGGAGTCATGAAAGGGAGACAAGAAACTATGATTTCTATTACATCTTCCTTAAACAAACCTAGTCAAGTTTAAACAACCTTAAACTAGTTTTGGATGATGAGTCATACTTTTATAATCATGATTATGAACTTGATTAAGTACTAAACAACTCTTAATGACTTCTAATCATCGAATGTGTTAAGGACAACCAAAGAACACTTCCATGCCTTAGCCTTTGATGTATCTTTTCCCCTTGCTTTGTTCCTATGCTATGTCATTATAAGTGCTTTGTTCTTATGATTTTTCCCATCTTTTATAGGTATAGAGCGAGTGGAAGCATAAAGAGTAACTTTGGAAGCTCACAAATCAATTCAGCAAAAAGTGAGTACATCGCGAGCCGAAGGTTGGTATAGCGCGAGAAGCAGGTTGGTATAGTGCGAGAAGAGGGTCGGTACAGCGCGACCAAAGTTCGGTACATCGCGAGAAGAATGTCGATGCATAGCGTGAAGAAGTTCGGTACACGTGGCGGTTGGAAGTTTGAGTGGAAGTTACTTCACTTGCAACTTGTTGAGAAGGTCACAACTAAAGGAGGGGGAAACTTGCTACTTCTTGAGGAGGTCACACGTAACTTCCAATGTTGACTTTTAAGGCATTAAGTGTATAAACTTAACTTCCCTTGTAACTTGTTTACCACTTTAGAAGGTTGCATATGACTTGTGATTGGAGGTCACTTGCTCTTCCCTCCATCTATAAATAGGAGCTCATTTGTAATCTTCTGCAACTTTGAATCTTTTGTAAGCTTTGGGATTTTTCTCATTTGGAATGAAATATTCATTCTTCTTTTCTTTCAATTTTCGTCACTTGTGAAGGGTGAGGAAATGAGAGACGTTTAGCCTACGTGAGGGCGTGAAATCGGGTGAAGCTTTGGAGTAGCTTTGTTCGTGGAGACGAGGAATGGACGTCTACGGGTTCCCTCGGTCGATTGCACGATTTGAAGTGGATGAGGCCATGTAGAAGGCATTGGTTGCTTCCATCGATTTCGTTGTCAAGAGGCTAAGTCCACTATCCTTTTTTTTTTCAATTCCGCATTATTTTTCTCTTTTTCTATCGGATCGCAACTCTCAATCTCTTATCCCTTCTCCGCTTAGGATATATTTGCGATTCGACTTTGTTGTTGTTTTGTGATCATCCATAAGGATCCATGGCATTATTTTTAAATTTGGTATCAGAGCATGGTATGGATTGATCGTTCGTTTTATTTTCATTTAGATATCTTAAAAATACCAAAATTTCGTGATTTCCGTTTGCTTGAAAATCTGCTACTGTTTTGCCATTTTTCCGCATCGTTTCTTATTCAAATCTGGTGTTTCTTGTGCCTATCGTCAAATTCAGATCGTGAACTTCAATTTAGGCACTTGAATGACTTGTTTTGGTTACGTATTGCTTGAGATATCATCGATTTGAAAATTCTGCCATCTTGTCAATTTTTGTGCGATTTTGATTGTTTGACCTCTAAGTGTTACAAGTTATTTCCTTGTATTCAATTGCAATATTTTGAGTGATTGATATTGTTGAAAGTAGTTCATATGTATCACTTGTTGAAAATTGAGATGCAATTGTATGCTTGAGACGAAGTGGTCACATTGGAAATTGGCACATAAAGTTGGAGATCGACATATCGAGTCGTGAATTCACACTTGTGTTGTTTTGGACTCAAGCTCACGCTTCGACAATCCAATTCACAATTAAAAAGAACAAGCTTAACGCTTTGTTACTTGGACAAGCTCCTCGCTTTGTTCTTTGTACAAACGTTCACGCGCGTTGTTCTTTCAAAACCTATGCTTCATTGCGACGCTGAAGGTTTGAACCTACACTTGGTCAAATCGCAAGCCTCGCTCCACGCGTTGTCACCAAGGCCTCGCTTTGTCAAAATATCGCGAGCATCACAAACTTGATCTTTCCGGTCCGCACGCTCCTCGCATCGTTACTCCTCGCGTTGTCATCCACACGTTGTTCACTTCGAAGCCGCGAGTTTCGTTCCTCGCTTTGTTACCGCGAGCCTCGCTACACGCGTCTCGCCTTGTTCTCGCTACACGCTCCTCGCTTTGTCGGTTACGATTGTAATTCGCATTTTGCCGATTGGTTGTATTTTCATTCACGCCTTATTTTGTTTGGTTGTAAGTTGTTACTATTGTCAAATTGTAACTACTAGGCCAAGTAAAAGGGTTATATACTTGAAAAAGGCAACACTCAACAACATCTATAGCAAAAGCCGAGTTGTTGGAAAAGGCACTCTCATTGTTGAAAAGCCGAGAGCTTGATATTAAAAAAAAAAGAATATTATAAAGCGGGTGGCCTAGTAAGCTTTGTAAGCATAGTATACATTTGTTCTTTTGTTGTATTTTGGTTGAAGGTTACTTTCACAGTCGGAGTTACTATTCCTCACCGGAAGTTACTGTTCATTCGCCGGAGTTACTGTTCACTCATCGGATCAACGTACATTGCATTGATTTTGAATACTTGTGTGCATTAAACTCTCTCACTTGTTAATTTGCTTGAAATTTGCATGCTTGTATCACTTCCGCGCTTATTTTTGATTGAGTCCAACTTTGATATAAGATTCATATCATAGTGCGTACATATATCAAGCACTCACCATTCCAAAAGAGGGCTTGGGGATTGAAATTCGTAGTCGCCGCTTGAACTCACTACTCCTAGTGGACGCCGAAGAGTGTTTGTGCGAACATACCAAAATACACGAGCGAAACCTTACCACTTGAGTGAGATCCATTTTATTTCTAACACTCTATACATATAGTATATTTTTACACTCTTTTGTAGGTGTATTATGGCAAATATGAAGGATTTAATGATGGCCATTACATCCTTGGGTGTTAAGATGAATTTTGAAAAAGGAGAATTACAAACTGAAATTGGCCAAGTCAAAGGAGATATGTTGCGTTATCAATTGAATTTGGAGAAAAGGATGAATGCACATCTTCGAGGTATAGAAGAAGCAGCGCATGCACAAATCCGAGAAGCTATGGGAACCACTAGTAAATCTTCTCCCATAAGGCAAAGACCGGGTAAAGAAATTGACTTGGAAAGTGATGAAGACTCACCTCGAGTTTCACATGATGAAGAATCACCACGACATAACAATAGATCAAGGGCTGTTCGGAATGTCACGCGACAAGACGAAGAGGTTAAAGGAATTAAATTCTCTATTCTTTCATTCAAAGGTACTAATGATCCCAACGAATTTCTTGAATGGCGAAGTCGTATGGAATTTATTTTTGCTTGTCACAACTACACCGGACGTAAGAAGCTTCAATTAGCTATTTTAGAATTTAAAGAGTATGCAGTTACGTGGTGGGAGTGATAATGGCCAGAAATGTCCATTATTCTCAATCCATTTCCGTGTCTGAAACGGGCATTTGATCGCATTCCAGTCTTATATTAAGTGAGAAAGCAGTAGAATTAGACTGATTTAAGAATATTTGTAAAAATTTTGAGCTGGTATGAAAAATGCATAAATATGTAATCTTGTTACACATTTATGCTAGAAAAATCCAAAAACATGAGAAAAAGAAAAGAAAAGAAAAAGGAAACAAAAAGATGGGAAAAGAAATAAAAACCCACATAAAGTCGAATTTTTCAGAAAATACGACGCTACATCCAACTACGACGCTGAGCATGTATAGCGTCGTAGCCGAGCATAGCGTCGTAGGAAGAAACAGAGACAGGACTCTGAAGGAAGAACTACGACACCGAGCCAGCATAGCATCGTACTCAAGCATAGCGACGTAGCAGGGGACTGCGTCGTAAGCTGTCCATTTAGAGACAAAGAGTGTTTTGAGATGGAAGACTACGACGCAGTACCCATAGCGTCGTAGTGAAAATAGCGACGAAGCCAAGTATAGTGTCGTACCAAGCTGCAGAATTCAAATTCAAGGGCCTGGGGGCCCATGGGCCTAGGGTTTCTCGCCTATATATAGAGGTGTTGACTCCCTGGTCTTGTCACTTCACCACATTCCAAACTTGAAGGCAGTTGGAGTTCTTGAGAATAGTGTTGTAGGTTAGTTAGAGTAGTTAGTTTTATTTTTATGTATTATTTAATTTATGCATCTAGTTTAGTTTAAATTCTTGTAGAGATTAGCATGTTTTTAGCATTTCCATCTTTGGTAGCCACTGTTTTCCTTTATTTTCAGTTTTGTTAAACTCTTATTTAGGTTTGAAATGCCCAAATGATGGGTATTATCAAACCATTTTGTAAAAATGGGAAGTTAAGCTTCAAAAGAGTCCCAAAACATGAAATGGAAATGATTCCATGGATTTTCTTGCTTTATTTCGGTTTAATGACCACTTGGTCATCTCATTTTCGGTTTAAAACATGGGTTTTCTGTCTTCTTTTTTTTTTTGGGTTCCTATGCATGTTTTTATGGTTGAAAACCCTCATTTGGGTTTGTGGTTCATGGGTGTATGCTTTTAACTTATTTTTACATGTTTCGGTGCATTTTGGCTTACTGTTTTCCTCTTATTCCATTACTGTTTTTGCATTGATGAACCATGAACTTGAAAACAGGGTTTGCAATCGAAGAGATTGCATTACCTGACCAACAACACAATCTGAGTTAGCTACGATGCTAATCGCCCTACGACGCTATCCAAGGATAGCGACGTAGGTCAGGGTTTGGCGTCGTAGTTGCTTCAAACTCAAGAAATTTGCCCTACGGCACTAGACCTACAGCGCTATCCTTGGATAGCGTCGTAAATTTTGTCTAAGGTCGTAGGACCCCAAAATTCATCATTTTCATGAAAACCCATTTACGACGCTATGACCACGACACTATCTTAGGATAGCGTCGTAATTTAGTGCATAACGTCGTAGACCCCCATTTTATCAACTCTTCAGAAAATCCCACCTACGACGCTACACCTACGACGCTATCCTAGGATAACGTCGTAATTTAGTGTATAGCGTCGTAGCACTTCTTTCTTTTTTCAAAACTATCTTTCCTTACTACGACGCTAGATCCTACGACGTAAACCTTGTTTAACGTCGTAGGACATGCATAGTGTCGTAGTACCTCATTTCTAAACTCTCATGTACGACGTCAACACTGTGACGTGGAACATTGTATAGCGTCGTAATAGTGTGTAGCGTTGTACATAACCCTTTTAACTCCAAAATCTTTTATCTTTTTCACCAATCCATGACGATGCTGTTCCAACGACGCTGTCCTAGGATAGCGTCGTAAAATCTGTATAGCGTCGTAATTGGCAGTTTCTGCTAGATTCTCCATTTCTCCATTTTCTTCATTAATTAATTGAACCCTTAAGTCAATAATTAAAGATCATGATTAGCAATGGTTGAGATCGATAATTACCTTGATTAAAGGATCTTTGTTCAATTCTCCCTAAAATATTTTTCTATAAACAAAACCTTAATGCCTTAAGTAGATAATCCGAACTGTAATTAATTATGGTAGGAAGGATTATTTAAGACATTAATTATGGATTAATTCCATAACCTTGCATGAGAAACCAATGTCTCTCTTACAAGGCACTGTCTTTATTTGTATTTCATTTTATCTTACCCTTTTTCGTGATGTATGAATAGACAGTGAGAGATATTACAGAATAATGTCGGCAAACGGTCCCTTCACCGGGAAATGAAGTAGCCCGTAGTCTGTATATTAATTATTGTTTGTTATTTTGCATGGTTTGGATAATGATTAACGAGGTCAGGCGAACGGTCCTTTCATCGGGAAATGAAGTAGCCACTCGGTCAAATACTATCCAAATACAGTTTTATTCTCTTTATCTTAATTTCCAAACCCAAATTCCAATCTGTAATATAAGTTGGTTAATATCTGTCAATATTAGCTGATGAATACTGCTGAGAGGAAGCATGTAGGTTTTTATCAGAATTCGCAGACAGTAGGAGCCCAACTGGCAGCGACACAGTCATTTTAGGGTTTCTGCTGTTTAAATTCGCTCCATCCGAGTAATTGGAAAATTGGAAAACAGATGTTTGCATTCCACCCAATTACTCTGCCACCACTTTTGGCCTCACGGCTACCTCATATCTGTGTCACGCGTTCTGTCTAAACCCACCATTATATTTTGGGTTGATTAATTTTACACTTCCATATATCCTTATGCATGATACTATTATGTAGCTATTGTGGTTCATAATATTTTGGGATCCTTCCCTTGGACATTGGAAGTCTGGATTTAAAATAGATACCGCATAGTAAACTTCCAACAAAAAATTCATTTATAAAATCCGGATCTGAGTAAGGGATAAATTCCTCAGTTATGACTAATTCATATTCTGTCAAGGGTTAAATTCTGGGAAATTAGAAGCAGAGTCAGCGATTAGGTCTCACCTAGACTGAAAGGGTCTGTGTTATTATTGAGAGTCTAGTACCTGTTTAGGAAATGATTTTCACATTTATTTATTTTCCAAAATTGCTATGTGTTGGGAATCTAGTCTTAACTATCACACCGAGATGGGATCCACTTGGATTCAAATACAGTGTGATGGACAATACTAGAGGAACAACACGTAGGCCTTGGTTATTTTCTAAGATAGGGTTGAGTTTCTTTCAACCGCTATCCTCTTCTGCCAAAGTCTACTTTTGAGTCCTGAGTGAGTGCATTCGGAACGAACTAATCTATTAGTTTGTTTCATTAGTTTGTATCTCATAACCACCTGGAAGGAAGTGAACACTGTGAGCGGTTTACCGAGATCCGGGAATTCTTGATCCACGCTCGGTCATTCTGACCGGGGGCTTTCTTTTACTACCAGTACGAAGCTTTTGAAACTTCCGAGTGATAGGATTTTAAATGCTTTCTTTACTGCTTTCTTTTAATCGCTTTCGTAGAGGTCACTCGGATGTGTCTCTAGATCTTCTAACTGCTACTAGGACTGAGAGTTAAGGGATAGTTCCGGGTTTGATTAGAAATTTTGGGTGTGACGCGTGGGAATGATAGCAGTACTTGGCAATTCAACTAATGACTTGTCAGGTGTTGCTTCACCACCACAGATGAAATATCATACCTTGGCCGGGGCAGTTATGAATCTGTGGTATCTTAGAACTTGTGGTATTAAGAACATGTAAACTCACACTGTAAGTACCTGTCTGTTAAAGGGAACATGGTGCTGAGAGCATGAGAATTAGCTTTCTGGCAGGATTATCCCAAGCAAAGATCAGTGTATAAAAGTGGAAGTTTAATTATGCTTTATCTAAACCCTGTCCAATCTTTATTCTTTTCTCCCTGTCCATTCTGTCATCATTTTGAATCAGCTTCATAAATATTATAGCATAGATTTACAGCTTTTATTGTTTTTGTGGAATTATTTCCATCTGCCCTTTAGATTCAATATTAGCATGTTCTTTAGCTTATTTAACTAATTTCATAATATAGATTAAATTCAGTCATGTAGTTGTTAGTCCAACTTCAAAACTGATTTGAGCAATACGAGTGGAAAATCTAGTAAAACGACGTGGGACCTGCTTCTATCGCACATCCTCCAGTGAACGATCCGGTCTTACTATAAATTACTGCAATTTTTGACACCGTGCGCTTTCGGGGGGCACAGTTTCTTAACACGAGTAAATAAAAATGTGACAACCTATAAATATACCCCTAATCCCAACTCCATCTTCATAATTGGTTTCATTAAATAAAATTAAAAAACCAGGATGATTTATTTTCAGAAAACACTCATATAGTGGGAACTCGTCAAAAGTTTCATGGCCGGGGATTTTCATCGCGCCGTTTGAAATCAAAGTTTCCCACATGAGTAATACAAAGTGGAATATATCCTTAAACCCCTTTCCCATAAATCATAACTCTTTTCATTTAATGAATTTAAACTTGATTTATTTTATAAAATACTCGTGTTGATGAAACTTGTCAAAAGTTTCAGGGAGAAAATGCAAAATGATTGTGTTAAATTGGGATTAGAACCAATTAATACTTGGGGAAGTTTGATTAGGACGATGGAGCATCGATTCGTGCCTCCTACGTATAAGAGACAATTGCTTCGGAAGTTGGAATCTTTAACACAAGGGTCCAAAAGTGTTGATGAGTATTATAAAGAAATGGAGACCTTGATGTTACGAGCTCAAATCAATGATGATGAAGAAAGCACCATGGCACGCTTCATGGAAGGTTTGAGAAAAGAGATTATGGAAATAGTGGATTTGTATCCCCACGAAACCATCGAAGAGTTAGTCAACTTAGCTACCAAAACCGAACGCAATGTCAAGAAGAGACATCCCTCAAACTTCAAGAGCAACATTAATGGTAAGACTACCAATTCATGGGGGTCGAAACCATGGAATAATGGGGCCCAAAAGGGGGTTATTCCAAAGATGTTCGATAAATCGAAGGAAATTCCTAAAGCGGAAAATCCGAAGATATTCAATAAAGCAAAGGATGTTACTTGCTTTAAGTGTCAAAGGAAGGGACATTATGCTAATGAGTGCCCTAACGAGAGAAAAGTTTTTGATAAAAAGAATGGCGTCATGAGAAATATTGTGATTTTGCAAGACGGAGGAATGACCTTCCTTTCAAATAGTGAGATCGAGAAAGAGGAAAATGAGGAAGGTGAGATTGAGTATGATTGTGAATATGAATATGAAGATGATGATCCTACACAAGAAGTTGATCACGTCGGAGAAATCGAAGACGAACTTTCTATTGTTGCTATGAGATCCTTAAGTGCATTAAAGGAAAATGTTGATGGGGATCGTGTTAAGGATCAACGGGAGAATTTGTTTCATACAAAGTGCAAAATCATGGGACACATGGCCGCGGTTATAGTTGACAACGGGAGTTGTACAAATGCCGTGTCTTGGGACGTCATTGATAAATGTGGAACTAAATCAAGTCCACATCCGAAACCGTATCACTTGCAATGGATGAATCAAGGTGGAGAAATGAAAGTCACCAAGCAAGCACTTGTTCCTATATGAATAAGTTCCTATGAAGAAGACGTGCTTTGTGATATCATTCCTATGACCGCATGTCATGTACTTCTTGGGCGACCTTGGCAATTGGATCATGGAGTCATCTATTCATGCACAAAGGAAAGAGGATCGAGATTTCATCATTGTCATTAAAGCAAGTGAGAGCGGATAAAGAGAAGCTTAAGGCTAAGATCAAAGCCAAAACCAAAGCTAAAGCTAAAGCAAAGGGCGAAAGTTCATCATCACCTATGCTTACATCGATTAAAGAGTTGAAGCATGAGGTATCACATACTCCACAGGGAAGTATTTTTCTTATGGTTTGTAAAGATGTTGTTACTTCTAACGAACATGATACTTCTTTGTCTAATTTTCCTATTTCTTTTGCTAGGATGCTTGAGAAAAATCGAGATGTATATCCCGAAGAGCTACCTGCGGGATTACCACCTATTGGAGGCATTGAACATAAGATCAATTTTACACCAGGATCTTCAATTCCAAATAGACCAGCCTATAGGATGAATGCGGAAGAGACAAAGGAAGTAAAAAAGCAAGTTCAAGAGCTTTTAGATAAAGGATGGGTTCGAGAATCGATGTCACCTTGTGCGGTGCCCGTGTTACTTGTTCCTAAAAAGGATGGCTCATGGAGAATGTGTGTCGATTGTAGGGCGGTAAATGCTATAACCATTAAATACCGACATCCTATACCACGATTAGACGACATGTTGGATGAGATCAATGGAGCGGTCATCTTTTCCAAGATTGATCTACGGAGTGGCTACCACCAAATTCGCATGGAACCAGGTGATGAGTGGAAAATTGCATTCAAAACGAAACTTGGTTTGTATGAATGGTTGGTAATGCCATTCGGGCTTACTAATGCTCCTTCTACCTTCATGCGATTAATGAATCATACTTTAAGAGAATATATTGGTAAATTTGTGGTTGTTTACTTTGATGATATTTTGATATATTATAGGTCCGAAGAAGAGCATGTTGAGCATGTGAGACAAGTTTTTGGAAAGCTTCGGGAAGCACAACTCTATGCTAACTTTAAGAAATGTATCTTTCATACTAATGAGGTTATTCTCCTTGGTCTTGTTGTAAGCAAGGATGGTTTGAAAGTTGATAATGAAAAGGTAAAGGCCATACAAGAATGGACCGCGCCTACTAATGTTGGAGAAATTCGAAGATTTCTTGGCATGTGTGGTTTCTTTAAGCGTTTTGTGCCTAATTTTAGAATCATTGCCGCGCCTCTTACTTCACTTCTGAAGAAGGACGTCGCGTACATTTGGAAGCCTCATCATCAGGAAGCATTTGAGCTATTAAAGACTAAATTGACTAGTGCTCCTATACTTGCATTGCCTAATTTTGATATTCCTTTTGAACTTGAATGTGATGCTTCAAGTAAAGGAATGGGAGCCGTGCTACTTCAAGATGGAAGAGCTGTAGCGTATCATAGTGAGAAATGGGGCGGAGCTGCTCTCAATTATCCTACTTATGATAAAGAGCTCTATGCTATTGTGCGAGCCTTACGGACTTGGCAACACTATCTCATGGGAAGAGAATTCATTATCCACACGGATCATGAAACTCTCAAACACTTGAAGAGCCAAGGGCAAGTGAGTAAACGGCATGCAAGATGGATTGGATTTATTCATACTTTTCCCTACATCATAAAGTATAAAAAGGGTAAGGAAAACGTAGTGGCCGGCGCACTATCTAGAAGGTTTGCATTAATTTCTTATGCTACTACGGATTTACTTGGATTTGATCATATTAAGGAATTATATGCTAATGATCAAGATTTTGGAAATATTTGGCTTAAATGTGAAATACTCCCTCCGTTTAGAAAAGATAGCTACATTGGTAAAATTGACACTATTCACCTAAACACTTTAATTTGAAGTTTTATCATAGATATACAAGTTAAAATATAGCCAAGTGAGATCTTGTTAGATTCGTCTCATCTTGTAGTTTTTAAATACTGAAGTTTTAGAATTTTTACTTCTACCGAATTTGAGTTATTAATGGTTTAAATTATGCATTGGACTGCGTGCTGGGTTGGTCAGTAGCTATCTTTAAAAAACGGAGGAAGTATATGGTTTTGAGAATTTCTACAGGTTCGAAGGATACCTCTATCAGAGAAATAAACTTTGTATTCCTAAGTGCTCTTTAAGAGAACTTCTTATTCAAGAAGTACACAGAGGAAGTGTAATGAGACACTTTGGTGTCAACAATACTATTGAAATACTTGGTGAGAAATTTTATTGGCCGAGCATGAAGAAAGATGTTGCTGCATACATTTCTAAATGTATCACATGTCTCAAGGCCAAGTCTACGCTTAAACCGCATGGGCTGTACAAGCCATTGCCGCCACCTGAAGGGCATTGGCTAGATATTAGTATGGATTTTGTACTTGGTTTACCTAGAACGGCACGCGCTAAAGATTCTATCTTTGTTGTGGTTGACAGATTTTCCAAAATGGCTCATTTTATCCCGTGCGCTAAGACTAACGACGCTCACCATGTTGCGAAGATTTTCTTTAAAGAGGTGGTACGTTTACATGGAGTACCAAAATCGATTGTCTCAGACCGCGATGCTAAATTCGTAAGTTACTTTTGGAAGTCATTATGGCATGAGATTGGTACCAAGTTGTTATTTTCTTCTTCATACCATCCACAAACCGGTGGTCAGACAGAATCAGTCAATCGGGTTTTAGGTAATTTGCTTCGCATAATTGTGTATGGTAATAGTAAGAGTTTGGACGAATGTCTACCATATATATAGTTTGCTTATAATCCCCATATACATAGTGCAACTCATATGTCACCTTTTGAAGTCATTTATGGCTTTAACCCTCTTACTCCTACTGATTTGTTGCCATTGCCACGCAATGAGCATATGAATATTAATGGCAGAGACCGTGCTAGAGTTATTAAGGAGATGCATAAGAATGTCAAGGAGAGCCTTGAGAAATCAGCTGCTACTTATGCTAAGTATGCAAATCGAGGGAAAAAAGAATTGGTCTTAAACCCCGGTGATTGGGTATGGGTACATATGGGAAAAGAAAGGTTTCCGATGCAAAGACGCAACAAGTTATCTCCAAGAGGAGATGGACCTTTCAAAGTGCTTGAGCGAATCAACAACAACGCCTATAAGTTGGAGTTGCCCAGTGATTATAATATAAATTCTACATTCAATGTTGCTGATCTTTCTTTTTTCGACAGGGCTGACGAAGAGCAAGAACGGTTGATGGCTCAACCTTCGCAAGGGGGAGGGGTTGTAAGCTTTGAGATTTTTCTCATTTGGAATGAAATATTCCTTCTTCTTTTCTTTCAATTTTCGTCACTTGTGAATCACAAAGCTTATGATATATGGAATATTTCATTCCAAATGAAAGAAAAGATTCAAAGTTGAATCTCAAAGCTTATGGTATATGGAATATTTCATTCCAAGTGACGAAAATTGAAAGAAAAGAAGAAGGAATATTTCATTCCAAATGAGAAAAATCTCAAAGCTTACAAAAGATTCAAAGTTGTGGAAGATTACAAATGAGCTCCTATTTATAGATGGAGGGAAGAGCAAGTGACCTCCAATCACAAGTCATATGCAACCTTCTAAAGTGGTAAAAAAGTTACAAGGGAAGTTAAGCTTATACACTTAATGCCTTAAAAGTCAACATTGGAAGTTACATGTGACCTCCTCAAGAAGTAGCAAGTTTCCCCCTCCTTTAGTTGTGACCTTCTCAACAAGTTGCAAGTGAAGTAACTTCCACTCAAACTTCCAACCGGCACGTGTACCGAACTTCTTCACGCTATGCACCGACATTCTTCTCGCGCTGTACCGAACTTTGGCTCGCACTGTACCGATCTGCTTCTCGCGCTGTACCAACCTGCTTCTCGCGCTATACCAACCGATCTGCTTCTCGCGCTATACCAACCTGCTTCTCGCGCTATACCAACCTTCGGCTCGTGATGTACTCACTTATTGCTGAATTGATTTGTGAGCTTCCAAAGTTACTCTTTATGCTTCCACTCGCCCTATACCTATAAAAGATGAGAAAAATCATAAGAACAAAGCACTTATAATGACATAGCATAGGAACAAAGCAATGAAAAAGATATATCAAAAGACTAAGGCATGGAAGTGTTCTTCGGTTGTCCTTAACACCTTCGAAACACGATTAGAAGTCATTAAGAGTTGTTTAGTACTTAATCAAGTTCATAACTATGATTATAAAAGTATGACTCATCATCCAAAACTAGTTTAAGGTTGTTTAAACTTGACTAGGTTTGTTTAAGGAAGATGTAATAGAAATCATGGTTTCATATCTCCCTTTCATAACTCCTCCTTTTAGAATATGTTAAGGATTCGATTCCCGGAGTTCTAGAACTCCGATTGAGGTGATTCAAAAGCCCACGCGATCCTTAGAACGTCATCTTTCCAACCAAGCTTAGAAATCGCATTTTCGGAAATGTTGAAATACGACGACATGGCCGAACAGCCTGCTACCACGTGTGCTTCCTCTTGTTCTCCTCAATTAGACTTCCTTGCATCATACTTCCTCCGTTCCTTAAAAATTGCTACGGTCCCACACTGCACGCAATCCAATGCATATTTTAAACTATTAATAACTCAAATTCGGTATAAGTAAAAATTCTAAAAGTTTGATATTTAAAAACTACATGATGAGACGAATCTAACAAGATCCCACTTGACTATATTTTAACATGAATAACTATGAGAAAACTTTAAGTCAAAGTATGCATATGAACAGTAGCAATTTTCAACATGTTGCAAATAAAAAGAAACGGAGGTAGTATAATTCTCCAAGGCATGAATAAACTTGTTGATTCGAGCTCTCGAATTCGGTCCTTCACCGAAATAGGGAATTTCAATGTTGATCATCGCGTTGACCGTCGGGGCATCCATGTCACTTACACAGTAGCTCGAGGTTTCGAAACTTGGCCTAAAATTTTCAAACATTTAAAAACTTACAGTGAACGGTCGTTGATGGACATTTCGGGTTGGGAATGGGTTGGAAATCCTTTTGGGTGCTCTTAATTTGGTGTAGGGTACGGTGCCTTTAACATAATTGTATATTAGTGTTAAGCAATGCAAGAATATGTAGGGTATTTGATTTTTGAGTGCCTTCAATATTTGAAATTTTGAATAGATTGTATTTTAATAGGTTGGGTGCCCATAAAGTTGAGTTTTTGAAACACTTTGTATGCATATATATTCACCCCTATTCAAAAATTGACATATCACCTTTATAATTTTATACTATCTTCGTTCTTTTTTATTTGCTATAGACCCACACTGACGCAATCCAATGCACATTTTAAATCTTTAATAACTCAAGTTCGGTTCAAGTAAAAATTCTAAAAGTTTGATATTTAAAAAACTACACGATGAAATAAATCTAACAAGATTTCACTTGACTATATTTTAACTTGTATAACTATAATAAATCTTTAAGTTAAAGTATGTGTGTGAATAGTGACCAAAACCCAAATGTGGCAATTAAAACAAAACGGAGGAAGTATTATTGATCAACTTTATAATTTTATATATATAATTTAGTTTTGTTTTAGATTCATATACTTCCTTCGTTTTTTATTTTAAACTACATTAGACAAATGACTACTGTTCACTCATATATTTTGACTTAAAGTTTTATCATGGTTATACAAGTTAAAATATAGCCAAGTTGGATCTTGTTAGATTCATCTCCTCTAGTAGTTTTTAAATATCAAACTTTTAAATTTTTACATGTACCAAATTTGAGTTATTAATGGTTTAAATATGCATTGAACTGCTGCCATGGATCGGATTCCAGACACAATAGGACTTTGACGAAACGCGGAAAAACAAAGTTGAAAGATAGGTGAAACCTACCGTTTGATCAAGAGAATTGAGATGTAGTTAAACCTCGAGGGAATAAGCGCACCTCCTCTTCCAATGATTCTCCTTGGATGAAGTTGAGCAATCCAGTTTCGAAGATTGCAAGGTGAGTTTGCCAATTGAAACACACAAAGTTTAAGAACACTCGGTATATCGACTTTTGAAAAAGAGAATTGTTTTCATAAAATTAATCAAAAGTTGTTTACAAGAGTAATGGATGACCTATATATAGGCCCCAAGTAAACCTATCAGTTATGAAATTAAATCCCATGAAATAAGGAAACTAAATATACTAATCTATTTTAAACAAGGAAATAAAATAAAATAACAAAAGATATGGAAACAATATATGATTCTGCATGCACTATCAAATCCACGTTGCTCGCTTTGTCTTGGAATAGATGTCGCGTAAAAATGACAGTGTTGCGGAAATCGTAAACTTGCTTCAGCAAACTTGCGATGTTCTCTATGAAAAGCTTATTGAGAACGTCGCGTGCGGATTTCGCGAGGGGTCGCACAACTTGATCTTCAAAATTCTGTTGAGTTTTCTTCCACAACATTCCCACGCGATGTCCCTACGCAATGTGAAGTATCATGGCGTGCAGGAAACGACATCGCGTGTGGCGAGCGGAACTCCTCAGAAATCTGCTAAGTGTTTTTCCGCATAGCCTTCTTCCTCCGGCAGCTTCCATGTGATCAATGTTCTTCCTCAGAAGGTTGGCTTAGTCAGTTCCCACTCTTCAACATGTGTTCTTGGCAGTCCCGCCACATGCTCCGTAAACTTCTTAGCTTTGCCTCGAACATGGGCCTTCGGGTATTTGAACCATGGCTTGGGCTACCATGCCATACCCTCCCCCTTGAAGAGGTTGATCCATCAACCGACTTGCTTCATCCTCATCATCCCTTTCGAACAATGATAGATCTGCAACATTAAAAGTAGTGCTAATATTACTATACTCTTCAGGTAGTTCTATCTTATAAGCATTATCATTAATTCGTTCTAAAACTTTAAAAGGACAACATCCCCGAGGGGATAATTTTCCATGGCGTTGAGAAGGAAATTGCTCATTCCTCATATGAACCCAAACCTAGTCGCCTGGATTCAGCAGCAATCTCTTCCTTCCACGATTGGAGTACTTGGCATATTGCTCAGCCGCCTTGATCAAACTTTCACGCACGTGATGCACCCTGTGAAACCACATTTAAATAAGCTTAAATTGTGTTAAAATGAACCTAAATTGCATGCATGAGACCCTATTTTACTACTTTTTAGTTTATATTTCATGTGATGTGTAAATATTAATAAGACTGGTTAAATTGAGCTTATCTCAGTCCAATTTACCTTGTTTTATGCTTTTTAATAAGACTTTGGCAATTCTAATACATTGCAATGATGTTTCAGGCATTAAAATGAAGAAAGAAGATGTTCGGAGGACAAAGGATGTCAAATTCGAAATTTTCAACACTGAAAAAGCTCCAGAATGCGCCACATAGGCATGGCGGCGCATAAAATAATGTTCGAGCGCCACATTATGCGCCACATCGACACTTAGGAAAATTTCGGATGGAAAAAGCTTCAGGATGCGCCGCATAAGCTTGGTGGCGCCGAAATCTGCTCCGGAGCGCCACAAAATGCGCCGCTGTTAAATTAAAAATTGGGAAATTGTCAGAATGCGCCGCACCTCCTTGGTGGCGCCTAAAACCACCTTGAAGCGCCACTTTTTGCGCCGCAGAGGAAAATTTGGAAAATCATCGCATGCGCCAGCTCTTCTTGGTGGCGCCTAAAACCTCTTCCGAGCGCCACTTTATGCACCACCGTCGCAGTTGGGCAGTTTTCTAACCTCCCGAACTCGGTTTTAAATGCCGTTTCTCTTCATTCTTCATCATCCAGACTCATAATTTTCGACAAAAACTATCTGGAAACATCTGCTAATGGGAGAAGAAGGCCGGAAACACATAATCATGCCGGAGGAATGCATCAAGAATGCTGTTTTGGGCGTGTTCTTCCTATTCTAGGTGTTGCCTTTCTTTTTCTTGCTTTGTAATGAATTGAAATTGCCTCTAAATGTAATCTGCTATCATGTTTTTAATTTGTAGACGGATTTCTGTGTTGTTCGTGTTAGAAGTGTTCTAGAACGGGAGTTCAGAATCACTTTGAAGTATGAATTTATCTTTTATGGAAGCAATATAAATGTCGCTGTTTTATGTTGTAATCTGGATTAATCTGCTAGCATGTTAGAATCTATTCTAATCTGTTTTGGGCGCCATTTTCGGATTAGGAATAATCAATTTGATGTTTGTGGCATGATTCTTAAACAATCGATTAGATTAGATTTATCTGTAGCAATTATTAGAATTTGAATTAAGATATTGGTATTATCTGCCTTGACAGGTCCCCTCGAGAACAGAAAATGCTAAAGACAGGCAAAAACCAATACCAAACAGAGTATATTGTTTCCCAGTTATCAAGATAATTAATCAGTGGTGCGGAAACGTTGTTTGAGCGTTATCCCAACAACCAGTCAACAACCAACAGAATAGTGCGAAAATAAAACTAAGAACACCAGAAAATTGTTCACCCAGTTCGATCCACTGATCTACATCTGGGGGCTCCAAGCCAGGTTTTCACTAAATCTCCACCAAACAGATTGAACAAGAGTCAACCACACCCTACACACCCTTAAATTCCAGTGAACTCTCCTATCTACCCAAATAGACTAGAAGGACACATGGGAGCTTCAACTATCTACCTAAATGCACTCAATTCACCAGCAGGTGTTAAGGTGGTGTTTGTGGAATCTAGCTACTCAAACAGATCAAGCCCAATGGTGCTAAAACACCTACAATACACACGGATTGTGTCAGCAGTAAAGCGGTTGTTGGTGTCTTCTGGCAACAACGAATAGCAGGGGATTTCTTCAGCAGCTCCAAATTGCCATAATCACAGCTAAGGATCTGCAAATGCTCTGTAAATTGAGCTGTGATTGCGGCTATACTCTCACACTAAGCACAAGTTGTGTTTACTAGAGATATGCCAAGAAATGCATAAACACAAACTCAAATCCCCATAAGAATACAGCAGTCAGAACAACAAAGAAATACCCAGTTGTAGAATGGTTGTTTCTGGCTTCTGTCAACAATGAACTGGGGGATTATGGCTCCAGCTTCCCTTAGATCACCATGGCAGAGAAGGACCTTAAAGAATGCTCTGTTTTCTATCCTTTGCTGCGGGAGTAAGTCTTAAGAAGAATGGAGGACGAAAACAGGTATTTATAGATGTGCAAGGCCCATTAGAAAACCCTAAAAGCCTACTAAGGGAAGTGGCCACGTCACTGTCCTTCCTGTACTTTCCAGTTGTGCTATACCCGTTGTTGATAGGTTGTTTCAACATCAGAGGGAGAACGAGTATCTGCACAAAAATTCAAATCTGCTGTACAAACTATGCCACGTCAGCGTCCCTTGTTGTCCTTTCTCCGCTATCAGATTGCGTTGTTCATGAGTCGTCGTCACAACTATAGAACAACGTTGATCATCTTCACAACATAGGACTCAAGGACTTAACAATCTCCCCCTTTGTGGATATGATCAACCAAAACCATTCACGATACTCATGAACAATAAAATCATATCATATTCTCCCCCTTTTTGGTATGATCAATCAACAACAACATCTTTGCCTTTTTCTTGTTGTTCCACTGCAGTTGGACAACAGGAAATCATCAAAATATGCATCAGTGTTTCTCCTCCTTTCTCTGTGGCACCAGCTCCTCAAAATCATCAACAATATCCAAGCAAAGCTTCCAATTAAATCAAATTCATCATAGATACTCCCCCTTGCATTATGCCATATCTTTTCCAGGTTGTTCCTCTGTAGTCAGAACATCGGCATCAGCAACAGAATATACTAGAATTCAAATTCTCACCAGACCTTCAGCAGCTTAACTGTACCATCTCCCTTTCTAATGGATTGGGCCCACAAAATATAAATTCCTTGTAATCCAGGGCCCCGAACGCAGCATGATGCTAAGGAGAGTGGCACAAGCCCAAGTTCCCTCTATGCTCCTCAAGCTTCTCTCTGTCAAGGGACTTAGTCAGGCAGTCTGCTCGATGTTCAGACGACATATGGTGCACATCTTCAATCCCATTCTTGCTAAGGCAATTGCACTCTGATTTCTTTGGAACCCAAACTCTTCTTAGCTTAACCCTCTTGCGTAGTTCTTCAGTAGGCCAGACAACAGGGCGACCATTCATCAAATCCTTTACAATTCGAAAACACTGATCAGCTGTGTATCATGGCAATTTGCAATAAGAACAGTCCTTGTGTTGTTGAAACTTCTGAATATATCTTTCCTTGTAGATCTTTCTGACTGGTTGTCGACCAGATGTTTCAACAACTTTCTTAACTACTTCAGTAGGCTTTGCAACAACTACTTTGTGGTTTCTCCTTGGGGGTGATTTTTGTTCAAGAAATCCTCCACTCACAAATTTAGTCTCTGATGGTATGGGTGAAAACTGATATCCAATTCCAGATTGATCTTTGTAAGACTTTCCCATTGACAAGACTTCATCGAGCTTCTCTTTTCCTTTCACCATTCCTTCCAACTTATGTACCTTCTCTTGACTATCTTGAGAGTCTTTCTTCAATACTTCTTTCTCTTCAATCAACACCTCTTTCTCCTTGATCAATTCAGCTCTTTCTTTCCGCAAATCTTCAATAATGTCATTGTTTGACATATTTTCCTTTTGAAGTGCATCTCTCTCTTTTAATACTTGATCATAGGAAATCCTGATGTCAGCAAGTTGTTTCAACAACTTCTTCTTCTCCTTTACAACTGCTTTGTATTTTTCAGTGAGCTCATCAAATAGATTTTCAAGAGCTATTCCATTTCTTGATAATGCATCCTCAAAATCTCTACATTTGCTATGTTGTTCTTCCGTTGTCCCAACATCGCCACCACTGCTGAGAGTAACTTTCTGAGAATTACAACTTTTAAGCCTTCCTTTCTTGCCCATCTTCCGGATCTCACTCAGCTATGTTAGAGTGTAGGCTCTGATACCAATTGACAGGTCCCCTCGAGAACAGAAAATGCTAAAGACAGGAAAAAACCAATACCAAACAGAGTATATTGTTTCCCAGTTATCAAGATAATAAATCAGTGCGGAAACGTTGTTTGAGCGTTATCCCAACAACCAGCCAACAACCAACAGAACAGTGCGAAAATAAAACTAAGAACACCAGAAAATTGTTCACCCAGTTCGATCCACCGATCTACATCTGGGGGCTCCAAGCCAGGTTTTCACTAAATCTCCACCAAACAGATTGAACAAGAGTCAACCACACCCTACACACCCTTACATTCCAGTGAACTCTCCTATCTACCCAAATAGACTAGAAGAACACATGGGAGCTTCAACTATCTACCCAAATGCACTCAATTCACCAGCAGGTGTTAAGGTGGTGTTTGTGGAATCTAGCTACTCAAACAGATCAAGCCCAATGGTGCTAAAACACCTACAATACACACGGATTGTGTCAGTAGTAAAGCGGTTGTTGGTGTCTTCTGGCAACAACGAATAGCAGGGGATTTCTTCAACAGCTCCAAATTGCCATAATCACAGCTAAGGATCTGCAAATGCTCTGTAAATTGAGCTGTGATTGCGGCTATACTCTCACACTAAGCACAAGTTGTGTTTACTAGAGATATGCCAAGAAATGCATAAACACAAACTCAAATCCCCATAAGAATGCAGCAGTCAGAACAACAAAGAAATACCCTGTTGTAGAATGGTTGTTTCTGGCTTCTGTCAACAATGAACTGGGGGATTATGGCTCCAGCTTCCCTTAGATCACCATGGCAGAGAAGGACCTTGAAGAATGCTCTGTTTTCTATCCTTTGCTGCTGGAGTAAGTCTTAAGAAGAATGGAGGACGAAAACAGGTATTTATAGATGTGCAAGGCCCATTAGAAAACCCTAAAAGCCTGCTAAGGGAAGTGGCCACGTCACTGTCCTTCCTGTACTTTCGAGTTGTGCTATACCCGTTGTTGATAGGTTGTTTCAACATCAGAGGGACAACGAGTATCTGCACAAAAATTCAAATCTGCTGTACAAACTATGCCACGTCAGCGTCCCTTGTTGTCCTTTCTCCGCTATCAGATTGCGTTGTTCATGAGTCGTCGTCACAACTATAGAACAACGTTGATCATCTTCACAACATAGGACTCAAGGACTTAACATGCCTGAATTGATAGATGAATAAGATAAGTAGAAATCTGAAATCTGTAATTTTGTTGTCTGCTAATTCTGATTTGATCGTTTAATCTGCCTAAATCTGCATTAATTTAATCTGGCAAAATATCAATCTGCTCATATTCTAAAATTAGTAATTTAATCCAGTTTACCATGTTTTATTATTATTTTACCATAATTGTTAAATTATTTACACTATCCTGCATAATTAAATGTTAGGATCTAATTCCATAATTTCTGCTTTGCTAAATCGGGAGATAAAAAGTAGAATTAATATTTTAGTACCGGAATTGGGAATAAATTACATTATAAATGGATTCTGGCATGTGCACAATGATTTGGGAAATGAAAAGTGCCTTTTAATTGCTATAGGAAAATTTGTATGCTTGGGAAAGACTCAAATTTAGGCCTAGAATAATGATTGCAGAATGTTAGATAATTTAATCAGCTTCCATGAAATCCGTTTAAGCATAATTTGATTATTAGTAGATTACAATATTTTTAATCTTTATAAAATAATTAATTTTAAGAAATTGATCTTTTTAGACATTGGAAAATGCTAAATCAATATGCAATTTCTACTCTATATAAAGATGGCAATATTCAAAATATTACAAGCATCTCCCATTTATATCTTTATTAATTATAATTTTAACTTGCTTTATTTTAAATTTAATGACACTATTTTAATTTAATCATCATTAGAATTAATCAAAATCCTTTTAAATATATTAAATTTAATTAATGAACTTAGAAACAATTAAAATCTTCTCCGGAATGAAATAATATTCTGAAATTCCCTGTGGTTCGACCCGGTATTCACCGGTTTTTATTACTTGATGACAACCATCCGCTTGTGGTAAAATATGAGTAGTGAAAATCACCCATCAGCACGCCCTTGTGTAAATTCTTTACAGCATTTGCTCTAGCCCTGCCAGTAACGTTAAAGTGCTCACTGTGGGGCAGTGGCAGCAAATCAAGTGGTGTTAGTGGCACAAATCGGTATACAACCTCGAAAGGAGGCATACCTGTCGCACTGTGAACATGTTGGTTGTATGCGAACTCGATATAGGGTAGACTCTCATCCCAACTTTTGGAGTTTGAAGACATGATGATCCTCAATCTATTCAATAACACTCGGTTGACGGCCTCAGTTTGCCCGTCGGTCTGCGGATGGTAAGATGATGAAAACATCAACTTTGTACCCAATTCATGCCAAAAGGACTTCCAGAAGTAGCTCATAAATTTAGTATCTCTGTCAGATACTATGGTCTGTGGTATCCCATGCAACCTTGCCACTTCTTTGAAGAACAACTTGGCAATATGATGTGCATCATTTGTCTTGGTGCAAGGAATGAAGTGTGCCATTTTAGAGAATCGGTCCACAACCACAAATATTGAATCCTTGACACGAGCAGTCCTTGGTAATCCCAGAATGAAGTCCATTGAGATGTCAATCCATGGCCCTTCAGGTGCCGGCAACGCCTGATATAGTCCATGGGGTTTTGCTTGTGACTTTGCCTTCAGACAGACAAGGCACTTAGCAATCAGATCAACCACCTGTTTCGACATCCCATGCCAATAAAACCTTTCTTTTAATACTCCCATCGTAGCATGCTTCCCAAAGTGTCCCATCATATCTCCTGCATGCGCTTCTATGAGTAACAGCTCTCTGATGGACCCTTTTGGTATGCACAGTTGATTTCCATAGTAGAGATATCCATTCAGTCGGGAGTATTCTTTGTAAGCCTGCTTCTCAGTTTTCTCAAAAACTTCCTTAAAATCCGGATCATTTGCATACTGAGCTTGAATGTGTTCAAATCCCACCAAATGTGTAGTAGCAAGTGCCGCTAAGGCTATCCTTCTAGACAATGCATCAGCAACAACATTGTCATTACCCTTCTTATACTTGATCAAATAAGGAAAAGTCTCAAGGAATGCGCTCCATCCACCATGCCTCTTACTCAACTGTCCTTGAACCTTGATATGCTTTAACGTCTCGTGATCAGTATGTATGATGAACTCACGACCCCTTAGGTAATGTTGCCATACCTTTAAGGCCCTCACGATTGCATACAACTCCTTATCATAAGTAGAATAATTCAGATGAGCTCCATTAAACTTCTCACTATGATATGCAATCGGTTTGTTTCCAGTTCCGAACGCGTCACATTCCAACTCAAACACCTTCTCAAAATCCGGTAACGCTAATACTGGAGCATGGGTCAGTTTGTACTTCTACTCATCGAATGCTTTCTGTTCGGCTGTTCCCCATTTATACTTTAAAACCTTCTTCAACAGAGATGTAAGTGGGGTAGCAATAATACTAAAGTTTGGCACAAACCTTCTGAAAAATCTGCACAATCCTAGAAAACTCCTAACTTCTGAAACTGTAGTTGGCAGTTTTCATTTAGTTATAGCCTTGATCTTCGATTGATCCACTTTGAGTCCATCATTTCCTACAACAAATCCTAGGAAAATCACTTCAGCCACATGAAATGTGCACTTTTCGAAGTTGGCGTAGAGCTTGACTTCCCTCAGCTTGTCAAGGACATGTTGTACATCAGATAAGTGATCAGTTTCATTGAGGCTGTATATAAATATATCATTAAAGTAAACAACAACGAAACGATTGATAAAAGGACTAAGGGTCTCATTCATAAGCCTCATGAATGTAGCAGGTGCATTCGTAAGTCCAAACGGCATCACCAGCCACTCATATAACCCCAACTTTGTTTTGAATGCAGTCTTCCATTCATCACCGTGTTGCATTCGTATTTAATGATAACCAATTTTCAAATCGATCTTTGAGAAGACTGTTGCACCACTAAACTCGTCCAGCATGCCATAAAGGCGAGGAATTGGATGGTGATACTTTGCAGTAATTGCATTAACAGCTCTGCAATCAACACACATCCTCCATTCGTCATTCTTCTTTGGAACTAAGAGCACAGGCACAGCACAGGGCGATAAACCTTCTCGGATCCATCCTTTATCAAGCAATGCTTGAACTTGGCGTTGAATTTCAGCTGTCTCTTCAGGATTCATCCTATATGTTGGTCCGTTTGGGATTGATGCTCTTGGTATAAACTCAATCTGATGCTCTATTCCTCTCAAGGGTGGTATTCCTTCCAGAAACTCATCAGGAAACACATCCTGATTCTTCTCGAGCATCCTAGCAAAAGTAGCAGGAATTTCAGGCGAAGATTTTTCTGTTCCTATGTTTAATGAAATAGGCTTAATAAGTGCAAGGAAACAGTAACCTGTAAATTCTGGTTCTTTGATGGCTTGTTCAATTGATGTTCTGTTCATCTGTAGACGGTTCTCTGCGGCCATCTTTGTCTTTCCCTTACGTGTTGAGGCTTTAGCCTTCTTCTTGCATGTATTCCTTTCCTTGTGTTCCCTTTCTTCTTCCTCAACTTGTTTCTTCAGCTTTTCTGATTCTCTTCTCACAAGGGCTACAGATAATGGTTTCAACAGATATTCTTTCTTCCCCTTTTTAAACTCTATGGTGTTTTCTTTACCATGATATTTCACATTATTATCTGACAACCAAGGTCTTCCTAACAATACATGACAAGCATTCATAGGGATCACATCACATAAGACAATTTCAGTATAAGATCCTATGGTGATCGGAACACGTGCTTGATGTGTAACTTTTAGTCGGCCACTTGTGTTCATCCAATGTAACAGACATGGACTTGCATGTTCCTCCAAAGGTAAGTTTAACCTGTGTACATAGAATAGAGAAACTACATTAGTGCAGCTCCCGTTGTCAACAATAATTGTTGCACCTTTACCATTGATAGTAGAAAAGCAATGAAATAAATTCTCCCTTTGATCATCAGGTGATCTTTCAGCATTCAGAATTCTCATTGCCACCATAGTTTGGAATGTTTCTTCCCTTCAACTGTTTCTTTTCCTTCTGGATCTTCATCAGCAAACTCACATTCATCATTCTCATTAGGGCACTCTTATTCTTTATCAATCAGATCAGCATGCCACTTTCAGTGATGGCCACTAGTCTTTTTTCTCCAGTATCCAATAGTGCCACCTTTCTCACGTTAGTGCATTCGTTAGCATAGTGAAAACGGCGTTGGCATTTCCAACATACAACATCTCTCTTGTCTCGGCCTTCCCTATTCCTATCAACATCTTGCCCCCTTGGTCTATCATCCTTTCTGAATTCTTTAAAATTCTTACCAATTTCAAAGGTGCGAGATTTGTTGTTCTGATTTGTAGGCTGAGGCTTGGCCGGTTCCTTTTTATCACTCCATTGTTGTGATTGTGTCTTCACCAACCATGGTTTTGAGTTGTTGCCCGCAACAGTGGATCTCACAGGATAAGTCCTTGCCTCCTTTTGTTGCCTTTCTATGTTCAATGCTTTGTTATACAACTCTGCAAGAGATTCAAACCCTCTAAGATCAGCTTCTTTAAAGATTTCCTTTCTCAGTCCCCCTGCAAATCTGCTCAAGGTAATGTCTTCATCTTCAACAATTCCACATCTCATCAGTAGTCGTTCCAGCTCATGGTAGTACTCTTCCACTGTTTTGGTACCCTGCGTAAGAAAAGAAAGCTGAATTAATAACTCTTTTTTGTATTTTGGAGGTACAAACCCATGTCTCATGGCTTCCACTAATCCAGTCCAAGTGTGGATCTGTTCATACTGCAACCTATCGTTATCATAGCATAACTTTTTCCACCAACTTAAAGCATAATCCCTAAATTCAATGACAACTAATTGCAATTTCTTTTTCTCAGAATATCTATGGACATTAAAAATTAGTTCCATTTGATCATGCCATTCAATAAATTCATTAGGATCAGTGGTCCCCCTGAAGGTTGGAATGGTGAATTTGATAGCTTTAAGACTATCATCGGTGTCTTTCTCTGGAACCGCAGCCCTCTGATTGAATTGCGAGGTTGGTTCATTCCCTGCTGATTTCTTTGGTTGCCTTGATGCACAGAAACTCGCTCCCAATCATCATCTCGGTCATCATCTTCATCGGAGATGGTTTGAAATTCTTCCTGCTGTCTGATTGGAGCACCCCTTTGAGGTCTCATTCTTGGCTCCCTCCTTTCTTCAATGGTGTTTTGAAGAGGTCTTGTATTAGTTCGAGGAGGTCCATATCTCAAATCAAGGTTTCCAACCTCAGACACCTGTTCTTTTCCTCTATCAGAAGAACCTGCAATATAAGATGGATAAGTAGGATTTCTATTCAAAGAGTTGAATTTTGTATCAATGACTTTAAGTAAGTCATCTATGATGATGCTTTGTTGTTCAACTAGCTTGGCATCAAACTTCTCAGTAATGTCATTGAGCTGCTCATTAATGCCATGTTCCATTCTATCCATTTTAGAACATAGCTCACGGCTTTGTTGAGCAAGTACTGCTTGAAGTGGTTCCATAGTCAATGGAGTATCACCTGCCATAGCAACGCTAAAGAGTATATGTATAAAAGATCAATAAAAGAACTGAAGAGTTTGGATGATCTCACGATGTCACACAGTGTAGTATTCAATTGGTTTGTCACCAATTCTTCTTCAGAACTTTCTTGCTTTGGTCACCCAACTTGGATCAAATTCAGAGGATTGCGCTTTGAAGTAATGTACGCACAGTACAATAATCAAGTTGTATTGTTCGACTCAATCAAGAACCGCAACAACAGTAGAGTGTGATAAACCAGTGCAAGTAATATCAAGTTCAGTGCGTTAGTCAAATAATTGCAATCAATTGTCTCCTCACAATATAGACTGAACCCACTGAAATATGAAAAGTGACTCATCAACACTCGTCTCCCAATTCCCCAAAGATTTAGAATGTAGATGGTATGAAAATATTGAAGCACGATCAGTTTTTTCTTTTCTTCTTCTTTCTTTTTTTTTTTTCACTTGTGACTTTCAGCAGCTAGGTATCACTTTGATAGGGCGAATGCTAGCTATATATATCCATTTCTTTCTCTTTTTTCTTTTTTTTTTAAACTAAGCTGAACACGCTTTGTTTGCTGAACACTTGATGAATTTCAGATCTTTCTTTCGGTGCGCGCACGCTTTGTGGAGTAAGATTTGTAGCGCGAGGCGTAAAGAATTCAGCAACTATGATGAGCTGTAACAAACTGGTTCTCACGCAACAACCCGTAACAAACACTTAATCCCTCGTAACAAACTCTGAATTCCCGTAACGAACTGGTCCCCACAATAACAAACTTTTGTATACTGATTTCCCGAAAACACCCTCAGTAATCAGCCTCCAAAGATCAAATATAATCTCTCAAGAACACTCAACAAGATTTGATGAACTTGGATGAATATACCAAGAACACCAAGAACACACAGTACGCTTTTGAGACAATTTTCAAGCAATAAATCCGACTAAAACAGTGAACAATCAATCACAAGCATAAGATTTTCAATCACAGAGGCCAAATAAACGAAAACACGCTCAAAACAAGCTGACACAAGGATCAAAGAGACGGATCCTTTTAAATTTCGTATGTATATTCAAAGATATGCACAAAATCTTCAAATGACCATATATATCATACTCAAATCTTATCCGATTTGGAAAATCTTTATATGCAGATTTATGTATTTGGCACGAGGATTCCAAATATCAAATCAGATTGGACAAATAACAAACGAAACAATACCAGAAAATCAAACAAAAATTCTGCGAATTTGATCAATTACTCTTCTTGCTTTGCCTGCGGATAGAGTTCTGGCGTGAATAAAGAACAAGAACTCGAAGAATCTTTTTGGAATTTGATTTATATGAATTTAAAAACACCTATTGAACTAGAATTGAGGCTCTGATATCAAATTTATATAATACTGCCATGGATCGGATTCCAAACACAATAGGACTTTGATGAAACGCGAAAAAAAAATTGAAAGATAGGCGAAACCTACCAATTTGATCAAGAGAATTGAGAAGGAGTTAAAACTCGAGGGAATAAGCGCACCTCCTCTTCCAATGATCCTCCTTGGATGAAGTCGAGCAATCCAGTTTCGAAGATTGCAATGTGAGTTTGCCAATTGAAACACACAAAGTTTAAGAACACTCGGTATATCGACTTTTGAAAAAGAGAATTGTATTCACCAAATTAATCAAAATTTATTTACAAGAGTAATGGATGACCTATATATAGGCCCCAAGTGAACCTATCAGCTATGAGATTAAATCTCATGAAATAAGGAAACTAAATATACTAATCTATTTTAAACAAGGAAACAAAATAAAATAATAAAAGATATAGAAACAAGATATGATTCTGCAGGCACTATCAAATCTACGCTGCTCTCTTTGTCTTGGAATAGATGTCGCGTAAAAATGACAGTGTTGCGGAAATCGTAAACTTGCTTCAGCAAACTCGCGATGTTCTCTATGAAAAGCTTATTGAGAACGTCGCGTGGGGTCGTGCAACTTGATCTTCAAAATTCTGTTGAGTATTCTTCCACAACGTTCCCACGCGATGTTCCTACGCAATGTGAAGTATCATGGCGTGCGGCAGGAAACGACATCGCATGTGGCGAGCGGAACTCCTCAGAAATCTGCTAAGTGTTTTTCCGCATAGCCTTCTTCCTCCGGTAGCTTCCAATGTGATCAATGTTCTTCCTTCGAAGGTTGGCTTAGTCAGCTCCCACTCTTCAACCTGCGTTCTTAGCAGTCCCGCCACATGCTCCGTAAACTTCTTAGCTCTTTGCCTCGAACATGGGCCTTCGGGTATTTGAACCATGGCTTGGGCTACCATGTCAATTGCATGCTAGGTGAGTCCGTAATAATGTTTAAAAAGCAGAGGAAGTATATATATATATATATATATATATATACAGTGGCGAATACAGGCCACTTGAGGGGGGTCAGCTGACCCACCTCACTTAAAAAAAAAATTATATTTTAAATTATTTTTTGGAATAAATTTTAAAATTCTTATTATTTTACAATAGAGACATTGATTCATTTGTTTTATTTGGTTGTTAGTGTACTTAATTATCTTGAGTAAATTGGTAAAATTGCATTGTATAGTGGTCAATTAAGCCATTACTCTTTTGAGAAATATTTTTTGCTTTGAGTTTGTTTTTATGTTGCATTTTTTTTTTTTTTTGCGAAATTTTATGTTACATTTGTTGAAGTTGGTTTTGTAAATTACCCTTTATTTGTTTTATCCATATGAGTGAGATAATGTTGCCCCTGGAGTGCTTGAAAATCAATAAACTATATTAGAGATATGATGATCCTGATTTTTCAGACGTTCTTTGAAGTAGTGTTCTTATTTAAAAGTTGGTTGAAAAAATATAAGGATAATGCCTATCCTTTGGTGTATTTATTTATCTATCCTTAATTTTGCTTGTGACAATTGCAATAGTTAAAAGAGTCTTTCCTACGATGAAGATTCTCAAATCCTAATTGTATGATATAATATGGGTGATGAAATGTTAAATGATTCATTATTGTCATATAGTTGAAAAAAGAAATACTAGATGTGTAGATGAAGTTATAATTTTTTTTTAAAAAAAATGTCTGTGTATTCAAGAGTGATGTAATTGACATATATATTATTCTGTAATTTTTCTAAAAAGTTCCCACACCCTAGTTTGAATTCCTGGCCACTGTATATATATTGTCTGTTTAGAATTAATACGCCCTTTTAATTTGTTTGTAGTATGTAGTAGTGTGTCAGGATTCAGCTTTTAACCCTAAACCTCAACAAAGAAGTTGAAGGGTTCCTTTTAATTAATACTGTACTTGAGTTTAAACTTGGAATTGATTAATTTAGTCTAATATTAATCAAGTTATGGTTTATTATTGAAGTTTGGTGTCTGTGAGTTGTGTGCTTGTCTTTGGAAGAGGTTTTCAAAGCTCAAATGATTGAATTGGGATTTTGTGCCTGAGGTTATATATAGTCCTAAATTTCTAGTTTCCAGAACTATTTTCAGATTGTAAATTGGATTGTTATTGAAATGTGTAAACTCCTTTAAAGTTGGTTGCTCAAGATTGAGAATTGAGGTTTTCTTGGACTTATTAAAGTTGCGTCATGTTTATGTTGAAATTTCAGGTAAGGGATCTTTGTATTTGGCTTCCCATAAGTTATGTACTTGTTAGTTTTTGTTGAATTTTCTGCATTGTAAAGTGCTTCTTGGATTTGTTAGCGAGTCAAAGACGACCGCGAGCCACGCACAAAAGTGAAGCCAATGGATAGATTGTGGTCATGGTACGATGGAGCTGGACCTTGCACGGACCTTGGAGGCTGCGGTTTGGGTGGTTGTAAAAGGTGCGTGAGATTAGCCCTGAAACTTGGATATCGCTTGGGTGCTGGCAACAACAGGCGCTGCTTTAATATCAGAGCACTGAAAAAAATGATGGGGTATACTTGAAAAAAATTATGAATATTCAATTTAAGGGATCTTGTAGGTGTGAGTGATGATTGCAAGCAACATCATTTTTTGAGAAGAAGGCATCATTTTTTATGAAAGAGACATCATTTTGTAGGTGCTGGCAAATCAAGTACATGTACAGTAACTCTGTTGCTGGAACTTGTTTAATTTCTATTATTGATTGCTGAAACAGTCTAACAATACATGTTTAACTTATTTCATATTGTATGATTTAGGTGGTTGTCATCTTACTATAAATTAAGTGTATTTAAATTCCGATGATCTCTATTACTCACTTATGAGTTATGCCCCGTTTGGAGATGAGAAGTGGGTGTTTGAGATAACTGCTGGCATGGTGGCATGATACTGTTTTCACTTGTGCATGCGATCACGGTATGTGAAATATGCTATTAACATTATTTGTGTATGTGTCTGATTTATTCTGTGACATACAAACGGGGTTAGTGTCACTGCAATAAACAAGAAACAGTTAATTTAGTGATCGAAATTCGCGACCGAACGAAATCGGTTGCTATTAGTGACCGAAACTTTTTTAGGTTAATTAACGATTGATTTAGCGACCGAATTTTTTTTTATTATCACAAATTCATGATTGAAATTACAACTGACAAAGTTTGGTGGCTAGTACCTTATAATGTCTGAGCCGTGCCACCCCTTGTGCACTCAGTGGCGGATACACAAGGGGCGCTGGAGTCGACCGCCCCCAGAGCTCAATGTCCGCCATTAAGCTTTTATATAATTGTCTCATTTTGTCTGTTTGTTTCGGCTTATTTTCACATTTTAAGTTTTGTTTTTCTTAAAGTTCTTTTCCTAATTTATTTTTTTCTTATTTGTTTGGTTTGTGTCGATAGCAAAAGAAGTTCTAAAAATAATACATGGTTATTTTTAAAAAAAAGGAAAAGTTTTAGGAGCTAGTGTATTTCTATCCAAAATAGATATAATCAACTTTTTCACTAATTTTTGTAATATAATAAATTTAATCAAAATTTAATACTTATTTCAACAATTATTTGAGCTACTTTTGCTGTTAGGTTTTAGTTGTTGGTGACTTTTAAATTAGGTTTTTTAATTGGGAATGGTTATGGTACTATCAATGTGCACGGTAGTACATCAAGAAAAATCATCTAAACCATACAAAAATATCCAATGACTATAAAATAAAATGGTAGAATTGTCAAACATAAATAATCATATTTTTTGTAATAAAATCATTCACAAAATCAATTTAGTGATTTCTATCCTTAAATAAAGATCATATAAAAGATTTGCATATGTAATACCCCGGTGAATGGCTTAAATGGAGTGAAATAAGCTACTCATACCAACAAGTTACCTTTCTTTCTTGGTAACCATCCTATAAGAACTCCAAAGTTAAGCGTGCTTGGCCTGGGGTAATTCTAGGATGGGTAACCTCCTGTGAAGTCTCTCAGGGTGTGCGTGAGTGAGGCCAAAGCGCAATGGAAAGGCTCATGTTGGTTTGTGGGGACAACCTTAACTCTGGAGCCGGCAACATCTAGAGTAGCACCCCGTCTTTCCGCTGCGCCGAAAATGGGGGTGTTACAGATGGTATCAGAGCCAGACCTCGACCGCGTGCTGTGGTATTCAGGTGCCTAGCGGGGTGAAAGATCCACGGGATGTGGATGGTTGTGGCGTCCAAGTATGTGGATGGCCGAGCGCAACGAGGACGTTGCGATCATAAGGGGGGAGGAATGTAATACCCCGGAGAAAAGCTTAAATGGAGTGAAATAACCTACTCATACTAACAAGGTACCTTTCTTTCTTGGTAACCATCCTATAAGAACTCCAAAGTTAAGCGTGCTTGGCCTGGGGTAATTCTAGGATGGGTGACTGCCGTAGATTGAAACTTGCTTAGTGACAATATCCGGATTAGTGTTAATGAAATTTAGGATTAGGTAAAATGATGATTAGAGGGATAGGAATATGGGAAGATGATGAAGAACAAGAACACACACAAAAGATGGATATAATATAAGATGATGAAACTAAATTGCAAGATATAGGGTAAGAAAGCTTATGAATGAAGGGGACCCGAACTTACCAAGGGAAATGAGACTAACTCAAGACAAATGGCTTCCTTCAAGTGCATCATTCATGACAATCCATCGAGCAAGCTTCCAAACTTGATGGCGTGTAGGAAATGAGCATAAACTCAAGACAAACACGGTTGAAAGAGAACACTTTTGAGAGAGTGTTCTAGGATATGAACTTTGAAAATATGATAGATTGATTTCAAATTAAGCAAAGTTGTTTACAATGGTGTGGGAGGAACTATATATAGTCCAAGCCATGAAAAAGAAAGAAAATACATAAAATATAATGTTGAGCACAAAATAGCCAAAATATAAAAGTGATGTGGTTTAGCACAGTCGATGCGGTCTATAGTAAGGGGATGCGGTGTTTATACCGCATCGATACAAAGAGACCGCATCGCATTGGGAAGGAAATCTTCAAGGCACTGGGACGATGCATTTAGTTTGATACGGTCTATACCGCATCGGTCAGACCACATCGTTTTGAATTTTGACCGCATACCTTGACTCCGTATTTTGAGTTGATGCAGTCTAGGTGATACGATGCGGTTTATACCGCATCGAGGAGACCGCCTCGTTTCTTCAGTTTTGTTTCTTCATTTAAGGTCGATGCGGTTTAGGCAATGCGATGCGGTTTAAACCGCATTGTGGAGACCGCATCGTTTCTTCAGTCGTGGCTGCTTTCGAAACATGATGCATGCGGTTTAAGTGATGCGGTTTAAACCGCATTGCCTAGACCGCATGCACTAGATCGCATGTGTTGGATCTTGGACCCCTCTTCCTAGAATGGCTTGATGCGGTTTGTCGAGTCTGGCTTGATGCGGTTTAGACGCATGCATGCGGTTTAAACCGCATTGGATAGTCCGCATCAATTCTTGAAAATTTCCCAAGTGTTGGAGTTTTGGGCCTCTTCATGCTTGTTGGGCTTTCTTGTGCATCCTAAGGCCTTTTTCCATCTTTATTTAATTCCGATGTGGGGAATCCATGTTAATGGATTCCGGGCTTGTCCGGGCTTGATCTATCCGGATCATTATTTGCAGTCTTTGGGCTTCCTGGGGCTCTAAGTTATCTGTTTCCTGCAAGAAAAATTTATATAGCGCATTAGAAAATTTCTTGGCCTTTTGTTTGGAGACTGGCCCTTCGGGGATTATTGGAATAATTAATCCATTGGTTCTGGCAACTATACCATCTCCACCCCCTTGGGAAGGTTGAGACATCAACCGACCAGAATCCAACTCATCATCCCTTCCGAAAAGAGATAAATCAGCAACATTGAAAGTCGGATTAATATTAAAATCATCAAGAAGCTCAATCCGATAAGCATTGTCATTGATCTTCTCAAGGACTTTGTAAGGTCCTGTTCCGCGGGATGCAAGTTTGCCATGTGTCTGTGCAGGGAAACGTTTCTTTCGCATGTGCACCCAGACCCAATCTCCAGGTTTCAGCAACAGTCTTTTCCTGCCCCTATTGGCAAAATTGGCATATGTCTCCGTTGCCTTCAGCAAGTTGTTCCGAACATTCTGGTGCAGATCCTTGATTGCCTTAGCCCTATCCCTGCCATTGAAGTTAAGACGCTCACTACTAGGTAGTGGCAAAAAATCGAGGGGGGGTCATAGGGTTAAATCCATAAACAACCTCGAAGGGTGACATGTGTGTGGCACGATGAATGTGACGATTATATGCAAATTCAATATATGGCAAGCATTCATCCCAACTTTTTGAACTCGAAGAAGTAATTATACATAGAAGGTTACCCAACACGCGATTTACCACTTCTGTCTGTCCGTCCGTCTGAGGATGGAAAGACGTCGAGAACAAAAGTTGCGTGCCCATCTCACGCCAAAAGCCCTTCCAGAAATAGCTTATGAACTTGGCATCTCGATCTGAAACAATTGACTTGGGTACTCCATGCAGACGTACCACTTCTCTGAAGAATAAATTTGAAATACGTCTGGCATCATTGGTTTTCGCACAAGGTATGAAATGTGCCATCTTGGAAAATCGATCAACTACCACAAAGATTGAATCTTTGCCTCTTGCGGTCCGTGGTAGCCCAAGCACGAAGTCCATTGATATGTCTAGCCAGGGCCCTTCTGGCACAGGTAGTGCTTGATACAAGCCGTGAGGTTTAACAGTCGACTTGGCCTTCAGACAGACCAAGCACTAAGCAATGAAGCGAACAACCTGGGCCTGCATTTTCGGCTAGTAGAACTTTTCAATAAGGATTCCCAGAGTTGCATCATTTCCAAAGTGTCCCATGAGTCCACCACCGTGAGCCTCTTGAACCAGCAGCTCCCTGACGGATCCCTTTGGAATGCATAATCTGTTACCAAGTTACAGGAACCCGTTCAGTTGGGAAAATTCCTTGAACCCAGTTTGCTTTGTCCTCTCATACAGCACTCTAAAATCTTCATCAGTGGCATACTGACTCTTGATATGCTCAAAACCAACCAGATGAGTAGTTGCAAATGTGACCAAAGCTGTTCTCCTGGAGAGTGCATCTGCAACCACATTATCCTTTGGTTTCTTGTACTTAATCACGTAAGAGAATGACTCAATAAATGTGCTCCATCGAGCATGTCTTTTGCTCAATTTTCCCTGAACCCTTATGTGCTTAAGTGTCTCATGGTCGGTGTTGATCACGAATTCTCTTCCCTGCAGATAGTGTTGCTATGTCCTCAAAGATTGAACAACAACATATAATTCCTTGTCATACGTGGAGTAATTCAGTTGTGCTCCACTGAGTTTCTCACTGTAGTATGCTATTGGTCTTCCTTCTTGGAGCAACACTGCTCCCATGCCTGTACCTGACGCATCACTTTTGATTTCGAATGGAAAATTGAAATTTGGTAATGCTAGGACAGGTGCATGAGTGAGCTTATCCTTAAGGTCATCAAATGCCTTTTGCTGTGCTAGCCCCAACTTGAACGGGATGTCCTTTCTAAGCAGTGCAGTGATTGGGGCCGCAATGACTCTAAACTGTGGAATGAATCTTCGAACGAAACCACTCAAACCCAGAAAACTGCGTACTTCATGCACAGTGGTTGGCGACTTCCAGTCAGATATAGCCTTGATCTTCGATTCGTCCACTTTCAGTCCATCTCTTCCCACGACAAATCCAAGAAATGTCACCTCCGACACACAGAAGCTACACTTCTCGAAGTTGGCGTACAAGGGAACCTCTCTTAATCGATCCAGTACATGTTGCACATGTCCTACATGACCGATTAGAGTACAGCTATAAATAAGAATGTCATCAAAATAAACTACTACAAATTTTCCTATGAATTGTTAAAGAGTCTCATTCATCAAACGCATAAATGTAGAGGGGGCATTCTTAAGGCCGAATGGCATAACAAGCCACTCATATAGACCAAACTTCGTCTTGAAATCGGTCATCCATTCATCCCCTGGCTGCATTCTGATTTGATGATATCCGCTCTTTAGATCGATCTTCGTAAAAAGACTAGAACCACCAAGATCATCTAGCATGTCGTCCAGTCGTGGAATTGGATGACGATATTTGGCCGTAATAACATTGACTGCTCGGCAATCGACACACATACGCCATTCGCCATTTTTCTTTGGAACGAGCAAAACTGGAACGGCACACGGAGATAAACTTCCTCGAACCCAACCTTTTTCAAGCAAGGCTTGCACTTGCCGCTGAATTTCCTTTGTCTCCTCGGGATTCATGCGTACGCGGGTCTGTTGGGGATCGAAGCTCCGGGCACAAAGTCAATGCGATGTTCCACGCCTCGGAGTGGTGGTAAGCCATATGGCACTTCTTCCGGGAAAATATCTTGATTTTTGTCAAGCATCCTGGAAAATTCCAAAGGCAAATCAGGTGCAGTATGAACAGTTCAATTAAGAGATTCATCAGGTTTAACTAATGCAAGAAAACAGTGACCTGAGAAGTCAGGTTCTTGTGCTGCTTGCTGAAATGCAGTCTTGGTGAATATCGGACATTGATCCAAGTTTGATGAACTCTCGCCAACTTTGGTTTTTCCTCTGTCCCTTCCCTTATGGTCAGCCTCTGCTTGAGCTATTTTGTTCTTCAATTTTTCCTGGTCTAATCTAACAGCTTTTACAGACAAAGGTTTAAACAAATATTCTTTTTGCCCATGCTTAAAATATAAAACATTAGATTTTCCTCTGTAAGTGGCATCCTTATGATAAAGCCACGACCTTCCAAGCAAAACGTGACATGCGTTCATGGGAACAACATCACATAGTACCTTTTCTGAGTAGGTACCCTTCGTGATAGGGACCCATGCCTGTTGGGAGACCTTGGTTTTGCCACTGTTGTTCATCCAATCTAGCAAGTAGGAACTGGAATGCTCCTCAGTTGATAACTGCAATCTGCGCACAGTATATAAACTAACAATATTAGTGCAGCTACTGTTATCAACAATGGCAGTGGCATTATTGCCTTGAATAGTGCAACGACAATGGAAGAGATTCTCCCATTGTTCGTTGGGCGAAGTGTCCGGTACTCTGTCAGCATTCAAAGTCCTCATTGCTACCAGCAGATTCACATCTTCTTCATTGTCATCATCAATTTCGGTATTGACTGGTTCATCCACCTAGTAGTGTCGCAGATCAGCTTCACAGTCATCCTCTTCGTCGGAATCATAAATCTTGAACACTTCTGGTTCGACTTCGATCACAGGACGTTCCTCCTCGCCAGTATTGAGTATGGCCACTCGTCTTGGGTTATTGCATTCATTCGCATAATGGCCTTTCTTGCCACATTTCCAACAAGTGATTTCTCTTTTGTCCTTGGCGGGTGGATGATGTTCTCGGCCCTGAGTCCTGTTTCGATCATCCCTATTGAACTCCCTGAAATTCTTCCCCAGTTCAAACCTTTTAGGCTTGTAACCTCCCTCATCATGAACGACGATGGTGTCGGCTGTGGATTTTTGGGTCTTTCGGTCCGTTCGGGCGGTCGAATCAACCAGGGTTTGCTCGGGTTGTAACCTGTGGAAGTTCGATGGGTTCTCCTCTTGAGTTGGCCTTCAAATTTTGCGGCTTTCCTTACTAAGTCAGTGATATTCACGTAGCCTTTCATGTCCATCTCTTCAAAGATTTCGGGCCTCAAACCCTTTTCAAATCTGGTCAATGTGATCAGCGGGTCCTCATTGAACTGGGATCTCATCATGAGCATCTCCATTTCACGGTAGTATTCTTCGACAGTTCTCAATTCCTGTTTCAGACTGATCACCTTCATGTACATGTCTGGTTTGTAGGTGGGAGGCACAAATCTTCTTTCCACAAGCTGCAGAAAATATTCACAATCAGTGACTTGGGGTTGGCCAGCACTGTGGTGATCCGTTGTGAACTTTTGCCACCATAGCTGTGCGTACTCCTTGAATTCCTGAACTGCCAATTGGATCTTTTTGAAATCGGAGTAGTTGTGGCAATTGTAGATCATCTCCATGGTCTTTCTCCAATCAGGAAATTCATTAGGGTCACCGGTCCCTTTGAAAACAGGAATGGTGAACTTAATGCAGTTCAGATTGTCGTCCACCTCATCGGGATCATCTCCATTTATTACAGGCGCATTCCGGGGTCTATTTGGCATAGGCGGTGGGGGCATGGCCAATGGATCATTGATGCGCAGTCCTTCGTCTGCAGCAGGAGGAGGAGGAACTGGTGCTATCGGAGGGGGCCTACGGCCGCGGGGTCCCTGTCGACGATCAAACATTCCAATTGTGACCTGTTCCTCTTCTCTTCCGGCCAAGGCATCCTCGGCCTCAGCCATGTCAGTTTCCTGGACCTGGTTGTTGCTTCCGGATGCTCCGTTTTGTCCTGAGGTAGAAGTATGGTGATAGAATGCATCTTCTAATCTGCGCTCAACCCGTTGCATCAATCGTTGGGCCAAAGCGTCATCCTGTATTTTCATGCGTCCTGCAAAGTCATTACTCAGATTATCAATGCGTTCTGTAATACCCGGGATTTTTTTCGGCGTCCAAAGGAATAAAATTTATTTCTTAATCCAATCAAGGTCGAAATACCTCCGAGAAGAAGAAAATAATTTATCACAATAAATTATTGCTCGGAAATGGAACGCCGATAGATTCAAAAATTCAAAATGGAATAAAAGAGGGAAAGGAAGCCCGAAGACATTCCATGAATCGAGTCAAAAGAATTGGAATTAAATTCAAGAAAGAAAAGAATTTTAATTCCAGGAACCCGTGAAGTCGGAAATAATTTAATTAGATAAATTGTTGCACGGGAGTCAAAAGACAACGAATTAGAAGCCGACGAATCCAAATGCGATGGACTCAAGATTTCAAATACGGGATTAATTCGAGACGAGATAAATTTAAGATAAGAATTTATAATCCGAGAATAACCTGAAAAATCGAGCCCGAAAACACGGAAAGATAGAAGTCCGAAAGAGAGAAGGAAAAGACCCGACGGATCGGATCGCACGGACCCGCCCGAGCCGAGGTCCAGGCGGAGACCGCGCTGCGTTTAGCCTCTCAGCGCGCCACCACCGCGTGACCCCCCAGAAAATGGCAACAACGCGTTCCGACGATCTTCTTGCCATATTTTCGACCCCCGAAGATGGAAACTCAATCCCGGGCTATGGAAGGATATTGAGGACGACATTAGGCTGCTCCCTAACCTTAAATTAGACACACACAACCCTAGAGCAGCCGCCCTTCTCCTCACATTCTCTCAAACTTCTCCCAAAGTCGAAAACCCCCCAAATCCCTTGTGTTCTTGAAGTTCCGACGACGAAATCCGAACAAGAAGGACTTGAGAAGGAGAAGACAGACCCCTAAGACGTTGGCAAGTGGGTTTTAAGTTTAGCTACACCGTTTTGAATCCAAAAATCCGATCTAACTAGGGATTTTTACTTGTTGATTCGGTTCGAGGACGTTGGAAGAGGAAATCGAGTTGAGGAGATTCGTTCGTGACATCCCGCGGATTCCGGACGACCCCGTGACCTCCTAGACATCATCCCGACTGTAAGTTAATGCTTACTTGATTTTGGGTGGCTTAAAATGCAACCAAACATAGGGATTTAATAACTCAAAAATCTGTCAACAAGAAAAACCCACGGCGCAGCGATTTGGTGCGAATTTTTCGAACCCTTAAAACTGCTCAAACAGAAAAACGTAAAACATGAAAAACGTTCATAAGACATAGATCTAGTTTGTGTAAAATTTTTATAATTTTTCATTGCGTTTTGATATCCGGAAACGGCTGAGAACCAACCTGTCTTGAGAGTCGATCTTGAAACGGTGACAGATTTGAAATCGGACCAAAACCCCTATTTCAAGAGTTCAAACCGGAAAACTCAAAACTAGAATTTTGATCCTAACACATTAGATATGTTGTGTAAAAGTTTCATCGATTTTCATCAACGTTTGCTACCCAAATCGATCCGAACATAAACTGTGATTTAAAACCTTTTTGGAAACCTGACAGTATAGATGTCCGAACTTGATGAGCATGTTTCTATATTTTCTAGTCCGAATTGATCTTTACAATCCAAATGCAAGTTATAGAAAATCATGTCTAGTATATGCATATAAAATTTCAAAATTTTTGGAGTCCACTTGATGTGTCAAAATGTCGAGTTTTGAACTGTGTCAAATCAGAAACCTGACAGCATACTACTTTGGTGAAAGACTTGATTTTTGGATTGATTCCATAACCCGGATCGAGAAACTTAAAACACAAAACTTGTTCGTCTCTGTGTTTTCGAGTTACTGGTGAAATTTCAGAATTTTCGGACTTAAAATGAATTTTTAAATAATTACGGAGTAAGACAGCGACCTGTGTAAAGTTATATTTTGAGAAACTTGTGAAATTTGCGAAATGTGTTCTTACCTTGCGGGTTTGATTCCCCAAGGGCGATTGTTTGTTTTCCTGCAGGTTCGATTCCCCAGAACATGTGTTGATTCCTATGGGTTCAATTCCCTAAGATGCATTTGAGTTCTTGCGGGTTCGATTCCCCAAGGGCGATTGTTTGTTTTCCTGCGGGTTCGATTCCCCAGGATGTGTGTTGATTCCTATGGGTTCAATTCCCTAGGATGTATTTGAGTTCTTGCGGGTTCGATTCCCCAAGGGCGATCGTGTGTTGATTCCTACGGGTTCGATTCCCTAGGATGCGTTTAAATTCTTGCGGGTTCATTTCCCCGAGAACAAATTATACTAGATCATATCGAACAAAAGTGAAAGTGTGAAATCCTTGAAATACCAAATCCTGAAATCATGAGAAAATTAAGAGACTTGAATATTTTCTTTGTTTAAATTATGCCTTGCAAATTATTTTACCATGTAAGTTGAATTATGATCACGTGGAGATCTTTGTTTTAAATTATGCCATTTATTTATTGGTGGATGATTAACTTAAATCGTGTATCACCTACAAGCATGTTTTTATTGAATGTAATTAAAGGCTTTGAAACCCCTAAATCATGCTAGGTGTTAACTTACTCAGCACGTTTTGCTGACCCAAACCGTTTTTTCCCGTTTCTTTCAGTGTATGAGGATTATGCATCATCATATGCATACATGGGAACATTTGAGAAAATCTCTATTTTAAATTCCTGCATTTAGTTACGACTTGCATGAACGAGCCTGTTTAACCCGTGTTTTAGCCATGTCGGCCCTATATTTAAATTCCACTGCAATACATGTATTAAAATATTATTCTCCGCTGCAACTTTGATATTATTAATTTTAAGTTATATTACAATGAGCTGTTTGAATGTTTTAAATTCTGAAAAACCATAGCCTTGCATCTCTTTAGCAAGCTCGGAGAAACCGTGTCTTGCTAGGGAGGTGTGGCGGTGGCATCCCGGCCTGGGTTATCAAATCCGGGGTGTTACAAAGTGGTATCAGAGCCCGGAATATTTTAAAACTATTATTTTAAAGAACCCGGAATATTTTAAAGTTACTATTATTATTTTTAAACCATTATTTTAAACCTAGTATTATTTTTAAATTTATTATTATTATTATTATTATTTTTTTAAAACTACTAGTAATATTTTGAGCCCAAAAATTTTATTTACTTAGTGTAATATTTTAAGCCCAAAGATTAATTATTTTTTGCCCAATATTTAATTATCATGTTAAGCCCAATTATTTTGGCCCAATACCCTTGTTTTTACTTAAGCCCAAATAATTTATTTCTTTTGACCCAATATAGTGACCCAAACCTTTTACCCTTATTCTTTTAAAATCTATCCATGGAATAAATTTATTTTTTAAAACCCATGGATAAATAAATGCATGCATAAATTAAATTTTTATTGGGGGGATTGCATATGCATACATACATAATTGCACTAACTCTTTTCATGTGAATCATCGACTCTAAGAGAACACTCTTAAATTAGTATTCGACATGACTTTGACTTAGGAGAGCATGCTAAAGACTAACTTTGCCTTAGTCCTAGATCTTGATCACTTAAAAACTCATCTTCGCGTGCTTAATAACAGAAAATGGTACCTAGGGGAAAGCCGAGGAAGGTAAGTCCAAACGGCACTGCCGCTAACCTCCCCAGCGTGGCCAACAACAATGAGACTCCTCGGAACCTAGGAGAACGAGTGCCTCCTGTACCCAACAACATGGAAGAACGTCTAAGGACTATGGAGGAAGTCCTTGTAGCATTAGGAAATGCTGAGGTGCATAGAGCACAAGCAGCAGTACCCCCGCGAGTAGCCCAAGTCAACTACTTGGCATTGGTAAACCCCTACAACCCACCCCATTATGACGGCCAAGTTGGAAGGTTGGATCCGTACCTTTGATAAGCTCTTGAATGCTATCAAATGCCCTGATAAGGAGAAGATACACGTAGCGACCTACTACTTAGGGGGCGAAGCCGATGAGTGGTGGCAAATCCTTCGAATGAATTCAGAGGAAGACGAAGAAGCCTACACTTGGGAAGAACTTAAGGAAGCCTTGAGGGAAAGATTCTACCCACTGAGCACCAAGACTGCGAAATACGAGGAATTCATCAACCTCAGACAAGGTGCGCAAACAGTACAAGAGTACTACACCAAATTCAAGGAATTGGTGCGATTTGCTACAAGGATAGTACCAACCGACTGTGACAAGGCTCAGAAATTCGAGATGGGTCTGAACCTTAGTATCCGGGAGATACTTGCAGTAGGACAATTCACAAACCTGCAGACGGTTTATGATCGAGCTGTAGCAATTGATCGAGTCCAACAACTGAAGCGCACAGGAAATGGGGAGTCGAGCAAGGACTCGCAAGAATTTGAGAAAAAGAATCGAAACAATAGAAATGGCAATTTTAGGAAGAATAATGGTCAAGCTGGGTTCAATGAGCCAAAGGAGAATAAGAATAAAGGTTTCAATAACGGGAGAAATGGCATACGTCGTACAACCATACCACGTTGCCCGCAGTGCCACCAAGCCCATCTGGTGCGCGAGTGCCCAAGGCGCGGGACTTGTTATAGATATGGTGGGGAAGACCACATGATAAGAGGATGCGATGTTCGTGAAGAGATGATTGAGAAGAGGCTAGATCTGGTAAACCCTCAACAAAGAAATCAAGGAAGAGCCATAGGATGATTGAACGACATCGATCAAGCCGACTTGCCAGCCCAATGAGAAAGGATCATAGGCAACGATACCCGAACCTATTTGTGACTAATACATAGGCAGTTATGGGGACATAACTGTAATCTTAAGGGGGGAGGATGTAACGACCCGAATATTCTAGTCCGAATATTTTGTATTTCAAATAAACAAATTCAAACTGTTTTGAACTATGTAATGACTTGATCCCTTCACGGGGTACGTAGGCAACTTGGAAATTTCAATTCTGGGTTCAGTCAAACGATATAATAAAATAATACAAACAATATCAACAACAACACATAATGATACAATCACGCAATCAAACAATAGCACAAAATAGAAAGGACCTTAGTTCCAAGCTCGCGAGAAGCTAACACTCAACTTCGGGGACGAAGTTAATTCTTAAGGGGGTAGACTGTAATAACCGGGATTTTTATCGGCGTCCAAAGGAATAAAATTTATTTCTTAATCCAATCAAGGTTGAAATACCCCCCGAGAAGAAGAAAATAATTTATCACAATAAATTATTGCTCGGAAATGGAACGCCGATAGATTCAAAAAATCAAAATGGAATAAAAGAGGGAAAGGAAGCCCGAAGACATTCCATGAATCGAGTCAAAAGAATTGGAATTAAATTCAAGAAAGAAAAGAATTTTAATTCCAGGAACCCATGAAGTCGGAAATATTTAACTAGATAAATTGTTGCACGAGAGTCAAAAGACGACGAATTAGAAGCCGACGAATCCAAACGCGATGGACTCAAGATTTCGAATACGGGATTAATTCGAGACGAGATAAATTTAAGATAAGAATTTATAATCCGAGAATAACCCGAAAAATCGAGCCCGAAAACACGGAAAGATAGAAGTCCGAAAGAGAGAAGGAAAAGACCCGACGGATCGGATCGCACGGACCCGTCCGGACCGAGGTCCAGGCGGAGGCCGCGCGGTGTTTAGCCTCTCAGCGCGCCACCACCGCGTGACCCCCCCAGAAAACGGCAACAACGCGTTCCGATGATCTTCTTGCCATATTTTTGACCCCCGACGATGGAAACTCAATCCCGGGCTATGAAAGGATATTGGGGACGACATTAGGCTGCTCCCTAACCCTAAATTCGACACACACAACCCTAGAGCAGCCCCCCTTCTCCTCACATTCTCTCAAACTTCTCCAAAGTCGAAAACCCCCAAATCCCTTGTGTTCTTGAAGTTCCGACGACGAAATCCGAACAAGAAGGACTTGAGAAGGAGAAGACAGACCCCTAAGACGTTGGTAAGTGGGTTTTGAGTTTAGCTACACCTTTTTGAATCCAAAAATCCGATCTAACTAGTGATTTTTACTTGTTGATTCGGTTCGAGGACGTTGGAAGAGGAAATCGAGTTGAGGAGATTCATTCGTGACATCCCGCGGATTCCGGACGACCCCGTGACCTCCTAGACATCATCCCCACTGTAAGTTAATGCTTAATTGGTTTTGGGTGGCTTAAAATGCAACCAAACATAGGGATTAATAACTCAAAAATCTGTCAACAAGAAAAACCCACGGCGCAGCGATTTGGTGCGAATTTTTCGAACCCTTAAACTGCTCAAACGGAAAAACTTAAAACATGAAAAACGTTTCTAAGACATAGATCTAGTTTGTGTAAATTTTTTATAATTTTTCATTGCGCTTTGATATCCGGAAACGGCTGAGAACCAACCTGCCTTGAGAGTTGATCTTGAAAAAGGTGACAGATTTGAAATAGGACCAAAACCCCTATTTCGAGAGTTCAAACCAAAAAAATCCAAAACTAGACTTTTAATCCTAACACATTAAAATATGTTGTGTAAAAATTTCATCGATTTTCGTCAACGTTTGCTACCCCAAATTGATCCGAACATAAACTGTGATTTAAAACCTTTTTGGAAACCTGACAGTATAGATGTCCGAACTTGATGAGCATGTTTCTATATTTTCTAGTCCAAATTGATCTTTACAATCTAAATGCAAGTTATAGAAAATCAAGTCTAGTATGTGCATATAAAATTTCAAACTTTTTGGAGTCCACTTGATGTGTCAAAATGTCGAGTTTTGAACTGTGTCAAATCTGAAACCTGACAGCATACTACTTTGGTGAAAGACTTGATTTTTGGCTTGATTCCTTAACCCGGATCGAGAAACTTAAAACACGAAACATGTTCGTCTCTGTGTTTTCGAGTTATTGGAGAAATTTTAGAATTTTAAGACTTCAAATGAATTTATAAATAATTACGGAGTAAGACAGCGACCTGTGTAAAGTTATATTTTGAGAAACTTGTGAAATTTGCGAAATGTGTTCTTACCTTGCGGGTTTGATTCCCCCAGGGCGATTGTTTGTTTTCCTGCAGGTTCGATTCCCCAGAACATGTGTTGATCCTATGGGTTCAATTCCCTAAGATGCATTTGAGTTCTTGCGGGTTTGATTCCCCAAGGGCGATTGTTTGTTTTCCTGCGGGTTCGATTCCCCAGAACGTGTGTTGATTCCTATGGGTTCAATTCCCTAGGATGTATTTGAGTTCTTGCGGGTTCGATTCCCCAAGGGCGATTGTTTGTTTTCCTGCGGGTTCGATTCCCCAGGATGTGTGTTGATTCATATGGGTTCAATTCCCTAGGATGTATTTGAGTTCTTGTGGGTTCGATTCTCCAAGGGCGATCGTGTGTTGATTCCTATGAGTTCGATTCCCTAGGATGCGTTTAAATTCTTGCGGGTTCATTTCCCCGAGAACAAATTATACTAGATCATATCGAACAAAAGTGAAAGAGTGAAATCCTTGAAATACCAAATCCTGAAATCATGAGAAAATTAAGAGACTTGAATATTTTCTTTGTTTAAATTATGCCTTGCAAATTATTTTACCATGTAAGTTGAATTATGATCACGTGGAGATCTTTGTTTTAAATTATGCCATTTATTTATTGGTGGATGATTAACTTAAATCGTGTATTACCTACAAGCATATTTTTATTAAATGTTTGGGTTCGAAACCCCTAAATCATGCTAGGTGTTAACTTACTCAGCACGTTTTGCTGACCCAAACCGTTTTTTCCCTTTTCTTTCAGTGTATGAGGATTATGCATCATCATATGCATACATGGGAACATTTGGGAAAATCTCTATTTTAAATTCCTGCATTTAGTTACGACTTGCATGAACGGGCCTGTTTAACCCGTGTTTTGGCCATGTCGGCCCTATATTTAAATTCCACTGCAATACATGTATTAAAATATTATTCTCCGCTGCAACTTTGATAATATTAATTTTAAGTTATATTACAATGGGCTGTTTGAATATTTTAAATTCTGAAAAACCATAGCCTTGCATCTCTTTAGCAAGCTCGGAGAAACCGTGTCTTGCTAGGGAGGTGTGGCGGTGGCATCCCGGCCTGGGTTATCAAATCCGGAGTGTTACAAAGTGGTATCAGAGCCCGGAATATTTTAAAACTATTATTTTAAAGAACCCGGAATATTTTAAAGTTACTATTATTATTTTTAAACCTAGTATTATTTTTAAATTTATTATTATTATTATTATTTTTTTAAAACTACTAGTAATATTTTGAGCCCAAAAATTTTATTTACTTAGTGTAATATTTTAAGCCAAAGATTAATTATTTTTGGCCCAATATTTAATTATCATGTTAAGCCCAATTATTTTGGCCCAATACCCTTGTTTTTACTTAAGCCCAAATAATTTATTTCTTTTGACCCAATATAGTGACCCAAACCTTTTACCCTTATTCTTTTAAAATCTATCTATGGAATAAATTTATTTTTTAAAACCCATGGATAAATAAATGCATGCATAAATTAAATTTTTATTGGGGGATTGCATATGCATACATACATAATTGCACTAACTCTTTTCATGTGAATCATCGACTCTAAGAGAACACTCTTAAATTAGTATTCGACGTGACTTTGACTTAGGAGAGCTTGCTAAAGACTAACTTTGCCTTAGTCCTAGATCTTGATCACTTAGAAACTCATCTTCGCGTGCTTAATAACAGAAAATGGTACCTAGGGGAAAGCCGAGGAAGGTAAGTCCAAACGGCACTGCCGCTAACCTCCCCAGCGTGGCCAACAACAATGAGACTCCTCAGAACCTAGGAGAACGAGTGCCTCCTGTACCCAACAACATGGAAGAACGTCTAAGGACTATGGAGGAAGTCCTTGTAGCATTAGGAAATGCTGAGGTGCATAGAGCACAAGCAGCAGTACCCCCGCGAGTAGCCCAAGTCAACTACTTGGCATTGGTAAACCCCTACAACCCACCCCATTATGACGGCCAAGTTGGAAGGTTGGATCCGTACCTTTGATAAGCTCTTGAATGCTATCAAATACCCTGATAAGGAGAAGATACACGTAGCAACCTACTACTTAGGGGGCGAAGCCGATGAGTGGTGGCAAATCCTTCGAACGAATTCAGAGGAAGACGAAGAAGCCTACACTTGGGAAGAACTTAAGGAAGCTTTGAGGGAAAGATTCTACCCACTGAGCACCAAGACTGCGAAATACGAGGAATTCATCAACCTCAGACAAGGTGCGCAAACAGTACAAGAGTACTACACCAAATTCAAGGAATTGGTGCGATTTGCTACAAGGATAGTACCAACCGACTGTGACAAGGCTCAGAAATTCGAGATGGGTCTGAACCTTAGTATCCGGGAGATACTTGCAGTAGGACAATTCACAAACCTGCAGACGGTTTATGATCGAGCTGTAGCAATTGATCGAGTCCAACAACTGAAGCGCACAGGAAATGGGGAGTCGAGCAAGGACTCGCAAGAATTTGAGAAAAAGAATCGAAACAATAGAAATGACAATTTTAGGAAGAATAATGGTCAAGCTGGGTTCAATGAGCCAAAGGAGAATAAGAATAAAGGTTTCAATAACGGGAGAAATGGCATACGTCGTACAACCATACGACGTTGCCCGCAGTGCCACCAAGCCCATCTGGTGCGCGAGTGCCCAAGGCGCGGGACTTGTTATAGATATGGTGGGGAAGACCACATGATTAGAGGATGCGATGTTCGTGAAGAGATGATTGAGAAGAGGCTAGATCTGGTAAACCCTCAACAAAGAAATCAAGGAAGAGCCATAGGATGATTGAACGACATCGATCAAGCCGACTTGCCAGCCCAATGAGAAAGGATCATAGGCAACGATACCCGAACCTATTTGTGACTAATACATAGGCAGTTATGGGGACATAACTGTAATCTTAAGGGGGGAGGATGTAACGACCCGAATATTCTAGTCCGAATATTTTGTATTTCAAATAAACAAATTCAAACTGTTTTGAACTACGTAATGACTTGATCCCTTCACGGGGTACGTAGGCAACTTGGAAATTTCAATTCTGGGTTCAGTCAAACGATATAATAAAATAATACAAACAATATCGACAACAACAACGCATAATGATACAATCACGCAATCAAACAATAGCACAAAATAGAAAGGACCTTAGTTCCAAGCTCGCGAGAAGCTAACACTCAACTTCGGGGACGAAGTTGATTCTTAAGGGGGTAGACTGTAATACCCGGGATTTTTATCAGCATCCAAAGGAATAAAATTTATTTCTTAATCCAATCAAGGTCTAAATACCCCCCGAGAAGAAGAAAATAATTTATCAGAATAAATTATTGCTCGGAAATGGAACGCCGATAGATTCAAAAAATCAAAATGGAATAAAAGAGAAAAAGGAAGCCCGAAGACATTCCATGAATCGAGTCAAAAGAATTGGAATTAAATTCAAGAAAGAAAAGAATTTTAATTCCAGGAACCCATGAAGTCGGAAATATTTAACTAGATAAATTGTTGCACGAGAGTCAAAAGACGACGAATTAGAAGCCGACGAATCCAAACGCGACGGACTCAAGATTTCGAATACGGGATTAATTCGAGACGAAATAAATTTAAGATAAGAATTTATAATCCGAGAATAACCCGAAAAATCGAGCCCGAAAACACGGAAAGATAGAAGTCCGAAAGAGAGAAGGAAAAGACCCGACGGATCGGATCGCACGGACCCGTCCGGACCGAGGTCCAGGCGGAGGCCGCGCGCTGGCCGCTGCGGCGTTTAGCCTCTCAGCGTGCCACCACCGCGTGACCCCCCCAGAAAACGGCAACAACGCGTTCCGATGATCTTCTTGCCATATTTTTGACCCCCGACGATGGAAACTCAATCCCGGGCTATGAAAGGATATTGGGGACGACATTAGGCTGCTCCCTAACCCTAAATTCGACACACACAACCCTAGAGCAGCCCCCCTTCTCCTCACATTCTCTCAAACTTCTCCCAAAGTCGAAAACCCCCAAATCCCTTGTGTTCTACGAAATCCGAACAAGAAGGACTTGAGAAGGAGAAGACAGACCCCTAAGTCATTGGTAAGTGGGTTTTGAGTTTAGCTACACCTTTTTGAATCCAAAAATCCGATCTAACTAGTGATTTTTACTTGTTGATTCGGTTCGAGGACGTTGGAAGAGGAAATCGAGTTGAGGAGATTCGTTCGTGACATCCCGCGGATTCCGGACGACCCCGTGACCTCCTAGACATCATCCCCACTGTAAGTTAATGCTTACTTGGTTTTGAGTGGCTTAAAATGCAACCAAACATAGGAATTTAATAACTCAAAAATCTGTCAACAAGAAAAACCCACGGCGCAGCGATTTGGTGCGAATTTTTCGAACCCTTAAACTGCTCAAACGGAAAAACTTAAAACATGAAAAATGTTCCTAAGACATAGATCTGGTTTGTGTAAAATTTTTATAATTTTTCATTGCGTTTTGATATCCGAAAACGGCTGAGAACCAACCTGCCTTGAGAGTTGATCTTGAAACGGTGACAGATTTGAAATCGGACCAAAACCCCTATTTCAAGAGTTCAAACAAAAAACCCAAAACTAGACTTTTAATTCTAACACATTAAAATATGTTGTGTAAAAATTTCATCGATTTTCATCAACGTTTGCTACCCCAAATTGATCCGAAGATAAACTGTGATTTAAAACCTTTTTGGAAACCTGACAGTATAGATGTCCGAACTTGATGAGCATGTTTCTATATTTTCTAGTCCGAATTGATCTTTACAATCTAAATGCAAGTTGTAGAAAATCATGTCAAGTATGTGCATATAAAATTTCAAACTTTTTGGAGTCCACTTGATGTGTCAAAATGTCGAGTTTTGAACTGTGTCAAATCTGAAACCTGACAGCATACTACTTTGGTGAAAGACTTAATTTTTGGCTTGATTCCTTAACCCGGATCGAGAAACTTAAAACACGAAACTTGTTCGTCTCTGTGTTTTCGAGTTATTGGTGAAATTTTAGAATTTTAGGACTTAAAATGAATTTTTTAATAATTACGGAGTAAGACAGCGACCTGTGTAAAGTTATATTTTGAGAAACTTGTGAAATTTGCGAAATGTGTTCTTACCTTGCGGGTTTGATTCCCCAAGGGCGATTGTTTGTTTTCCAGCAGGTTCGATTCCCCAGAACGTGTGTTGATTCATATGGGTTCAATTCCCTAGGATGTATTTAAGTTCTTGCGGGTTCGATTCCCCAAGGGCGATTGTTTGTTTTCCTGCGGGTTCGATTCCCCAGGATGTGTGTTGATTCCTATGGGTTCAATTCCCTATGATGTATTTGAGTTCTTGTGGGTTCGATTCCCCAAGGGCGATTGTGTGTTGATTCCTATGGGTTCGATTCCCTAGGATGCGTTTAAATTCTTGCGGGTTCATTTCCCCGAGAACAAATTATACTAGATCTTATCGAAAAAAAGTGAAAGAGTGAAATCCTTGAAATACCAAATCCTGAAATCATGAGAAAATTAAGAGACTTGAATATTTTCTTTGTTTAAATTATGCCTTGCAAATTATTTTACCATGTAAGTTGAATTATGATCACGTGAAGATCTTTGTTTTAAATTATGCCATTTATTTATTAGTGGATGATTAACTTAAATCGTGTATTACCTACAAGCATATTTTTATTAAATGTAATTAAAGGCTTTGAAACCCCTAAATCATGCTAGGTGTTAACTTACTCAGCACGTTTTGCTGACGCAAACCGATTTTCCCCTGAGTATGAGGATTATGCATCATCATATGCATACATGGGAACATTTGGGGAAATCTCTATTTTAAATTCCTGCATTTAGTTACGACTTGCATGAACGGGCCTGTTTAACCCGTGTTTTGGCCATGCCGGCCCTATATTTAAATTCCGCTGCAATACATGTATTAAAATATTATTCTCCGCTGCAACTTTGATATTATTAATTTTAAGTTATATTACAATGGGCTGTTTGAATGTTTTAAATTCTGAAAAACCATAGCCTTGCATCTCTTTAGCAAGCTCGGAGAAACCGTGTCTTGCTAGGGAGGTGTGGCGGTGGCATCCCGGCCTGGGTTATCAAATCCGGGGTGTTACACGTTCATTAACAGCCGAAATATTTGAAGCATTAGCATCAAGAGTTGCTTAAGGGTCTCAAAATCAGCCCTTTTAACGGTATCCTCTTTCATTGCGCGTAGCATCTCCATGATATCAGTCATGCTTGGCTCAGTATTACCTGCAATGATACTCAGAGAAATAATAATAATATAGATATAATGTGGGTCAGAGATAAGTGCTGAAATATGTAGAGTGAACTCCCAAATTCGCACTCATTCTTGGTCCTCAACACCACTTCAGCTCGATGCCTGCTCAAACAGTTCAATCAGATGCAAGAGAAGTACAGACAGATAATATTTGTGATGCACAGTTCAAGAGTCAAATGAAACTGTTCGACTCGATCAAAGAACGCACAGATTTGTATGCATGCACTGCAGTCTGATCAAGTTCACAGTTTTAAACAGATATTGCAAGCAAAGAACAGTGATGTATGTCCCAATTTATAAGTGGAAAAATAAAAGCTCACAAGAAAATTGCACTCGAGAAAATAAAATGAAACCCAATTTACTCAAGTGACTTCTCGGGCTTGGGTTTCACAAAATGCCAGTCATTATACCCACTTTATTGTACAAGTACTCAAGTGGCTTCTCGGGCTAGGTTTCAAGTTGTGCCAGTCCGATATTCACTTTATTGTAAATTCACTCGAAATCACTCAAAATATAAAAGTGGAAAATTTTGTCAACACTTGTGAAATTTTGGCACTGTCGATGCGGTTTAATGGTCTGATGCGGTTTAAGTGGAGAGACCGCACCAAGGGAAATAGACCGCACAGGATTGCCTTGAGCTGGAAAGTGTCTTTTGAGGCGATGTGGTTTAACTGGCCTGATGCGGTTTAATATACCGCATCGATGTTGGTAGTCCGCATCGAGGGGAATTCTCCAGCCTTAAAAAATTTTTGAGGATGCTTCTTGGTGCGATGCGTTTAATGTGTGGGATGCGGTTTAAAGCGCATCAATAGACCGCATTGGATGGAGACCGCATCAATGCCTTTGACAAATTTTTCTCTCCTTGATTTTTCTGGGCACGTGTCTTCTTCAGATTTTCTTGGGATCTTTGTGTGATAGGTGTCAATCCAAAATTAATGCTTCAAGTACACCACATTTAAAACCCCATCTGGATTGATTGCTTTCCAATCGCACAATCAAGATGTCTTGCCTACTATTAACCGGATTAATAACACACACAATCCTAACAACTTTTGGTCTAGTGGGTATTAACAAATTGCATGGATATTTCGGTTCTTTGATCTTCAAGAATACTTCAAGAACACCTTCAAATCTTCAAACAAATCCTCAAGAACACCAAGAACAAGGCATGAACAACGAAAACTCACGAAAATAATGTCTCACACTCCCAACCCGTAAAACCTTCACTGTTTTGCTATTAACAATCTTGTTTAATCCAATAAACTCAAATAATCATGCAAATACATTCATACATGAGAATAGGACAACAAGAATAACATCAACAACAAAATAATCACAATAAATGCTCATGAACAGTGAACAGTAAACAGGGAGTATTTATGAGCATAAAAGCGAGAGTAATAACACAAATATTTTTAGGGTTTTCACAGATTTTTCAAATAAGGGGAAAAAAGACATAAAACATGGATAATAGCAAGAAAATATGGAGAATAATCCTATTGCACTAACAAGTTTGGCTCTGATACCAAATTTCTATATATATATGCCGTAGATTGAAACTTGCTTAGTGACAATATCCGGATTAGTGTTAATGAAATTTAGGGTTAGGTAAAATGATGATTAGAGGGATAGGAATATGGGAAGATGATGAAGAACAAGAACACACACAAAAGATGGATATAATATAAGATGATGAAACTAAATTGCAAGATATAGGGTAAGAAAGCTTATGAATGAAGGGGACCCGAACTTGCCAAGGGAAATGAGACTAACTCAAGACAAATGGCTTACTTCAAGTGCATCATTCATAAAAATCCATCTAGCAAGCTTCCAAACTTGATGGCATGTAGGAAATTAGCATAAACTCAAGACAAACACGGTTGGAAGAGAACACTTTTGAGAGAGTGTTCTCGGATATGAACTTTGAAAATATGATAGATTGATTTCAAATTAAGCAAATTAAGCAAGAAAATACATAAAATATAATGTTGAGCACAAAATAGACAAAATACAAAAGTGATGTGGTTTAGCACAGTCGATGCGGTCTATAGTGAGGCGATGCGGTTTATACCGCATTGATACAAAGAGACCGCATCGCATTGGGTAGGAAGTCTTCAAGGCACTGGGACGATGCGGTTTATACCGCATCGGTCAGACGGCATCGTTTTGAATTTTGACCGCATGCCTTGACTCCGTATTTTGAGTCGATGCGGTCTAGGTGATACGATGCGGTTTTTATCGCATCGAGGAGACCGCCTCATTTCTTCAGTTTTGTTTCTTCATTTAAGGTCGATGCGGTTTAGGCCATGCGATGCGGTTTAAACCGCATTGTGAAGACCGCATTGTTTCTTTAGTCTTGGCTTCTTTCAACAAAATGATGCATGCAGTTTAAGTGATGCGGTTTAGGGTGATGCGGTATAAACCGCATTGTCTAGACCGCATGCACTAGATCGCATGTGTTGGATTTTGGACTCCTCTTCCTTGAATGGCTTGATGCGGTTTGTCGATCTGGCTTGATGCGGTTTAGACCGCATGCATGTGGTTTAAACCGCATTGGATAGTCCGCATCAATTCTTGAAAATTTCCCTAGCGTTGGAGTTTTAGGCCTCTTCATGCTTGTTCAGCTTTCTTGTGCATCCTAAGGCATTTTTCCATCTTTATTTAATTCCGATGTTAGTGGATTCTGGGCTTGTCCGGGCTTGATCTATCCGGATCATTATTTGCAGTCTTTAGGCTTCCTGGGGCTCCAAGTTATCTGTTTCCTGCAAGAAAAATTTATATAGTGCATCAGAAAATTTTTTGGCCTTTTGTTTGGAGACTGGCCCTTCGGGGATTATTGGAATAATTAATCCATTGGTTCTGGCGACTACGCCAGTGACCTCCTGGGAAGTCTCCCAGGGTGTGCGTGAGTGAGGCCAAAGCGCATTGGAAAGAGCTCATGTTGGTTTGTGGGGATAGCCTTCATTCTGGAGCCGGCAACATCTAGAGTAGCACCCCGTCTTTCCGCTGCGCCGAAAATGGAGGTGTTATAGCATAAGTTAGCTCTCTTTTGACACAATTCATGGCGTAATAATTGAGAAATTATCTTTATTCATCTCTTTCACTCGCCAGTCTTTCATTCCTCTTAATTTGCTATTTTTCTACTTTGAATTTTTAAAAAATGATAGGATATTTAGATTCCTGGCATCGAGTAGATAGATTTTCATATAAAGAATGTTCAAATCCGAGCTCATTTGAGAAAGTTAGAGCCATTTGAAATTTGTCATATAAATTTTGTTGTATAGACTATGTCGCTGAAATGCATAGGCTATGTCGCTGAATTGTAAAGTCTCCGTCGCTGAATTGTAAAGGCTCCGTCGCTGAATTACATAGCCACCGTCGCTGAAATGTAAAGACCGTGTTTCTGAAAATCGTAATGCACTTCAAATGGCTCTAACTTTCTCAAATGAACTTGAATTTTGACGTTCTTTATACAAAAATCTACCTACTCGATGCAATGAATCTAAATTTCCCATAAAATTTTGGAAATTCCAAATAGATAAATACCAGATTTTCAAAGAAAAATATCTTATGCTCGTTGTTTTGGAAATATGATATTTATTAGACTTTCTAAAATCTTATAAGATATTTAAATTCCTTGCATTGAGTAGATAGACTTTCATAAAAAGAACGTCCAAATCGGAGGTCATTTGAGAAAGTTAGAGCCATTTGAAGTTTGTCACATAAATTTTGTTGTATTGGCTACGTCGCTGAAATGCATAGGCTATATTGCTAAATTGTAACACATCCGTCGCTGAATTGTAAAGCCTCCGTCGCTAAATTACATAGCCCCGTAAAGACTGTGTTTCTGAAAATCTACATACTCGATACAAATAATCTAAATAACCTATCACATTTTAGAAATTCCAAAAAAAAAAAAGTAGATTATGAGAGAGAGAAGTACGAGCATGAGAATTGAGAAAAATGAATAGAGATTATTTGAATCTTATTGAAATTACAATAGTACACTTTATATTAATCTTAGCCACTGATTTCAACCTTTCATCAATGCTTGGATGTGTCACGGTACATCAAGAGATATGGATCGCCGCACCCTAACCAAAGCTTTTTAATGTGTTCTTTATTTTAATTAATAAGTATACAAATAAAGTAGATAAAAACTTAGGCTCTATGGAGTTGTGGATACATTTTGCAATCATTATGGTTTAGGAATAGGGTTGATAATCTAAACCAATTTAAATATTAGGATTTTTTGTTAAACATTGACACATATGTGTCGACAAAGGTGTGTGGGAGCCCAAACTACACAAATTACAAAGGGGGATAAAGGGGAGGGATAGGGGGTGCGTGAGAATCAAACCCCAACCTATGATTGGAAGGCAGGGGAGATGACCACTAGGGTCAAGTTTCATTTCCAAATATTAGGGTTTGTTAATAGTTGTTCCCCATTTATAAATATTTTCATAAACATTTAAAATGAAAATTCACACCAACCCCCAACCCCAACTGTCTGTGTCCGCCACTGTGTGCACTGAGTACCAAACAACCATTGTATTGAGTGTATATCAATAAATTATCGGTCTGTGCCGCACACAGCTTTTGGGAGCTTTATCTTTTATTTCAAAACAAAAGCATCATTCTATACACCAGCTTTTGGGAGCTTTTGGAAGCTTCTTTTTAGCAACTACAAGATGTAGCTTTTGGGAGCTTTCGAAAGCTACTTTTCAAATTTAATTAATTTTTCTCTTCAAATTATAATTTTTGACAACTATAGCTACTTGTACCGAACACTTATGCAAAAACTGATAGCTACAGCTCCCAATAGCTACAGCTCCCTACAACTGCAGCTCGTAACTACATCTCGACGTGCAGAACGGACCCTATATAGAATCATATTTTATGAATAATATAATATAATCTAATGATTAAAATATCAGTTTTAATAAAAAGAACAATTGGAGTTTCTATTCATATACAGTTGCAAATTATTACTCCATGTTATTTAATTCAATTAATAATGGAAATAGCAAATTAAAATTTTAAATTCATATACTGTATTAGATGAAGATTACTCTACATATCTGACCTGACGCACAAAGTAATTTAGTTATAAAAATGCACACCCCATGCATATAGCATTATTTTTTAAACACTCCATATTTTGTTTAAGAATAACAAATTCAAGTATTTAAAAAGAGATGAGATTTGTTCACCAAAAAAAGAGATGAGATTTGTATTAGCGTTAAAATCTTAACTCAAGGTTAGGGATCTGACTCCCCTACATTTTTCGTTATAATTTATGTGATATGAGCTCCTACCAACATTTTAAGGAAAAGACCTTGGGCATCATTCAGACTATATGGATTTTTTGTTTAGAGACTATTTCCCCTTCTAGAGTACTTCTAGCTATACTGTCGATCTTTTTCTCGAGATTTGAGGGATAAATACCAGCCCCTATTTATTGATAAGCCGGCTCGAAAGGCGACTGATTAAAACCGAAATTGCGAAATAAAATCCTGAGGAGACTAAGTAATTGGATACCAGCAAATCCATGATTGATTTGGTTCATCATATTGATGATAAATCTCCTCTGCTCTACCCAGCGAGCCCAGAAACAAGTCATTTATGGATATTATTAGGAGGTCCGTGCGGATCTATTCTAGTCTCAACTTAAGTAGTTCCGGTGATAAGGGGTGATTCTATCAGTTAAGATAGTTTGAAAGTTATCCTATTATATGATCGATCTTTGGCCTAATATAATGATCAAATGTTTTAAGGTTTTTTATAGAGAGTAAAATAAGTGGTTTCTAAAAAATAAAAGGAAAAGGAAAAGGAAAAAAATGGAAACTTGTTAACACCTTTTCTTTATAGGGATTTTGACTTTTTTTTAGGATAACAAGGGACGTTGCAAAAATATTGCAAAAGGGAAAAAAACTAAAAAAACTACTGAGGATTTTGACATTTTTATGATGTGGGTATATCAAATATATATTATAAATATGTATATATATTTAATAGTTTATGTGGGTTATTTAAATATGATTAATTAATAGCCTTATAAATTAGCCAATCACTCCGGAGAGATATATACTTAGCACAATGGAATATTATTAGTGCAATAGAACCTAACATACATATGGACTAATTATGATTCATTTCACATTTGTTTTCATAATTCTCCACAAACTGCTTATTCAATTAATACCTTAGTACTTTCCAAAAAAAAATTAATACCGTAGACCGTAGTATGTAATGATGTCACCACTATCTCGTTCGGGTTTTGTGTTGAATTTTCAATTCAAGTATACATATATGTGATAGATATTGGTTATTTTTTGGTGTATTGCTCCTACGCAACCAAAATCAGTCATTCACAATCACTAATGAAGGATTTTTCAAAAAGTTAAGGATTTGTAATTCTTTTTATAAATTGAATGGATTCGGTCTTATACATACGCGAGGAAGGTAATCAAAAAAAGAAAGAAGATGAGTTCTTCTTTCTTTTATCACTTAGGAGCCGTGTGAGATGAAAGTCTCTAGTACTTCACATCAAACTAGTACTAGTTGATGAGAGTTCCTTTGGAAACAAAAAAGGAAAGGAAAAGTGGGGTATTCTCTCAATTCCAATAAAATACAATCGGATTAAGTATGAGTTGGCGATCAAAACATATATGGATAGAACTTATAACGGAGTCTCGAAAACTAAGTAATTTTTGCTGGGCCCTTATCGTTCTCTTAGGTTGGTCTTCCACAGCTAACTCTATGTATTAACCCGCGATCCCAATCACCCTAACCTAAAGAAATTTTCGAAGCATTCTCTCAATACTGCTATAAGAGAGCACATCCAGTGGTGTTGATATGAAAAAAATTATAAGCTTTAGTCGTCTGACAAAAGACCCGGGAAATCCTCGAGGATGTGGTGGGCATTGAGGGTTGCCTCTCCCAATGCAGAATTCTGCATACACAAAGGCTCGAATCCGAGACCTTTGCTTAAGCTGACAGAGTTATACTCAGATTAACTGTATTTGGTAGATATTGGTTAATTGAGATGTTAGTATAAAAAAAATACATATTGAGAAAATGTAATACTTCCTCTATTTTTTTGTTTGCTACGGACCCACCCAGCACACAATTTAATGCACATTTTAAATTATTAATAAATCAAATTTGGTACAAGTAAAATTCTAAAAGTTTGATATTTAAAAATTACAAGACGAGACGAATCTAACAAAATCTTATTTGGTTATATTTTAACTTATATAACTATGATAAAACTTCAAGTTAAAATGTTTATGTGAATAGTGTTCAATTAACAAATGTAGTTATCAGATCAACATCCTAGCTAGCAGAGAAATGGCCTCTCCGGAACCCTCTCCGTCTCCCATCCCCTCGTCTCCACTGCCCCCTCCACAGCCGCCGGATCCGGCCCCAGTTAAACTCTCGTTCCGTGATATTGCTCTCCCTCGCCCGCCCTCTAATACTCCCATGGAAGCTGATCTTACCCCACTCCGTGACATGGTTTCTTACGACTTCGTTGATGGTAATCCCCTACTCCCGAGCATAAGTTTTGATGAAGCAGCCCTCGAGCGTTTGAGTATGCCATTTGTGGATGCGTTGGTGGTTCAATTACTTGGCAAGCGTCTCAGCCTGAATACAATGCAGACATGTCTTACTAGATTATGGAAACCGAAGGGCGACTTCAGAGTTGTCGACAGCGACAAGGGTTACTTCTTGGCGAAGTTTGGTTCGGCGGATGATCGACGCCATGCTTTATTCGACGGACCTTGGTCCATATTCGACCACCACCTGGCGGTTGCCCCGTGGTCGAAGGATACTCATTCAAATGCAGGTATTATCACCCGCACGTCGGTGTGGATTCGCTTCCCCGGACTAGACCCCATGTTTTACGATGAAGAAGCCATGATGCTCATTGGAAAGATGGTTGGAAAACCTATCCGTGTGGATAGTAACACTAAAGAATTGAACCGAGGGCGTTTCGGTCGCGTCTGTGTGGAGATCGATTTGGCTAAACCGGTTATCGGCAAGGTACTTATCGCTAACTGCTGGCAAACTGTGGCATACGAAGGGCTCCACCACATATGTACTACGTGTGGGCGCTTTCGTTTTGATCTCAAAGAGTGCCTCCACCAGGGATCCCATGCTGATAACCCTCCGGCACCGGCACCCACTCCGGCTACTGCGAAAGAAACTCCCTCCGAGAACATGCCTGCGGCCGGCAACGTCTCACAGTCATCTTCGGATAAGGATATTGCATGTCAGGAAAGTGGGGTATCCGTTTTGGAAGCTAAAGCACAAAATCTCCCTTCTAAGGAAGGAACATCCTATTTTCCGGAACACATATCTTCTATTCCGGAGCATAATGAAGGAAAATCTGATAATTTAGGTAATGCGATTGTTACCTTTAATGATCCCTCTCCCCTCTCTCAGTCGGTGGAGACTCATGGGGATTGGCTCACCGTTGTTCGGCCGCCCCGGAAGCCGCGGCCTGCTTGGAAGACTAAAGCTCCCCCTCCCACTCCACTTGAGGTCGGCGTTCCTCCCCAAACCCTGGAGGAGAATAAGAAAAACCCTAGTCCAGTGGGAACGAAGGGCATGCATGGCGTCGCTATTACTAATCCGTTATTTGTGACATCAACTTTTGATGATCGGGAGTGTGAACCATACAAAAAGTCTAAGAGTAAACGTGCCCGAAAATCTAACTCCAATGAAAAGGAGTTTTCAGCGGGGACTTCTAATTCCTTTGCGGCTCTTGAGTACTCTGTGAACCACATGGAGGAGGAACCTTCGGGTGATGGAAATGGTGACAACCTCGCTTTGGTTGTTCGATGATTGAGTTCAAGGATTTCTCTATTCTGGCATGGAATATTCGTGGCGCCATGCACAGAAATACACAACGCCACATTGCAGATGTTCTTAAGCAGTTTAAGCCTTCTCTATTTGTACTTATGGAACCCCATGGTGCATTTGAGCGTTTAAGGGTGTTCTTGTACAGGCTGGACTATGAGGCGATTCATAATATTGAATGCGCAGGGCAAGCGGGAGGACTTTGGGTGCTCAGACGTGTGGGTTTACAAATTTCTTGTCACCTCCACATTACTCATCGTCGGCTGCTTACCTTCCAGATTAAGAGTGGGGATATCTTGTGGTTTCTTTCCACTATCTATGCTGATCCCAACACTTCGGAGAGAGAGAGGGACTGGGATGACATGAGACAGGTGGCTTCAAGCATCCGCGGTCCTTGGCTAGCTCTAGGAGATTGGAACGATGTCGAATCCGAATCCGACATCCTGGGAATGTTGCCGTCCAACACATCCACTGCTCGTTTCAGAGCCATGCTAAGTGATTGTGGGCTTACTACGATTCATACAATGGGTGATCCTTTCACGTGGCAACGGAATAACTCGGGAGGTGCCTTGGCCCGCAAGAGGCTCGATCGAGCCGTGGCTAATGCGCACTGGATATCTCTTTTTCCAAGTGGTTTCGTTGAGGTTCTGCCTAGGAGAGCTTCGGATCACAATGGCATCCTTCTTCGATGTGTTGAGAGGCCAGGCAGAGGTGGAAGACGGCCCTTCCGATGGGAATTGGCATGGTCTGAGCACCCACTATATTCCCACGTAGTTGACGCGGCATGGCATTGGAATTCAGGATCTTTGCATCAACAGCTGGACAGTGTACGGGAGTCTTCGATCCATTTCAATAAAACCACATTTGGGAATATCTTTAAACGCAAAGAGCGGCTGCTCCGAAGACTGAACGGAATCCGGAGGATATTAGTCCGGGTCGATTCTGTACGCCTCACTCTTATGGAATTACACTTGATGAGGAAACTGGATGAGGTGCTCAAACAGGAGGAGATCTTGTGGTTCCAAAAATCTAGAGATAAATGGATTTCTATGGGTGACCGCAATACCCGATACTTCCATACTCAAACCCTAATTAAGAGGAGGAGATCTACTATTAGTGGTTTGGAAATCGAGGGTATCTGGACGACAGACGAGGCTACGTTGCAACAGCATGCAACTAGCCATTTCTCTTGGTTGCTTGGCTACACACCTCCCACACATAATTCTATGCAACCGCTTCCTCCTCTCCATCCGCTTCCTGAGGTGGCGAAGCTGGCCGATGAAGTGACTCTGATGGAAGTGTCTACGGCGGTAAAAGACATGAAGAGCTATGCCGCCCCAGGCCCCGATGGATTCCCGCCTATCTTTTACAAGATGTATTGGGAGTCGATTGGGCACACAGTAGTCGAGTTTGTTCGCAAGGCAGTTGCGGAAGGAAGTTTTGAGAAAGAAGTGGCGGCCACATTTATTTGTCTTATTCCAAAAGTGGACATTCCTAAGGAGATTCGGCACTTTCGGCCGATAAGCCTTTGTAATGTGTGTTACAAAGTCCTCACCAAGGTGTTGGTGAATCGTCTTCGTCCGATCCTCCAGAATTACATTGGCCCTTTCCAGTCGGCATTCTTACCTGCTCGGGGGACTTCTAGTAATGCCATTATACTTCAGGAGGTTATCTCTACTTTCAAAAATCGCAATCGGCGCGGGCAGGAGTTTCTTTTAAAAATAGACCTAGAAAAGGCTTATGATAATGTATCTTGGGATTTCTTGGAAGGATGTTTGGAGGAATTGGGACTTCCGACTTCCATCACCCGGATTATCATGTATTGTGTTCGTTCCCCGGAGTATTCTATTATTTGGAATGGCAGTATTTTGGACCCTTTCACTCCTGCTAAGGGTATTCGACAAGGTGATCCACTCTCACCTTATCTTTTCATTGCTATGGAGAAACTCTCTAGAACTATCTTGACGAAGGTTAGTGAGGGTGTTTGGCAGCCTGTGATGTTGTCAAGGAGTTCCCCTTCCATCTCTCATCTCATGTTTGCGGATGACCTATTACTCTTTTCGAAAGCCACGAGGGAAAGTGCCTTATGCATGGATTCAGTATTGGCCAGCTTTGCGGGTTTCTCAGGGCTCAAAATTAACCCTAGGAAGTCTCAAGCATATGCTTCGTTTGCTGTGTCCGAAGCTAGGAAGATGGAGCTCTCTCAAATTCTTAATATCGACTTCACTATGGACCTAGGGAGATATTTGGGGTTTCCTTTATTCCATGGTCCTGTTCGAGCTGACCACTTTGATTTCTTAATTGAAAAGCTGCACTCAAAGTTGAACGCTTGGAAACGCGCCCTCCTTAATAAAGCCGGGAGAGTAACGCTAGCTCGGTCGGTGTTGGCAGCCATTCCAACATATATCATGCAAACTTGTTGGATTCCGTCGTCAGTCTGTGACAAAATGGATCATTGCATCAGAAACTTCATCTGGAAGAATGAGGAGGGCCGCGGCTTGAATTTGGTTAACTGGGAAAGGGTGACTACTCCTCGTAAGTGGGGTGGCTTAGGTGTGCGGAATTGCAGGGATGTTAACATCGCTCTCTTGGGCAAACCTTTTGCAGATCTTTTGTGTAATGGTTCCAAACCTTGGGTCAGCCTCATGAAGAGTAAATACAGGTGCGAGGAGGGGCGGTTCCCTCACAAACCGGGTGCTTCGCCTCTTTATCGTGCCATGCACAAGGTGGCAGCAGTGTTGATCGAGGGTTTTCACTGGCGGGTTGGTAATGGAGAGAGCAACATTTGGCTTAGTAATTGGTTGAAGGGTGGGCCGATTGCCCCTCGAATACCTTATGTGCACATTGTGGATTCCGAGCTGCGAATTAAGGATGTGTTCCTTAATGGGAATTGGTGCTGGAATAATCTTCACACCATGGTCCCGGAAGAAATCAGACAAGAAGCCGTTGAATCTGGCCCTCTCGCCCTCCACGCATCGGCCAGGGATCAATGGTGTTGGTCACCTGCTGCGAATGGCGTATACTCGGTGAAAACAGGCTACTCTTGGATTCTACAGCGTCGCAACATTCATGATGACCGAGGTGTGGCTTGGACGTGGAGAATACAAGCACCGGAGAAGATCAAATTTCTAGTGTGGTTGGCGGCCAACAATGCCATTCCCTCTAACCAGATGAGACACGCCCGAGGCCTTGCCACTTCTTCCAGCTGTGCGTTATGTGGAGAGCAACAGGAATCTATTAAGCACATATTCTTTCTGTGCCCATGGTCAGCTGCTGCTTGGAGATCTATTGGGGGTTTTCCTCCTCGGCAATGGCTGGAATCGGACATGGATTTTGGTTCGATTGTTCAGCGCTTGAAAGGGCAATGGTCGGGCATGCAGTGGGCACTGCTATGGTGCATTTGGAGGAGCAGAAATGCCAAGATATTTCGGGGCGAAGAATGCCGTGTCAATGAAACTATCCGTCAAGTTCGTTTCCTTGGTGGAGCCTATAACCGAGTCTATGGGCATGAACCCAAAAGAAAAGAACTCCGCCTGGTCACTTGGAATCCCCAATGCCATCACGGGATCGTACTTCATGTGGATGGTAGTTCCTTGGGAAACCCGGGCCCGGCGGGTTTTGGCGGGGTTCTCCGGAATGCGGATGGCCATTGGTTAGAGGGCTTCTCGGGATCGGTTGGCTTTAAGTCTAACCTTGATGCCGAAGTGCATGGTATTTGGAATGGTATCAAGAGACTTCGCGACTTCGGTGTGGTGGTTGCTACTTGCTACTCGGACTCCTTGGAAGCTTTGAGACTCATTCGGGGCGGTATTACTAGTGATCACCCGTTATTTCCCGTGGTTAGGAATATCTTGGATTTCTTGGACGTTCACCCGGGAATTCGTTGGCTCCATATCTTGCGAGAGGGGAACTCGGTCGCGGACTCCCTTGCTAAAAGAGGTGCACGCTCGGAGGAATTTTTCACCACTTGGGCGTTCCCTCCCGATGAGACACGGCCTATGCTTACTGCGGATATGGCGGGAACTTGGTTTCCGCGGGTTTAAAAAATTATTTCCTTCGCTTCCTTTTCTTTTTTCTCTTCCTTGTCTTCTCTTGCTGTAGGTTTTTGGCGTAGTTTTCTTCTTCTTTATGCTTTCATCCTGTAACTCTTTGCCAACGCGTTTTTATGCGTTTTCCACCCAAAAAAAACAAATGTAGTTATCTTTAAAAAATGGTGGAAGTATTTTTTAGTATATAATAATTTAGCACTCAAACCAATTCGAATGAAAAGATTTGTAAATTAAATGCCAATTAATGAGTATAGTGTTCATTAGTACCTGCAGAATTTGGGGCATGTAAATTTGGACTCTCACAATTTTCGAATGAAAAGATGTGTAAATTAAATGCCAATTAATGAGTATAGTGTTCATTAATACCTGCAGAATTTGGGGCGTTTAAATTTGGACTCTCACAATTTATATAAGGGTTTGGATATGATGCTGAATGAGTGATATTCAGTATATGTTGGTGTGCTGACCCAATAATGTATGTGTGATGGGTATTTAGTAGTGTTTGAGCTATATAAAAATATTCATCACATACAAAGCACTTCTTCAACACATACAAAACATAATTTCAGCACTTCAACACTTGTTGATTCAGGTCACAAACCAAATTCGGGGATATTTAGTGGATCTGTTCCCTTCCAAACACTCCCTATAACTGTTATAAGGTTTTCGTGGCGTGTCTTGAAAGAAAGCTTGTACAATTAGTTTTGTATGGTAGGATGGCTACTTAACTTTAGAAAGAAAATATGCCTATGGAATTTGCCCTCAAAGAGGGTTTATTAACATTTTGACATTTTCATGTGTAAACGCTTATTATAATCAATTGAATTGCGTTTACTAAAGTCTTCTTCTTGAGAATATTTTGTCAGTTAATTACTTTTAATATTTCGTTTTGGAATTATTGTGATGATGAGTTAGTTTTATAATAATTGTATTTTAAAAATATTTGTAGAAATAATTTGTTAATATGTACGACAAAGTTCTGATGAATATCTTCCACAAGTTTTTTCAAACTATATATAATACGTGCAATTGGTTTTTAAAGACTTTGTAATTTTCTAGTTGTTTAAAATAATAATCATTGATTTTTTATTTTTGGTAAATATCATAATCATTGAATTAGTTAGTGGTAGTTTTGCCGTAGATCGAAACTTGTTAAGTAACAATATCCGGATTAACGAAGACTAATTTTAGGGTTAGGTAAAATGATGATTAGAGGGATAATAAGATGGAAGATGATGAAGAACAAGAACACACACAAGAAGATGGATTTAATATACGGGAAATGTCAAATAAAGGCCAGGTGGTCAAAATACTTCACATACAAGACCAGTATACCAAAGTACTTCTTCTAAGAGACCAGTCAATGTATATAAATTTACTTTTGAAAATAGAAAAGGTGAAAAGACAATGCTACCATTGAAGCTTAAATTACTGGTGTAATCGAATGGAGGGTATAATGGGACTTTCAACTTTAAATCACATCAACCGCCCCCCAAGGCCTGCAACCGCTGCAACCCCATTAATTGCCCACGTCCTCCATTCCTCCGGCGAACACTCCCCCATTTCCCGTTCACCCATCTCCAAACTACTTAGGCACTCTACTCAACCGGCTTCTCCCATTTCCCCTCAATTAAACTCAGAAAAAATCGAAGGCAGCGGCTTCTCCCATTTCGCCTCCGTGAGCTTTCGAAAGAGAGGAAACGCCGGCGTCCCAGCGCGGGTCCCTTCTCGGCATTCGCGGACCTGCAACAACTCGACGGAACCACCGCGGCAACTCGAAGACACCGAAACCAGCAAGAAAGGTATGGCAATGTGTTTTGTTGAGTTAGGGTTGAAGTTATTTTGATTTGTTTGGTTGTTTGGTTGATGTTGATGAAAGGGGACAATTTAAGGGTTAGGGTTTACGATTTCTTCTCCATTTAGGAGTACTTCCGACAAGCCCCTGTTTATGAAATGAAATGTGCCATTTTGATTCTTGTTAGGTGCGGATGATATTGGGGCATTTTGAAATTTTTGTGATTTTGATACCAACGAAATCGATTTTGGGGGTTTTGAATTTGTTATCATTTTTTCGATTTTGGTTGAATTTTTTCTATACCAGTGGCATCTAGATTCAATACCAGCATCCCCTGTTTATGTTTGATGCGTTCTATTTGATGTCGACTGAAGTGAGATTGGAAGGATTGGTTATAGGGTGAATTATTTCTTGTTTGGTGCGGATGATGTTGGGAGTTTTGAATTTTAATGCAAATCGGATACCAGTGAAATCAATTTTGGGGGTTTCTTTAGTATAATTTGTGTTTGCATATATATGACACCGGTATATGGTTGAACATTCCAAGTATGCGTTGTGAATACGACATAATGTGAGGTGCATAATAACTAGTCAAGATGTTATGTATTGGTGCCACGTTGTGTTGTGTGGTGCATTGTCCCATGGTACTGTAAAAAATTTGGATTCTAAAGTGATTCCGATGATTAGGGAATGTTTATAAGATAGGAAATTGCTAAACTATTACACATGTATGATTTGCGCATGACATTGGTATAAATGAAATGTGTTGGCAGGTATCCTGTAATGGCCTCGAAACGTCGTTCGAAGGGGAAGAGAGTGAAGAAGAGCGAAAGTGAAGAGGCGGAAACAAGCCAGAAAACTGCAAGGACGACCGGGCAGGCTACTATAATTTCACGTTGTAGCCTGAGTATGTTAAGAGAGTCAATAAATAGCATACGGGAGAAAATTACGGACGAACAGTGGAGGGCAATCAAGTCGAATCCATTCCATCACTTTGCGAAAATTGATGTGATCTACAGCAGCAAGGCGAGGCTGCAGTCGCTCGTCGAGTGCTTTAATGCGGAGTTGCGAGCGTTCGTTTTTGGGGAGGGATTTACGGTGAAGTTCAGATCATGGGAATATTCTGTGGTATTAGGGCTGCAGCACGAGGGCATGCTCGTGCACACGAGGTGTGTGCCAAAATCGCAGTTCAGGGAGAAGTATTTCCAAAATTGCGGCAGTCTGAAAAGGCAAGATATACTGGATCTCATGTGTAGCTTGACTGGCACCGAGAACAGCCTTGATTTCGCACGGGCGTATGTATTGGCGGTATTCTGCTGCGTCCTCTTCCCGGTGTCGGCTTACACCGTCCCCGATTTTCTTGTCCACCACGTGGACAAGCTGAAGATGCTGAGGGAGTACGCCTGGGGTCTTGCGGCGTATGAATGGGTCGTAGATTCGATGCGGCGGATCAATGAGGAGAATAAGACTTATATCGATGGTTGCACCCTGGGCGTTGTGGTAAGTTCTCTATATTTATCATTTCTGAGAATGGAATACCATTCTCGTGCATAAGCAACGATATGAAGCTGAACGACGGTGTTATTTTGTAGGGATGGTTCTACGAGCGATTCCCTCACATGGCTGAACCACTCATTGAACCGGTGATACCTAGGTTCGTGCGATGGAGGGAATCTTTCGGAACAGTGCAGCAGTGTAAGGAGGATCTTGGGGAGCTTCGGAAACATCAATGTCGGCCTCTGATGATAAGCTCAAAGGAGAGGAAATTTTTGGTCCCCGTGACGGCCGTCCCCCAAAAATATATTGCTGAAGAAGACGATGACGAAAGGTCGATGATGAGATTCCGATCAGGGTGAAGAAAATAAAGAGGAGGCCAAAGAAGAAGGATGAGGAGGATGAGAACCGGGTTGAGGTAGACGCGGAGGAACAGGTGGAAAAGGAAACGAGGGAGGTAAATACTTAGTTTTATTTGTTAGCATTAATGCTAATGACAGTGCACCCGTATGAAATGCCTTTAACACTGGTATTAATTGACCGTAATGGTTGTATTTTTCTGTTACCCTGGAAGACCGAGAAAGAGGCAGCAGACGAGGAGGTATCAAGCAGTGAGGGGGATGACGAGGAATCTGTGTCCGAGGACTTGAGTAGGCTGGGGGTGAATAAGAAGGTGGTCGTGAAGAGGAAGCCCGTTGCGAAGGCGGTGGTCAGTGATGAGTCGGAGTACGTTGCGGAGTCTTCTGAGGGCAACGACGACAGCGAGGATTATGTGACCAAGAAGGTTGCCCAAGCAGTGGCATATGGAAATGACGAGCCCACAGAAAAGGCAGATAAGAAAAAAGGTATGGTTGAAGAGAGAAATACTAGCAAGGCAATGCAATATTACGAGCCATCTCATGACGAGGTGGCAATCGCAGTGGAGGGAATGTTAATTCTCTCTAATCATAAACCATCACTTGCTGAGCCGCTTACACTTTTCCGTTGTCCACAGCTACACAACGGGGAAAGCGTAAAGCGGATCCCCCACTTTATTCACCGGAGACTCGCAGTAAGAAAAAGCTTGTCAACAGAAAGTTGGAACTTGACGCCCCTCCTCCTCTTCCCAAAAAATATGCTTCGCGAAGGGACATGGAGGAGGAATTGTGCTATCGGTATTCGCACCGAAGGGGATACGCCGGCGTGAATAGTATCTCGGAGGAAGAAAGAATACTGCTGGAACAGTTCATCGATGCACCTGGCACGAGGTATTTACTTTGTGTAGAACTTGTATTGTTTGCACTATCTGAATGGTATTGTTTAATATGTTGACTGGTATTATTTGGTTGGTGGATTGTTTTTCTGGCAGTGGTCACGTATGGAGCGAGGGCATCTTCGCCGTCCTACCATCGAGCATTCTTCTGCTTCTGTTTGATGAAGCGGTATGCAACGACCTAGTTTCGGCATACATTTCTCTGTTGTGCAGCGATCGGTTTCGCCAAGCCAATGATATACCCACGAAAGTCGGGTTTATCAGTGCGTATACAGCGGTAAACATTAATAAATTTATTACAGTCAATGGTTAGCCTATTTGTAGATTTAATTCTGAAAATTGAATTACTACACAGACCAGCATACTGGAGATGTATCCAAAGACGAAGAGCGAACTAACGGGCGCGCAGTATGAGGACCTGTTTAAATCACATCTTTGGTCAACAGGGCATGAAGAGTTTGAGAGGCTGAGCATGTTGATGACGGGAGGGCTGGATTATATCCTGGTGCCCGTGAATACTCAATACCACTGGCTCTTGGTGGTTCTGGACCCCAAGGTCTTGGAAATTGTAGTCTACAATTCTCAATGGCATCCAGACTACGTTTCCCCCACAGCTAAAATTGTAAGTAACCGTGTTCATATTGGTACACAGAGAAATCACTTCTTGGTACTATTCATTTAAATGATTGGTATTATGTTCTACGTATGATTTGTATGTATCCTGTAATCTATCTGTATTGAAACAGGCAAATTTCCTAAGATGGTACATGAAGCAGACCCATGGAATGGAATTCCAAGATCGGGTTGGGTACAGAAGGGCGTGTCGGCAGCAGGGGGACACGTCCGTGGACTGTGGGGTCCACGTCATGTGGTGGGCAGAGGCGTTCGTTCGGAACGATGATGACTACTGGGGCATGGAGAAAAAAGCTGATATAAAGGCGTACCGGGCTAGGGTGGCGCTTCGACTCCTGAATGATGCTAAATCGGCCCAGACCATTGTTCAGACTGATGAGGGGCATACTACGGAGGCTACGGGCATCGCTGACGGACAGACGACGGATCCCATGGCTGAGGCGCAAGATCGGGGAATGGAGGTCGAGCCCACTGACATCGATGAGGGGCGGTCGACACATCCCAGTGTCGAGGAGCCGTCTGGGGTGGAGGAGACTCATACGATGGAGGAGGAGCCCATTGGCACAGTGCAGGGGACGGATGCCACTAATGAGGAGCAAGCACAGACGATGGAGGAGGAGCCCATTGGCACAGAGCAGGGGGCGGATGCCACTAATGAGGAGCACGCACGGACGATGGAGGAGGAGCCCATTGGCACAGAGCAGGGGGCGGATGCCACTACGATGGAGGAGGAGCCCCTGGGAAAAGAGCAGGGGGCGGATGCCACTAATGAGGAGCTCGCACGGACGACGGAGGAGGAGCTGACTGCTGTGGAGCATGCTATGACGATGGGGGAGCAGACAACAGTCCAGGTGCCGCCTAGGATGACGGCTGCGGATCCCATTGATCATGCTAGGGCAGATCGGGAGAGTGCTCTATCTCCTATTCCACTAGCTGCATACGCTCCGATGGTCCTAGGCTTGCCCGTACCGTCGCAATTCCCTTCATGGCCCCGTGCCAAGCGAAAAGTCGTCAAAGAAGTTAAGCCTGTCTCTACAGTGGCTACTACTGTTGCCCAGACCGAGCCAATACCAATGCCGGATGCCCCAGCAGTTCCCGCACCCACTCCGGATGCCCCAGCAGATCCCGCACCCACTCCGGATGCCCCAGCAGATCCCGCACCCACTCCGGATGCCCCAGCAGATCCCGCGCCCACTCCGGATGCCCCAGCAGATCCCGCGCCCACCACTGATGCTTCCAAGCCGAATGACGATGACGCCTCTTCCAGTCATGACCTGAATTGGTTGATGGATTATGATCACTAGTTGGATTATTTGATGAGTATTTATGCAATTTTTATGTGTTGATGGATTGACTGGTACTGTTTTGCCTTTTGAACGGTTGTTGGTATTTTGCGTGTTGGTGAATGGTTCATGGTTGTAGCTGGACAATTGTGGTGATGTTGGTTATTTGTTGGTATTGTCCTAGGTAATGAATGGTATTTTATGTTGAACAATCGTATTCGCCTCTAATGACTTGGATAATATTCACACATTATGTTTGATGTTAAGCTAAACGATGTGTATAATGTTGAAACAAAAGTAGCTCATTGGATTAAACTAAGTAATCTTGGAATACAATTAACTATGTTCAACAACTTGATGTTCCTAGAATTGTTCATATAAGTGTTGTTATACTGCATAAATGGAGAAAGTAAGAGTTGAAAATGGCTAAGTGCTGTTCATTAGGTTCGATGTGGCTAATGGTTGGGGATGGTGTTCCTACAAGGGGTGAAAATCTGTAAAATGAAGCAGTTCTCAGTAAATTCGCAACAATAAGCTTCAACAACACCCTTAACAACAATAAACCTTATAACGGTATGAATCGAGAATGTCAATGTTATAGATAGTGACAGACATTAGTACCTGTGTGCTTATATAATGGTATTAAGTTCTTACATTATTGGTATACTAGCTAATCCACATCGTTGATCATATAAAACGCCGAAACAGCGCCCAATTGCATCTTTACATAGGCCACCTTTATAATTTAATTCGCCTCCAACGATAATAGCGATTAAGTGGCATCAAATAGTGTAAGATATCATGTGTGAGTGAGTAAGATGTTATAAGTGTGACCCTTCCATTCACATACCTAAGTACCCATCCATTCAAAACATCAATGCAAGAACCATTATTACTTTATATGTTTGTTCATGAGTGACCCTGCAATTTTTTCCCTGTGACCAGTTGACTTGATCACTTATGACCATGCGTGTTGATCAATGACTTGATTAATTCTGACTTCATGGATGTGTTGAACAACAACCGTATTATCCCACAATTGTTGGTATTATGTGCCCATCACATTAGTGTTTTCTTGGCCCGTTGACTTGTATTTTTTTAATTATGTCCTATAAAACCCTGTAAAGTGTAAATATGATGTGCAATACTCTTGTTCGTGAACCACGTCATCTGAAACCGATCATTTCATTGCATTCAAAATGGTATCATATATTGAAGCCATCCTCATAGAGGATAGATTCAAGTACTGAAACCATGCAAAACCCAAAACAATACTTGTTCGTCAACAAAAATATGCATCAACAACAAAACACCAGTTGACATCAAAAATAACACCAGTCTTGGCATAATGGAACGACGCAGCTGAATCACCCGGCATATCTGTGTGCTTCCTTGCAGATGCGTTTGTTATGACCTGCTTTTCCGCACATGTGGCAGGTGTTCTTGCCCGATTGAACCTGCGATGGGATTCGCTTTTTCTTTCTCCGGCCAGGCTGCACCCGAACGTCCGGTGGGAGTATAAAGTCTTCGTCATTCTCATCTACGACGTTATCACCACCCATCATCAAAGGATATATCACTGCTTCGTATGTCGCCCTGAAATACTCAGTGGTGTAGTAAGGATCGCAGTAGTCATAAATATTGCACTGCAGTTTCTCGATCGCAGCACACCCGTGCTTACAGGGCAGCCTGAATAATTGCCAGTAGCCACACGTGCATGTCCACTTTTCCACATCAACGGCGTCTAGGGTGGCCCTCTCCCGGACTTCAAACAAGGAGCCCGTTGCGCGCTGCAGCTCAAGTTCGCCGGATGCCAGGTAATTGCCGTTCAATATCTTCTCCGGCGCCGTAGCCAATCTTCCTTCCATTCTTGCACCTTCCTCTCTTTTATCGTTCATCATCTTCATAACCTGTCTTCGAATTTCATCGAGCATTGCATACGGACCTTAGCCCCTTGCTTTCACAATCCAACTATTCCAACTCTCGATGAGGTTTGTATTCATGACACCCCATTTTTTTCCCGTGAATAGCGCATTCGCCCAATTTTGGGGTTCTGAATTTTCAAGGAACGTACCAGCTGAGGGCATCACTTCAAGGATGGTATTGAGATGCTTGAACATTTCGTCATATGTCGGAGCGTACGCAGCCGCCTTCAGCACCCCTGACCAGTGATCCTTATTCTTGTATGGGTACTTACGAAGCACCTGTAATCGTAGTTCATATATACCAGTCACTGAAAAGGATAGTACCAATTTTATAAAAAACCATGTACCATTCAAGATTATAGTTATATGATACAGTACTAGTAAAACTCACATCCTTTTTAAAGTTATCAACGAGGTGTCGTAGGCATACGCCATGGTGACTCCCATTAAAAATGGTTGGGATAGCTTTCATGAGACCCGAGTGCCGGTCAGTGTAAAAAGTGTATTCGGACCAGTTCTCTTCTGTATCACCATCTAGTATAGACCTCAGCCGGAGACAAAACCACTCCCAGTTCTCATCCATCTCTCCGTCAACAACTGTTAAAAAAAAAACACCACGGTGAGGAGAGCACAAATCCCAAACGACATCCCTTCTCTTCAAAAACTCCAATATCATGAAATTTACGTACCAGCGAATGCAAGCGTTATGAACCCAGCATTTGCATCCTTACCAACAGCGCCAAGTATTGCGCCTTTCCACTTATTTTTAATATGGGTCCCATCGAGCTCAATAAGCGTACGGCATCCTCTCTTGAACCCTTCAATGCAACCTGCTATTGAAATGAAAACCCTTCGGAACTTTCCGGATTCAGGAAACACCTCCAAGTCAGCCACGCTCCCGGGGTTCGATGCTGTCAAGCGGCTGCAAAATAGCCGGAGCTTGTCAAAGGAATCTTTATCGTCTCCATGTAACTCCTTAATCGCAATCTCCCGTGCGTTCCACCCTACGCGATAGGTAATGTCCACTTTGAATGCAGCGTGAATGTCCGCGATAGCCATGCTCGCATTGTAATTCGGGTTCCGCCGCACTTTATCTTTTATGAAAGCCGCTACCCATGTCGGATTCGCATTTGGGTGAGTCCTCGATTGCAGATTATTAACGCCGCAACGGTGAGTCAGCGTGCATGTGCGGATCGCAAACGAGTTGTCAGACTTGTGTAATGATGCATATATGCGCCAACCGCATCCTTCCGTCGTGCATTTTACGTATATTCTGCTTTTGTTGTTGTGAACGAATTCATATCCACGCCGAAGAGAAATACAATGATTTGCCACGACCTTCCGGAAATGATCCTGATTCCTGAACCTTTGTCCTACTCCCTTTATTGCATTGGCCCAAAAAACCCTCTGATCCTCCTCGTCCTCGGTATCTTCGTCGTCCATGTCATCCTGTGCTACAGTGTGTTCCCTGAAGTACAAGTTACTTGCAACTTAAAAACTAGTTACATTCAGTAGCCGTGCCAGTGACGTGCAAGTATAACATTAGTCTTATGCGCAAACTATACTAGTGTTGTGCACAGAAAACACCGATGTTGTTAACCACTTCCCTGTTTCAACAATCATGGTCCTATTTCGCAGATTGCCAGATACTATTAAAAGATATAGCTATGATCGCAACCAGGCATCATTAACGCAAATAATATCATTCATACGCTCGCATACAACCAAATATTAAACGATAAGGAACTCAATGCAATTTCCTAAAAGACTTACACGATCGCGTTTCTTGCTTCCCGGTCCCTCACATTCATCTTCCCAAATGCCAGTCCCTTTGCTCGATTCAAGTTCGACATCCGTCTCACATCGTCATCATTCATTATCTCCATTGTGTAGCCCCCGTCGGGTTCATCGTAGTGGAGCGTGTGTGTTGTTGCACATACAGTAGCCCACTTCTCCGTCACCTTTCCGTACACATCCGCGAGGGCATCGTCATCCCTTATCCGCACGAGATGGGTTTGTCCGTTGTAATGGCAAAATAACATGACGTCTCGCCCACCACCTTGCTCCCTCGTTGCCATCTTCCTCACCCCTACCCCCTTCCAAAAACCCTGTAGAAAACCCTAAATAACAGCCTCCCCAAACCCTAACCTTCTTCCAGCCACCAAACCCTAAATAACAGCCCTAAACCCTCTTAAAGCCTTCTCCTTCCACCCACCAAACCCTAATCTACTCCCCGCCGCTTGACCCCCACTGTGCGTGCTTTCGGCCTCCTAAAAGGGCTTCTTCAAAAAGCTTCCCACCCTGTGCGCCTGGAAATCGAAGCCGACCCGCTTGCTGCGCTCTTCCGCCGGAGAACGACAACGCCAGGTCGCCGCCGCCGTCCCCTCCCTTCCGCCGGTTGTTGCTTCGAAGCCAAGTTTTGGAGCTTCTCACCTCATTAATGGCTTTTTCGATGGGTACGATGAAGAAGAAGAAGAACGGGAGCTTTGAATCCCAAAACAAAAATTCTTTTTGTCTCACTCTCTCTCCACACAGTCTCTCACCTCATTTATGTAGGAAATGACAAAAAGCAAGGTTATTCTTGTCCATTCACAACTTAATTACATTATTCATTTAAAAAAAGTGGCCAGGTCCTGATATGGTATGTATTACGTATATTGGTGTTAATACGGAATGTATTTGGTATGCTGGTCTTGTATTGGGAGTATTTTGTGCTGCTGGCCTTTTTTAATAATAACCCCTTTAATATAAGATGATGAAACTAAATTGTAAGATAAAGATAAAAAAGCTTATGAATGAAGGGGACCCGAACTTACCAAGGGAAGTGAGACGAACTCAAGACAAATGGCTTTCTTCAAGTGCATCATTCATTGACAATCCATCGAGCAAGCTTCAAACTTGATGGCGTGAGGGAAATGGGCATATGCCCAAGACAAACACGGTTGGGAGAGAACACTTTTGAGAAAGTGTTCTCGGTTTTCAACTTTGAAAATAAGAGTGATTGATTTCAAATTAAGCAAAGTTGTGTACAATGTTGTGGGAGGACCTATATATAGTCCAAGCCACAAGGAAAGCAAGAAAATACAGAAAATATAATGTTGAGCACAAAATAGCCTAAATTACAAAAGTGATGCGGTGATGCGGTCTAACGAGGACGATGCGGTTTAAACCGCATTAGGGCAAGATAGACCGAATGCATTGGAAATGGAGTCTCCTTCGCATTCTGGGATGATGCGGTCAAAGTGATGCGGTGCGGTTTAGACCGCATTGGTCAGACCGCATCCGTTGACTTTGGCCGCATGTCTTCAATTTGCACTCGTCTTTGCATTTTGAGCTGATGCGGTCTAGGCCATGCGATGTGGTTTAGACCGCATGCATGCGGTTTAGACCGCATCCGAGAGAATGCATCGCATCCATCGGTCTTGGCTGCTTCAACACAAAATGGGGGCATGTGGTTAAAGTGATGCGGTTTAGGGTGGTGCGGTTTAGACAGCATCCCATAGACCACATGCACTAGACCGCATGTGCTGGATTTGGACTCTTCTTCCTGGAATAACTTAATGCGGTTTGACGCGTTTGGCTTGGTGCGGTCTAGACCGCATGCATGCGGTTTAGACCATATGTGATAGACCGCATCATTTCTGAAAATTTTCCAAGTGTTGGAGTTTTTCGACCTCTTCATGCTTGTGGGCTCCTTTGTGTATCCTGAGGCCTTCTTCCAGTTTTATTTAATTCCGAGGTGAGGAATCCATGTTAATGGATTCCGAGCTTGTCCGGGCTTGATATATCCGGATCATTATTTGCAGTCTTTGGGCTTCTTGGGGCTCCAGATTGTCTGTTTCCTGCAAGAAGAATTTTATATAGTGCATCAGAATATTTCTTGGCCCTTTGTTTGGATACTGGGCCTCAGGGATTACCGGAATAATTAATCCATTGGTTCTGGCGACTACGCCATCCCCACCCCCTTGGGAAGGTTGAGACATCAACCGACCAGAATCCAACTCATCATCCCTTTCGAAAAGAGATAAATCAGCAACATTGAAAGTCGAATTAATATTAAAATCATCAGGAATCTCAATCTGATAAGCATTGTCGTTTATCCTCTCAAGGACTTTGTAAGGTCCTGTCCCGCGGGATGCGAGTTTGCCATGTGTCTGTGCAGGAAATCGTTCTTTTCTCATGTGCACCCAGACCCAATATCCGGATTTCAGTAACAGCATTTTCCTGCCCCTATTGGCAAATTTGGCATATGTCTCCAATGCCTTCAGCAAGCTTTCCCGAACATTCTTGTGCAGATCCTTGATCGCCTTAGCCCTGTCCCTGCCATTGAAGTTAAGACGCTCACTACTAGGTAGTGGCAGAAAATCGAGGGGGGTCATAGGGTTAAATCCATAAACAACCTCGAAAGGCGACATGTGTGTGGCACGATGAATATGATGATTATAAGCAAATTCAATATAAGGAAAACATTCATCCCAACTTTTGGAACTCGAAGAAGTAATTATGCGTAGAAGGTTACCTAGTACACGATTTACCGCTTCCGCCTGTCCGTCCGTCTGCGGATGGTAAGACGTTGAGAACAGAAGTTGTGTGCCCATCTCACGCCAGAAGCCTTTCCAGAAGTAGCTTACAAACTTGGCATCTCGATCTGACACAATTGACTTTGGTACTCCATGCAAATGTACCACTTCTCTGAAAAATAGATTTGCAATATGCCTGGCATCATTGGTTTTCGCACAAGGTATGAAATGTGCCATCTTGGAGAATCGATCAACTGCCACAAAGATTGAATCTTTGGCTCTTGCAGTCCGTGGTAGCCCAAGTACGAAGTCCATCGATATGTCTAGCCAGGGTCCTTCTAGCACAGGTAATGCTTGGTACAAGCCGTGAGGTTTGACAGTCGACTTGGCCTTCAGATAGACCAAACACTTAGCAATGAAGCGAACAACCTGGGCCTGCATTTTTGGCCAGTAGAACTTTTCAACAAGAATTCCCAGAGTTGCATCCTTTCCAAAGTGTCCCATGAGTCCACCACCGTGAGCCTCTTGAATTAGCAACTCTCTAACGGATCCCTTTGGAATGCATAGTCTGTTACCAAAGTACAGGAATCCGTTCAGTTGGGAAAACTCCTTGAAACCATTTTTCTTCGTCTTCTCATAAAGCACTCTAAAATCATTGTTAGTTGCATACTGACTTTTGATATGCTCAAAACCAACCAAATGAGTAGTTGCAAATGTTACCAATGATGTCCTCCTGGAGAGTGCATGCAACCACATTATCTTTTCCTTTCTTGTACTTAATCACGTAAGGGAAGGACTCAATAAATGTGCTCCACCGAGCATGTCTTTTGCTCAACTGTCCCTGAGCCCTTATATGCTTAAGTGTCTCATGGTCGGTATTGATCACGAATTCTCTTCCTCTCAGATAGTGCTGCCATGTCCTCAGAGATTGAATAACAACATATAATTCCTTGTCATACGTGGAGTAATTCAGTTGTGCTCCACTGAATTTTTCACTGTAATATGCTATTGGTCTTCCTTCTTGGAGCAACACTGCTCCCATGCCTGTACCTGACGCATCACTTTCAATTTCGAATGGCAAATCGAAATTCGGTAATGCTAGGACAGGTGCATGAGTGAGCTTATCCTTGAGGTCATCAAATGCCTTTTGTTGTGCCGCCCCCCACTTGAATGGAATGTCCTTTCTAAGCAAAGCGGTGATTGGGGCCGCGATTACACTAAACTGTGGAATGAATCTCCTAAAGAAACCACTCAAACCCAGAAAACTGTGTACTTCATGCACAGTGGTTGGCGACTTCCAGTCAGATATAACCTTGATCTTTGATTCGTCCACTTTCAGTCCATCTTTTCCGACGAAAAATCCAAGAAATGTCACCTCCGGCACACAGAAGCTACACTTCTCGAAATTGGCGTACAAGCTAACTTCTCTTAATCGATCCAGTACCTGTTGCACATGATCTACATGATCGATGAGAGTACAGCTATAAATAAGAATGTCATCAAAATAAACTACTACAAATTTTCCTATGAATTGTCTAAGAGTCTCATTCATCAAACGCATAAATGTAGAGGGGGCATTCGTAAGGACGAATGGCATGACGAGCCACTCATATAGACCAAACTTCGTTTTGAAGGCGGTTTTGCATTCGTCCCCTGGCTGCATTCTGATTTGATGATATCCGCTCTTTAAATCGATCTTGGTGAAGAGACTAGCACCACCAAGTTCATCTAGCATGTCATCCAGTCGCGGAATTGGATGACGATATTTGACTGTAATAGCGTTGACTGCTCGGCAATCAACACACATACGCCATTCGCCATTCTTCTTCGGAACGAGCAAGAATGGAATGGCACACAGAGATAAACTTTCTCGAACCCATCCCTTATCGAGCAATGCTTGCACTTGCCGCTGAATTTCCTTTGTTTCCTTGGGATTCATGCGGTACGCAGATCTGTTGGGAATCGACGCTCCGGGTACAAAATCGATGCGATGTTCCACACTTCGGAGTGGTGGTAAGCCAACCGGTACTTCATTCCGGAAAACTGTCTTGATTTTTGTCAAGCATCCTGGAAAATTCCAAAGGCAAATCACGTGTAGTATGAACAGTTCTATTTAGAGATTCATCAGGTTTAATTAATGCAAGGAAACAGTGACCTGAGAAGTCAGGTTCTCGTGTCGCTTGGTGAAATGCAGTCTTGATCAATATCAGACATTGATCCAAGTTTGATGAATCCTCTTCAACTTTGGCTTTTCCTCTGTCTTTTGCATTTCGGTCGGCTTCTGCTTGAGCCACTTTGTTCTTCAGCTTTTCCTGGTCTAATCTAACAGCTTTTACAGATAAAGGCTTAAAAAATATTCTTTTTGTCCATGCTTAAAATATAAAACATTAGACTTTCCTCTGTAAGTGGCAGCCTTATCAAAAAGCCACGGTCTTCCAAGCAAAACGTGACATGCGTTCATGGGAACGACATCACATAATCCCTTTTCCGAGTAGGTGCCCTTTGTAATAGGGACCCATGCCTGTTGGGAGACCGTGGTTTTGCCACTGTTGTTCATCCAATGTAGCAAATAGGGACTGGAATGCTCCTCTGTTGGTAACTGCAATCTGCGCACAGTATATAAACTAACAATATTAGTGCAGCTACGTTATCAACAATGACAGTGGCATTATTGCCTTGAATAGTACAACGAAAATGGAAGAGATTCTCCATTTGTTCGTTGGATGAAGTTTCTGGTTCCCTGTCAGCATTCAAAGCCCTCATTGCTACCAGCAGATTCACTTCTTCATTGTCATCAACAATTTCGGGATCTACTGGTTCATTCACTTGATAGCGTCGCAGATCAGCTTCACAGTTATCCTCGTCATCAGAATCATAAATCTTGAACACTCCTGGTTCAACCTCTATCAAAAGTCTTTCCTCCTCGCCGGTATTAAGTAGGCCAATCGTCTTGGATTATTGCACTCATTCGCATAATGGCCTTTCTTGCCGCATTTCCAACGAGTGATTTCTCTTTTATCCTTGGCGGGTGGATGCTGTTCTCGGTCCTGGGCTCGGTTTCGATCATCCCGGTTGAACTCCCTGAAATTCTTCCCCAGTTTAAACCTTTTAGGCCTGTAACCTCCCTCATCACGAACCGGCGACGGTGTCGGCTGAGGTTTTTTCGGTCTTTCTGTCTGCTCGGGTGGTCGGATCAACCATGGCTTGCTTGGATTGTAACCTGTGGAAGTTCGATGGGTTTTCCTTTTGAGTTGGGCCTCAAACTTTGCAGCTTTTCTTACCAAGTCAGTGATATTCACATAGCCCCTCATGTCCATTTCTTCAAAAATTTCGGGCTTCAAACCCTTTGCGAATCTGGTCAGGGTGATCAACGGGTCTTCATTGAACTGTGCTCTCATCATGAGCATTTCCTTTTCGCGGTAGTATTCCTCAACAGTTCTTGATTCCTGTTTCAGACTGATCACCTTCATGTACATGTCTGGTTTGTAGGTGGGAGGCACGAATCTTCTCTCCATGAGTTGCAGAAAATATTCCCAGTCAGTGACTTGGGGTTGGCCATCATTGTGATGATCAATTGTGAATTTTTGCCACCAGAGTTGGGCGTACTCCTTGAATTCTTGAACTGCCAGTTGGATCTTCTTGAAATCAGAGTAGTTGTGGCAGTTGTAGATCATCTCCATGGTGTTTCTCCAATCATGAAATTCATTAGGGTCATCGGTCCCCTTGAAAGTAGGAATGGTGAACTTAATGCATTGCAGATTGTCGTCCACATCATCGGGATCATCTCTGTTCATTACAGGCGCATTCCGGGGTCTATTTGGCATAGGCGGTGGAGGCATGGCTAAAGGATCATTGATGCGTAGTCCTTCGTCTGCTCGAGGGGGAAGAATTGGGGCCATCGGAGGTGGCCTTCGGACACCGGGGCCCTGTCGACGATCGAACGTCCCGATTGCGATTTGTTCCTCTTCCCTTTCAGCTAAGGCCTCCTCTGCCTCATTCATGTCCGCTTCCTGGACCCAGCTACTGTTTCCAGATGCTCCATTTTTTTCGGAGGTAGAAGGATGATAAAATGCATCTTCCAATCTACGCTCAACCCGATGCATGACTCGCAGTGCCAAAGCCTCGTCCTGTATTTTCATGCGTCCTGCAAATTCATTACTCATATTATCAATGCGCTCATTCACAGCAGTAATATTTTAAACATTAGCATCAAGAGTTTGCTTAAGGGTCTCGAAATCATCCCTTTTAACGGTATCCTCTTTCATGGCACGTAGCATCTTCATGATGTTAGTCATGCTTGGCTCAGTATTGCCTGTCATGATTCTCAGAAAAATAATATAGATATAATGTGGGTTAGAAAATAAGTGCTGAAATATGTGGAGTGAACTCTCATATTCGCACTCGATCTTGGTCCTCAACACCACTTCAGTTCAATGCCTGCTCAAACAGTTCAATCAGATGCAAAAGAAGTACAGACAGATATATTTGTGATGCACAGTTCAAGAGTCAAATGAAAATGTTCGACTCAATCAAAGAACACAAAGATATGTATGCATGCACTGCAGTCTGATCAAGTTCACAGTTTTAAACAGATATTTCCAGCAAGAACAGTGATATTTGTCCCAATTTAGAAGTGGAAAAAATAAAAGCTCACAAGAAAATTGCACTCGAGAAAAATAAAATAAAACCCAATTTACTCAAGTGACTTCTCGGGCTTGGGTTTCACAAAATGCCAGTCACGATATCCACCTTATTGTACGAGTACTCAAGTGGCTTCTCGGGCTAGGTTTCAAACTGTGCCAGTCCGATATTCACTTTATTGTACTCAAAACACTCAAAAATATGAAGTAGAAAATTCTATCAACACTTGTAAAAATTTGGACTGTGGATGCAGTCTAATGGCTGGATGCGGTTTAACTAGAAAAGACCACACCAAGGGAAAAAAACCGCACGTCCTTGCCTTGAACTGGAGATTGTCTTCTGAGGTGATGCGGTTTAATGAGGCGGATGCGGTCTAGACCGCATGTACTTGTTAGACCGCACGTGATTGGAGACCGCACCTGGTGCCCTTCTTAAAACTTAGAAAAATTTTGTTGATGTTGGATGCGGGATGCGGTTTAATCGTAGGGATGTGGTTTCATAGACCGCACCTAGAAAAGACCGCATGCAGTTGAACTTTTCCAGACTTAGAATATTTTTGATGCTGCTAAGTGGTGATGTGGTCTAATGTAAAGGGATGCGGTTTAATGAGACCGTATGTGTTGAAAATAGACCGCACCAATTCCTTCAGTCTTGGACAAATTTTTGCCTCTTTGATTTTCTTTCCCGGACACGTGGCGCCTTCAGATTTAATTGGGATCTTTGGATGGATGGGTGTCACTCCCCAATTAATGCAATAGTACACCATAATTAATACCCCACCACGACTGATTGCTTTCAAATCGCACAATCAAAATGTCTTGCTTACAATTAACCGGATAATAGCACACACAATCCTACCAACATTTGGTTCAGTGGGTATCAAAAAATTGCATGGATATTTCGGTTCTTTGATCTTCAAGAACACTCAAGAACACCTTCAAATCTTCAAGCAATGGTTCAAGAACACCAAGAACAAGATAAACTCGATGAACACTCAAAACTCACGAAAATAACTCCTCACTCCCAAACCCACAAAACCCGTACACTGTTATGCTCTTAATAATCTTACTTGACCCAATAAACTCAAGCAATCATGCAATTACATTCATACATGAGATTAGGATAATAAGATTAACATCAAGCAACAAACAACATACACGGTATAAGAAACGAGGGTAAAACCGAGAGTAAGAACACCAATAATTTTAGGGTTTTCACAGATTTTTGAACAAGGATAAACAAGACATAAACATGGATAAGAACATGAAAATATGGAGAATAATCCTATTGCACTAACAATTTTGGCTCTGATACCAAATAATTTATATATGCCGTAGATCGAAACTTGTTAAGTGACAATATCCGGATTAACGAAGACTAATTTTAGGGTTAGGTAAAATGATGATTAGAGGGATAATAAGAAGGAAGATGATGAAGAACAAGAACATACACAAGAAGATGGATTTAATATAAGATGATGAAACTAAATTGTAAGATAAGGATAAGAAAGCTTATGAATGAAGGGGACCCGAACTTGCCAAGGGAAGTGAGACGAACTGAAGACAAATGGCTTCCTTCAAGTGCATCACTCATTGACAATCCATCGAGCAAGCTTCCAAACTTAATGGCGTGAGGGAAATGAGCATATGCCCAAGACAAACACGGTTGGGAGAGAACACTTTTGAGAGAGTGTTCTCGGTTTTGAACTTTGAAAATAAGAGTGATTGATTTCAAATTAAGCAAAGTTGTGTACAATAGTGTGGGAGGACCTATATATAGTCCAAGCCACAAGGAAAGCAAGAAAATACAGAAAATATAATGTTGAGCACAAAATAGCCTAAATTACAAAAGTGATGTGGTGATGCGGTCTAACGAGGACGATGCGGTTTAAATCGCATTAGGGAAAGATAGACCGCATGCATTGGAAATGAGTCTCCTTCGCATTCTGGGATGATGCGGTCAAAGTGATGCGGTGCGGTTTAGACCGCATTGGTCAGACCGCATCCCTTGACTTTGGCCGCATGTCTTCAATTTGCACTCGTCTTCGCATTTTGAGCTGATGCGGTCTAGGCCATGCGATGCGGTTTAGATCGCATGCATGCGGTTTAGACCGCATCCGAGAGACCGCATCGCATCCTTCGGTTTTGGCTGCTTCAACACAAAATGGGGGCATGCGGTTAAAGTGATGCGGTTTAGGGTGGTGCGGTTTAGACCGCATCCCATAGACCGCATGCACTAGACCGCATGTGCTGGATTTGGACTCTTCTTCCTGGAATAACTTAATGCGGTTTGATGCGTTTGGCTTGGTGCGGTCTAGACCGCATTCAAACCGCATGTGATAGACCACATCATTTCTGAAAATTTTCCAAGTGTTGGAGTTTTTCGACCTCTTCATGCTTGTGGGCTCCTTTGTGCATCCTGAGGCATTCTTCCAGCTTTATTTAATTCCGAGGTGAGGAATCCATGTTAATGGATTCCGAGCTTGTCCGGGCTTGATCTATCTGGATCATTATTTGCAGTCTTTGGGCTTCTTGGGGCTCCAGATTGTCTGTTTCCTGCAAGAAGAATTTATACAGTGCATCAGAAAATTTCTTGGCCCTTTGTTTGGATACTGGGCCCTCGGGGATTATCGGAATAATTAATCCGTTGGTTCTGGCGACTACGCCGAGTCTCTTACTGAATTAAAAAAATAAAAATAAAAATTATTTGCGTAAAAGTGAAAACTCCTCAATTTCTTATTTGTTTAATATCCATTCACACTCGTTGTCATTCAATTGTTGAAACTCTTTATATTAAAATTAAAATTAAAATAAATAAATAATATTGCCTCCGTGGAAAAGAAAATTTACCGCCTGATAGCGAAGCACCGGAAAATGAACGATCATTATTTACCGCCTCCTTGTTTATATTTTATTAATAAAAAATAATTGAATACATATTTATTACTTAAATTGTGTATTTCCCATCCCACTTAGCTTCAAATATTTAATTTTTTTGGGTAAACATTGACACCTATGTATATGTATCGGCAAAGGTATGTAGGAGCCCAAGTCACACAGTTTTTCAAAATATTCAACTTGTTCCTCTGTAGCCTGTATAGGTAGTGCAGCCAAAAAAATATCTATGTTCCCTTTTTGGTAGTTGTTTGGGTGGAGTTTTAAAAATTTGTTTCTTACTCTTATTAAAACAAAAACAATTTTTTAATAATAATTTTAAATTTGTCCAAATAAATTTTAATATGAATATTGCTTTTAAATAAATTCTTGCCTTTTGACTATGTTGTTAATAATATTTTGAATAATTTTATTTTAAAAATGCTATTTTATTTTAAACAAAAGCTAGAAGAAATTCGCAAAAGCGGAAAAAGCCCATTCAACCATGTATGTTATTAGTTCGTTCCCCTCAAAAAATTACTCCCTCCGTTTCTTTTTATTAGTCTTTTCAAAAATTAAAAATTATTCCAAAATAATTATCATTTGTAGGTAGTTATAGGTAATTATGCTATATTTTCACTATATTCCCATTTACTTTATGTAATTGTTATTTCTTGATATTTATTACTACCTCCGTTTCTTTTTAAGTATTACGTTTCTCCTATGCACGTTTGTCAATGCAAATTTTAAACTATTAATAACTCAAATTCGGTACAAGTATAAATTCTAAAAAATTTTGATATTTAAAAACTATAAAATGAGACGAATCGAACAAGATCTCACTTGACTATATTTTTTCTTGTATAACTATAAGAAAAATAGAAGTCAAAGCGCTACAATGAACAGTAGAAAAAGTCAAAACGTAACACTTATTTAGAAACGGAGGGAGTACTAAGTAATATACTTGGAGGGTAAAAATAAAAGTTTATGAGATAATTAATAGACAATTCTTAGTTAATGGAATTAAACTAAAAGAGATAACTAAATAGGAATGGAGGGAGTACTTCCTCCATCCGACACAAAATATTCCATTTGATTTCGGCACGAAATTTAATATACTTTTTTACAATGTGAGATTCATATAATCGTATAATTTAATGCCTTTTATACTCTATCAAATTAATTCAATTTCTTCTATACTCTATCCCCTTTTCACTATTGCCACCTTTTTGCCTTTATCAAAGGTGATTTCAAGTAAGTTGAACTCTAGAAATGTCATACCTGACCTCTACTTGACTCAAATGCGATGTTACTCTAGCTCAAATTGAGTAGTATTGTTCAAGCTCGAGCTCAAGAAAATAATATTTTCGAAGTCGAATAACTCGAGCTCAACTTAACAGCTTGTTTTTTTTTTTTCTATTTTTCTTCTTGTTTCCTCATCTCTTCTAATATTAAATATTTCAATAACATTACTACTTGAATTACTACTCAATTTCGACTTGAATTTTTTGAATATAAATTGAATTTTCCGTATAACTATACTCATTAATCACCTAGCATTTACCCTTGTACTCAATATTTTCATTATTTCAATAATATTTACCCTATAACAAATTTTCTAGTTCCACGATTTTCCTTTCATCAATGTGCAATACTTCAAGCGAACTGTAATAACTGAAAATGGATAGCTAGAGATCAATATGATCCAGGAGGATTTTTCATGTTACTGTATCATACTAATGTTAAAAAATTATATTCAACAACAGCAATATATTAATTTAACAACTTTTATCGCCATCGTATACCATTATTGAAATCCAATTTTAAAAAAGCTACTCGAACACATTAACATTATGACTTGCCGCACGAATTTAATATAATACTGGTAGCAAGTCGATTTATAAATATATAATCTGCATATACGATATATTTTTTTTTCTTTCTTTCAGATCATTATATTCCTAAAATACAATACATTATATATAATATCACAAAACTAGAGGCTTAATTCGGCATTTCGGCTATGTTGGGAATAACTAGATTATAGAATTTGAAGTTTAGAATTTAGAATTTGCAATTTAAAACTTACAGTGACAAATAGTTTTGAATAAGATAATTTTAAACAAAGTGTTTAGTGTTTAAATTTAAAATTAAAGTTTAAATATTGGAGTTTGAAAAATTAAAAGTTAAGAAGCTGTAGAATTTAAATTTTTATGGTGGGATTTAAAATTTGACTATTCGAATGTAAAATATTTATTAATTATATTAAACATTCGGTGTATTACCAAATGCAGCCTTGTACTTTTTTCTCCGGCTCCGGTTCCTCAAAAAAAAAAAATGCAGCCTTCAACTTCTTAAACCGAATAGCAAGTTAGAAACACCAAATTAAGCAATAAAAGTTATAGTACAGTCGGAGCATTTGTGATGTGTAGACTTTGTAAAGTGATGTGTAGGCGATAGATTTTTTTTAAATTTTTTGTTTATAATGTTAATTCATTACTTTTTGATAGTGACACAATCACTCCACACACATTGCCATGACCTTTTGGATGTCTCGCCATCACACCAACAAGTTCAGCTTCCAGCACCTAAACCACCTCCCAAATTAAGCATAGTAATTAACGTTAAACGGTAATTAATTAGTGACCTAAAGTCCCTTTCCAACGGTTAAAAATGGGAATGGCGGGTGGGTGCGGTGGTCAGAAAAGCGAAAGAGGAAATAACAGAAACAGCACTAAAACATTTCCAAGCAAAATCACAGCAGAGCTGAGCTTTCAATACAATAATACCCAATTCACACACTACATTCCAAAAGTCAACAACCCATTCATCCTCTTCCTTTGCATCATCACCTTTCCCCCTTTTCGCAATTCTGATTCTTTCATCGACCCACGTGTAGCATACTAAGTAGTAGTATATGCTACCCTTCTCTTGATTTTCGAACGGGATCGTTTGCCCACAAGGGGATTCTCATTCCTTGATGGGGAATTGCTTTGGATCTCCACCCAACCCTGACAGCAAACCAAGCTCCAGGAATCCTAGTGGCTTCACCAAACCATCCACCCCAGGTAAATTCTTAGGGGCTTCACGTGTTTATTCATTGCTACTTCCTTAATTGAAGGGTTTTATTGGTCACGGGTCTCTTGAATTTTGGTTTGAAATGGATAGAAGGGGGGAGACTGGAGCCTTGATTGGCGTTTATCGGATATGTGCCCTTTCCTATTTCTTGGCGTTGCCTTTTGATTTGGGATTCTCTCTCTGTCTTTTTTTTTTTTTTTTTTTTAATCCTTGTCTGTTCCTTTTATTAGAAATTGCGGCTTTGGTGTTTATTATTTGAATTGCTGTTTTTAGTAAAATGGTGTTTTGAGTTTGTAATATTTGTGCTGTATGGAATTTAGGGACGTCGAAGAATTATAGTAACGGGGGAGGCCTATCGGTGACAAGCAGTAGCGCGGGCCAGTTTTCGGCTGCTTTGAGTGACGATGCGTATCCTTCGGGGGAAATATTGCCCACTCCCAATTTGAAAGTTTACACTTACAATGATTTGAAGACCTGCACAAGGGGTTTCAAGGGTGATATGGTGTTGGGCGTGGGGGGGTTTGGGACTGTGTATAAAGGATGGGTGGATGCGAAGACTCTTCTGCCCTGTAAAGTTGGGACTGGAATGCTGGTTGCTATTAAGAAGTTGAATCACGAAAGCGTGCAAGGTTTTAAAGAATGGCAGGTAATTTGGTTGAAGTTGCCTGGTTTAGTTTGAATTATTTGCTTTCTTCATGATTACTGTTAGTCCAAATGTGCATCATGGGTTTACGGTTGACTTTTGTCTTTTGTATGAAACAAATATTTTAATGACATGCTGGAGAGTAGCTTTGACATATGGATGTCTATTAAGTTATCTCTTAGCTTTACTTTCTCTATATATGGCCGGTAGAACGTACAAGTCTAGAAGCAGTCAATCTCCTTTCTTGAAGTCAGATTGAGATCAAACTCAGATGGATCGGTTAAACATTCCATTATGGAGCCATTCATTTTTTATTGCTTTGATGATGCATCAATCGAATTCCTACCCATTGGCTTAAGGTTGTATTAGGAATATATTTGCAAGGAACTTCATTAGCAATTGATAGGTGGTGATATTCTTGTGAACTAGTTTATAACAATCTAAATACAGTGGTTAGATACAGCCAGAGAACCCTTAATAACTGCTTGTATGTATTTGATGGTTCCACGCCAGAGTGCTTTTGTCAAATAATCACAATAATAAAACATACATGAATCTTGATGAATAAGAAAATTTTAGTGCACATTGTTTTTTGCAGAAACTGTTTTTATTTATTTCACAGAACTAGATACGTTGTTATGCATATCTTCAGGAGCACATTGGTGCATATGCTGAGATATATTGGCTTTTCTTTCTTTTGATATAGAAATTCATTGTAGTCATGGGTATTTGATTTTAATAATGTCTATCAGCAGTTCTGTATCTGACAATATTTTCTTTTCCTTCATTTGAAATTTAGTCCGAGGTGAACTTTTTGGGAGGGCTGTCTCATCCTAACTTGGTGAAGCTTTTGGGATATTGTTGGGAAGATAGAGAACTGTTACTCGTGTACGAGTTTATGCAGAAGGGAAGCCTTGAAAACCATCTTTTCAGAAGTAAGTACTTGTTTTAAGACCTTTCTAAATGCAATACCAATGGAATATGAACCAATATACTTAAGCCTATTTCGCTTGTTTGATATGCAGGAAGTGCAGCCATTGAACCATTAACATGGGATACTCGACTAAAAGTAGCTATAGGAGCGGCAAAGGGTCTGTCTTTTTTACACACATCTGATCGGCAGGTCATTTACAGAGACTTTAAGGCATCCAACATTCTCCTTGATGGGGTGAGAATCTTCAATATGATGCTCTTACTTAGTGAGTTTATCTCTATTTTATCATGTGGGCCTTTTTCATGGCAATTACTTGAATATTTTTCCCATCTATTGGTAACTTGAAGTTGAATATTGTTCTCTGGTTAGTTGAAAATGTTGAGAAAACTAAGGCCCCGTTTGATTGATCTTATCTGAGGGTCTTGATAAAAAGCTATATCAATGTGCAAATGACACCCTCTTTAACGGATGTGTAGAATATATTGTTGTACATCATCCTAAATATTTGTCATTAGGAAAAACAATTATGATTTAAAAGATGACTAATTTGTAGTTTCCAATGCTATATAGCGTGTTTTTAGAAAGGAAAAAATCGATCTCCCTCCGTATTGTATTCTTTGCACCTTTTGCTTAGTTACACCCTTACATTGTTCATTGAAGAACTTTAACTAAACATTTTTGCACAGTTTATATAAGAAAAAAATATAATCAAGTAAGATGTTGAATTCATCTAATCACGTAATTTTGGAATATTAAATTCTCATAATTTTTACTTGGATATAATTTGAGTTATTAATGGTTCAACATGTGTCTTGGATTGCTTTTGGAAAGCAAGCAGGAAATTTGCAAATATTAAAATACAGAGGTAGTACAATCATTTTTTTAATGTCATTATATTATTCGTGAATGGTTGGAGTATTTGGTGCATGATTTTAACTAAAGCAATATTACTTTGATTTGTAGAGTTATAATGCAAAAATATCTGATTTTGGCTTGGCGAAAGCTGGGCCTTCTGGAGAGCAATCTCACGTGACAACGAGAATTATGGGAACGCAAGGTTATGCTGCACCTGAATATATTGCAACAGGTATGTGTGTCTTCTGGCTTCCCCTTTTATATGATAACTGGAATTTGCCCGGTATTGTCTGACTGGCGATGTTGATCAGTTTATGGAAGCGTAATCGAATTCAGCTTTGCAATCTAGCTGTTGATCTAAGATCTGAATCTGGCCTTGATTAAACTCCTATTGCAAAAATAAGATAACGTGGAATGCACGAAAAAAAAAAATATATATTATACATATATATAATTAATAATTGCATAGTTTTCGTGTACACCTGGAATTTAGCGATGTTTGAGTGCAGATATCATTATTTGACATTGCGTGACTTTCACATATATATAATACATTACTCCCACGCTCGTTAAACCTGGTTCTAGAATTTCTATCATGTAGAGTATTAATAAGCCCTCCCACTGAAAATTGAAATGGTGGGGATGCAATTAGTTGACGAAAACTGGCCTTCTTTGTGCTTAATCGTGCTCAGTAGGTCGTCATTGTATATCCTACCTTTTTTGACAACAGGTCATCTGTACGTAAAGAGTGACGTGTATGGTTTTGGAGTAGTGCTTCTCGAAATGTTGACAGGCTTGAGAGCACTGGACACAAAACGGCCAAATGGCCATCAGAATTTGGTTGATTGGGTGAAGCCTAATCTCACCAACAGACGAAAACTAAAAACCTTCATGGACGCACGAATGGAAGGACAGTATACATCCAAGGCATCCATACGAGCTGCTCAGCTTACGCTTAGATGCTTGGAAACAGAGCCCAAAAAGCGACCCTCAATGAGCGAAGTCAAGGAAGTGTTGGAACAGATTGCAGCCATGGAAAAACCAAAAGAATCCCAGAGCCAGTCAGAGTCGTTTTCATCTCATCGCCATAAACATTCTCCCCGCAGACTATCACCGAGATCCCACATATCCCCTCGTCTTCTGAATGCTCAGGGGACCCCAGCTGCAGCTGGAAGAAAACCCTTGTTATAGTGAGAAAGGTTAGTGTAACTTTTGAGAATGTTCATCTCATGTCAAAAACTATCTTCTTCCTCTTAATTATTGTTTTTCAGTGATTGTTCAATTCTTTTTCCTTATTTTCTTTTTTTTTTTCTAAGTTTTCAGTGTAACTTTGTATTTGAGAATGATACTAATTTTGAGTTTAATATGGTAAAGGAATATAATGTTGTATTTAAAATCCAAATTAATCAACTTATTATTTCACTATTGCACTATTTCGCCTTTTCAAAACATAAATAATCAGTTTTCCAGCTCCATTTTGAAGTGAACAAATACAATGAACCTAAAGGTTAGTTTGACTTTTGCTTATCCAAATACTTCCGTAAAGATAATTCCTTGGTAGTTTTATTTTATTTTATTTTTGCTGAGCAAGCCTGTATAGGCTTGATAGAAGGGGAAATACAGGCTTGGATAGAAAGGGAAATTGAAAGGGCTTGACCAGCGCCATAATTCCCTGGTTGTTGAGAATTTGTGGTATATTTAGGCAATTACGTTTTTTCAATTATCCAAATGGATTACCGGCTCCGTAGTTTTATCTAATTTCGGCCAAATATCTTTTAAAATATTATTAAATGACTCATTACTTTTAAATTATTTCATTATAACCCTAGAAAATTTGAATTTTTTTTTTTTTTGTGAATAATCGGGTATTCCCAGACCACATTGGACCCAAGACTAATCCCTATAGGATCTTCATGTGCAATTAAGGGCGTCTCTCCTAAAGCAGTTTTTTGCATACACCTAGGCTTTAACCCGAGACCTTGCTTAAGCGACTATAGCCCCAATTCACTCAAGTCAACTGCTGATGTTGGTAGAAAATTTGGTTATTTTTTCACACCTTATTCTTATACCAAAAACTAAATTTTTATTATTTTTATAACAATATTTATCGTTGTTTTAAAAAAAACAAATATTAAATGTTATATCTTTAAAAGTGCTAAGAACAGGGGCGGATCCACTTACCTCTACGGTAGCACGGGCTACCACTCAAATTGATAAAATTACAATTTTAAGCTAAAAATTATTTTATATTTTGCTTTATTTGACTTTGTGCAACCACTGATTTTTTTGTAGTGATACCACTATAATGAATATAACCTAGTATTTTTCCATAGTTTTTGTATTTCGACTACCATTCCTAACTTCAACACAGTTTCCACCATTTTTGTGATACCACTGAAAAAAATTTGGATCCGCCGCTGGCTAAGAATATTGTTCCAAACGGAAAGGAGAAAAGGGCAGAGCAGAAATCAAAAGAGAAAGTGGTTTCTGAAACAACATAAAAGAAGCATTTGAAAGTTATTAAGAGTGAATACGAAGGAAATTGCAACTAATATCAAACACTACCTTTGTGAATTAGAATTTAGATACAATGAATTTTCTACTTTTGAATCTGGTTTTCATGGATGATGAAATCCACAAACATTACCTGCAAAATATTGACAATATTATAAAGGATGAGATACCCTCCTTTTGAAGATGCTATGTTTTTTTTTTTCAAATTGCATGAAGATTTTAATCCATCGTTTTCCCTTGCTTCTCTTTATGTGCTTAATTTCTCATCTTGCATCTATGTTTTTCTGTTAAGAAACTAATCTTTTTTTTTTTTTTTGAGAGTCATTGATTGCATGAAGATTTTAATCCATCGTTCTCCCTCGCTTCTCTTTATGTGCTTAATTTCTCATCTTGCATATGTGTTTTCTGTTAAGAAACTAATCCTATTTTTTTTTTTTTTGGAGAGTCATTGAAGGCCTGTGAAAAGGGTGCTAATTCTATTAGTAACTCTTTTTTTTTTTTTTTCTGGGCAGTGTCTGGACTGCTTTATGTATTCTATCACTGATCGTAACCATAAGTAGTCATGATGAATTGCAATTAAAGAAGTTGCTTGGATAAGGAACTGGAGTTGGTGATTGAGCCTTATCTTTTTTAATGAGATCCGTCCATGCAATAATTTTATGTTTTATCTATCAAAAAATTTAATAGCTAAATCTCATAATTCGGTCGCTAACAAGGTTAGCCAACTGAAGCTTGCTTTATGATCTTTTTTGCCTAGTCTTTCATCTGTCTTGAGGTATGGTGTGAGATCAATTTAAATGAAGTCTGAAACTAACGAAGAAGCTTTATTTAATACTCCCTCCGTTTTCAAAAAATTGAAACGAACCCACAATTTATGTAGTTCAATGCACATTTTAAATCATAAATAATTCAATTTCGGTACAAGTAAAAATTCTAACAAGATCCCACTTGGCTATATTTTAACTTGTATAACTGTGATAAAAACTTTAAATCAAAGTGCGTGTGTAAATAGTGCCAAATTTCCAAACGTGTCAACTATTTTGAAACGGAGCTATATATAAGAAAACACCAATTGAGACATCTCACTCGCCGTCCTTGCCCAGAGCTAAATGAAAATAGCTACAACGGATTTAGTGATCGAATTCAATAATTAAACAAAAAGTATTTGTACTGAAACTAGATAGCTACAACGAATTAGTGATTGAATTCGATAAATTAAAACAAAATTGAAATTTGTAGTGCATTTTTGGATATGATGATTTACATGGTGGATTTTAGAGATAGGAATCTTTTATATACTCCAATTCATTGTATAATTAATTTCCTTTACATGGTATATTGTATTGCACTTCCATATATATGTAGAACTAGAAATGTACATATGCTTGACGGTTAGAATATCTAAAAAAAGGGAAGATTATGTGTCAATTTCATGCTTGGGAGGTATAACACAAATTATGTAAATCCAAAGTTTCAAGTCGCATTTCGGGTCGATCTGATTTTGGGAAAATTCAAAATGACTAAACCCAAACTGAAAATTTTTCATATTGGACGGGTTCGTTGTTTCAGGTCGTGTCCAAAATTGAAACCCTAGATTATTCCACAAGTTGTTGACAGGTAAATTTAATTTTAAATTAGTTATTCACATTTTCTAAAGACAAAGATGAGTGATTATTATTGTATATATATGATGCGCAAGAGAGGCCCATCATAAAATTTACCATATTTTATTGTTTATATAGATTAAAATTTTAAAATCCAATTATTATTTCTTTTCATAATTTTCATTCAATCAATAATAGCTGACTCGAGTGACGAGTCGTGTCGGGCTTTTTTGCTGAACAGTCCATACATAGGAAATGAATGGTGGAAGCCCACGTCACACAAGCTACAAATGAACAAAGGGAAGGGATAGGGAGCCTGGTGGGGAACCAAACTTCCAACGTAAAATTGGGAGTCAAGAAACTTGACTACTACTAAACCAAGTCCTCAGTGATGTCGAATTTGAGCGTAACAATGAACATATCCATAAAAATATACTTCCTCCATCTTTTTGTAATTAATCGCTAAGTTGGACTTTTTGGCACTATTCACTATTTAACTTTGACTGAAATTTTTATCATAGTTATGCAAGAAAAAATATAGTCAAGTGAGATTTTTTATAAAATTAATTTTTTTGGTAAACAGTGACACTCATGTGTCGGCAAAGGTAAAAAATAAAATTAATTTTTAATCTTGTAATATTAGAAAATCAAATTTTTATAATTTTTCATATTAAACAATTTAAGTTATTAACGGTTAAAAATATGTATCGGCATGCGTGTCGAAGGGGAATGTAAGTAGATGAAGTAATATATGTTGTGTTCTTGTATACCATCATTTATAATTATGGTATTATTATTGTATCAAAAATTCAATTTTGTGAGGTTTTTGCATTTTGAATAATCCTTTTAAATTTGATCCTCTAAATCCCAATCTCTTGGGGAATGCAACATCTCTATCATGTGAAACGACGACTAGCACTTATTAGCTTCCAATTTCTAGTCTCTTCCGAGGCACAATTATATATTGAATGGGACATATATTATACTCCCTCCGTTTTTTTTTTTTTTTTTTTGTTAGCTACTGTTGACTAATGAGTACTGTTCACTTATATACTTTGACTTAAAGTTTTCTCATGGTTATACAAGTTAAAATATAGCCAAGTGTGATCTTGTTAGATTCGTCTCGTCTTGTAGATTTTAAATATCGAACTTTTAGAATTTTTACATGTACCGAATTTGAATTATTAATGGTTTAAAATGTGCATTGGACTGCGTGCTGAGTGGGTCTGTAGCTATCTTTAAAAAACGGAGGAAGTATATTGCATGAATTTTTTATTGGTAAAGCTACAAATTGGCAAAATAAAAATGACAGTATCAACTTGAAATAGCCATTTGTGAATGGCAAAAAAATGGGATTCGTAAATTCTAGAAGTTGATATTGTTATTAATAATAAAATACGTTCCGAAATTGTATTTATATATGGTCATTGATATTTGATATCTTTCTGCCCTGGAGATTTTCCAAAAATTAAACAAGGCAGATGAGACGCACCCAAAGCTAATTAGGCCTCCAAATAATAATAATAATAATACCACTCCAAATAATTAGTGTTTTAATTACATTTATTATCATAGTTTTTTTTTGTTTTTTTTTTTTTTTTTTTGCCGAACCAGAGAAAGGATGGTGGGAGCGCATGTCACACAAATTACAAAGGGATAAAAATGAGAGATAGGGGACCGGATGGAGATCGAACCCCCAACCATAAGGTTGGAAGGCATGAACTTTGCCACTTGGGCAAGTCCTTCTCCTCCATTGATTATCATTGTTAAGTTCAGCCTTATTACAATTTAAGAAAATATTTAATGTATGGAACTATAGAATAATAATCAAATTAATACCTGCATGGGTAATAGTACGTAGATATATACGTATTATACATGTGTAATGCATATCCCATGAGAATGAATGCTACACTTGTGGTGGATCATCTCTGAATATTATTTTATCTCATCAAAGATGAGAAGGCCAAAAAAAAAAAAGTGTTATCTTTTCTTTGGTATTTTGGTCAGACACTTGTATGGCTTTCTGATCCCAGGTTGGGTTTATCTCTTATCAGCATATGTATGAAACCATATATTTGAATTTCATTTTAAGTCAAGATTGAGAAGAAGCTAAGAAGAAAAAAGGGAAGATATTCTTGCATATAGTGAATTTATCTGAGGTTTAATATTGATTTTGTAGTCAATTCAAGTAATGAAGGAACCACACAATTAAACATGTGGTTCCAAAACCTTCAAGCTCCTGATCAATATTTGCTCAACACTAGCTAGCTATTTAACCAACCCATCTCTTGTTTCCCGCGACGACGGCGTTTGTTCCGAAACAGGTAGCAGGTGAGCCTCTCATCATCAAGATCGGAGATGATGATGAACATGAAAGAAATTGACAATACATGTCCTTTTGGGAAAGAATTCATATTTTCTGTGTAGATCATACTGTTGAATTTCATTTAATTGATGGCTAACTTATTTGAGTCGTGTTTATGCAGGTTCTTTTATTCATTAATTTCTCTCATTTTCCCTTTGGAGCATTTCAAGAAATCTGCTTAAGGTAGCCCCAAATGTTCTTTTAAATTGATTGGTTTAGTAAAAAGAACTTATATATATTCATATGCTGGCTGTATTGAAAAGTACAAGGTTATAGTTGAAATCAGTATTGTTGTTGAATTAAACAACAGCCTCAGATATTCCAACAACTCGCTGTAGGGATGACAAGTAGTATCTAGGATGCTAGACATTCATTGTTCATAGATATATTATAGCTTACTTCTCATATTTGTTTTGCTTATAAAATTTAAGAAATGGTGTGTGTTTTTCTTTGTATAAAGCTTGATGCCCTACTGAACATTGAAATGATTAGGTTTTGATCAAGCATGTGTTAGCTAGCAGTTTGATTCTGTTCAGGGTTTGTTTAATTACACTTTTTGTATGGCAGTGAATGGAGAAACACATGGAGGAGGAGGAGGAGAAGAGCGACAGCCTCGTCGGTCAGGTGATTGGAAGCGCGGTCAGCTACATGCGCAAGAGTCTGTTCGACGTGCTGTCCATGGGACCGATCCCAACCCACATCGCCTTCATTCTGGATGGAAACCGAAGGTATGCTAGGAAATGGAACCTTGGGGAGGGTATGGGGCACAGGGCTGGATTCCTCTCCCTCATGTCGTTGATGAAGTACTGCTACGAGCTAGGGGTCAAGTACGTCACCATATACGCCTTCAGCATCGACAACTACAAAAGAAAGCCAGATGAAGTTAAAGGCGTAATGGACTTGATGCAGGAAAAGATTGAAGGTTTGCTCAAGGAAGAGAGTGTGGTTAGGAAATACGGTGTGAGGGTGCACTTCATAGGGAACTTGACGCTTTTGAGCGAGCCAGTCAGGCGTGCAGCCGAGGAGGCAATGAAAGTCACAGCTGACAACAACAAGAGTGTTCTCCTTATATGCGCACCATATACTTCGACAGATGAGATTCTGCATGCTGCAGTCGAATCCTGCGAGGATAAAGCTGCTAAGATTCTGCAACCTTCAATGAAACTGGACAAGGCTGAAAAAGGCGAAGCTAATGGAGACGTTAATGGTGAGGTCGATGGAAGAGCGAGAGGTGTGAGCGAGTTTGTGCACAGTGCTGTTGAATCATTTGAGAGTAAAATCCTGCCGCCTCCTCCAACGAAACTCAACAAGGTTCCAAACGGCCACACTAATGCAGACAATGGTAACATTAATGGCGCGGTTGATGGAGAGAAGATGGACGTTATAAAGTTAGGAGATCTGGAGAGACGAATGTACATGAGTGTCGCGCCTGATCCGGATATTCTGGTGCGATCGTCAGGGGAGACACGGCTCAGCAATTTTCTCCTCTGGCAAACTACAAACTGTCTCTTGTACTCTCCAAAAGCTCTGTGGCCGGAGGTCGGTTTGCGCCACTTGGTGTGGGCAGTGTTGAACTTCCAAAGGGCTCATCCCTACTTTGAGAGGAAAAAGAAGCAGGAGTAAGTAATGCTGTTTCCTGTCTAACCATAAATACATACATACATATGTTGGATTATAGCATATACTACATATGAAGCCATCTTGCTGTAATAAATGGTGCTAGAATTCTCGTGGGCACTGTGGATTAAACCCTAAATGAGAATTGTAGCACACTTTTAATTTTGTGACATCAAGAAGTGTTAATGTTGCTTTTGTTGTTGATTCTACTTCTGCACACACCAAAATGGTAAGAACTAAATACCAATGTTGTGAAATGAACATATAATGTAGCATTCAATTTTAGATCAAACTTGAAATTAGCTATCTAGAAAGGGGGGGAAAAAAAATCCCATTCCATTGGCAGCATTGATGTTATCCTTGTGGGTATATGTGGCAATTATTGAATTGTATTGTGAACCGTTGGATTTCCATCATGAAACGGTAATCCAATGGCTGGTAGGGCTTGTGCATTATTACCACAAATTGCACAAACATTATCTCATCTAAGAACCTGAGAAATACAGGGCTAGGTTAGCTTCTGGGTGTCCAAGATACGAGAGTATTATTTTCTCGAACAAATCTGGAAACAGAGATTTGTGGTCAACTGACATGTAAGAAATTGCAATCAAGAAGGACCTGCTGAGTTCAAATTGTTGGTTAAGAATGTATGAAAGAATCAGCTATCCTAAATTACAGTTTATCAAGTATCGGCGCGTTTTCCGGTGATCATCTCAGCTGTAATAATTGTGGAAATACTGAATCACTGGCAATTAGATGTGTGTAATGGCTAGTGCAAAGCAAAGAGAAACAAACAGATGTTTCACAAAGACCGAATACAAGTTCTATAAAAAAGAATGGCGAGAAAGAATGGATGCATAGCAGATTGTTTGAATATGCAGACGATGAAGCCAGAATCAACGTCTAGGTTGGTGAAGCCGTGGGCGGTTGCAGAAAATGCGACCATTGGCCTTCACAAATGCTCCTATGGCAACACTCATGCTTGCCCACATGAAGGAAAACAACAAATTCGACCAACCATATGAAACTGCAAAAAGAATAGGCGAAGAAGCAGCTAGTCAATATCATCAGAGTTGAAGGAAATATCACTGGCAGAAAAGGCTGATTTCAATAAATGCCTAAAATATTGAAGATTAACATCCAAATTCCGGCCCAGAAACTTATACCCTTAAGGTGAGAAAAGATGGTTCTCACAAATTATAATCAAGTCCAAAGCTGAAAATGTACTATTAATTGCTAACAGGCAGAAACAGAGTGGGTACCAAATCAATTAAATCTCCTATGTGTGTCAACTCTGCACACATTCGAGTTAGAAAAGATACAGTTATCATGATTACAAGATGCTTCGTGATTGTTCCCCCACACAATGGAAATTAAAAGTGAAAACATATAAATAAACATGCTTGACTTGCAAGACAACAGCCAAAACAAGGACAATAGTGGAAGGCATTAATTATAATCCATGTTTCAGAAGTTACTGAATTTATGTGTATCGTATCATTTGGTTGTGCCAATGACACAATATGTGGTTGGGTTTTGCTATGTGATATTGTGATGCTTCACCAATTTTATTCTTCTCCATGCAAAATCATAATCGAGGAAATAATGCTCTTTGAAGATCCATCCATCATTGTTCTGATTCCTACTCTAGTTCTAGAATTATTGAAGAACAGCATAATCTTACAAACTAGAAATTCTATATAAGAAATAGATGACTTCTTTTTGAACCAATAGTGCACAAACTTATCACCCATTATATCCAATAAGGCAAAAGTCAGAAGTATCAGATAGTTCAAAACTAAACTATGGTCCGTAGACAAGTAAGTACAAAGAGAAAATGTGCATAAATTAAAAGATAACCAAATGAAGATGTTAGTGCTAACTGACTACTAACCTCGTCGAAGTGAAATCATTGCAAAGAAGAATCCAGTCATAATCAGCCCAAAAGCCAGTGGAAATGACTGAAAAATGGAATAATATACATTAGAAAACCAATATACTCTAGGGCAATCAACAGACAATATCAACTTTTATCAAGGATCAGTTTAGGTTGATATAAAGATAACATGGTAAATCTATTAAGTTGACCTCTCTACAGAGTCTGGCTTTGCAAATGGCATGGAATTACATTGAGATATGTGTACCCATAGCCTAACTATTCAGAAGAAATAGAAATGCGTTCTCCAGGGAACCGGGACATATATAAAACAGCCCTACAACTTTCCAGGTTAATTTTTCAATGGCTCTACATATGATCAAACTTGAGGCTTTCCTCATCACTAGATCAATGCTATTTGAACAAGCAAAAACTCTCGTCATTACTTGGATCATAATTGAAGAATATTTCTTTATTCTCTACATTATCCGTGAATATTTTCATGTAAAGTTGTACTAATGAATTTGCCTACTTTGCTGGTATTTCAACCCATCAAAAACCCCTGATCATTTGAAACCTACTATGTCAGGCCAGTACTAAAATCAGATTTAAATGTAGACTACAGTATCAATACTACATGGCTAACAGGTGTCCATTTGAATGTACAAATATTGTGAGCATCTTCAAAACACTAAAATTAGACAAGCAAACCCAATTTAACAGTCAAGTACAATATATTCTTGAAACTTGCCAGTTTGTAATATTCAGTGCTAAATCTTCTTGCGAACATGGAATGCAACCAAGATTCAGACAATAATGGAGATGTGGATTGGACTGGTTTATTGGAATCAGCAAAAATACCAGAGACAGTGTTTGACACACAAATCATGTTGAATTGTGGGTATATCACTATATCCCACTGAGGTGAGCTTTAGCAAATGTGCAGTAGAATGTAAACAGAACAAAAAAAGTTAATTACTGGAGATAGAGATACTCACAGCAAAAGCCTCAACACCGCCTTTCTCTGAAGGAGGAGTCATGCTTCGAGAAACAGAAAGAATGTAATGTCCTTGCATTAGATCAATAGCATCCTTCAGAAAAGAAAGAAATGGAATACTTATCAGGATCTCCTTGTAATAATGGCAATAATATCTGTAACATAATAACTAAAAGACACTTGTTATGGAGGCAATATTATGCAGCAAGATCATAAATATGAAATCAACTTTCACAGAAAGAATCTTATCAGACAACAATTTAAGGACAACTGAGGAACAGAGGAAAAGCATACATTGAGAACCATTATAACTAAAATAAAGTCAACAAAATAAAAATTAACAGAATAGCATATCCATTCAAGTCCAATGTTTTCTACCCATTAGTCATCGCTGCATCATGAATGAAAGCTTGCATACCTGCTTTGTTCCATCACAGAAGTTGTTTAAGTAATATCGCATGAGAGCATTATAACCATCATTTAGAATCCCCTGGATAGTCCTTTGACCACACCTGTTAGTAAAGACCTTTCAAGCTAAGAAAGTTGGAAATTTCATGCCTGTCATCGAAGTAATAAATGCATGACTTATTGCATTCTAGCATGAAAAGTTTTTATTTAGACATCCTTAATCTAAAAAAAAAAGAAAAAAAAAATGAGTCAAGAGATTCTCTCCATCTTCTTTCTACAAAGTAACCAATTGACTTAGGAAGGCAAAATCAGACAACTAACTTCTTAAAAGATTTTAAAGAAGACTGAACTCTTCCCTAGTGTTGTGAAATCATATGCAGAATTTCAAAATTTTTAGTTATCCGATTCCTGTTTTGTATCTACAATGGAACTTCACTGTCCTATTATATAAATATTTAGAGAGATTCGACAAACAACTTAAATTTAGATGACTAACTAGTTTCTGTTTTAAGACTGTCGCAAATAGATTTCTCATTATTTTGTAAAAGTTTTATTATATTTTTGTTGTAGTAGTTAGAAAAGAAAATATCAAAAATTAAATGCAGATAGATTTTATTTCAAGACACAACCATAAAATCCCTCTCTGATTGTACAGGAAAATCCATATAGGAAACACATATAGATGCCCCGGTACGAAAAGAAGAATATAGAGTCGTATATACAGTATGAAAGGGGAAAGGGAACACCTAGAAAACATAATGTTGCATTAAAATTTAAATGGGTATCTTTAATTTGACTAAATAAGATGGCCCACCCCACATAATAGGAGAATAGTTAAATGATGATTATGAATTTATGATGACCACCACCACCTTCAGATTTAACGTATATGCTTAGCTAAGAAGACTGATGAAGCATACCTAACAAAATCTCCTTTTAGAGCAGGAGTACCAGAATATTGTATGCTTATGTCATCCCCATGGTTGGCCCATACTGAAAATGTAGAGGGATAGAGAAGAATTTAAAGAATAATATATTTGAGCAGGAAACCTTCAGTAATAGTAATTAAAGCAACATTAAGCATTTAAGAAATGTGAGCTAAACAGTGGTACTTACAAACTTTGTAGCTGTCATCAAAATTGGGGTGTGAGCTGATAGTTTCCTCAGCATTGAAAACACCAAGCCTTCTAAGCTGATATTCCAGCATCCTACGAGCAATCATGCTCTGAAAAACAAAAAAGAAAAAAAAAAAAAAAAGGCCAAAGCAAGGGATGATGAGAAAATGTTTTCATTGGAGTCTGGAAGTCGTGGCATTTAATTTCTTCAGGAATTTCTAGAGCAAATATGGGAGGACATAAAATAGGATTAATAAAGAATATAAAGGAGCAAGTTCACTTGCATGATTCAAGAAATGCTGGAATCATCGTACGTAGGATTACATTTGCATCAATTGTGTGCATCCAGCATCTTCAATAGATGGACATTGGTTACAATATACTCAATTACTCCCCATGTCAAAACCCATCATTTTAGACCCTTTCATGTTTGTTATGATGTTCGAATAAACACAAAAATACCTACTTAATATCTATCAATATATATAATATGTGTGTGTAAAAGAATTAAATAAGAAGAAAGATACAAGGCATGGAAAAGGATTAAATCTCAAAACAAAATCTATTTTAGAACACTTTTTATTCTTTAAAAAGATTCAAAGGAAGTATATCTTCAGACAACAAGGTGCATCAACTATGATGCATAATAGACATCACGCAGGATGGTTTTTGCATGCAGACAAATAAAACCATGATACAACAAAACTGTGGTACCCTAATAGGGATACAGAGACATGAAAGCATTGATTTTAGATCTGACACTGATGCTCGTTAAAGGCGACTAAAGTCCCATCTAAGAAAATTGAGGTTAGAAATATACATGTCCTATTATCTGTAATGATGAGAGACAAAAGTTATGCTTTATCATTTTGTATATGTATGTTAAAGATACAGATAATCACTTTACAGTTACACACACAACTACACACAACTAGCATGCAAATAAAATAAGGAATTAAGGATATACTGAAAAGGAAAATTCATGCATATGTAACATCCACGTAGGATTCATGCATTCAGTAATGTAGGATTCATGTATTCAGTAATTACAACACTCCATTCATAGGGACCATTTCCATTGCTTCAAAATCCAAAGGGCCAAACATAGAAATAGTCATCTAAGTCTACATTACCCTTGAACCCTAAAAACAGAAATAATGTAATATGATTATATAAAATATCAGACATACTCGATCAGAAAGATATTTCTGATTCAAATGTAATGTTCAATGTTGCAATACATTAATCAAAAATATTCTCAATCATATATAATGATTAATCTTTTAAATCATTTATAATTCAATTATAATTAGTACATGTTGCATTTTAGGCATGATAAGTTGATTACCACTGTCACCCATGAAAATTTCATCTTTAATATTGTCTTTTTCCCTGAACATTCAAAATTGTTCTACAATATACAGTAATTGATACTAAAACTGTGAAGTCAATAATAGAACCTTTGAACTTGTAGAAGCAAAACAATGCAGAAACCTCAATGTAGTATACTTTAATGTAACCCAACCCTAGCTCGGTTTTGCATGCATTGGCAAACAGCATTTTAGAGTACCAGTACAGAATAAGGTGGTAACTGGTAAAAAGTAATACAGTGTCAAATTATACTTCTGCTGAACTAGTGAAAGAAAACTTTTGTTGTTTTCAACATAGAAATGAACCTTCCAAATGGTCATTGGAAATTCTATAGTAAATTTGAGATATTGGCTTCGTTTGGAAAAAATTCTAGCCTTTAGCGGTTAGCTTTTAAATACATACTAAAAATAGCTTAAAAACCTATATATAGTAAACACTAATTTCGGTAACCGCTAAAGTTTAACCTCTAAACTCTGTACGATCCTTTTCGCAACATTTAACTTTTCAAACTCCAACCTCTAAACTCTAATTTTAAACTCTACTATCAAAAACCATTACTCAAAACTATCTAAATTTAAAACTAATTTTCACGACTAATGCCAAACTCCAAACTCTAATTATTTCCCAAACATATACCCATTGTAAGTAGACGCACTATACTTCTTTCTGTCCAGAAACATATGAGATGCTTTAGACAAACATAACAATTTCACATCCAATTGGTTAATGAAATGAACAGGAGGGGAGAAAGACAAAAACCTGGGTGACATTTGTTCGATCCAAGCAATCAACACAATTGGTCCGTACCACTCCTACTTGTCCTTCAAGTTTCTCCCCCTTCTCATTCAACAAGAGGTACCTACAACACCCAAAAATAAAGTAAAAACACTAAGAAACATGCCACTGTCTTACCAAATTACTATCAATGCTAAAGATTAATATAACCTTTTATTTAAGAATTGCAATTTGCAATTGCCAGCAAATGAATTGGGGATAAACAAATTAAGCTCCTAGTTTGAAGAATCTAAAATGTGTCGAATATGCATGGCCAATTTACAGACACAAATAAGTTAAGGATAATCTTATATTTGTAATAGGCATACAACCCTGATGTTAGCACTATTAAAGAAATGTCACGGCTAAAGATAATGAAGAGAAAAACAATAAAATAAAAAGAGAAAAGCAATAAAATAAAAAGAGCAGACGCCGTATGAAATTATGAATGTGATTAATCTGAGAGCAAAGCAAACTTACACTATTTTACTATATTCACACACACACACACACACACACACACACACATATTTATAAATATATATAAATTATGATGTGTCAACAAATATGCGTGATCCTTTCTGGTAATGCTAGCATCAAAACCTGCCAATTTTTGCCTTGCTAGAAAAGGAAACATTAATTAACAAAATTAATATATCCACCTTATACAGCTTTCTAAAAACAAAGAAACCTAGATATTATAGAGCACACAACCATGGTGTAAGTAGAATAACTAGATAAGTAGGTGAAACAAGCAGTTAGTCAAAGAAGAAAACTATGTTAGACACATAGTTCTTTAAAACGAAACCATACCTGTTTTTAATGAGAAAATCCTCAATTTTTTCATAAAGAATGGAAAGACGCTCAAAATGGATATGTCCACATATCTTATGAAAATCAAAATGCACATATCTGCAAAGTGTTGCAGAAAAGATTAGACAGACTTAATTGATGTCATCAGTGATTGAAAATCGTCAGATCTTATTGGAAGCCTACCTCACATCATCACTGGCAATGGCTGCCATTGCCTTCCCATATTGTTCGCACAAGCGACCCTCACCTCCATGCTGTTGAAAGTTAAAGAGATACGGTAAAAATTATGAAAAGTTAATCAGCATGATAGTACTACCTGAGAAGTAGCAAGGCTAAGGTACAGGGTCCAGAATACAAAGTTAATCAGCATGATGGTATTACATGAGAAGTAATAAGGATTAGAGGTAGGTTCAAGAATACTACGTTAATCAGCCTGATCAAACATGAGAAGTAACAAGGTTAGTGACTTTTCCGATCTTAACAAACAAATGAAATATGGGAATTAAATAAATAGCAGGTAACTGCCAACTCTATTTTAGGCATTTATTGATTTATCAAAATGCCAATCCTATACCCTAAGTAAACATAATAAAACGTCTAACTAAGCCGCTGATTATGAAATAAATTCTAGTTGATCTTCAACTTTTGTTTAATTTCCACATGCATGTAGAGATACAAAATATATATATATATATATATATATATATCCTTGTGACAGAGAACAAGACCTGGCTATTTGACCTTAGGTATCAAACCTAGGGTCCAAGAACCCACCAACATTATCTCGGTTCCATATCTTTTGGTGAACATAGAAGAGCAACATCCTTTCCTACTTACATATAGATAAAAATGGGTTTTTTAGATGGTTGCTACTCCAGCTAAGACATGGCAAAAACTGATCACACTGATGAGTTCTTACAAAATCAAAACAAAAGAAACCCAAATACATATTACAAGTCAACTATATGAAGGAATGTTCATATTAAACGGAACTGATCAACCAGAATGCCAAAGATTTGAGGAGTGGCCTAAGAGGTAGCAGGCAAAGGGATAACGCAAAATATGCATATGACATAATCTCCTAAAACAAGTAAGAAAGTGATTGACATGCAATGATGGATGTATTCCGAAGTCATTGCTTGCCAAACAAATAACGAAGCCAGTGCTTGCCAAACAATGATTAGGAGTGTACCTTGTTAACTAGATCAACTGCAACAACATTGCCATATTTTTTTCTTAGATCCAAAAAATGTCGTTCAGCTACACGGGGCTGCATGTTGGGTAGTGTATAGTCATTGGTCAGCATGGAAATGCAAGACAGGATCCAGTTACAATAGAAATACCAAAAAACTACTTACTGCTTCATCAGGTTTCACAATTTCATACTTTGGCTTATATGTCAAATCAACAATCTGATCCCAAAGAAATGGCATTGAGCCTCGGACCTAAAAGTGAGAATGAACAGCAGAAATAATCCAGATGTTACATATCATCATATAACAATAAAATATGAAACGAATCTGTATCTGATTTAAAACTTGATAAAAATGAGATATAGAATTAAATCCTGACTTCAACTTTATTTAATGGTTATCTGCATGCAAAATCTACAATATCAATTTAAAGCTAATATCTAATAACTCAAGTAACCTATGTATATCATTTGTATGAATAAATAGATGAATGAATAAAACTTTTATGTCAACTTTAAAGAATTTAGAGTTTTTTTTTTTTATTAACATGCACAAATAAATTCTAGAAAAGGCAGCATGTTATATATACCTGAATAAATGATGCAGTGTAGCCATTCAACTGTATGATTTGTTCCGACTCCACAAAGTTTGCAACAAATCCATCAGAATCAGCTCCCCTTCTCCACATTCGAGTGCCTTCAAAAAAGGTAAAATTAAAATGAATTAGAATTTAAAAATAAAAAATAAATAAATAAATAAAAACACTTTAGCTAATGCAGTCATGTCCCAAAAATGGGTGTAACTGCACCTCCACCACAAGAGATTATAAATGAGTTGATAAGTGAAACATTTTTCATCATTGTAATTTTTTTTCTTTGTAATTAGCTGTGAGAGCTAGGGAAGAAAGTACATATTGAGTCATTCTTTAAATACAGTAAACGCAATCCACAAGATGCAACTTCATTTTGGACGACAGAAGGAAATATGAGTCCTAAATTTCAGATAATGAGGCTTATAAATCATCAGTTCCTATAAAAGTGAATTTTTCATAATTTGTTTTCCATTGTTCAGAAATGGAAAATCACATATGCTAAATCCCAAGAAAGAAGGACCCACACATATGTTCATAATCATTAACAGCAGTCAATCAAAAAGCAGGTAGGCAAATTCTTAAACTGACATCATGCCAAGACATGAGTCTGAGGACATATACTATAGGTTTCATAAATCCATACTGAAATAAATAGTTAAAAAAGGATTAACACATACTCAAAATAAACAAATAAATAATCATGTCAAAAACTAACACATGACAATTATAAACAAATATCTTCTAGGAAAGGAGAGCATTCCATGACCATGAGGCTCTTGGAAAACATGAGATTATGTACATGGGAGAAAGCCTAATCTTCTCCAATGCATAGTATATAGAACTTTGCGCTCACCTTGTAACTGTTAGTAGTATAAACCAGTGTGGATGGAACAAAATGGGAAAATGGGTATAGGGAGAGTAGTAACAGTAAGAATTTCTATGTACCAGTTCTCCTTGTGCATCTTCGTGCAATCAGGGTAACATCAAGTATATCTCTGCCAATGGCAGCTTGAAAACAATTAAAACCTAATGCCAGTCAAGGATTTTCTACACAAGAACAAGTTTGATATGGTATGTAGAAAATTATGCCATTTGAAAGGATACTGCCTTGCATGACAGGAAGTAGAAACTGGTCAAGCTGCACATGGATGGATTCGTATTCAGGAATTAAATCTAAAATCAACTTCCCTCAGAAAGGATGGATCCCTCGTATGACTCATTTAGAGAGCTTACCTTGTTATCTATAAGCACTTCTAACATATAGTTGTTCCAAAGAAATCGAGGATCCGCCTGAGGAAAGAATAATGGAGAAGAAAAGTGATATTGCAAGTGAAAAGAGAAAATGGTTAATAAAAATACTTGATTTTGTTAACTATGTGAAACAAAAAAAGACACCAACAGTAGAAGCCAAAGTTTCCACCATACACAAAGGAGACAGAGTCAAACAATAACTTGTTCAGAAAACTTACTTGTCTCCAGAGGGGAAGCACTTTTGATTCATCACCTAAATCGTGAAGCCGTTGGACACTGCAAAACAGTCCAAAGAAACTGACTGGTAAAAAGAAACCCTCATGCAACATTATAGATTTTTGTTTTGGACTAGAGCCGCCAGGAAGCAGGTAGCAAACATTGATATCAAGCACACAAATATCTGGAAAGCAAATTTTGCTCATATAAGTCACGTATTGTTTTGAAAAAGTATTGGGCACATGATGGCCTGAAAGGTATACAATGAAATAGGAGGTGAAGCCAAATGGGTGATAATGATGCATCAAGATCTATTAAATGTGACTAGATAAGAAAAACCCTTAGGGTGAATTAATTGAACTTATAGATATCACTTTCACTGTCCCCAATTCCCCATACCAACAATCAAACCTATTAAATGAAAGTAATAGATTACGACCAGCCAAAGAGATCAATAGACCTCATTCACATGAATATCAATGAAAAGCAAACTACTAGATGGATCTTCTCAATTGAATTCTATCACGCCAGTCAAAAATCAAAAATAAAAATAAAAGTAATTGTAATTGGTGATAACTAAACATTTCTCTCATAACTTCTTTTAAGTCACATACTCACATTTTATGAATTTTTGGGCTTGGTCACCAATTCATTTTCTTATGAGGCAGAAAGCCCGTAGATTTCTTTGGTCTTGATTCCCTGTGTTATCTTTCATGAAATAAGGCAGCGCTTCTCCAATATATATATATATATATATATATATATATGAAATTTGAAGTAATCTAAATAAATAAAACTGGTTTTAAGATTACTTTCAATTGTATATTTTGATTTAAAATGATTGGATTATTAGTACTTTGATTCATATTTTCTATCTTATTTATTTCAGTGGACAGAGAATAATATGCATGTAGATTTATTGTTATGTTTATATATGTCTTAAAGATGTGCAAGCTATTCGTGACCGTGTATCTAAACTGGCCAGCCAAAGAGATCAATAGACCTCATTCACATGAATATCAATGAAAAGCAAACTACTAGATGGATCTTCTCAATTGAATTCTATCACGCCAGTCAAAAATCAAAAATAAAAATAAAAGTAATTGTAATTGGTGATAACTAAACATTTCTCTCATAACTTCTTTTAAGTCACATACTCACATTTTATGAATTTTTGGGCTTGGTCACCAATTCATTTTCTTATGAGGCAGAAAGCCTGTAGATTTCTTTGGTCTTGATTCCCTGTGTTATCTTTCATGAAATAAGGCAGCGCTTCTCCAATATATATATATATATATATATATATATATATATATATATATGAAATTTGAAGTAATCTAAATAAATAAAACTGGTTTTAAGATTACTTTCAATTGTATATTTTGATTTAAAATGATTGGATTATTAGTACTTTGATTCATATTTTCTATCTTATTTATTTCAGTGGACAGAGAATAATATGCATGTAGATTTATTGTTATGTTTATATATGTCTTAAAGATGTGCAAGCTATTCGTGACCGTGTATCTAAACTGACCAGCCAAAGAGATCAATAGACCTCATTCACATGAATATCAATGAAAAGCAAACTACTAGATGGATCTTCTCAATTGAATTCTATCACGCCAGTCAAAAATCAAAAATAAAAATAAAAGTAATTGTAATTGGTGATAACTAAACATTTCTCTCATAACTTCTTTTAAGTCACATACTCACATTTTATGAATTTTTGGGCTTGGTCACCAATTCATTTTCTTATGAGGCAGAAAGCCCGTAGATTTCTTTGGTCTTGATTCCCTGTGTTATCTTTCATGAAATAAGGCAGCGCTTCTCCAATATATATATATATATATGAAATTTGAAGTAATCTAAATAAATAAAACTGGTTTTAAGATTACTTTCAATTGTATATTTTGATTTAAAATGATTGGATTATTAGTACTTTGATTCATATTTTCTATCTTATTTATTTCAGTGGACAGAGAATAATATGCATGTAGATTTATTGTTATGTTTATATATGTCTTAAAGATGTGCAAGCTATTCGTGACCGTGTATCTAAACTGGCTACATTGCCGTAATCCAGATGGTTTATGCTGGGTTGTATGTGTGTAAACAAGAGTTCAGCTTTCAATACTGTTGGATTTTGCTAGATATGGCAATGGGTCGGGTCCGACAAGATCCAACACGAGGCTCGTGTTCTGTTCGGTTCCGGATTTGACCCGGACCCATTGCCATCCCCACCCGGTTCTAGGTCCATTTTTATAAGAACCAAGACCCAACTCGAGTCTGGCTCCGTTTCGGTTCTGACCCGACCCATTGCCATTCCTAGATTTTGCCTTGTTTAATTTGTGTGTGTTCTTTTCAAAATTTAGAATAGGAAAAGATACATACTAACTTTTTATAATTCTTATAATTGAAACAAATGAAGAACCAATTTAATAAATTTATCAGGTAACTATAAAACATCTGTCTTGAATACTTGATTTCTTTTCCCTTCTACATTAAAAGAAGCATTCTTTAAGGAATGGCAATAAAACGATACAGAGGAAAATATAATGAAGAAAACCAAAAACATAACTGTTTTAAGATATTATTTCCATATAGTAACAGAGTCCATAAAGGTTAAGAACCCCCAAGGAAACAAATTTAATCATATTAAGGTATTGTATGTTCTTAAAAGTTCAAAGTACAATTTTACAGTTAATTAACAGAGTGTTATTACTTATTTAGGAGATAGCCATATGTTCAGTCCAATTGGTAATAAACTAATAATAACCTTAAGTTACACAATTGCCAACAAATGGTCATGTCAAGGAGATACTTTGGCTGATCAAAATTACGCAATAAGCATTCACACCTTTATAATCGGTAGTTAATGGCACCAAATCATTTCAACTATATACAATTTAAGATTCGGATCATCTATCCTCTTTAGCTATTTGCGACAAAATATTGTTTAGCCTCCTGTTACATGCTTATAAATAAAAGGTCCATATAAAGGTAGTGATGGCAACAAGTTCATTGAAAACAAAATAGAATTAAGTATAGTCAAGCATTGAATATCGGGAGAATAAGGTTCACCTGAGTGTTATATTCACATCATAAGAGAAATACAGACCAGGAGTCCTCTCTGCAACATTTAACAAGCGAGAAAACTCACTCTCTGTCTTTTTCTGTACAAAAAAGGTACAAGTTACAGAAGAGGAAATTGAAAACATTATTCATACTCCAAAAATAAGATGAGATTTCATGAATAACATGCCTGTTCCTCTGGAGAGTTCTTGAGAGAATGATCACATGGCAAAACCTTCAATGATGTAACTTTAAACATGGGGTGACCCAAATGAGAACCAACGCATTCACGTTCAGTTATCACAATAAAGTATGAACCTAAAATGGCAATAAGACGAAGATCAAAAATCTTGAAAAATGTCAAGTTAAACCTCGATATGGTAAGGACTCTTGATACAATTCAGACCAGCACATTACTCCACAAGCCAATTTCTCGACGTGGCCATTGCACATACTATCAGTAAAAAGGGTCCCTTCAGTATTGTCAAAGACAAATATAAAAAGTCCTAACTGATGCATATGGTAAACAATTCTCCTCCCACACAGCAGGAGCTACAGGGAGCTTTTAGGTAAGTTGGTCACTATTGTGCAAGGTAACCCACTTGCACATGAGAAGCCACATTGGAACAGGTATTTATGTAAATTTGAAAGGAAAAAAAAAAAAAAAAAAAAAGGTATCATCCCTCACAGGAGCTTTTTTGGTGAGTTGGTCACAGCATAAAATATTTGGGATCAATGGAATAAATTCCCATTAGAAAAACAGTCATATGTCCAAATCTGCCTTTGACATCATAGTAATTTTCTTAAGAGAAATCAATATGTATAATTCTCAACAACATTCTCAACAGGTTAGATTCTCACCATGCCAAAGGCAACTCAAAGTAAAGGCTGTTATATTCTCAATGTCTCATAGTAGGCATTTATTTACTCACATTAAAATTTCCCTTTATATAAAGTAAAATAATAATTTTGGCTTAATATATTACTGCCGCCAACAATTTTTCTCCCAAAAACTGGTTATGCATTGATACTAGTACTTATTACTTCCTCCATCTCGGTGTTTTTGTTACATATGATTTTTTTTGCACTATTCACTATTTAACTTTGATTCAAATTTTTATCATAGTTATGTACAAAAAAATATAGTCAAGTGAGATCTCGTTAGATTCGTCTAATCTTGTAGTTATATAATATCAATTGTTTATAATTTTTCATTGTACACAATTTAAGTTATTAACCGTTAAAAATGTGTATCGGCATACGTGCTGGGTGGTCCATAACAAAATAATGAGACAGAGGTAGTTTTTGTTTTTAGGGTTTGTTATGTTAGTATTTAAGGAATTGTTATGTTATTAGGGATTTGAGACATTAAGAAGTTTATAAGAGTTTTGAGCCAAAGGCTGGCCAGCGGATTCTCCCGTTTGGAGAATTTTCCTTTCTATTCAATTATTCAAATCAGTTTCTATCAATTTTGTCCGACCTGCCGGATCCCACCCTGACAAGATGACTCGCTCACAAACTGAGAGATAGGATAAGTTGGAGTCTGATCAGGCATAGATGAAAGCACAATTGGTGGCTGTGAATACGCAGTTAAAAGACATCACGGCTACGCTCGTGGATATGTCACGAGCGACTCTGGCTGACAATAGATCAGAGGATGTTGATCGGCAGAAGATGAAACATGGGTGCCTCATGTTCCATGAAGCAGAAGCTTAATGACGCTGCAGCTGCCGAGCTTTACTGGATCAGACCCGATCGGATGTTTGGCCCGCGCCAACCAATAATTTGAGATACACGGTACAAGCGCAGACCAAGCTTTACTGGATCAGACCCGATCGGATGGTATGGCCCGCGCCAACCAACAATTTGAGATACACGGTACAAGTGCAGACCAGAAGGTGGCCCTGGCGGTTGTTGCCATGGAGGAGGTGGCGCTGTATTAGGTGGCCTGGTTGTGTGCTCGCAAGCCCGGATTGACATGGGAGAAGTTCTCGCAGGCATTAGTGGCGATATTTGATACGCATTTCAAGGGCAACCCCTTTGAACGCCTAGCTGACATCAAACAGTTGGGTTCAGTAGACGATTATGCCAATCTTTTCATCCAGTTGGCCAAGTGTCAGGTTTGTTTGATGAACACGACCTGGGATATTTCATGAACGAATTGAAGGACCCCATTCGAAGTTTGCCTCTCCTCCTTAGTCCCAAAGATCTGGAGATCACTATGGAATTTTCCAGGGACGTAGAGGATAATTTGGAACTGGCTGCCAGAGGTTGTCCATATCAGAATTTCGGCGCTTCTGCACCACGGACAGGAACTTTGTCTCGGCCCAATTCCACCAATTCTAGTGCAGCGGAGGGCAATAGCCAAGGCGGTTCCATGGGCACTTTCCCTAGGCCATCTGACCGACCACCCACTACACCAACACGGTCGGAAGCATCAGGGCAATCTACAACTCGCTCTGGTTTTGCTCGCCTATCTCCACAAGATTATGTTGTTTACTAGTGAAGGGTTTATAATTCTGTTGTAAATAGCCATACAACCCACGCCATGATTGCCCGTTGAAGCAATTGACAGTGTTGCTGGCAGAGGAGAACGAAGTCTTAGACTTTCGCCGAGTGGGAAGCCGGGAAGCAAGACAATCTAATGGAACCAATGCAAGAGGTTAAAGGGGAAGATGGCAAATTTCAACCTTGAGGACAAGGTTGTTTCGAAGGAGAGAGGAATTGAAAGAGAACAAGGAGGCGGGCTTAAGCCCAATTATGGGCCTAGGTTTATTAGGGTTTACTAGTACTTACTATTTGTTTTTAGGGGGTGTATTGGATAGAGAGTCTATGAGATTTTTTAGGAGTTTGAAAGTTTGGGTATATTCAATTTAGATTTTAAAAAGTCCTTAAAAATCTAGAGGTATTCAATACAGATTTTAAAAAGTCTTTAAAAATCTAGGTGTATTCAATACAGATTTTAAAAACTCTTTAAAAATTTTGTGGTATTCAACAATCTATGGATTTTAATTCTTCGTAGACTTTAATGGATTCTTTTAAAAATTATAACTATGCAAAATCTCTCCAAATTTCTACGGATTTTGTTAAGTCGGTCAAACTCTACATAGAGTCTGCACAAAATCAACCAACTCTACGTGAAGTCCATAGACTTTCTAAATCAACCGACTTTTTAAAATCCATAAAAATCTGAAACGAATACACCCCCCTTTAGTATTTGTTTTTAGGATTTGTTATGTTAGTATTTAAGGTATTTAAGGAATTGCTATTAGGGATTTGAGAAATTGAGATGTTTGTAAGAGTTTTGAGCCAAATGCTGGCCAGCGAGTTCTCCCGTTTAGAGAATTTTTCCTTTCTATTCAATTATTCAAATCAATTTCTAATCAGTAAGGAAAACACACCTACTTTTTGCAGTATATATATAGATTCTTTACTGGAGATTAAAGTCACATCTTTCATAGCTCAATCCCCTAAAGAAATTAGTAACGAATTTAGGAGGTTCCTTTCCTCGTACAGCAAAAAAGCTAACACTTGATCATATGTTTTCCCATGGTAATATGCAAGTAGAAGGAGCAATATAACCACTAAAATGTGTTCTAAAACTTTAAAACCTCCAACTTAATGAAGCTTATTACAGTGATGCTTGTTGATTACAGATATGAGCTGTATACTTCTAGTAAGTAGTAACCCATAGCAAATACATGCAAGCAATGCCATTATTTAGGTATGTTTCAAAACAATAGTTCTTTGGCGTGTTTGAAAGAAACAAAATTACTATATGCATCACATATTGAGTGTTTTGATGTTTGAAAAAAGAGAAGTACAAATAATATGTAAAACATTTCCAATAAACAAGAATATGGTAAAAGCCCTGTCTTCTTCCTTGGAGACCTTAGCAATATTGACCCTCACTTAGGCTTGGGTGCATCCCCAGCCATAAGTGCCTCTTTTCCAGTTTAACATTCAGGGCACAGTATACAGGGCATCAGAGGCACTGTCATTTACTATGGACATGATTTCCTTGTGATGATCAGCACAGATTTATATAATCAAGAACAGCAGTGCTAAACCATGAATGCTTTAAAGTTTAAACGTGATAATTCACTAGGGGCTAAACCCTCTAAAACACCACAGTACACATGACGAAAAAAAACACACACACACACACACACAAAATGAGCTTCACGAACAAGCAACATGCGGCTGGACACTTTTGAAAGCACACCTAAAGGGTAGACCTGATACGAACTAACAAACATGTAGAAAAGCCATTTGCATCAAGTTCACTAACCTATAAATAGAGACCCATCATAACTCGTCAAATATATCAACGGACTAGAAAGAAGGCTATGAAATGTCAAAGCAATGACCTAGGCAATCATATACATACATATCGTAATAATCATGATAATAATAAAGGAAAAAAGAATATCCAATAAACCAAAGGACTTGCCTGCCAAAAGCTTGAGCATCCCAACAATGCCATAGATAGTCTGGATTTTAGGAACGCGAAGCGAGTTGCACTGAGGTATCTCATCTACGGAGCGCAGAAGGAAAAAATAAATAAACAAATCCACCGATAATCCAAACAACAACAAATCAGAACCGCCAAGCAAACAAATTAATAAGAAAATGAAAATTACCAATAAGATTCATGGAGCCGTCGACGCGACTGATTGCGAGAAAGGAGCCAGACGAGCCGTCCGTTGGCTCAACGACATACTGATCAGGGAATTCCCATAGCCTCATTTTAGAGTACAGCTTCAAGGCTGGATCTGATTTGACCATCATTACCGATTGCAGCGCTAAAAGGGGGCAAAAATGAAAATCAAGTCAGCACAATCAACCCGAGGATCCACAGAAAACGAATGCATTGATCGTTCAACCAATCTTACAAAGAAGAGCAGGATTTGACGAGATGATGGAAATTGTCGATCCAAGGTGCCTGAAACAGATCCAATAACCGAAAAAGGATTCAGCGAAATCGAAGAGGAATGAGTCGGGGAGTCGATCGGAAGTAATTGGAGGGATTGGAATGGAGAAGTTAGGTATTGAAGGTATTAATGGTACGTGCGGACAGTCACAAAAAATGACAGTAACAGAAATTCCGCATAAATTGGACTCCACCTTAACAAAATACTACTACCATCATATCCTCATCAACGAACCAATGTCTTATTTCATACCAGTCACTAGGGGGCTGAAAATGGGAGGGATAAATATCATATCCGATCCAATCCGTACTTGTATCCGATCCGGACTTATTTGTACATTGATTTGATTCATATTCGGAAAGTGGATACAAGTTAATTGGGTGTATGTAGCGAGTTGGGTGAGCGAGACGGATACGGGCGGATAGTGTTTTTTCTGTATCATATTCTATATTCTTTTGTCGAATACGGATTTGCCCAGTTCATGGGTGGGCCCAAGACGAATGATTCTGGAACTGTGAGAGGCGCCGCACCTTGGGAAAGGATTAGAGCAACATTGAAGACTTGAGAAGCTGCAGCACCCTTGGAAAGAATCGTGGAAACAATGAAGTCAGGCACCATCCAAGGAGAGGGGAGCATCAAAGGACGGTTACACAGCCGCAGTCAAGAAGAGGGGATCCCGGTACCATTAATGTCGCGCACCATCAAAGGGAGGAGAGCCATGAGCACAGGGTAACATGCAAGAGGAGAGGATCTTGGTATCATCAATGACAGGCATCACCATAATCCTATCCGGAAGAAGATGCTCATCCGTTAGAGAAAAGAGTAACCTTGAGAGGATCCCATACCATCAAGGACAGGCGCCATCAAAGGGAGAAGAGACCACAGTCAAAAGGAGAAGATTCGTCCCACTAATGCAAGGCGCCATCAAGGGGGAGGGAATCAGGAGAGTGCATTGAGGCCTGGAGAATGTGTCGTCCCATTCTCTATAAAAGGATGCAGATGCATGGAAGCAAGTGCATCACAAACCCCCCAAGAGGAATCGCTATTTCAATTCTTTTACTTTCTACACCATTTTTTTCTGCAAAGTTTCCTTCGTGCTCTTCAATTTCCGTAATTTACATTTCTTTACAGCTTTATTTAAATTCTTGTAATTTCCTTCTGTAAATCTTGTAATTCTCTTCAACATTATTCAATAAAAAAAATCCTTGGTTAACAAATTGGCACGCCTAGTAGGACTCGAGATTGAGACCATATCCGCTTAGATCCAGTTTATGCAACTTAGATCTGGACGAATAGTAAGAGACTTAATAAAAAAATTTGAAGAAATGTCACTACACGAACACACACCGTTTAGAACACTTTCTGAGAACGCCGATGATGCGGTGGGCACTTCTCAACCGCGATAGGGAATAATACAGATCCCCACCCTGTCTGAACAAATGCGGCTATCGATGACAGAATCGATGGCCGAGTTCATGCCTTTACTGACGAGGCACTTAATGGATGCATTGTGGCGTGCTATGACCGATCAGATCGAGAGAGAGTGTGTAGTTCCATGCGTCTCCAGCGGGATGGAACTACTCGTATGAACAGCGTGAGTACGACGCTTAGTCTCCCGTGTCCGGGGTCGTCAGGCGGCCAACAGAGGACTTGGGGAGCCACGCCATGCCATCCGCCATCTTCAGAGTCTGGTTGCTTGGCAAGTGTTTTTCAGTTGCCTCACCAGGCTGTTCTTACTTACACACAAGCGGTACCTAGCGTGCCGAGTCTTGCGTATGCGGCACCTCCGGTGCCGATATATGCCTCACGAGGCTGTCTCACGGTCTCCCAGGCACCAGGCTATCTCATGGCCACTAATGCCTCGCAAGGTTGTCCCATGGCTTCCAACGCCTCATTAGGTTGTTTTACATCCTCCCAGGCGCCAGGCTGTTTAATGTCCTCCAGTGCTTTTCCAGGCTGTATGACATCTTCTAGTGGCCCTGGCATGCCGCCACGTCAGGCGGCATCTCTTGTGCCGAGCGTCCCGACCGCACCTTATGGGGCCAACTATTCAGCAGTACCGGCGCCCGTACCGAACCCTAGTTGGATGCTGCCAATGCAAGGGGGGCAGGCGCGCAGCCATATGGAGTGGCTTCAACAACTGCCACGCCTCCCACAGTCGCCATGCCAGTACCAGTGCCCGTACAGATCCTTAGTTGGACGTTGCCAGCGCAAGGGGGGCAGGCACCACAGCCATATGGAGCGGCTTTGACACCTGTCATACCACCTACAGCCGCCATGTCTTTTACGCAGGCGTCGGCGGTATCACCTGAGTTGCTTGCAGACATGATGCAGCAACATTTTGAAATTCAACGAAGGCCGATGGAGCGGCCTACATACATGAAACCATACCCTGATTGGGTAGACAACATGCAACCATATCCGAGGGGCTTCAAGATGCCCGAATACACCACATTCTCATGGGATGATGGCAAGTCCACTGTAGACCATGTGGGCAGATTCACCGCACATTGTGGTGAAGCGGCGGTCAACGATTGGCTGAAGTTGAGATTATTCAGCTTATCCCTCGCTGGACACGCTTTTGCATGGTATGCGTCATTGCGGCCCAATTCAATTCAAAATTGGGCCGATCTGGAGCGAGCTTTCCATGACAGGTTTTACACACCATTGTCACATGTGAGCCTCTCAGACCTTACAAATGCAAAACAATTTGCCGATGAAGCGGTAAGCACTTTTATTAACAGATTACAACGGCTTAAGGGTCGATGCACCATGGCAGTCCCTAACAAGGAAATAGCCAATATTGCAGTGGTGAATATGTTGACAAAATTGAAAGAACTTTTAATTGTGCAGGATTCCACTGATCTTGCCCAGCTGGCCGAGAAAGCGGCTCGCTTGGAAAAATTCCTTGAGGAGCAAGATGAGAAACGTCGACCTACATACAGGTCTACTTTTAATGAGTTGAAACCCGGTAGAGAGGAAGACGAACCAAGGGTGGTGGCCAACGCAATAACTCTGGGTAGAAACAACCCTGGATAACGGCCCTAGAACGCCACTGATAGCGGCGGCCTTGGAGGCCGAGTAGTTGGCGGCTGAGGATGGCGGCATGATAAAGGATGGCGTCTGGCTGAGGATGGCGACCTGATTGAGGATGGCGGCCTGACTGAACACAGGTAAAGATGGCGGCCCAGGTGAAAGCGAATGGTGGCCAGAGCAGTGGCGGCGCCCAGAGCAGATGATGGCGGCCGGGGCAGCTGGCAGCCTGGAGCTGGCGGCTGGTGTGGTTCCATCCGCTAAATTCTATGTCAAAAAATGTAATGCGTGTTTCAGGGATACTCATGAAGTCCTCAAACATATCAGGGAGATTCTCATCATAACAGACAAATTAAAACGATCAAAGTGTGTATAAGGAGACACAGATCAAAATGCCTATCTGGGTACACAAAATCCATACAGATAGGACGAGAAGAAACAAGTTGCCTAGCATGCAATTCGATGCAATTCGGAGTCTCGAATGCAATTCAAAATAAGAAACAAGCCCTAGAACAAGTAACTCAAGAGTTCATGTAACATCTACTCAATAGATTTTGAGTCCCTAGTCTCTAAACCCAGCTTCGAATTCTCGGCCAACAAAGTAATAGAACAAGATAATAAAGAGCTAACCTGATCCATCAGTTGAACCGAGTAGACGAATCAACATGAGTGGCGGCCTGGGCCAGAAGAGTTGGCGGCGCACAGCAGCAGGTGGCGGCTGGCGGCCCAGGCAATGGCGGCGCTCAGGAGGAGCTGGCGGCTGGCGGCGAGCGTTGGCGGCGGACCTACTGGCGGGGATCCGGGACGATGGAAGCTCTCGCGATTAAGGGTGGCTGGCGGCGCTCGCAGTCCAGGCTGGCGGTGTTTTCACGCGATGGCGGCGGCTCCACTTCGCTGGCAGCCCTCCTTGTTAACGGCCTACTCGATCGAATGGCGGCGCTCGAGACCGGGCTGGCGGCGCTAACACAAGCTGGCGGAGGTTGGCGGCACTCATACAGAAGATGGCGGCGTTCAAGCTGGCGGCAATTGAAGGCTGGGTTGTAGAGGCTGGCGGCGCTTGGATCGAGACTGGTGGCCTTTGCAATCTTGTTTGGCGGCCCGAGGACTCAAGTGGCGGCCTGGCGAAGATGGCGGCCCGAGGACTCCATTGAGGTCTGGCGGCTGGCGGCGATGATGGATGACGGCCTGAAACTCAATGGCGGCGTTAAGGAGCTGGCGGCCTGGCGGCGATCAGGACACTCGGGGCTGGCGGCGGTTTTGAAGACTCGATGGCGGCCCAAGGATGGAAGGGTGTTGGCGGCTCAGGAAGCTCCTCAATGGCGGCTGGCGGCGATCAAGGTTGGCGGCGGTCAAAGCTGGCGGGGTCGAGTTGGCGGCGTTCGCGATCAAGGCCGAAAGGGCAGGCTAGCGGCTAGTAGGTAGCGGCATTCCAAGGCTGGCAAACGCGAGTAGGTTGGCGGCTCCCCGGAGGGCTGGCGGCTCTTGACAGGGGATGGTGGCCCTTAGACTTGAGATTATGGCGGCCTCAAGCAAAGGGTTGGCGGCCTGTGATGGATTGGCGGCTCTCGATAAGGGCTGGCGGCCTGGCCTTCTAGCACCACAGCGATGACGGCTCGAGAGGGGCTGGCGGCCGGAAGGAGACGACGGCTCTCCCTCGGCAGGATGGCGGCCCGGGCTGGATTTCTCTGGCGGCGCTCGGCGGCGATCAGCAGCGAAGGAAGCTGTCGGCCCGGAGCATGATGCACCCCGAGCGGTGAAGCTTGCGGAAAGGATGATCGAGTAAAGAGGAAGAGAGAAGAAAAAATTTGGAAAAATGAGCAAAATTTTGAGGCTTGAAAGCTCGAAGAAACCGTAATGGGCCTCAGTGGGCCAAATGTCTAAACCCTAAATTAAAGCGCACAAATCTGTCTTAAATTCTAATCAGACAAATTGTGCGAGGGGGGCATCTGTTAACCCAAAAAGTAAAAATTAGGCCCATTAAGTTCCGGCCCATTACTTTTCGGGCCCAACATTCAAGTAACCAGCCCAGTTCATGGGTGAGCCCAAGACGAATGATTCTGGAACTGTGAGAGGCGCCGCACCCTGGGAGAGGATTAGAGCAACATTGAAGACTTGAGAAGCTGCAGCACCCTTGGAGAGAATCGTGGAAACAATGAAGCCAGGCACCATCCAAGGAGTGGGGATCATCAAAGGACGGTTACACAGCCGCAGTCAAGAAGAGGGGATCTCGGTACCATTAATGTCGGGCATCATCAAAGGGAGGGGAACCATGAGCACAGGGTAACATGCAAGAGGAGAGGATCTTGGTACCATCAATGACAAGCATCACCATAATCCTATCCGGAAGAAGATGCTCATCCGTTACAGCAAAGAGTAACCTTGAGAGGATCCCATACCATCAAGGACAGACGCCATCAAAGGGAGAAGAGACCATAATCAAAAGGAGAAGATTCATCCCATTAATGCAAGGCGCCATCAAGGGGGAGGGGAATCAGGAGAGTGCATTGAGGCCTGGAGAAGGTGTCGACCCATTCTCTATAAAAGGATGCAAATGCATGGAAGCGAGTGCATCACAAACCCCCCAAGACGAATCGCTATTTCAATTCTTTTACTTTCTGCAAAAGTTTCCTTCGTGTTCTTCAATTTCTGTAATTTACATTTTTTTTACAGCTTTATTTAAATTCTTGTAATTTCCTTCAGTAAATCTTGTAATCCTCTTCAACATTATTCAATAAAAAAATTCTTGGTTAACAGAATACGAATAGGTTGAGTACAAATACGAATTTGAATATTTCGGGATACGGATACTGGACAGATATAGAAGGGATTTGGATTGTAATAAATAAATCTTATAATTTTTTGAAGGGCTGTGGGAGATGAGTGGCGGGGAGGGGATGAAGTAAGAAGACGGCGGGAGTAAGTTTTTTCCTATTTAAATTAGTCGTTTGGTGTAGAGCAATGGACTAAATATAATGATATTACGTATTAAATATTTAGATTAATCGTAATGTCATATGGTCTAATGGATATATTAATTTTTATGATTTATGAATAGATACACGGCAGATCAAGTTGTGAAGAAAGATTTATAAAACAATAGTCAATATAGACGTACAAACTAAACAAAGTGCCCGTGTATCAGAATTTGCATGCATTGCTATGTGTAACAGCATGAGCATGTACAAGCTTTAACAAAACAGTTAGAAAGAGTAATAGAAATTAAAGTAAGTGAGAGGAGAGTGCAGAATCTGGGTGCGTAATCAAAGTTCTAAAAGTTTATTAAGCGACGTATATCAAAGACGTACTCATCGCCGTTTATTTCGTGGGTTATCCAAGGGATTCCCATGAAGAGGATTATGGTTGACCAAGGGTCTCTCAATCAAGGATTGTGTTTGACCAACGGTCTCACAGTAATTTTTTAGATGCAAGGTAGGGTCATCCTTGTATACTATAGTTTGACTTCGGTCACTGTTGAACATGCTAGGTCTTATGAGATACCCCGGGTGTAGCGTCATAGTCGAGCTACATGTGGATTGAACAGTTTAACGGTTTGACATGCCATTTACTGTTTGTTAAGTAATATAAACTATTTTTGTCCAAGAGAGAAGAATTTACTTACTCAGTCGGTGGGCTGATAAACTTTACTTACACCTGTTTACAGGGTTTGATATATGTGGACCCTACTAAGAGGAATGGGCACGTTATAGGTGCCAGTATTACTTTTACACTGGTTATTTTAAATTATGTTTTATTAGCCATAAACTTGTCTTTTGAATCGAAAATTATAGTTATCATATTGGTAAACTCTAATATTTTGCATGAATTAAATATTTATTTTTAAACTTAGTCAACCGTGCTTTCGCAAATTAGTTAGTAAAAGTCTTATTTTTAGAGTTTAGTTAATATGAAAAAATTATTTTGGCGGTGGCAAGCCTTAATCGCCATATTTTGCAAACTGTATTATATTATTTCAAAGTATATTTTTATAAATAATAAATCCGTTTAAAGTAGCTTAGACTTAAATTTAAAATTTGCCTTGGCGCTTTTCAATTAAGTTAGCAAATGCAAAGCTAATGTGAGCTTAATCGAGAGGCGTGGCGGCAACAACCCCAGGTTCCTGTTGGTAACTTCCGTTGCAAAGCTGAGCGTTGAAAACGGGAGTGCTACAAGATGATATCAGAGCATAAGTCAAAAATAAAAATCTTTATGAAGTCAAAATTTTATTTTTAGAGTCAAAATTATACGGGACTTTTTGAAAAAAAATTACATTTTTTCTGCACCCTAAGAAAATTTCTACTTATTTTGGAATGGGACACAATGTACTTGCATTAGGCACTGATGTTATAGTTTATTATGTTTGATAATTACAATATATCCATGGCAATATTGTTTGCTAGATGGTTAGTCTAGTATCCTCAGAAAAATGAAATTTTGACTAAAAATCTCATATGCAATCTAAGATAATTTAACAGAGATAATAATCCTAGAACATTATTTTACAAAAGGAGTCCAAGAGAAGATGACTCATAAGAAAGAAGAAATACAGATATTAAAGGATAGAGTCTTATGCCCATAAGGCTTGGCACTCGAAATAGAGATATAATCAAATCCTTGCGAGAAAAGAATGAGATAGTAAAGAATTCCCTAGTAAACTTCTTCCACCACAGTGTGGGAAGTGAGATCAACAACATCTCCCGTGGCAATTCCCTGAAAGGTGGGAATGCTATCGGTATGGAAATATTAGACATATCGCAAGAAATTGATACATTAGGGTAGAGAACCCTGAAGAAATTAAATGCTTTCGAAACCCGATAATACATTAAATTATCATGTGTATAGCAACTACTGAGTTTAAAAGGTTTTTGTTAGCCTTGAGATTCTATAATCATGTATTAATTTCTACATTAAATTACAATGTGTCTCTTTCTTTTGAATACCGAAGATGTGTGATCTATCATTTTGACTTACTAACATCTAGACTAATACTAGGGGATTATGATCATTGGTATGGCTGATAACATCGACCGTCAATAAAAGATAGTGCAGTTACTGCTCACTCTGGAGCAATGATTAGAAAATAAGTGGAGAAAGGAGAACGTCAGGAAGAAACACAGGGAGATTATATAGAAATGGTTAATAAAATCCAATCACCTCCATATAAAGGCTAGGAAAACCAACTAAACTAGAAGGGTGGATTGAGTCCTTCGTAAACTACTCGTGGCAGTAAAATGCCCTGAAGAATGTATCATAGAAGTGGCTACATTCTTCTCAATAGTAATAGAGAATAATTGGTAAAGGTCACAACAAGACCACCAAGTTACCTGGGAGGAATTTTAAAAGAGTCCGAGGGAACAATTTTATCCACTTAGCTTAAAATTCAAAATATGAAGAGTTTACTACTCTTTAACAAGGTAGTTGATCCGTACAAGAATACTATGCTAACATTAATGAACTCTGGACATTTTCTACATACATGATTGCAATGGAATAGACTAAGGCCCAAATGTTTGCGCTTTTTACAAACAAGTATATCCGAAAAATGTTCGGTGGGAAGAAATTTACAAGGTTAATAAAAATATAAGATCAAGCTATAACTATCGAGAAAGTCAAGGATAATCGTCAAATGATAGATTTCCTTGACGATAGATTTTCAACAAAACAACAGAATAGTATACACTATCTAACCTAATATATGGAACCAATACCCACACCATGTAACCAATGCCTCAAGAGGCATTTAACGCGCCAATGTTCCCAATGTGACAACTGTTATCCTTGTGGCTTGAAAGGGGAGTAGGGCCATAAACTGTCGCTTGAGGCTTGACCCTAACCGAATTCGGCTCGATTTTCGAAAAGAGGATTAATGTCAGAAAATACAAAGACCTAAAAAATAATAAAGGGAATCAAGGGCAACAACCATCTTTCCCTGTGGTCTAGGAGTAGTCAATAGAACTCCACCACACTAGGGTCGACTTAACCAAGGAAGGCTGAACGCAGTTAACCAAGCTAAACTCCGAGATGCTGGAGACCAAGTCGAAGATACTTTCAAGGTTAAAGATTCCAAAGCTCGTATTATGTTTGATTTCGGAGCTACTAGTTCATTCGTATCTCATAGAAAAAATTGCCGGAGTTGGGACTCGTGTTATAAGCTCAAAACGTTATGAGAAAGTTCCATTTTTCTAATTCAAACAAAAGTTTCGAACAAAGATGTAACCTCAATTTTAATAAAAGAGAGTCAACGTTCAAGTGCCAAGCCACTTTCATGCTCCGGGCTAGAGCATATTCGAAACTTGGCTCTAGAACAAAAGATTAGCATTTCCGAAGTTGAGTTTCCCGCTGATCTCATAGAATTTGACTTACAAAATTCAGATGTTATCTTGAGGATGGATTCACTCACACAAAATCAAGCCACCATTTATTATGCCCAACAAAACATAACAATGATTGGGCCCAATAAATATCAAATTTCATGCTATATGGAGCAAAGAAGATCAGCAATGGAGGTTATTTCAGTCATGCAATTGGCAAAACTAGTAAGAAAATGGAACACCCTTCATCTCTATTATATCTAGAATCTACAAGCAGGGGAGGTAAATAAATAATATTCCTGTAGTTCGAGAGTATCATGTTTCATTCCTTGCAGATGTTCCAAGAATACTACTCGATGAGAATGAATTCATGATCGACTTAATTCTAGGTACAGAACCTATATCAAAAGCTTCATACCGAATGACACTGGCTGAAATAAAAGAATTGAATGAGTGACTCGATGACCTTTTAGAAAAAATGATACATTCGTCCTAATACATCTCCATGGGAGCAATGTACTATTTGTACGATGAGGCTTTGTTGATTACAGAGGCCTCAACGAGGTGACAATGAAGAATAAATATATGTTACCACGAATTAATAACTTATTTGAACAACTCAAGTAAGCCAGAGTCTTTTAGCAGATTGATTGAGATCTATATATCATTGCTTAGGATAGTTGAATAGGATATCCCAAAGATGGCGTTTAGAACACATTGTGGACATTACGAATTTAGCATGATTAACCAACGCTCAAGTAGTATTCATGGCCCTGATGAATAATGTTTCCTGACAACTATTAGACTAAAGTCTAGTTGTCATCATTGACAAGATGTTGGTTTACTCCAAGAATGAGAAAGAACATGAACAAAATCTACACCAGGTCTTACAAACATTAAGAAGCCATCAAGTGTACGCCAAATTGTCCAAGTGTGAGCTAAACAATGTTAAATTCGTCGGCCACATTATCTTTGCCGATGGAATATCAGTAGATCCTGCTCAAGTAGCAGTGGTAAAGGATTGGCCTGTACCAACTTCACAAACCGAGATAAAAAGTTTCCTCGGTTTGGTAGGCTATTATAGGAGATTCTTCAAAGACTTCTCAAAAATTGTGAGACTACGAACACAAAATTTGAAAAATGATAAAAGGTTATATGGACATCCGAGTGCAAAACTGCATTCCAAACATTAAATGAAAAGCTAACCATGACACCGGTCCAGTGACGTCAAACTAACCAATGCTATCACAGTTCAACCAAACATTTTCACAAAATCCTAGAAAGACGTCCAGTGACGTCAAATTAGAAAAGGTCAAGGCAAAGATAGCTTAAGGTGAATTTATAGATTTTCAACTTTACGCAGATGGAAATAATCGATTTAAAGGTTGTTGGTGCGTGCCAACGGCAGGCGAGGACCTTAAGAGACGTATCCCCGATGAGGGACATGAAACTCCTTATTCCGTGGAGATAAGTTATAAAAGACTTTAGAAAAAATCTTTTGGCGGCCTGTAATGAAGTGCGATGTGGCAGAATTCGTAGAAAAGTGCATGACATGTCAAAAGGTCAAGGCCGAGCGGAAGAAACCACTTGGATTAGTAAAACCACTGAAAGTCCCAGAATGGAAGTGGGATAGTATTTCCATGGACTTTGTCTCTGATTGCCAAAGACACCAGAAGAAAAAAAAAATAAAATATGGGTAATTGTAAATAGATTGACGAAGACATCAATATTCATACCCATGAAAGAGACATGAAGTATGGATCATCTAGACAAGGCATATATCGAGAGTGTTGTGTGAAGGCATGTGATTCCTCAAAAATATCATTTCCGATCGAGATCGTCGATCCATCTCAAAGTTTTGGACTAAGTTACAAAAAGCCTCTGGTACTATACTAAAGATAAGCATGACATTTCACCGTTGATGGACAATCTGAAAGAACGATCCAGACACTTGAAGACATGTTAAGAGATTGTGCTTTTGAATTCTAAGGAAGTTGGGAAAATTACCTGCAGCTAGTGGAATTTAGTTATAACAATAGTTATCATGCTAGTATTGGCATGACCTCATTTGAAACACTATATGGTAGGAAGTGTCGAAGTTCACTTTGATGGACTAGTGACAAGAACCCAATTCCTGTTGGACCACAACTAATTGAAGAGACGACCAAAGTTATTGAGAAGATTTGTGTCAAGCTAAAAGCCGCCCAGGATCGACAAAATACATACGTCAATCAAAGAAAGCGAGAGGGAGAATGGTGCGTAGAATGTACCACTAAATCAAACACAAACCACGGTATCACAAATAATATACCGGCGTATGCCGGGTCGGATCCACAGGGAGTTAAAAACATATCAATTCATACCTTGGCCATACATTAAAATAAGTTTATGTTCTAAGAAAATAAAAATAAAAAGAGATGGTCGAGTAGACCGGAAATCTAACTACAACAAGAACTAAATTAATTCTAAGCTAATATAATAATGAATTTGTGCTTTCAGATTGCTTATCCTGCTAATAATGATAAAAATTTAGAATAAATTTAATTAAAATTCCCAAAATTTATCTCTCGATTTCATTTTGGTTTTCAGAATTAAAAATTAGCATCAGTTCCAACTTATCTGTCGAATTTGTTAGAAAACTAATGCACTCTTAAAATTCTGGAACTGTAATCAAATACATAGCATAAATGAAAAATTGCAGGATTTAAACATATTGCATATTCCAGATTCTGCAAACATTCTCCAGCTTTAGTTTGTTAATTGTTTCTGAATCAAATTAATTAATCGATTCAACCTTCTTTTCAAGTTCAGTAAAATCAATTAATTTAAGTTATGAACATTTATCCTACACATGTACTAAATATTCTAGAATTTTCAATTATTTTTCGATTCGTATTAAGAATCGCAAATTAATGTTCAATAATCCTCAACAGTAATCCAGTAACAATAAAAAATTTAAAAGAAGCAAGGAAATTTAAAAACATGAAATTTTATTAATGAAATCCCTGCATAACGTTGAATTCAAACTCTCGATCACATTCCACGGCTTCTGGTTGTTGCCTCCAATAGAACCCGAATTTGTACCCTTGCTGGAGAATCCGTACATAATCTGGAATTGCACCCAAAGTTAGGGTGCAATCCTACAACACAAAGTCAAAACCTAATCTAATATAATATTAAACTAATCTAATGAATTGATGAAGAAATAATGTAAAGATGGAATGGAGATGATGGAGACGAGTAAAGTATGAATTCTGATGTAGTCTAGTGTTTTTCAGTCGAAATCCCCCTTGAAAGATGCAAAAAGAACCGCTCAAACCGACTTGGAACTGCTTACACCAATCTGGAAATTCCGATTATAGCACAAAACTGTGCCAGTCGGAGACATTTAGTGCAGTTGGCCTGAGTTGCACTAGCCTGGAAAATTAATTTTAGCTTTCTTCAGTGTTAGCACAAACTGATGCTAGCTTTGTGTTCTTGGCGTAGTTAGCCTTTTGTTGCGCTAGGTGGGACTTGTGCAAATTTTTCATCCTTCAGCCTTGGCACAAAATGATGCTAGCATGGCCTTCCTGGCACAATTGCTCTTCCATATGCTAGCTGAGACTAAGTTTTGGATTGATTCATGTTTAATTTTCCACAACTTTTTCCACATCTCTTTTCCACTTCAATTTATTTTCTTCTTCACCAACAACCTACAAAAATCACATTCAAAACTCATCAAAATTAAATCATTAAAAAGCATCAATTTTGAATGCAATTTTAGTTTTCTTCACCTAATATCTAATATAATATCCAAAATTAAAACTCACTCAAAAAACAAAAAAAATACACAAAAATAGTATTTAACTTTCAAATACATTGAAGATATGGCTTGGAAATGGCTTAAAAGATAGCATCCAAAAGAGGCTATCAGCGAATACGAAATAGGCGACAAGGAATTGTTGAAGGTCTCACCTACAAAAGGTGTGATGCGATTTAGTAATCGCGTTAAGCTAAGTCCTTGTTACATTGGACCATTCAATATAATTGCCGAAGTTGGTACATTAGCATATCAACTAGACTTACCAGAAGAATTAGCTCGAGTTCACGATGTATTCCATGTATTACAACTTAAGAAGTACCATCATGACCTTCAGAGAGTGATTCCATCAGAGATTATTGAACTAGATGTGGACCTTATGAAAAGAAACCAGTTAAGATCTTAGATACTAAAGAGCGAGCCACGAGGTACCAAGTCATCCGCATGATCAAAGTCCAATGGTCAAACCATGATGAAAATGATACCACGTGGGAAACTGAGGCAGAAATGCAAGCAAAGTAAAAGCAATTTCTTGAAACCAATCCAGCTATGTCCTGTTAAAACAAGTGTGGAAGATGTCATAGCCCTATAAAGAATAGGGTATGAAAAGTTTCAATTATGTGCAAGTCTAACCTTATTTTAGTCCCACAATAGTTATTTGAATAAACTTTGATGACGAAGTTTGTTATTAAGGAGGGTAGATTGTAATATCCCAAAAGTTAGCTGTGTTGATTATATTTTTCTAAAGAAATAATTTGATATTATTTCTTAAGAAATTAAGTTGAGTTGGGGAAGTAAGTTAATATTTTCCCGAATAGAGATTTATTTGAAAGAAATGAATTATTGAGAGATGCATAATTATTTTGAAAATAATCTAAAGGAAAATAATTTATCAAATGGAGAGTTATATTTTCCAAGGGAAAATATTTCACTAATTAGATCTTACTTCTATAACATAATTTGTATATAGTTAATTTTATTATTTAACATGAAATCATCAATTGTGGTAATGTCAGACTCCGATTCCATAGGTCATTAGTCGAGCCCAATTATCTACAAAAGTTTTTTACTAAAGTATGTTAATAAATAATCATTGAATAAAAAGAGTGGGTTGTAAGAAATGGACGGAACAGCAACGCAAACGAACGTCGAGTCGAGTTTGGAACTCTTCCCGCAAGACGTTTATGCCCCGGTAGTGCTCCGGCAGTGGCAGAACGTCCCCAAAGGTAAAACGACGAACGTCTCGACGTGGCAGCACCGCGAACATCGACGACCGGCGAACAGAGCAGAGAGCTGAGGGAGTCGGGAGGAGAGAGTATGAGTATGCAGAAAAGAATGTGGAGAAGATGTGTCTAACCCCTACCCTGATGCTGCCATTTATAGGCGTTGGAGAAGACGAAACTGCCGACGGTATTGATGGGGCAGTTTCAACTGAGAATTCAAATGGTTTTTTCAACAACTGTTGAAATCAGAGTGGGCTTCAACGACTGGGCTGCTTGGCATGGGCCCGACAAATAAACTTTGTCTAAAAATTAGACAGGCCCAAAGCCCACCTAAAGCCCAATTACCAAGATCCAAGTCCAAGGGCACGAGCACGGGCGCGGGCGACGGCGACGGCGACGGCGACGGCGTGGCTCGGCTCGGCTCGGCTCGGCTCGGCTCGGGACGGGACGGGCGCGCGCGTGTGGGCTTCCCCCGCACTTGACCAACCTGCGTTAGTTTAATTGATTCTAACACGCAGAACAATATAAACTAATTCAACTCCCACTGCTTAAGCAATGTGGGACGCGCTACCTTTACCCTCTCTTTAACAACCATTTAAACACAAGCGTTTCAACTAGCCACATTCAATGACCTACTTCGACCACTTATTTCTCACTCACCCGACAACGGTTTTGAGAAAATAAATGCACTACGACAATCTACGCGAAATGTAGAATTCGTATACGCTATTTAATTAATCCAATTAAATATCATCATTATGCAAAAAGGAGCTCAAAACCCCCTTTTTTCCAACAATCCCCCACATGAGTGGAAATAACAGCAGTAGTGAATGCAATGCAAATGCAAATGCCCCGACTCCTTCTTTAAAGAAAGGTTACTGCACGGGTCTAAGTAGTTTTTGGCTTTGAACTTAAACCATATCAATATTATCGAGTATACAGGCGGAGTAGTGATTTTACTCTTGAACTATCCCCCACATCGTATACTAGACCAATAATAAAGAATCAGTAACTTTTCAGGCTCTTTGTCCGTTCTCACGTTTGGTTCCATTCCAGGCCATGGAAACCCCCTTTGGATTCATAAGTCTCTACTGAAGCGGCCACACTTCTACTTATATAGGTGATTCAAACAAGTATCCTGTCATACTTATATGAACACACAGTTCCAGAATCATTAAGAATCAATAACTCAACCTCTACCACAGACAGGCATCAAACACTTCATCATTGCTTCTGAGGGAAAGGATGAAGATTATTCTTCAAAAGTGTTTTCACATTTGAAATCATACATTTTAGTTGTCCCTTTGAACCAAGTTTGTGGGATCTCCACGCATCATGGTTGGGTTACCAATGTAATCATTCTTTAGGTGTGGGTTTTAACCCCATTCCCTCTCGCAATTTGCAAAATTGATCTCTGTTCACAGCTTTTGTTAACGGATCCGCTAGGTTATCTCCAGACTTCACATAAGTTAGAGAAATCACCCCACTAGAAATCAACTGCTTAACGGTATGATGTCAACGATGGATATGTCTCGACTTACCATTATACATCTCATTTTGTGCCGTGCCAATAGCTGCTTGACTATCACAGTGTATCATTACTGTTGGCACAGGTTTCTTCCAATATGGAATTTCCTCGAGGAAATTTCGAAGCCATTCGGCTTCTTCACCAGCTTTATCTAAAGCTATGAATTCAGATTCCATGGTGGATCGGGCTATACACGTTTGTTTTTGTGACTTCCAAGACACAACCCCTCCCGCAATCATGAATACATAACCACTTGTGGATAATGAATCACTTTTCTCTGATATCCAATCGGCATCAGAGTACCCTTCAAGAACAGGAGGATATCTCGTGTAATGTAACCCCAACTCTTGAGTATATTTCAGATATCTCAAGACTCTCATAATAGCCTTCCAATGCTCACGACTTGGATTGCTAGTATATCTACTCAGTTTGTTAACTGAATATGCAAGATCCGGGCGAGTACAATTAGTCAAGTACATTAGACTACCAATGATTCTTGCATACTCTTCTTGAGCAACAGGTTCACCCCTGTTTACTTTCAACTTTTCACTGGAATCCATAGGCGTCTTTGCCGGACGACTATCATAAGCGTTGAATTTACTTAACACTTTCTCAATGTAATGAGACTGAGAAAGAACAATCCCTTCAGGATGCCTTATGATTTTTATCCCTAATATGACATCGGCTACACCCATGTCTTTCATGTCAAAATTCCTTTTTAACATGTTCTTGGTCTGATTAATCATATTCAAGTCACTGCCCATGATCAACATGTCATCTACATACAAGCAAACTATAACAAATTTGTCTGTTATTCCCTTGTAGTAAACGCATTTATCACATTCATTATACTTGAACCCGTTTGACAACATCACATTATCAAACTTCAAGTGCCACTGCTTAGGCGCTTGCTTCAGACCATACAGAGATTTAACCAGTTTGCAGACTTTATGCTCTTGTCCTTGAACAACAAAGCCTTCTGGTTGATTCATATAAATCTCTTCATCTAGATCACCATTTAAGAACGCAGTCTTAACATCCATTTGATGTATCTCAAGATTGTAAAGTGCAGCAATCGAGAGAAACACTCGAATGGAGGTGATTCTAGACACCGGAGAATAAGTATCAAAATAATTATCTCCTTCCTTTTGTCTAAAGCCCTGAACTACAAGGCGAGCCTTGTATTTATCGATCGATCCATCGGCTTTATACTTTCTTTTAAGGACCCAACGGCATCCTAAGGGTTTACAGCCTTTCGGTAGATCAGTAAGAACCCAAGTGCGATTCTGCATAATGGATTCTAACTCACTGTTTATGGCTTCTTGCCATAACGCAGCATCTGGTCGAGCCAGAGCTTCACTCACAGTTCTTGGCTCGTTATCTAACATAAAAGTGATGAAATCTGGACCAAAAGTTTTAGCCACTTTGGCCCTATGGCTACGACGAAGTTCAACTGGTTCAGGAGAAATACTTCCCTTGTCAGTTTGTTTCGGCTGATCAGAGCTCGTAGCTTCATCAAACGTTCTTTTATTTGAACATTCCACTTTATCCTTGTAAGGATATATGTCTTCAAAAAACACGGCGTTTCTTGATTCGAATATCGTTCCTTCACTCATACCAGATATTTCAGACTTACGTACTAGGAAACGATACGCGCTACTGTTAAGGGCATATCCTATAAAGATACAATCAACTGTTTTGGGGCCAATTGTAACTTGTTTAGGAGGTGGCACCTCAACTTTAGCCAAGCACCCCCACACTTTGAGGTATTTGAAAGAAGGTTTTCTACCTTTCCATAACTCGTAAGGCGTTACTTCCTTACCTTTGTGAGGTATTTTATTTAAAATATAATTAGCTGTTAAAACAGCTTCCCCCCACAAGTTCTGGGGTAACCCTGAACTGATCAATAAAGCATTCATCATATCCTTTAGCGTACGGTTCTTACGTTCCGCAACACCATTGGACTGCGGTGAATATGGAGCTGTAGTTTGATGAATTATTCCGGACTCGGCACACAATTCAGCAAACGGAGCAACGTATTCTCCTCCACGATCCGAATAGCTTTAATACGGCTATTCAATTGAATTTCAGCCTCAAGCTTGAAGTTTTTAAATGCTTCAATAGCTTCATCCTTGCTTCTCAACAGATAAAGATAACAATAACGAGTGCTATCATCAATAAAAGTAATAAAATACTTTTTACCACCCCGAGTTTGCAAAGATCTAAAATCACATACATCAGTATGAATTAAATCCAGGGGTTTAGTATTTCTTTCAACACTTGGAAATGGAAGTTTTGTCATTTTCGCTTCAACACAAATTTCACATTTGTTTTTATCATTGAATTCCATTTCTTTAAGTAAATTTAAATTTACCAATCTCTTTATAGCATTTTTATTTGCATGTCCAAGTCTACAATGCCATAAATTAAAACACTCAAGCAAGTAAGAAGAACCTTCAATTTTATTACCAGAAGCTTGCTCAACAACTTAGCGTTTAGCCAATACATTAAACTTGAAAAGACCATTGGTGAGATAGCCTCTACCAAGGAATTTTCCAAACTTAGTCATGATAAACTTATCAGACTCAAAAACAAGTTTAAAACCACTACTAACTAGCAGCGAACCAGAAACCAAATTCTTCCGGATATCAGGGACATGCATCACATCCTTCAGAGTCAAGTTTTTGCCACTAGTCAGCCTCAGTACCACATTCCCAACGCCAACCACATCAGATGATGCTTGGTTTCCCATATGCAGCTTTCTGCCTTCAACAGTCCGGTATGAAGTAAAGAACTCCCTGTTGGTAGCCACATGACACGAAGCTTCGGTATCAACAAACAAACCTTTAGCATCATCAACATGCAAAGCTTCAGACACCACTGCACAAAGGTTGTCTTCCCAACCTTCAGGTTCAGCCTGTACCACGTTAGCGGCAGGCTTGGCAGGCTTCTTCTTCTTCGGCTTCGGGCACTGATGTGCAAAATGCCCAACCTTGCCACAGTTGTAGCAATTCCCAGAGAACTTCTTCCTCTTTTGGCCATCGGCAACCGCTTTGCCTTTACCCGCAGCAAGCGGCTGCTTGCGTTTACCGGCCGTTTCAGTCAAGTTGGCCTTAGCCTCCACAGAATGGCTCCTTAACACAGTCTTGCGGTTATCCTCCTCGATTTTGATCCGTGTAACAAGATCTTCAAGGGACATTTCCTTTTGCTTGTGCATCAAGTAGTTCTTGAAGTCTTTCCATGAAGGAGGCAACTTCTCGATCACAACCGCAACGTTAAACGCATCGGGCAATTGCATTCCCTCAGCGTGAACGCCATGTATCAGTAATTGAAACTCTTGAACTTGTTCAACCACTGAACGCCCGTCAACCATCTGAAAATCCAGATATTTGGAAACGGCATGCTTTTTAGTACCAGCATCCTCCGTTTTGTACTTCCGTTCCAACTGAATCCACAATTCCTTTGCACCTTTTACAGAAGAGTACACAGCGTACAAAGGATCCGTGAGAGCACTCAGAATGAAGTTCTTACACATGAAATCACCATGAACCCATTGTTCTTTGGCGAAGAGCTTCTGAGGATCGGTCTCCATCTCAGACAGGGACGGCCGGTTGCTCCTCAAAAACCCGGCCAAACCAAGAGTGGTCAGATAGAACAACATCTTCTGTTGCCACGTCTTGAAATCACGCCCGTCAAACTTAGACGGCTTCTCGGCCACTCCAAATGACCTTGGCAACGCCATAGGGACAGAACCCGTTGACGGCCCAACGCCCGGCACGAAGGCCGGCTCCGACTGAACATAAGTTGGCAAACTAGTGTTCAGCGGCCCACCGCCCGGTTGCAAACCGGTGTTCATATTATTATTAAGTCCTGCGGGTGTAATCCCAACCGTTTGTCCAGAAAAAGGCAACGACGCCCCAACCAAAGCGTTGGGCTGGAACGAAACAGTTCCAAATGAATGTCCAGAGATGAACTGCCCAGAATTGGGCAAAACAAACCCGCCAGTATTAGGCGTCGGCGACGGGGGCAGGAAGGCCGTCGCTGGATCAAGGAAGTATTGATCGACGGGCACGGGCGCGGGCGACGGCGACGGCGACGGCGCGGCTCGGCTCGGGACGGGACGGGACGGGACGGGCGCGCGCGTGTGGGCTTCCCCCGCACTTGACCAACCTGCATTAGTTTAATTGATTCTAACACGCAGAACAATATAAACTAATTCAACTCCCACTGCTTAAGCAATGTGGGACGCGCTACCTTTACCCTCTCTTTAACAACCATTTAAACACAAGCGTTTCAACTAGCCACATTCAATGACCCGCTTCGACCACTTATTTCTCACTCACCCGACAACGGTTTTGAGAAAATAAATGCACTACGACAATCTACGCGAAATGTAGAATTCGTATACGCTATTTAATTAATCCAATTAAATATCGTCATTACGCAAAAAGGAGCTCAAAACCCACTTTTTTCCAACATGGATGTGGTGCAATAAACCAAACCAACTCAAGAAAATAAAAATAGATGCATATATAAGTGGTACAATAAACCATATCAGCTCAAAAAAATTTTAAAAAAAAAGAGCAATATATACACCACAAGTAGAAAAATACGTGTAATATTATACATAATAAAATAAGAAAACAAAAAAAAAATTATTTATCGATAGATACACAGCAGATCAAGTTGTGAAAAAATTCAATATTTACTAAACAAAAGTCATATACACAATACACGTACAAACTAACCAAAGTGCCCACGTATCAGAATTTGCATACATTGCTATGTGTAATAGCATGAGCATGTACAAGCTTTAAATCAGCAAAGTTACATTAATAAATAATTCATGCTGTGGAAGAACAAATCAGTTAGAAAGAGTAATAGAAATTAAAGCAAGTGAGAGGAGAGTGCAGAGTTTGGGTGGGGGGGGGGGGGGGGGGGGGGGGTGCGTAATCAAAGTTCTAACAGTTTGTTAAGCTATCGTCAGAAGAAATTGTATGTAGATTTTTGTTCTGCGGGCTTTGTCTCAAGAGTATTTTTGCATGTTTAATTCCCTTTATGTTTTATTAATTTAAGGGTTTATTCATGCAATTGATTTATGCGGAGATAATGTCCCATTATGTGTTAATTATTTTGGGACTAGGCCATACATGTGAAAAATGAAATTTCAATGTATGGCATGTGATTATTGATTTATTATACGCGACGTATATCAATGAGGTATATATCGTCATGAGTTATTTCGTGGGTTATCCAATAGATCCCCATGAAGAGGATTGTGGTGGACCAAGGGTCTCCTAATCAGGGATTGTGTTTGTCCAAGGGTCTCACAATAATTTTCTAGATGCAAGGTAGGGTCATCCTTGTATACCATAGTTTGACTTCGGTCACTATGTGAGCATGCTAGGTCCTATGAGATACCCCGGGGGTAGGCGTCAAGTCGAGCTACATGTGGATTGAACAGTTTAACGGTTTGACATGTCATTTACTGTTTTTTTAGTAATATTAAACTATTTTTGTCCAAGGGACGAAAATTTACTTGCTCAACCGGTGGGCTGATAAACTTTACTTACTCCTCATTGCAGGGTTTGATATATATGGACCCTACTAAGAGGCATGGGCATGGGCATGGGCATAAATGTCAGTATCACTTTTACACTGTTATTTTAAATTATGTTTTATTAGCCATAAACTTGTCTTCTGAATTGACCATTATAGTTATCATATTGGTAAACTCTAATATTTTGCACGAATTAAATATATTTTTTTAAACTTAGTTAACCTTGCTGTTGCAAATAAGTTATTAAAAGTCTTATTTTCAAAGTTTAGTTAATATGAAAAATTATTTTAGCGGCGGCAAACCTTAATCGCCATATTTTGCAAACTGTATTATATTATTTCAAAGTATTTTTTTATAAATAATAAATCCGTTTAAACTAGGTTAGACTTAACTTTAAAATCTGCATTAGCGCTTTTCGATTAAGTAGGCAAATGCGAGCTTAACCGGGAGGCATGGCGGTAACAATCCCGAGTTTCCGTTGGTAACTTCCGCTGCAACGCTGAGCGTGGAAAACGAGGATGTTACATATATATAAATATTCGGATATCTATATAGAAATTCGGATATTATCCGCACGACATTCGGATTTTTACGGATATAGGAGGATATTTCGAATCCTATATCCGGTCCTATATCCGCCCAAATAGAAAAATTCGAATTCGACTTTGAATATGATCAAATACGGCATCAGATCAGACGGATATTATCCATCCCACTTTCACCCATAGTAGCCAGGATCCACTCACAAACAGTGAAGTTGCTTCCTAGGGATCTGCTCGACTTATCCGATAATATTTGAGTTTTGAAATTTTTAAATATTATCCAAATGTCCCCTGGGATTACATATTCGGATATCCGAATTTTATTATATATTGATAATAATAATTGAATCACTACTAATAAATAAATAAAATAATTAAACAAATTAGTATATATAAATAAATTTATAGTTCTCATTTTTCAAATTACATCTTGAATCTTGTCCTCGCTTATTATGTCTTCATTGTCATGCATATGTGTGCGGATGTGATTGCTTTTGTCTTAATTATTTTATTTATTACTTGTGTTATTTTATTTGCATTTTATCATATAATTTTTTAATTATTTTTATAATAATAATTTAAATCTTTAATAAAATGATGTAGGTTAATCATTTATGCGCTAATCATACTCGGATAGTTTTTGTATTAAATATGTTATCAACCACTTTATCCGTTAAAATCCAAATCCATTTGTTACCATTGTTTTGGGGTAACCCTTAATCCTCTACCAAAGTGCTTTTAGAATGAAAAGCGAGATGAAGACTATCCCAATGCGTATTATGATCTAGAGCATTGTAAATTAAAAGAAAATAATGCGAGGAAATCATTAAAGGAAAATAATTGAAGGAAAATGAAATATTTTATTAAGAATAGACATTGTAGAGTTTTTGTGTTTGTGTTGGAATTTTTTCCTGCCAAGGAAATGCCTATTTATACAAGTGTTGGTGCATATTTTCACGAAAATGCAACTTTTGGGGATGAATCGGGTCTTGTTCTAACGCGAATGTCCATCTTTCTTTCCTTCTCCTGGTGTGTATAAGCCCCTTATGAGGGTATGAACACTTCATTGCTCAGGATCATGTTGTCTTGATTTTTGTTTGGAAAAGTCTTCCTTGGATGGATTCAATCAGGCAAACATTGCTCTTGATGTTATTCTTCGGGCCGTGCAACTTTATTCGGTATTGGTTGCTTTCGCAGGATGATGTCGCTCGGGGTCCATTTGCTTGGACATGACTATTCTTCCCGGATTAAACCAGGAAACAAGGCCTATCATGCGTTTTGAGGCCTTAATAGTTTTTGTGCTTATTGACACATATTTTATGTGTTAACAGATTGTCCCCAATTTTTTTAGAAATGTTCTTGGAAATCTGGCCTTGTGGCTGAAAATGGAGTTCATTTTTTTTTCCAGATAAAGACTAACAACGATCTCCAAATAGAAACATATATGAACGTTTGGTTTCGAAACCGCCATTTCTTCGGGTACCCTGAGTTTTCTTGCTTTCCCACTGCCTAACGATTAGCGAAGTAGGAACCCTAATCTTGAGAATTTTCCGCGAAAATGGCGAGTTCTTCGTCCAATTTTCCTCAGAATGACCCTTCATTTGCCCTGCTTGTCTGCCATGGACAATCATCAGATGTGATTCTTGTAATCTCCCAGTTACACCCACTTGTAGTTATTGTCCGCTTTGGGCCAACCCCCCTCACGGCTTTAAAATGAGTCTATAAGGGAGATGTATCCACACCCTTATAAGGTATGCTTTGTTTCCCTCTCCAACCGATGTGGGAAGTCACAATCCACCCTCCTAAGGGCCCAGCGTCCCCGCTGGCACACCAGTCTGGATACTGGCTCTGATACCATCTGTAACACCCCCATTTTCGGCACATCGAAGACATGGTGTTACTCTAGATGTTGCCGGCTTCGAAGAGAAGGCTAACCCCACAAACCAACATGAGCTCTTTTCAGTGTGCTTTTAGCCTCACTCACGCACACCCTGGGAGACTTCCCACGTGGTCACCCATCTTAGAACTACCCCAAGGCAAGCACGCTTAACTTTGGAGTTTTTATAGGATAGTTACCAAAAAAGAAAGGTACTTTTTTGTATGAGTAGCTTATTTCACTCCATTTAAGCCATTATCCGGGGTATTACAAAGTTGGGGGGGGGGAATGTAATGCCCCAGAGAATGGCTTAAACGGAGTAAAATAAGCTACTGATAGCAACAAGGTACATTTCTTTCTTGGTAACCATCTTATAAGAACTCCAAAGTTAAGTGTGCTTGCCTTGGGGTAATTCTAGGATGGGTGACCTCCTGAGAAGTCTCCCAGGATGTGCGTGAGTGAGACCAAAGCGCACTGGAAAGAGCTCATGTTGGTTTGTGGGGACAGCCTTCACTCTGGAGCTGGCAATATCTAGAGTAGCATCCTGTCTTTCCGCTGCGCCGAATATGGGAGTGTTACAATTCCAGCAGTGGATCCTCTAGATATGTCTCTTAACACATCATCCGAGGCAATACAGTTACTACGCCCTTTTTTTCGAACAAAGGAAGAAGCAGATGGGCTTGCAGATCGATATTAATTGGAAACGAAGTCTACATTAGTAGGATTTCGAGAGAACAAACCCGAGCTTCTGGAGAGCTCTGTTGGAACAACCCCGACAGATGTTAACTGTGGCTGGTCTGTGTTGCTCGGATGATGCCCTTTTGACGTTGTTCCCCTTCAACAGAGAGGGTATGATTCCATTATTTCTAACGATGCAGGAGTAAGTGCTTCCCTTGTAATGGGCTTGGAGAAGCATCAATTGTGATCGCACGGTCATCGTCCCAAAATATCAGTTGTTGATGTAGAGTTGACGGGATGCATATTGTTTTATGGATCCAATCTGTTCCGAGTAATGCGCCATACGAGGTGTTCGCATTAAGCACGAAGAAACCTATTAGAATGGTTTTTGATTCATCTTTCAATCAAACCATTATCATCCCGAGCAGTATAGATTATTCACTCGAGATCCCGACCATCTTCATGTTGGTTTTCTCCAAGTCGGAAATTTTTCGTCTGAATCTTCTTCAATGTGGACAACGGGATGCAATTGAATGCGGCTTCATTGTCTACTAAGACCCTCTTGATCTTCTTTCCTTCTACATAAGCTTCCACATAGAGTGGCTTTATATGAGAAGGCATGTCTTTGATAGGCGGAAAGAAAATAGAAGGTATGATTCGGGATGTTTCTTCCGAGTCTGAATCGTCTTCTGGGGTGTTGACATCCTTGGGTTCGGCCAAAAAGGCCCACATGGATCTTCTTCCAAACCATGGTCATCAACAGGTTTTGTCTAGTTGTTCACTATTTCTTCCTCGTGGTACTTAGGAATCACATATTCCCTGCATGCCATAGTTGCTGCTGGCTTGTTGGTTTGTCCGCGGGTGGCTTAGTTGATTTCGAAACTTTGTTTGTGCTAATATACCCTTTAACGGGTTGATTGTTGCTTGCACTCGTGCCCCCCCAAGCCACTTGGTGGATCTTGGATAGGCAGATTTGTAAATTTTAATTTGCTTGGGGCATCAGTCTTGCCCCCCGAACCATTTGCAGTAGGTGGTTTGCTGGCCATCTCTGCATAACTTAGAGGCCCTTACATGGGTTTCACAGTTTGACCGTCTTTGGAGGGTTGTTCACCTTTAAATGATTCGCCTCTGTTTAAAACAGTGATTCCCTTCATTTGGTCGTCTAATCCGAATAGGTCATCATTGAACTCCTCATCGATTTCGAACGGCGGATAGTCATTGATCTTTCTACAGTAATAACACTTGAATCCATCGAATGTTTCCACTGATTCGATCTCCTCGCCTGTTTTATCTTTGAACCAGCATACGGCCCCACCATTTTTTGTAGGGTTGGTCACAAATAGTGTTGCGGGTTTAGGTGGCAAGGCTTTAGGAGGTTCCTCGGATATTTTTTTTCTTCACCCTTTTTATTCGAACCGATGATCTGCCTGGGCATGGGCCTTTGGTCCTTTAGGGTTCTGTCCCGAGCTTTCTTTGTCAATCCATGCTCCTCTATATATTTCCTTTTGGCTCTTCTGATTTGGGACTTGGTTATCCCTAGGGAACCGATGATCCACATTAGTCTTCGGAGATGGTTGGTTCCGAGTCCACGTATTCTTTGGTCTCGGGTTGGGTTTCTCAATAGGAACTCCCCACATGACTACCCCATTTTTCACTTCAACTTGGCATGTACTGTCAAGTTGCACCTAAGTCTAAACCAACCTTGAGTTATGGCTCTCGAGGATGTTTGCAAACATATGGATTACGACAACCACCAGGTTGGTCTCCCCTTCGTCCTCTTCCTACACATCCCCTCGAATTTTTTCTACGTCCATCTTGATTTCGATGAGGCATATCCATTTGTGGTACGCAAACATACTTTATGAAATTTACTTTGTCAAAAATTAACAACTTCTTACTTTTCCACAGGTGTTAAAAATACCAAACCTAGTTGAAAAATTATGAAATTTTAACACGGTAGGTAACATCTAAATAAATATTTTTCATGAAGAAGTCATTTCAATCAAAATATTTGAAGTCATCCAAAAACACGAATTTCAGGGAGAAAAAACCTAACTAGACTCTGATTTGATAGAAACATAATTTCGATCTTTGACAAAACCAGATCGTATAACTTCTACATATAATGTCTAAAAATCATGAGTTTTTTTGGTTGGATTCTTAAAACAACAATGAAAAAGCTTCATGATAAAACTACTAGAGAAGAACATTTTAAGTCGGCTAAGTATATTATGTAAGTCAAAAAACACCTGTTGTCAGATTTATCTCAGAAGCTTAGGCAGAAACAAGATATGATTTAAATGGCCAAACGTTGTCCAAAATATTCTTGAGGGAGTGAGGAATATAGTTTGTGAAGAACATTTTTGAAATAGGGTCTCTAACAGATACGAAAATACAAATTTTAAAGGTCGCGCATGAATAAACATAATCTGACGAATTAAACAGTTGATGGTTCTTGGCTTATACCTTCTAAATCCTTCAACCAAAAATGCGAAAACTTGAAATGGAGCAGGTTAACTTACTTTAAGAATAATTATGAGTGATGGATTTCAGATTTGGGTACTACTGATGGAGAAATCAAAGCGCACAATCTACATAATCTCTCGAATCAGCTGAAACCTTGACCAATGGATGAAATTATCAATTTTTAATTACGAGGATCTCATAACCATGAATTTTGAGTTTATGGACACAAAAAAAGAAGAAGAATTGGGAAAGATATTTACTTATTACCTTAATGATTTGAAGTGTTGGAGTTGAACTTAATGAAAGGCTGGCTTGAAAAACACTAGTAAGAAATCGAATTCTCACTCACACGGATTGCTATATGGACTAGAGAAATTTGTTGATGATTGTAAGGAAAAGATGAATACAATGATTCTTATCTATATCTGCATGTGAATGGCGGAGGTATGAATTTGAAATGACATTTTGCTCTTCATTAGTCATAATTAGGCCCTATGCATTTTTTATTTTTTTTTTTACGTCGGTCATATACACCAACAACTTTACTTTAAAAACCTAATATTATGGGTACCCAAGCAAAAATTGATAAAATTAAACTATGTTAGGGGCACCCAATATTTATATACTCATTTTACCCTTAAAAAAGCTTAATAGAGGGAAACATTAAAATATTGTGGGGACTATATATTAGGTTGGGGGCACCCACATAAGACCTTAATCCATGCCACGCAATACACATACAATACGCGGTCACCACCAAACCACCAAAGAACACCAAAGAACCAAAGAAGGGAGAGGAGATCTGCTACAACCAAGCCACCACCACTGATCGAGACTGACTGAAAGATGTCCAGAGTAAGGACGCGCAGTGGCAGCAACCGTTTAATTTTTCTGCAGAGCAGGTCGCACAAAGAAGGAACGGCCAGTGGTGGCCGTGAGTTGTAGGGTAGGACCTAGGGGTGACAAAAAACGGTATACCGAAATACTGATACCGTACCGTACCGAAATTTTTGGTATGACTAAAAAACCATACCTATACCGATACCAAATATTTCGGCATACCAAAAATCAGTATACTGAAAATTTCGGTATCCTATATATACCGTTACCAAACCGAAAATTATACTGTACCGAATTTTCAATTTTTACCGAAAAATACCGAAAATTTTACATATCGAAAATACCATTATACAGGTTATACCGAAAATTCCGAACCATGCCGAGAGAAGAAAAAAAAAGAAAACAATACCATGAAAAATAGTAATAAAAAAGACCCAGTAAAAATCAATTGCAGTTTCAGTAAAAAAAAATCAAAAATACGAATCAACAATAACACAATGTAGGGAGTATAAAATATAGTTTCTCTCAATCCCCATTAAAGACAATTTTCGAATGGAAATTGAAGTTAAATGAAGCATTAACAGGCCCAGCAATAAAGAAATAAAATACCAAGCCGACGTGAAGCGCTTCATGCCTCCATGGGCGGCGGCTCGCTGGATCTCGCCACGGTAGCGATTGCGCAGCTTCTCCATCTTGTGGCGCCACTGCACGACGTTTTGTTCACATCTACGGGGCATCGGGCCGAAACATCCTCGGCAACTTCCTGCCAATGGTTCGCACGGAGGTTTCCACGGCGGAGGGAGTATCACTTGCTCTTGTAGGCGTCGATGAGCGCAACGATTTCTTCAGGGGACCAACAAGGCGAAGGCAGGCGGCTGGAGGCAGAGGCACGAAGAACAGAGAAGTTGTGAAAGTGGCAAACACAAATTTGGGAGATGGTGTGCCCTGAAGAGTGAGACTGAAGAGGTAAACTAGGGCATTGTGAAGAAATTGAGGTTGTGTTGGACTGTTGGAGTTTTGGGCTGGGCTTGGGGTTTAAAATAGTTGGGTTAAGGAAATGGGCTGAATTGAAGAATATTAAAGATTTAAAATAATATTAAAATTAATCTTTCGGTATGACGGTATATCGAAATACCGAAAAATTCTGAATCTCCATACCGTTACCGTACCGATTTTTTCGGCATACCTAAGTTTCAGTGTACCTAAATTTTGGTATACCTAAAATTTCGACTTTTTTCGGTAATTTTCGATACGGTAAGCTCGGTATACCGAGTTTTCGGTAAATTTTCCCACCCCTAGTAGGACCTGCCATCCATGGCCGGTGTAATTTTTTAATTTCGGATATAGCATCAAATGACCATGAATTGCCGTTTGCGTAGAAAGTGGGCGGCCATCGACAATCGTTTGTGTTGTAGAGTGATTGGCCATTGATGGCCGCTTAGAATTTTTTTTGTTTTTTCTTTTATTTTGTAGCAAACGACCATTAACTGTCGTTTGCTTTTGAGTAAGAACGGCCCTACCGGTCGTTCGTGCCTAAGATGGACCGGCCCTATAAGGCTGTTCAAGGTGTTTTTCTTTTCCTCAGTTTTATATATTTTCTGTATATGTATATTTGTCTGTATTTGTGTATTCAAGTAAGAAGTCACTCTATTGTTTGTTTCATACGGCCATGAATTGAACATACAACAAACATGCTAAACTCTCTTGTTTTTCATAGCTGGGCTGCAGCCTGTAACTTTTCTATGTTTCTTTGTGTTCTGACTACCAAGGCCCAAGCTTAAATGACTGCAGTCAATGTTTCATTAATTATAATATATTTACCAAGTGATTCATGGAAATTCTGCTCAATATTGGGTTGATTTTTTATAGGTACCTGGAAGAGAATTTCTTTCATTAGTATCAATAAACAAGGCAAAGGACTAAAACTCCCACTCACGGCTCTTAACCATTGCCACATAAACAACCATGCGTGAATGACTTCATAATAGCATGATCGGCTGCCCACAACTGATTAGGCTTTGGAAGAAACGGCAATGGGCGGACGATGACTGAAGGATTTTTATTATTATTACTTTTTACATTAATCGGCCACCCATGACCAATTTGACTTCATAAGAACGGCCATAGATGGTCGAATATAACCACACTCATCGGCCACACGCGGCCGGTTGCTGGTCGCGATTTTAGGGAAGAAATTTTCAAATTTAATGATTCATGGATTAAAATGTGAAAATCTTACCTTTTTAGCAACAATGGCTTGGAATTCATCTTCCATCCTATAATGAACTACGAATGCACAACATTATCTAGACATCAAGAAAAAAGGAGAAGAAGAAGAGAAGAAGAATGTTTTGGATTTAGTGAATCAGGGTTTTTGGTGTAGGGTATGGAGGAAGAAGACGAAGAGTGCTTCTATGCCCCTAAACATAGATTATGGGTATGGTGGTCATTTTGAGTGTCTAATAGGTGCCCTAACATTTCTTGTGTGTATATATCCGCCGCTTTTTTCTTTCTTTTTTCCACTAGTTTCACGAATCAACTCCTTAGTACAATCAATTCCTCAAATCAACTAAGCATTTCCCATTTGTTGTAATGTCTTATCCATTATAATAGAGCCCCAAAAATATTTGTATTTTACTAGTACCATGAAAAGTTTTACAATGAATTCCTCAAATCAACTAAGCATTTCCCATTTGTTGTAATGCATTATCCATTATAATAGGGTCCCAAAAATATTTGTATTTGTACCATGAAGTAATTCCCAAATGGTTAATATAGATGTTATAATAATAATAATATATACGAAACGTGATTCCTTTGGGTAATTTCTCGGGTATTACATTTATGTAGTACTACGTTATTAGACGAATCTAGCAAGATCTTGCTTGATTATATTTTTTGATTTAATTGTGCTAAAAAATAATCAAATTAAAGTTATTCAATCAACAGTAACAACATCTTACAAAACATTCTTTAAAAAATGGTTGAAATATTTGTTTGGTATGTGTTTTGCATACATAATTAATAAGGGTGGTGTAGTAAATTATATTGACGGGTATAAATAATTTGGTAATTTTTCAAATTTTGGTGTGATATATATATATATTATATATATATATTTATATAATATATGGTGAGTGTTTAGCAACTATGTGGTAATAGCCACCGTGCTTCATCTTGATTTTATTTTATTATGGTAGCGTCTATATGCACACAAGTAATTTTTGGGGCACCCAAATAATCAAGTAAATACCTAATATGCTCTTACTAAGGTTAAGTAACACGTTATGGGCACCAACGAAGATTTTAAAGGCGTCCAATATCTTCTTCCTTAAAACGTTGAAGGCATACAACAAAGAAAGTTAGATGTTAGAGGCACCCACTATCTTCTTCTTTATCTTCTTTCTTCTAATCCCAGACTCCATAACTCAATTGCAACTAAATAACAAGAAGGAAATTCATAGATAGGTTAGATTGAGCCATCCCAAAGGCAAGAAATCATGGGTGGAGATTCCAAGATTCAGTAGTCAAAAAGGTAAGATTTTCAAGCTTATATCACGCTCCATGTATGTAATTGAGGAAGTTGCATATTCGACCATTGATGGCTATTTTCATTATAACCCAATTAGCCATTGACAGTTGTTTAAATAATATACAAAACGACCATTTCACATAACCCACAGACGACCAGCCTTAGTTGTATTCTATAACTCCGTTTTACACCCCCTCCACATTACATTCCCTTTATTCATACACAAATCCTCATCATTAACCTTATTTGCTTATACTTTAATAAACATAATCAAATCCAACCCCTAGGAAACAGTGTGGTTGTAATATTTTAACACAAGGTTAACTAACCTCTTGGTCGAAGTAAGCCGCCACTGCCGCTTCCTTGGTCGTTGCCTCCGACACCTCATCGTGATGGTCATGCTCCGGTCATTTTTTAACCTCGATGTGGAAGAGATGGAAAGCAGGGAGTAGCATTTGAGTGGGTGCCTCATAAAATGTGTTGTGTGCCCATGTTATATTATCATCTAGATTATCTAAATTATGTTTATTAAATGTGGATGCTCTCATTCATCAATTTTTAGTTTTTTTTATAGGTACACTTATTGTTCGATTTTTTAAGTACTTCCTCCGTATCTATAAATTTTCTTACAGTTTCTATTTTGGGACATATCAAAATGTTTATTACGTTACTTAAAATAGAAACTTTTATGAACATAATCCATTGTTTAGTTTAATTAACACACCAATTAACTTTTACTAATAACATTGATTTACAATTAGAATAATGAAAAACTAAACCAATTTGAAAATATGAATCCAACCACTAAAAGAAGAATAACAACTGGAACATTGAAATGGGTCTTCATCTCTATCTTCATCTTCAATCGGCTCCCATCTCTATCTTCCCCAATTTGACTTTACTGCCTCCGCCCCACCCTTTGCCTATGCCTCTGCGTCACTGCTTCACCCATTGCCATCACATTTTAGATCTACCATCTGCATGCCCCCAACCTTCGTCTTTAACCTTCAAATTTGTTGCCTCTGGTTCTTCCCCACCCTTCACCCAAGCTCACGCTTCAGTCCCGCTCGTGCCACACACCGCTTTACTCTTCAACCTTTAAAGTTGATGCCTCCGTCCATCGCCTTCACATCCGCGTACTCCCCATCCTTCGCCATCACCATTTAGATGTGTTATCGCCACCGGTAGCCTTCGCTATCGTCATTCTCTCATTCTCTTTCCTACTGCGTACTTTTCCCACTAGTTTTGGTATGTGTACCATCGCTAATCATCTATAGGTATTTGAATTGTTAAATGGGGTTTAGTTTTAGGGTGATTTGGTGGTCTAAGGAATCCCGATTGATATTCCTGTTGTCTAGAGGATTTTTTGCTGCTTATTTTGAATAACTTTAATAAATTTTTAGGTTTTTCTCTTTATTGTGTAGCTAAAGTAGAAATAAACCCATGTTAGTCGAGATTTAATTTGGTTATTGTGCATGAAGAATTACTTTCATCAAATATTTCAATTTAAGATTTTAGAGATAAAGAATTTTTTAGGCCATCAATAGGCAGGTAATTCACTTTTGGGCCACTAAAGATTGAATTATGAAATTAGGCCACCAATAGGCATTCGGGCCGGTTTTATAGGCCAAATTGACCAAGTCAATACCACAATGGGCCGCGTGTGCGTCACGCGCTACCACTCTTCATGCGATGGCCTAAAAGCGAAAATTGTCTCCTGTTAGAGGCCTATTTTAGTTTTTTTTTAATTTTTTTTACTTTTTTTAAAATTAAAATCAATATTACTCTATCGGACAATTACCCAACCATGATCTCGAGGCCAACTACTAAAATAAAGCTGCTCATTTTGGCACACAATATGTGCATTTCCATCGGAGACCCAAATTTCTTCTGATCTTCAATTTTATTTCACTTTCCTGGGTGGGTAGAGAATACCTATTTATCTGTTTCCATTTATTTTTTATTAAATTTTTACTACTTATTTTATTATATTTCATTTAATATAAATATGATAAATGGTGGGTAGAGAACCCTTTTTTTTTGCCGAACAACCTATAAAGGGTGGTGGGAGCCCATGCCAGAAAAAAGGAAGGGATAAGGGCGGGGTGGGGAATCGAACCCCCAACCTATAAGTTGAGAGTCGAGGGACTTGACCACCAGGGTATGTTTCCATCCCCTATAATATAAATGAATTCATTCAAATTAATTTATTTAATTTTATTTTATGTTATACTATAATTTAATTCTTGAAGTTATTATTATTATTAATACAAATAATTTTATTTATTATTTTGTCTTTTTTTTTACATTTTCAATATATATTTATTTTATTTTTATTTTAATGAATATTTATTTCGTGTTGGGGTATTTTGAGCACAGTATTTTATGTGGTCATAGACAATATTTAATGTAGGATATAGAAGTATTATTATTTGATGCGGTAGATTTGGTGATTAATATTTATTATTATTAAAATGAAAACGAGACAAAAACGTTGGAACAGAGGAAAATGGAAAGTGAGGCAAAAATAATGGAACGAATGGAGTAGTATTTATTTAAATTACAAAAAAGTAAAACAGGCCACCAAAAGGAGACAATTTCCACATTTGAGCCATCGCGTGGCGAGTGGGTTACACGCGGCCCGTTTTAGTGTGGTATTGGTCAAATTGGCCCTAAATTAGGCCCGAATGCCTATTGGTGGCCTAATTTCATAATTCAATCTTTAGTGGCCCAAAAGTGAATTACCTGCCTATTGATGGCCTAAAAAATTATTTATCTTAAGATTTTAATTACTATTGCCTGATGTATCGCTCTCTCAATTTGAGGTTTTCAGTATTTTTCATAGCTAGCAAATGTTTTTTCAGGTACAGTTTCCTTAAATTTCCTTGTAACAATTGATGCTATTGCAGTTAAATTTTCGTCTGAGGTAAGCAAACATAAGGTTTATAAACCATTGATGTTTTTTTTTTTTGGAACAGCCGAAGCCAGAGAACAATAACAAAAGTGAAAAAGAAAAAGAAAAGCAGTAAAACAAAGCGAATAAAGCTAAAGACGGGGGAACCACACGCCGGATGCATCCGACGCTAATTCCCTAGTCACGAAGTCCGGAGGGAAAGCCCAAGTGGTGTAGAAGTCTTCAATGGAAGCTCCATATTTGGCAAGACTGTCAGCAACACGATTACCCTCCCGTAGAATGTGAAGGATGGAGCAATCCTCAAAAGAGTGTCGGAGCTCATTGATACAGAGAATAAGACCAACATAGGGATGGAACTTATTATTAGAACCAACCATGTCAATAGCCACTTTAGAGTCTTAGTAGCATGTGATCTGTTGGATGCCCATATGTTGGACATATTCAAGACCTGCCTTCAGGGCTGCCAACTCCGCATGGATAATAGAAGTGTGACCAAGGAATCCACATCCTCCTCCAATCCAATGCCCAGACGCATCTCGAACTACAAACCCAAACCCCGACCGCCCTGGGTTCCCGAGTGAGCTCCCGTCAACATGGAGAATAGTTCCCTGATGCCCCTTCTCATTCCAGTTAACTAACCGAACCAGAGAAGAAGAGTTATGATGCGGCTTGCGAGCTTCCTCAAACGCTTTCGTGAGCCGGTAAATCTCTCTGCGAAGATCCCAATCTGTACGATAGTGGTCCCTGAAGACCTGAGCGTTGCGCTCTGTCCATATAACCCATATAGCAGCAATAAACATGGGCCCGTAAATCCGTTCCATACCTTTGAGAAATATGCGAATGTCAGCTAAGGAAATGGAATCACAATCACCTGGGATGAAGATGTTTAAGCCTTGCCAAAGTAGTTGTGTCCAAGTGCAATAAAATAATGAATGAAACCATGTCTCTATCTCAACACCACACAACAAGCAAAGTGGGGTATTAGCCATCATACGTTGAAACCGAAGAGCATTAACTGGCAAGGCTCCATGGGATGTCAACCACATAAGGAAACATATTTTTTCTAGATAATGAGAACGCCACAGCCATTTCCAGTCTGAGCCATCCACAACCGAAGGGAGAAGAAATTTGTAGGCCGAGGACACCGAATAACGCCCGGAGGGCTCGCCTTTCCAAACCCACAAGTCCCTGGCAGAACTATGCAAAGTAGGTGGGGGAGCAGCGCGTATTTCCTGAACAATTGAAGGCGGAATACATGTATAAAGTCCATCGAAGTTCCATGTCTTTTCTAAAATGATATCCTTAACCTGTAAATCCAGATCTTGGACAGCAACGAATGGCATGGAAGGACCAAGGGAGTGATCATTCCACCAGTTCGAAAACCAGAGAGACGCTGTGCCGTTTCCTAGCCGGAACCTAAATCCATCACGCAGAAGTGGAACCACTTTATGAAGGATTTTGAGGAGACGGGAGCGGTCAACAGGGTGGGGATTAAGCAAGAGTTCTTGTGTGGTATGATTTTCACAAGCCAACTTAACCCATGTCTTGGTTGGGGTGTTAAGGATTCCCCAAATTAATTTGTCAAGGAAAGCAATATTCATTGTGCGAGCTTTACGGATTCCAAGTCCTCCATCAACCCGAGGTATAGACACTTTAGCCCAAGATGAATGCCCTTCCCAGACCTATCTTTCCAAATAAATTGGCTAATCCTCCTGTCTATGGCTGCACAGACGGTCTCAGGGATCCAGTGGAGTTGCATAAAGTAAGTGGGGATAGCAGATAGAAATGCTTGGCCCAAAGTGAGCCTCCCTGCCTTATTTAAAAGTTTGCTCGTCCACCCTTCGAGTTTTGCATCAATCTTATCAAGGATAAATAAAAAATCTCGACAACGACGCCTCCCGGTTAACATAGGAAAACCCAAGTATTTTCCTAGATTGTCCACAAAAGGAATGTTCAACATATCTGTGATCCAGGAACGTGTGGCCTGGAAACAGAGGGAGAAGTGATGAGTGAAGATTTCTGGGGGTTAAGAAGAAGGCCAGATAACCTGCCGAATTGCTGAAGACATTGAGCAATGGTCTGAATACTGCCGCTTTCAACCTTGGAACATAAAATAAGATCATCCGCGAAAATAAGATCTGAGATCTCAACAGTCGATCTCGGAAGCCAAGCCGGCTGCCATTTTCCTTGTCGGACTAAGCTAGCAATCATCACTGACAATTTGTTCATTACTAACAGAAACAGGTAGGGGGAAATAGGGTCTCCCTGGCGAAGCCCTTTCCCCGGTTTAAATTCATCCAACGGTTGACCGTTCCAAATCACTGAATAAGTGGGGGAGGAAACACAATACATCAATAGCCGAATGCAATCCCTTGGGAGGTTTAACTTATGGAGGCAAATTTCCAAGAAGTCCCACCGAACATTATCATAAGCTTTTGCGATATTAATTTTCAAAATCACGGTCTGACGACTACCCCCGAGCGCTAGACAAAAAACCCAAGAGCTCCTGAAGGGTGATAGCGTTATCAATTGGGCCACGCCCTGGGAGGAAAGAACTTTGTTCAGGTGAAATAACCTCTTGGAGGATCGGTCTCAGGCGTGTCACAAGCACTTTCGTTAAAACCTTGTATAGAACATTACACAAGGATATTGGTTTGAATTCTTTGAGGTTGACAGGAGATGGAACCTTTGGGATCAGACAGATGAGAGCGCGCGCCATGTCAAAGGGAAAGGATTGATCATTAAAGGACCGTCGAACAAATGTCACAACTGAATGGCCAACAATGTCCCAGTAACTCTTATAGAAGAGGGTTGGGAAACCGTCCAGTCCTGGAGCCCCGTAGCTATTCATGTCCATGACAATTTTTTTAACCTCATCATTGGAGACATCTGCCATAATCAGCCCAGCAGAATCAGGCGGTATAGAAGATAAGGGAGGCATCTCAATGTCACCATTCTCTTGGTTGTTGGGGTCAGAAACATTAAGAGGCTTGGCAAATAAATCTGTGAAGAAATCCTTGGCATGTGATTGAACAGCTGCTTCATCATCACACCAACTCCCGTCCGCGAGGAAGATACCATGGATTCTCCCTCGATGACGATTAGATTTAGTCCGAGCTTAGAAATATAAGGTGTTTCGATCCCCATGGCGCACCCATTTCTCTCGAGACCTCTGGTACCAGTGCCATTCCTCTTGAGCAAGAATTGACTCATATTCCTTCTTAAGTTCGCCTTCAAGGATCGAGAGGCGAATAGAATCTACCCTTTCAAGAGTGCGAGATATACCCTCCAGGCGTTTGAGTAACTTCAATTTTATCCATTTAAAACTCCCCCCATTAGTTCGACGGAACTCCAATGAAGCATTCTGAACATTTCGCAACTGGTGGGAGATAGATTGGGCAGCCTCATTCCAAGAAGTATTTACTACAGAGTGATAATCCGGTAGTAAAGACCAAGAGGCCTCCCATCGAAAAGGCGGGGCAGCAATTGGGGGGGCCTTCCCACAAGAGAGTAACAACAGACAATGGTCTGAGGCGATCATAGGAAGCAGTTGAATGAAACCAAAGGGGAATAATGAAATCCATTCAATATTGCCGACCGCTCTGTCTAACCGTTTGAAAAGAGAAGCCCGCGACCAAGTATAACACCCTCCTTGAGTGTTGATTGTCGAGAGCCCGCATCCATGTAGCACATCCCCCAATTCTTCTGCTCTACTAAGATTATACAACCCCCCCCCCCCCCCCCCGACTTCATTCGAACACAACACTTGATTCCAATCCCCCATAAGCAGCCATGGGCCATGAATTATAGAGGAGAGGAGTTCGATGTTACTCCAATCTGTTCGCCTATCCCCATAACGCGGCGAGGCATACACTGCTGTGGCAAACCAAGAAATAGCACCACTAGTCAGCCGGTCTAAATCTGAGCTTGACAAGGAAGGCACGGTTTACCAATAACCCAAACTCCTCCCGACCGTCCGTCGGCCTCTTGTAAACAAATGGGAACATAACCCGCTCGTAACAGAAAGATCTGAGACTTAATAAAGAGTTGTTGAGGTTCTAAGAGAAACACAATGTCCGGATTATGGCGCTTCAAGAAATCCAATAAAACCAACCAAGTTGGTTTCCCTCCAATCCCCCCGACATTCCACGATAAGATTTTCAGATTGAAGAAATCCATAAAATAATAAAATGAGGGGTGGGAGTCCAAATACCTAGATTTGCATAGCCGTAGCCTCATCTGGAGGCCGCCTCTTTTCCGTAGTTTCTGACGCAATTCCATCGCCGAGCGTCTTCCCTTCTTGGCTAAAGTGTTCGGGAACCTCCTCAGTTTTAGCAGCGCCATCGTGAGAGTGAATAGGAATGCCATCTCGTTTTGTTTCACTATCATTAGGGCGAGCTCATTTTCCTTGCGAGGGAGCATCGTCTTTAGATTGAAGGGAGCTCCCAATCCCACCGTGGGAGCGCTGGACAGGACCTGAAGCTCGAGGAGTGCTCTGTCCTCTTTGTGTCGCCGCTTTGATCCCAACACTCAGTTGCCCCTGCCTTTGGGAACGAAATTTTTGGGTTTGATCATTCACTTGGGCTTTACCCCTATCTTGATATTTTGGGGCTTGAGTAATCACTGGGCTCTTACCCTTATCCTGCGGTTTAGATCTTTGTGTATACACTGGGCGTTTCCCCTTTTCTTGAGTTTTTTCTCTTCTAGGCCCAGTGGCCTTTTTCTTCACGACCTTAATCCAGTCATTCACTGTGGGCTGGGTTGGGATACTAGAAGAGAGACTAGTAGTATCCAAGGTGCCAGGATCCGAGTTAGAGTTTTCTACGGAAGGAGAATCTGTGGCCATACTGTCCGCCTTAGATTGCGGGATTGGCGTATTTGACGTGGGAAGGGGAATTAATGGTAAATTCGTAACCGATTCCTTTCCATTTTTTTCCGGTGGAACAGTCGGGGTACCTGTCGCCGGGGAATCACCGTTGGCGGCCGTATTCTGAGCATCAATAGTAAGGCATTTACCGATGGTATGACCATATCTGCCGCATGAAGGGCACAGTAGATGTAATCCTTCGTAGGCCACTTTCTGCCATCTGCCTCCTACCAATATACTGGATACCACCGGAGAGCCAGATCAATCTCCACGCACACTCGTGCGAATCTACCCCGCTTGACATCTCTCATCATATTATCAATGCGAACCGGGGTGCCCAAGGCCGCTGCCATCCTAGTAACATAAAATTCATCGAAATATTCAACACTAAGACCCGGGAACCGAGCCCATACAATCGTCTTCTTTGGTGCTTCTTCTACAACCTCGAAGTCCGGTCTCCTGGGGATGATAGTTAAATTACTATCAAAAACCACCCAAGGTCCCTTACTAAGAACATTCGTCCGATCCATTTCTTGATCGAACTTAACAAGAAAAAATCTTGCTTCTAACTCGATCATGGCAAAGGACCCTGCAACATTCCAGAGCCGTGAGAGTCTTTCCTTGAGTGCCAAATAGCCCACCTTTTTTCCGAGGACAGAGATGATCAATGCATCCTCCCACGGTTTGCATAGACGATCTTTCGTCTGTTGGCTTATTGTGATTCGTGGTTTCAATCGATCACCATCAATGAAATCTAACACGACCAGTTCCTCTTTATTTTCCGTTGACATTAACGGACTAGGGTTGGCTTGCTTGCCAGCGATAACCATATCCCGGAATGAGATACCCGAAGTGCCTCCAGCAAACACGAACTGAGAAGTAGATTTCGGAGAAGAAAAGGAATCAGCGGCCTCCGGAGGAGAGGAATCCCCCGCAGAGGAAGACGCCATCAGTCAATCTTTTCAGAGCTCTATTTAATACGATAAGTTAATTACAGCCGGGAAGACTGTTGATATCTTACATGAAGAGTATGCTGATAGTTCTCGCCTCTATAAACCATTGATGTTCATTACAAATTACCATTACTTCCATCAAATATTAATTTATAAACATTCACTTCAAATGCGCACTTTTTACAATAGATTTTTTCAAAAATAGCACAAATCATTACATAAATTCTTTTCTTCTACTTCCCATCACAAAGGAACCAAGTCAAAAGGTTTGAAGTCATTTGCTTTTGCTAAGCAAGCATACAATCATCTTTGCTCTGTGTAGATCTGTAAGGCTCATTTTTGTTTGGCAAAAAATAGGGAATTTAATCGTTTCTTTGTTCAAGTAGAACCACTTTTCAGCTATATGCACAAAATGGAACAATCCATCGAAGATTGCTTTTGTATCTAATGTCTTCCTATTTTTCCACCTCAAAGAGCATCACATGTTGCACTTAATAATGGTCTTGCAATTGCAGCAAGAAACATGACATTGGGAATAAACTTTTTTGCTCTGTATAGATCTATAAGGCTCATTCTCATTTGGCAAAAGATGGAATTTAATTGTTCTTTTGTTCAAATAGAACCGCTTTTCATCTATATGCAAATAATTGAACAATCCATCGAAGATTGCTTTTGTATCCAACGTCCTAGGGATAATGTGCCGTAAAATCCATTGAACTCTTTGTCTCTCTTAAAAATCTGTCAGTGTTGGCTTATCTGAGCTAGAATGTGCCCTGATATATCCCGTTGAATCATTCTGTGTACTAAACAACGACTCATATTCAAGTAACTTGCATAAGATCTAATTGTTCTTCTGTATTTTAGTAGCACTGTTTGTAAAACATCTTCACTAAAGACTCTGCATTTTTTTTCCACTTCTTCTTTTATCTTGCTTTCTACATTCACAATTTCGCCATTTCTTTGCTACTTTTTTGCATCACTCCATAGCTTTGATATTGTTTGCCTGCTTACACCAAACTTCGTTGCAATTTCATTGATGATTCCCTTAGATAGTTGACTAAGATCATCGGTTGCAAAACATAACTCATGAAAAATAGCCCTTCTTTGCAAATTGGTTAATTTTTACATTTGCATCTTCTTCGTTGAACAGATTCATCAAAATCAGAATCAACAGCAATAACGCTAGGATCAGAATCAACATCAGCAACAATAGTATAAGTAGATTACAAAACAATATAGTTGGAACTTGAAGCACCATATTTAGCAAAATGATGTTCATTATCATCCCAATATGCTTGAAGTTGCAATAATCCCTCTACGTCAATTTCCTCACAGTTGAAAAAAGCCATGGGAAGGAAAAATCTCTAGCAAACCAGGCTAAGTAAGTGCAAAAGTCATGATCCTAGTAGTGTTCTCTTCAGGGAAATAGCAGCCAACTTCGATTGAAGGCTTCCGGTCTCATATCCTTTTGCCTCTTTCTTCTCTCTCTCTCTCTCTCTCTCTCTCTCTCTCTCTCTCTCTCTCTCTCTCTCTCTCTCTCTCTCGCTCGCTATTGATCTTGAGTTCTTCAGTCAAATGTAATTGTGGAAATTTTAAAAAGTTTAAGTTTGTACTTTTAAAGGGAATTTGGTATGATTTTTTATTTTTTATATTTTGTAAAAATTAATCATCCTCTCTCATCTACTTTTTATTCTCCTTTATATGGTGTTTAAATGTATTATCTTAAATTTCTCAGTTTTTATACTTCTATAGTTTTTAACTCTACATGTCCAAACAATCCATAAACACTATTTTAAACATTGATGAATATAGTACAAAGTCACAAACAAATCTATGAAAGTCCAAAATGTAACACACAATAACATAGAGATACAAATGAAAGAGTCACGACAATCAAATAGTAATGGTCGCTTTCTGCAAGTAATCAAGATCCTTATCCAATATTATACTTTCGCCGTTGTCGGCCTCGATACAATGAGCTAGTGAACCTATCAAAATGGTGCCTGAACAAATCTTCCCATGCGGCGGCTGCTAGCGCATAGTGTCGTGACCACTTCAGCACGAATGGCGGCAATGGGTATACCTCATTAATTAGGATTAGTCAAATTTCATTAGCATTAAATAGTAAACCTACCACCATGTAATGATTGTTGTTCGCATGTGCAATACAAAATGTCCTCTAGACTGCTTCTAGTGTTGTGAGGAGAGGTAGATACGAGTGTGAACCGGATGGGGTAAGCACAACTAAAGCCACACTGTACCTTGATGCATTTAGGCGACCCATCTCGGGTATGGTGAACCAATTGTCTGGACTAGCTATGTCATCAACCCGATATAGTGGAATGGATATAGCCGTATAGACTTGGCAATGTACTCTGATATCTCATGCGAACATGGAAGGCCCAAATTGATCTGCTTAACACACCCACACATATCGGCGTCCATCACACCCTCGGGTAGCCTATTTCTCGCATCATGTATTTGTTCCATTGCGGCGGTTGACACAAATCCACGAAGATTCCGGAACACTACTGTTTTGAACTTTGGAGCCTACTTGTACTTACTCCATCCATTATCGTCTGCTACATCCCACATGCCAGTGTGATTATCTTCTTTCTCAACCTCCATATAGACACAAGCAACACAAAAGTCATACATGAAGAGGACAAACTCACTATCTCCAACAAAGAAAAGTTGTAGCTATTAGTCTACGCAGTAGCTCAATACCGGTGCGATGGACAAAGAATAAATCCCTCACTTCACTAGTGGCGCCATGCCTACGGGTGATAGCAGTGATACTTATGCCCTCCATCTTTCCCAAAAAATATTGCATATGAGATCGTACAACTCGATCGTTCACTCTATGCTTCTGTCAGACATTGTTGATTGTCTTAAAAAATGACACGTTTTCAGGGAACTTCGCCTTTAATTGCACCAATAAGTTCTCCGGCCTCACATGTTGCAATGATAAGTCCACCATCAATTCTTCCTCCGGTTTTGTCAACTGCAGCGCATAAGCATGCCCATCAAAATAATTCGCAAGAGAATGATTGTGGACTGCATTCAAGATCTCCAATTTCCACGCTCCTCCAATGTGCACTTGTGTTGCCTTTAGAAAAAATGAACACCCGCATTTCTCAGTTTCCCCCTCCCACTTACGGACTCCCTTTACGCTCTCACCGTCACTTCCATTTCCAACTGCCACACATATATCCATTTTTTTTCCAGTTGTTTATACTCCTGCCACATTCACACCTAAGGCAGTACCACCACTCATATCCGACCTTTTGATGTTTACTACCATTTGGTGTGCCAACGCTCGTTCTTGAACCCACTTCAATGCATCCTCTTGAAACGAAAAATATTTATGTGTTGTGAAAACATCTGTGAAATTATCATCAATGGCGTTTATGCTTAGCTCGTTTCCAGTGGGATTTTCTACAAGCAGTGAAACACTACATGTGGTCTTAGTTGAAGGAGGAGTCTACGCATAAAACATATATCAGGAAAAAAAATTCAGAACAGACCGCACGACACCCTCGGCCGCAGAGCATGTGTACTGCATAACACCCTCAAACGAGCACCTAGGGATCATACACGACGTGCATGGACGTGTCTTGCTTGGTGTGCAGCCGACTTCGCCGTGCGCCATGCTTTGTGCGTGGTCGTGCCGTGCGCCATGCTTTGTGCACAGCGGACCAGTGCCGAACAGATTTGCGAAAATGATGAATTTCAGTTTTTAAAAATTATTACTTCTATTTCTATATTCCATAGTACTTTTCATTCCTCCATTGATTTGGTAATGAGCCCACCACCACTTCTTCTTTGATTGTTGGCAAATTATGTGTTTGTTCATTTTTTGTGGTCGTAGGGTTTTGGGTAGAACATCTTACAGTTTGGATGATTTTTGGGTGTTAAGGTTTAATGTTTAAGTTGTTTTGGTATGAGTTTTAGAGGTTGTGGTGGGGTGAATTAATAAAAAAATATAAGATATGATTTTTTATTTTTTTTATTTTTAGGTTAAATTGTCTTTTAGGTATAAAATATAAGCGTGGGTGAACTTAGGCCTAGTTCTCTAACACATATTTCCAGAACTTATTACTTATTTTTATTAAAATCAGATCAGACCAGCTTAGATCGGAAACATTCAGATTAGACTAGATCAAATCAGATTAGACCAGACCCATTCAAACCAGATCAGATCATTATAATAAAATTATATAATTACATATAATATTTTTTAAAAACAAAAAAATATAGAAATTCAAATATTATTTAAATATACAAATCAAGTTCTTAATATTTTATTAATATAAATACTTTCAATATTTTATTTTTTATATTAGTGTGTGTGGAGATCAATAAATTATAAATTATTATTTATGATAACATGATATTTATTTTAAAAATTTGGATATGAAAATATATATTAATCCATATATTAATTTAGATATGGAAATCTCAATGTTCAAGTCTTAAAGATATGAAAATGAGAAAACATGGTTAGGGTTGACGGCGCTAGGGTTAGGGTCTCCAGGGGTTCGGGTGTTCGGGAGGCGAAGCCGCCGGACAAACGTGCATGGGGTGATGGCGGTGGGGGGGGGGGGACAGTACGATGGTGGACTCGAAGGTAGGGGGAATGGGTCGGCACAGGCCGGCGTGACTGGGGAGAAGGGGGAACGTGCGAACTCTTCGTATAGGGATGTACTTCGGCAGGGTGAGGCTGCGGACGACGGAGGGGATCTATCGAGGGATTTGCTTGCGGAAAACTTGGTTACTTGCTCGGTAGATGAGGGTAAGACGGGGCTACTAAAGTTTACCATTGATGAGACGATTTTCAAGGAGACTTGTCGCCCTTGGGAGGAGGCGTTGGTTATCAAGGTTTTAGGCACCAAAGTCGGTTACTTGGCGTTGAAGGAACGACTTGCGCGCCTTTGGAAGTTGACGGGTGAGTTTGTCTTGATTGGGGTTGGTCATGGTTGTTTCGTGGCTCGCTTTGATCTTGAGTCGGATCGGGATAAGGTGATGACGGGCGGACCATGGATGATTTTTGATCACTACGTGGCAGTCATGACATGGTCTCGGGACTTTGATCCGGCAAAGACGCAAGTGGATAAAACTTTGGTCTGGGCGCGAATGTATGGGTTGGCCATGCCACATTATCGAAAGGACATCCTCACTGCTTTGGCGTCGGGGATTGGAAGGGTTGTGAAATTTGACAATGCTACACTGACTACGAATAGGGGTGAGTTTGCTCGTGTTTGTGTGGAGGTGGATTTGAACAAGCCGGTGAGGGGGAAGTTTTTGGCAAATGACAAGTGTGTGCGGGTCGCTTATGAGGGCTTGCATTTGATTTGTTCGGGTTGTGGCCATTATGGGCATTTGCAGCGTGCTTGTCCAACGACCCAGGCGAGGGGTGAGGCAACTCAGGCGGCTGGGGAAGAGGCTGGGCACGATGCTACTGGGGCGGGAGATCGGTCGGGTACTGGACAGGAGGTTGGAGCTGGAAGGGCGGGGGATGCTGTCGGGGATGAGGCTAAGGAGGATGAATATGGGGAATGGATGACGGTGGTGCGGAGAAGAAATAGGTTTCCCAGAAAGGCTCGGGATGGGGAGGGGCAACTGTAACACCCCGAATTTGATAACCCAGGCCGGGATGTCACCGACACCTCTCTAGCAAGACACGGTTTCTCCGAGCTTGTTAGAGAGATGCAAGGCTACGGTTTTTCAGAATTTAAAACATTTCAAACAACCCATTTATAAATATATAACAAAAATCATTACAAAGTATTATCTAAGTTGCAGCGGAAAGTAATATTTAAATATAGGTATAGCAGCGGAAATATAAATAGGGCCAACACAGCTAAACACGGGGTAAACAGACCCGTTATGCAGTCATGTATAAAAACGAGTGTAAACGTTTCCAAAACCCCAATGCATGCTATGCTCATGTGTAAGCCCCATACTCTGAAAAAAAGAAGAGAACAACGGTTTTGTCAGCATAAACATGCTGAGTAAGTTAACCCCTATCATACAATAATGGGGTTTCAAAACCTTTAATTATTTAAGAAAGAATTGACTTACATTTAGCATGATTGCATACACTATATAAAATAGCTCGACTAAATAATGGAATTTAATTGTATAAATCCAAGGTATGAATTCCAAATGATCACAGATATAACTTGCAAGGCGATTAGCTAAATTGGCAAAAACCATAACACAATTTAACAAGGATTTAATTTAAATCTCTTATAAATTTCTCGTTTCATTTCTTTTATAGATCACCATTCGCTAGGGCTCTTATGTCCACTAGCCTAATGGTCAATATTTCACTAGGGCCCTTACGTCCGCTAGTCATACGCTTGGGCCCTTATGTCCACAAGTCACATAATCAATATCGCGCTAGGGCTCTTACGTCCGCTAGACATACGCTTGGGCCCTTATGTCCACAAGCCACATAGTCAATATTGATAGTATCTAACTTGGTCACAAATCACCAATGTTTCAAAAGGATTTAGAAAAAATGTTTTTATTTGTTTAGACATATCTCGCAAATCATGTATTTCTCAAAAGACGAGTTTTTCAACATTTCAACCAGCCGTTTCCACAGTTTACGCCATCTCAGTTTAAAAATTCATTTCAAAAGCAATCGACTTGAAATTTCTACAGTAGATCAAAAATATGCTAACGAACCACTTTTGTGTTTTAAGTTTTTCGAAATTATGTGAGGAAACGGGTGAAATTTTACAATCTGTCATAATTGTCTACACAGCGCACTGATTTTCAAAAGAGTTTTTGATATAGCAAACGACTCCAAAATTTATGAAATTTTACAGGCACTTAAAAGAAACCAAAATAAACAAGTTTTATTAGAGGCAAATTCTATAAATTCATCCCGGATTAAGTCAGATTAATCCACTAAGTTCGGTTTAAAAATCTGTCGACATTTCCTTCTCGGACACAGTGTATTCAAAATGGGTTTTGACTATTCAAATGTTAATGAAAATACACAAAATTTTACAGACATGTTCTCAAAACATCTATCTACAACTTTTATGTTTTTACCAAAGATTAGTTTTGACCAAAAGTGATAGAAAAATGCACATCAAGTTCGATCATATAATCTGTCTCAGTTTTCGAAAGGTTCATGCACAACAGAATATGTTCGACTCGGTTTGGGGTAGCAAATATTAATGCAAAATGCATAAAATTTTACAGAGGTATTCAAGACTCATAGATCTATAAATTTCATGTTCAGCACAAGTCCTAATTCGGCCTAGATCCAAGGTCAAAATGGCTAACAAGATCGAGAGTGAAATCTGCCAAGTTCTAAGTTCGAAAATTATTCAGAGGTGTTCAGACTCAGATTTCGGGCATCAAACGTTAACAAAAAATTATGAAACTTTTACAGCATGTAGATCTATGTCTTAGAAACACTTTTTATGTTTTGAGTTTTATCGTTTGGAGACTTTTAAGGGTTCGAAAAATTCATCCGAAAACGCTGCGCGTGGGTGAAACCTCTATTGACAGATTTTTTAAAGTTCTTGTGTTGAATCTTATGTTTGGTCGATTTTTAGCCACCAAAAACCGTATGTAAGAATTAACTTACAAAATATGAGTTCTAAACAGCCCTTGGTTCGTCCGGAATCTACGGATGGCTACGAATGGATCTCCTCAACGCGAAGCTTCCGACTTTGGCCACGAATTCTACTCGAAAGAAGAAATCTAGTGTTAGATCGAATGTTTGGATTCGAAAAGGTGTAGGAAAACTTAAAGACACTTACCCACGTCCTAAAGGGTCTGACCTCTCTTCTCCAACGCCCTCTTGCTGCGGTTGCTCGTCGGGAACTCAAGAACACACGGGATTTTGGGGTTTTCGGTTTTGGGAGAACAATAGAGAGAATATGGGGTGTTGAGGAATGAACTAAAGAGTTAGGATCTGAATAATGGTATAAGGATCAATCAATTTCGTCCATAATACCTTTCCCCCATTCGTGATTGAGTTTCCATAGTCGGAGGTCGAAAATAAGGCAAGAAATCGCCAAAACATGCAAGTGTAGCAGCCAATGTGTGTTGGCGCGGTGACGGCGCGATGTATGGCTCCAGACCGCGCGGCTCCGGCCTGGGCTGCGGTCTGGGCCGGGCCGTGCGATCCGTCGGGCCTTTTCTCATCTCTTTCGGGTTTCTATCCTCCTACGTTTTCGGGCTCGATTTTTTTTCGGGTCATTCTCGGATTACGATTTCTATCCTAAGTTTATTTCGACTTAAATTGATTTCATATTTGAAATCTTGAATCCGTCGAGTTTGGATTCGTCGGCTTCAAATCTGTCGACCTTCGAATCCCGTGCAATGATTTATTTATTTAAATCATTTTCGACTTCACGGTTCTTGGAATTAAAATTCTCTTGCTCTTCGAATTTAATTCCATCTCCTATTATTAAAAGTCTCGGGTATTACAGCAACGCCCTAGCCCTGCTAGAACTCCGGTAGATGAGCCGGAGTATGTGCCGGAGACCCCTAGCACCCCGGTGGATGAGCCGGCATTTGTGCCAGAGACCCCGGTGACGTCCGTGGGACAGGAGGTAGGGGTGGACAAGCAACTGGTGATTTTTGATAGGAACTTGGCGGAACATGCTCTTGGAGGTAGTGTCGCACATGAGGAGGGGACTGAGCGACCGGAGGTGTCAGGTTCGAAGAGGCAGCGGGTAGAGGAGAGGGCGGCCAGTGGTGGTGGTCGGAGGGCGGGTAAGGAGTTGGAGGTCTCTGGGGCTACTATGATGAAGCTCGAGCCTCTCATCGGCTGCATCAGGGTATGGATTGGTGTGCAAGGGACCAGGCGAGTGAGGATGGAGATAGGGAGAGTTGGGTGGATGCGGAGGATGCTAGTGTGCAGTAGATGGAGGAGTGTCTGTCCCTACATGCTTCTGTTTATGATGTTTAGGGATTTTAAGGTAATCACGTGGAACGTGTGTGGTGTTATGAGTAGGACAGGTCAACGGTGGTTGGCGGATTTGGTCAGGGAACATAGGGCGGACATTTTATGTTTGCTGAAGCCCAGGGGCAAGTTTGGTCGGGTTCGGGGTTTCTTGGATAGGTTGGGCTTCTTACCTATTCACATTATTGAAACCAGTGGGATGGGGGGTGGAATTTGGATGCTGCAAGCTCGGACACTTGTGGATTGTACCATCTCTATCTGGGATGTGCGGGCGAGAATTATTACTATTGAATTGCATAAAGGGCTGGACAGATGGCTCCTTTCGGTGGTGTATGCGGATCCTAACTACCAAAGGAGGAGGGGGACCTGGCAGGATTTGGAGGTAGTGGGGGGTCTTGTTGACGGGCCTTGGATAGCCATGGGGGATTGGAATGAAATCACTAGGGAAGAGGAAGTGGAAGGCGGGGTGTTTTTGGGTGATAGAGCGGCGGAGTTTAGGGGCATTTTGGATACGTGTCAATTGGTGGAGGTGCCGACCATTGGACCGTCCTTTACATGGACCCGCATGGTCGGGGGAGGGAGGAGGATTAACAAGAGACTTGATCGGGGTAGGGCGAACATCGAATGGATCAATCGGTTTGACGAGGGTCGCATAGTTCATCTACCGCGACTTGGGTCGGATCATTGTCCATTAAAGTTGGTTTGTGGTGATCAGCGGGCGTCTGTTTGTCCGAGACCGTTTCGGTGGGAAGCGGCTTGGAAAGAGCATGCTCAGTACCGTACTGTGGTGGAGGGTTGCGTAGGTGATCCGACAATTGGCATGGCAGGTATGCTGGGGGAGGTGATAATGGCCAAAATTGTCCATTATTTCCAATCCATTTCCGTGTCTGAGACGGACATTTTGATCGTGTTCCCTTCTTATTTTAATAAGAAAGCAGTTGAATTTGACAGATTAATGCTAGTTTGTAAAAACATCGAGCCGGTAATAAAAAGACACAAAACATACAATTTTTAATTGTATTTGTGTTAGAAAAATCCAAAAACATGAAAAAAGGAAAAAGAAAAGAAAAAGGAATGAAAAGATGGGCAAAAGAATAAAAGAGCCCACAAAATCCAAAAAGATGGGAAAAAGATTTAAAATCCCACAACTGAAATTTGGTTAAGTGTTAAAGCATAATTCGAATTTTGTGCAATTCGAATTAATCCGAATTGCACAACAATTCGAATTGCTAAAGAGAGCAAAGAAATGGTTTAGTGTTGGAAGGAATGCAGAAGCCTAATTCGAATTGTTCAAGTTCGAATTAATTCGAATTAGGAAATGAAGAAAGAAGAAACCCAAAGGCAAGAGGAAGAGGCAATTCGAATTGTCTAGTTCGAATTAATTCGAATTAGCACAAACAATTCGAATTGCCATAGGTGCAAGGAGGCCAAGCAGAAACCCTCATCCAGTTCGAGAAAAGACCAATTCGAATTCTTCACAACAATTCGAATTGACTACTGAAGGCTACAATTCCAGCTTAAGGAAGAGATCTCACAATTCGAATTAATTCGAATTGGTTGATATAATTCGAACTTCACTCAACAATTCATCCAAAGAAAGCTGTGCACAACATTGGTGGGCCTAAGGTTTCGAAATTTATCTATAAAAACAGACCTTCCACAACAGAATCAAGAGATCAAGAATTTTGCCAAAAAGCAGCTTGGGACAAAAAAGAACAGCAGGAGGTTCCACACCCCTTAAGGGTTAGGTAGGTAGGTAGTTTAGTTTAGTTTATTTTCTTGCAAGTAGTGTAATCTTTACATGCTTTTATTTTAGTTTAGTATAGAAGCAGTTTGTGTAACCCCTAGAGTAGCCATTTTCCAGAATTTTTACAAGCTTTTTAGTTAGAATAAACCCTGCCTTCAAGCTAATGATGGTCTTGGGTTCTTTATTTTGCTTTCAAAGTGTCAATACAAGGAAAATTTCCAGAAATGGTTTTATTCATGTGTTTTGGCACTCTTTAATGCTTTCTCTAGAAATAAATGCTTAGTTTGTTTGTTTGTTTCAACTAGGTTACATTTATTATGTCCTAGTTGACATTCAAACTTAATAAATGCATGTTTGGTGGGTTTTTGGTTTGATTTTATACCTTAGAGCTTCAAATAAGTGTTCTTAGATTTTAGATGTTTTTAGGTTTGTTGACATCTATTTTTATGCTTTATTTTTCCTGCCTTGATCCTATTTCATGCTGCCTTAGATAACTTGAGTGTTCTTAGTTTAGTCATGCAGTTCTTAGATAATTAGATGTTTTAGGTTCTTTGATCTTTGATCCTTTGTTTGTAGAAATAGGGTTTGAATCCTGCCAATACCCACTGGACATGTATTTACTTCTTACTTGAAAATTTCACTAGGGTGGCTGTGAAATGACATTGATGTGAGATGAGGGATTTAGTAAATCTAAAACCATCATTACAGCACAGTGTTCACCTAACCCATGCTTGTGAAAAAAAAAAATTGTTGTTGTTTGAAAATGTGTAATTCGAATTGAGGCAATTCGAATTATCTCGAATTGCCTAAGAAATTCGAATTGCACACCCAAAAAAGTTCCCTCATGTGGTTTTCAACCAATTCGAATTCTCTAATTCGAATTAATTCGAATTAATTCGAATTGGGAAGGGAAACCACATTGTATTGCATACCACCCATTCATGCCTTAGTTTATTTCCCATCTCTTACCAAATTCGAATTGTGCAATTCGAATTAATTCGAATTGCTGGACAATTCGAATTCACCTTCCCCTTGAGGTAAATGCCTTAGTCAATTTGAGCAAGAAAAGGACTTCGCCAATTCGAGTTGTCCAATTCGAATTAATTCGAATAGGTCAATAATTCGAATTTGATGATGTTCCAATTTCTGGCAGTGATCAATTGGGTAAAGTACTACTTCATCCTTCATGCATCCTCAATTCGAATCACCCAAATAATTCGAATTGAACTATCCTTCTATTTTGAAAACTCCAAAAACATTTTCCTTCACGATTGTGTAAGTTGCATGGGTGTATTGGGCCTCGGCCCAGTCCATCTGATTTCTATCCATTACACATTTCAACCCATTAGTGTCTAATTATTGTGTGCTTAACAACCACACAATACCAAAAATATTTTCTTACTTTCTTATTTTCTCTTTCATTGTGTGTATGAACGGATAATGAGAAACACCACAGATTAATGTTGGTGAAAGGTCCCTTCACAGGGATATCGACTAACCCGTCTTCTGTGTGTCAATCATTATCTGTTATTTTGCATGGTCTGATTAGTGGTTGGTGGAAGCTTCGGCGAGCGTTCTCTTCACTAAGAGTTTCGATTAGTCACTCAGCCAACTCCTAATCAGATACAGTTTTAATTTTCCGTATCTTAATTTCTCAACCTGAATTCAAGTTGCAATAGTATTAACTGATGTCGACCAACATCAGTAAAGACATATTACAGCAAGAAATGTGTGGGTTTTTCTTCCACTCACAGACAAAAGAAAACTAAATGACGGCGGTCACCGTTGTTTGGGATTCTTTCTGTCTAAAATCAATCATCTGGGAAAATTGGGAACCGGACAGCAGATGTTTGCAGTCCGGAAAACCTCAATTATCTCTGGCACCCTTTTAGCCATTTTCTTCTCATCTCAGGCTAATCCATCTTTGTGTATCGCATTCTGTCTAACCCCACCATATATTTTGGGGTATTTTATTTTCCTTTTCATATACTTGTATGCATGATACTATTATGTAGATGTTCTGGTCTTATTGCTATTTTGGGGATCCTTCCCCTTGGACACAGAAGTCTTGAATTACATCAGATGCTGCATAATAAATTTCCAACAAAAATTCCTTTGTAAAATCCGAATCTGAGTAAGGGATAAATTCAACAGTTATGTCTGATTCACATTCCACTGGGGATTGATTTTGAGAGCTTAGAAGCAGAGTCAGCGATTAGGTCTCATCTAGACTGAAAGGATCTGTGTTTTAATTGATAGTCTAGTACCTGTCTAGGGAATGATTTTCAAATACTCATTTGCTTCTCAAAATTGATGTGTGTTGGAAATCTGATATTAGATATCGCATTAAGTCAATATCCACTTGGGTGTAGATGAGATGTGATAAATAATACTAGAGGAATAACATATAGGCCTTGGTGAATTTATAAGGTAAGGTCGAGTATTCCTTCGACTACTATCTTCTTCTGCCAAAGTCTAGAATTGAGTCTTGAGTGAGTACATCCGGAATAGGTTCATTTATGGATCTGTTTCATTTAGTTTGTATCTCATAACTACCCAGATGTTGTAAGCCCTGTGGCTTATTGATATCTCGGGGGTTCTTGATCTGCATCTGGTCACCAAGACCAGGGGCTCTTTTATACTAACGGAAAGAGACATTTTTAATGATTCCGAGTGATAGATTTAAATGCTTTCTTTACAGCTTTCTCTACTGTTTTCCTTTAAATGCTTTCATAGAGGTCACTCGGAAGAATTAGGGGTTGTCCATCTGTTAAAAGGTTTGAGAGTTATGGAATGGTTTGGGGCTTGATTTGAAACTTTGGGTGTGACATGGGGGAATGATAGGAGTACTTGGCATGTCAACTAATGATATGTTAGGTGTTGCTTGTCCACCACAGATATGTAATGTAACTTCACAAGGCCTGTGGAGGGAGTTATAAGTCTGTGGTATCTTAGAAATTGTTGTCTTAAGAGCATGTAAATTTTCACCGTAAGTACCTGTCTGTTAAAGGGAACATGGCGTAGAAAGCATGAGAGTTAGCTAACTCGAGGATTATCCCAAGCTAAGATCTGTGTAACAAAATGGAAGTTTAATTGTGTTTCATCTGAATCTTGTCCAATCTTGTACAAATGGATCAAATACATGAATATAATGATATTGTAAAACCCACCATCCTCATACTTAAGTTTGAGATATGCGTGTGAACTTAAGTACCAAGTGTTAAAAACATGATGAATCTGGAATACTGATGATAATAGACATGGGAGAAGAATTGGGCCTAGTTTATACAATCAATTCCACGGTAATTAAACTTATTCAAAGATAACTTTAGAATGCTTAACAACCTTTTAAATGTCAATTTAAAAATGCCACAGCTGCTAACTTTCAAAATAAAGGTTGTCATTATTTAAGGATCCAATTTTGAACACTTCAAATAATTCACATTGAAATAGCAAACCCAACACAATCCCATGTCACAGACTTCATCAAATTCCATTTTAGTATACACACAAATATCCAGAAACTTATATTCCTTCTTACAAATCATTGACAACAAGAATGAGCAACCTAAAACAGGGATAAACCATTACAACATTGTAATCCAACATAATAGCCAACAAGGTTCACAACCAAGCAACACAGGACTCATGGAATGCACACATTCGAACCAATAAATAGACTTCAGAAAATCCCTACAAGAAAATAAGAATCCTCGAATCCAAGCAGCGAGTTGAGCATAACTCGAATTACCATTGACACAATATACTCTCAAGGGACTCTCTCTTATGAATCTATGCCCTATTTCGTCCAACAAGGAAGAGTTAACATACCTGTTGTGCTCAATTGATTGAAGATAAAATGGAACCTATGTTGTGGTTGTGGCTGTGACGACAGAGAAGACAAACTCGCACACCTGAATGGTTATTCCAACTACTGGGACATTGTTGATGTGGTTGGAGTTTCCATGGAGAGAATTGTATGCACTTGCCAGGTACATCTACTACCTACAAAAGACAAAAACAACATAATATTTACACTATGTACAATATTTACAAAGTATTTCTAACATCGCAGTGGAAAGTAAAATATCAAATGTAGCTTCTTATCCTTCCACTTCCACTGCCCAAGCACAACTCCAATTTGGTGGATGTATAGTAGAAACCGTGATCATCAGTGCCTCCACCAACTTATTAAATGCATCGATTTTGTCCTTTGAAATCTAATGGGCGAGCACTTGCAATGCAGGATAATGCAGAAACTCCAACATGTTAAAATATAAATAAAGAATTTGATTCTTTCGGAATTTCAACTATACCTCACTTGCAGAGATGCGTACCTTCGTGGTGGCATAATAATTCTCACTAGTTAAACATCCACTTAAGTCTACATCTTCTTAGATTATTTTTCTTATTTTCCACATGCTTGAGGACAACAGATTACATACATAGGCTAAAATCAAGTGAAGCACTATGGTCCTGTACTAAATTTTGTATACTACTCTCCATCTTGATGCTTTAAAACTTAGGATCCATGGACATCCCATGTTATCAGATTTTATTTGAATGTGAGGAGAGTTAACAAAGTTAACATCCTCATACTTTTGTCCTTGCCATCCCTCTGTTGTGCCTGCAATCTATTTTAGTTTGTAATATACTGGAGTGGGTAATGATTTAATGATTCCTGCATTGCCAAGATAAGAAATGTTAGAATAGGTAACAAAATATATGAATATAAAGAAGAGACAAAACAAAGCCTAATAAAATACACAATGCCATAACTCCCCGGCAACGGCGCCAATTTGATGAGAGGTAATTTGTGATGGTTTTATACTCATTCCCTTTTTTTTTTTACCGCATCAAAGATTCGGTTGTCGTCATCAAATAAATTTATAATCCAGATGTGAGTTCTGGGTCGATCCACAAGGAGCTAGTAGGATATTATTTCATCCTTTGACATGTGTATCTCATTAGTTTGTTTTAGTTTTGGTGAAGAATAAGTTTTGAAATAATAGGATGAATCAAGAAAATAAATAGCAGGATGGAAGATTAGAGATGAAGAGAAAAGGATAGATTACATATATTATATAGAAGCATATAATTCTTGGATGATTCTAATAATAAAATAATATGCATGATATTATAAAGATTGTTTTAAAAATTCATATTCATCTCCCGATGCAATACAAATAGGATGGCTGATTTAACTATGTTTTATGTTCCTTCCCAGGATACTTCAAAACACAAAAAGTTATTCAACACTATCTCCCGATTTATGTGTTGAATATAGAATTATGCAATCACCAACCTGTAAAATAAACAAATCAATCCATCTTAAGGAATCTCCCGATTTCTACTTAAGATTGGATTTTAAGAAAACATTATTTATGACAAGACAGAAAAATAAAATAATTGAGGATAGAGCAATTTCATTAGATTCATTTTTATCTTGTGATATGAAGGACTGCGCACATCCATTCATTCATCACAGATTCTTGTCCAAGTGCCTTCTCCCGAAATCCACTTGAATTCAGATTAATATTATCCTGCAAAAAATCCCAATAGAGGTACTAGAAAGCATTCTAAAATTATCCTATACATTCTCCCGATTTGCATAGGAATTATATTAATATAATTATATGAAATCTGCAAATTGAGTGATAAACAAAAATGCCTCATATCCCTACGTAATTATACAATCTTATCATGTCAAAGCAATAAACTGTTAGAATCAAACAATATATTCATTAATAAGAATGATTCAGATTCCAGGAAACCAGATAAAGAAGATAACCATCTAACATAATATAGGAGTTGCAGAAACACAAATATCGACTCACTGGAAGATGATATATGTAATTCCTGTAGCAATTCAACCTTTGAAATATGAAAGTGATGGTGGATTTCTCCTTTTGATAACTTACGCTGAAATTAAGAAATTATAAAAATACATATGTACATACTTCCATATGGCAGCAAGAATGGAGAATAAAGAAAGAAACACTTCGATTTTCCCAAATCTCAAACGATTCCCTCTTTCTCTCCCGCCGCATCCTCTTCTTCTTTTCTCTTCGTTCTTTCTTCCCCCTGCGTATTTCCTCTTTTTCTTATCTCTCGATCTTCTTTTTCTCCTTTTCTCCTGATGTTTATGATGTTTGGGCCGGTTAAAAGTCAAGAGTCGCGTCTGATCTTTTAAAATCGTCAGTAGATTTAAATCCAAAGTGAATTAAAATCGAATCTTTCAAATTTGGTAACTGACAGACTTGGCACAATTTTGTGCCATCCCTTTAGTTCTTGCGCACTCGATCAGTTTATGCCAAAGCTGTGCTGAATCTTGGGAATTCTCCCTTCATCCAACTTTTTAATCTTGCTTTCTTTGCTCACCTTTTATCCTGCATTACACATGGAATAAAGGTCTCATTAGTTTATGAATTAAATCCAACATTATTTAATAATTTACACATAATTTATCAATAATAAATGTGCTAAAATATTTACATAATTAAGCTAATTATCATATATATCCTAATATAATAGACACAAAACACAAAAACAAAGTAAAAGACAAATATTTACATAAAAATGGAAGGATTTGAGCTTCAATATGCATGTTTTCCGGTGTAGATGAAGGCTAAAATCATAGCATCCTTCGGGTGCTATCAACATCCTCATACTTAAAATGTTGCTCGTCCCTTGAGCAACTCATAAGATAGAAACGAGAAACTTAAAATCATGAATGAAATGAAACAAAGAATGAATGTCTTCTTAATATAGAAACAAGCGATTTTATGCTACATAAATGGCAAAATTGCTGGAATTTTATAAACTTGATGACTTGAATTCCACATAATCAATCACATAAAATCCATAGGCGAGAAACAAGCATCAAGGCATCTATCAAAATAATAATTAGGTATGCTTTGAATTTCTTTTCTCTTTATTGAGTGATTCATGATTCGGTTTCACAAATGAGAGGAACCCCACTATCCTTATAATGGACGAGGCTTCAACTCTTTTGTTCATGACACTTTTGCTGAGTTGTAGACGGTTGAATTCGAGAAGCTACTTGTGCCAGAGGAACAACGTGCCAATCATCATAGCCAAAAAATTTTCTCTCTCTTTTTGTTTTCTTTTCTTTCTCAGTTTTTCTTTTCGGCCTCTTTTTTTTCTTTTTCTGCATCAATTTTTTTTTTCATGGAAGCAGTTGGCTTTATATAATCAACTCAATAAAGAGATGTAAATTATTGCATACATTTTTGTTAGATAATAGCCCTGATGCAGTTTCTAACCGAGATTGGATGTAACCTTCTATGCAAAAACTCAAGTATAATCTTATTTAAAAACTCCAGCACTTGTCATCTTAGATACATAAAATATGGCTTGGTTCGTCATTGAGAAGACTGAATTTTGTTTATAAGTAATTGATTAAAAAGTGTTGAGTTTCTCAAAAATTTTCCCAAAATTTTTAACAAGCCGTAATCTACACCGAAATATATGCTATTATGACTCAAATACTCCCACACAATTACTAGACACAAAACTAACTATACAGAAGCAAGATAGTAAGGTAATAAAATATCTAAGAACACATAATTCAGGCATGCGATTGTAATCAAACCTCTACCATATCAGCACATGCTTTGTGTAAATGAGATGATAGAAATCCTTACCAAGACCAAAGTAAACAAAGAACAAAATCACCTGATGTGTTGCTCATACTACTATGATCTTGTTCCAGGTTGCAATTTTGAAGATCATTATCTGGTAAAGAATCTCCCAGTACATAATTAATCCTGAAACAACTCATGCAATTATCATTTAAAATAATAGAATTCCTATAAACCCAAGAGTACAATAGAAACGAAGAGAAAATAAAAATGGAACAATGTCACCTGATAGCTTTAAACACTTGTTATTGGAAAAATCCCAAGGATCAATATTGAATGCAATCCTGTATTATCCTCAATCCAAAGATAATTATAATTACATGTATCCAAGTGACAATATTCCCAAATAGAAAAACAGAAAAACAAAATAAAATAAATAAATAAAACAACACAAAACAAAAACAGAAGACAAAAACAAAAGTCATAGTAGCCTGTAATATATAATAGCTTAAACAAGTGCATAAGTACATATCATGCTCCAAATTGTTATCTCCTGAATCACCCACAAAATAGTTAGTAGACATTTCTTTCCAGATTTGATCTACCCTGGTTACTTGTCAAGATTTTAAGGATTTGTCAGGTTGATTCCTTCTATGTTGGCTATCTACATAGAGATATCAAGTTATCTATCCAAGCAGATTTTATTGATAGAATGGTACTTAGTTTTCTGCCCCGCCCTTTCACAACCCATGAAGGAGTACAAATGGATCAAATACATGAATACAATGATATTGTAAAACCCACCATCCTCATACTTAAGTTTGAGATATGCGTGTGAACTTAAGTACCAAGTGTTAAAAACATGATGAATCTGGAATACTGATGATAATAGACATGGGAGAAGAATTGGGCCTAGTTTATACAATCAATTCCACGGTAATTAAACTTATTCAAAGATAACTTTAGAATGCTTAACAACCTTTTAAATGTCAATTTAAAAATGCCACAGCTGCTAACTTTCAAAATAAAGGTTGTCATTATTTAAGGATCCAATTTTGAACACTTCAAATAATTCACATTGAAATAGCAAACCCAACACAATCCCATGTCACAGACTTCATCAAATTCCATTTTAGTATACACACAAATATCCAGAAACTTATATTCCTTCTTACAAATCATTGACAACAAGAATGAGCAACCTAAAACAGGGATAAACCATTACAACATTGTAATCCAACATAATAGCCAACAAGGTTCACAACCAAGCAACACAGGACTCATGGAATGCACACATTCGAACCAATAAATAGACTTCAGAAAATCCCTACAAGAAAATAAGAATCCTCGAATCCAAGCAGCGAGTTGAGCATAACTCGAATTACCATTGACACAATATACTCTCAAGGGACTCTCTCTTATGAATCTATGCCCTATTTCGTCCAACAAGGAAGAGTTAACATACCTGTTGTGCTCAATTGATTGAAGATAAAATGGAACCTATGTTGTGGTTGTGGCTGTGACGACAGAGAAGACAAACTCGCACACCTGAATGGTTATTCCAACTACTGGGACATTGTTGATGTGGTTGGAGTTTCCATGGAGAGAATTGTATGCACTTGCCAGGTACATCTACTACCTACAAAAGACAAAAACAACATAATATTTACACTATGTACAATATTTACAAAGTATTTCTAACATCGCAGTGGAAAGTAAAATATCAAATGTAGCTTCTTATCCTTCCACTTCCACTGCCCAAGCACAACTCCAATTTGGTGGATGTATAGTAGAAACCGTGATCATCAGTGCCTCCACCAACTTATTAAATGCATCGATTTTGTCCTTTGAAATCTAATGGGCGAGCACTTGCAATGCAGGATAATGCAGAAACTCCAACATGTTAAAATATAAATAAAGAATTTGATTCTTTCGGAATTTCAACTATACCTCACTTGCAGAGATGCGTACCTTCGTGGTGGCATAATAATTCTCACTAGTTAAACATCCACTTAAGTCTACATCTTCTTAGATTATTTTTCTTATTTTCCACATGCTTGAGGACAACAGATTACATACATAGGCTAAAATCAAGTGAAGCACTATGGTCCTGTACTAAATTTTGTATACTACTCTCCATCTTGATGCTTTAAAACTTAGGATCCATGGACATCCCATGTTATCAGATTTTATTTGAATGTGAGGAGAGTTAACAAAGTTAACATCCTCATACTTTTGTCCTTGCCATCCCTCTGTTGTGCCTGCAATCTATTTTAGTTTGTAATATACTGGAGTGGGTAATGATTTAATGATTCCTGCATTGCCAAGATAAGAAATGTTAGAATAGGTAACAAAATATATGAATATAAAGAAGAGACAAAACAAAGCCTAATAAAATACACAATGCCATAACTCCCCGGCAACGGCGCCAATTTGATGAGAGGTAATTTGTGATGGTTTTATACTCATTCCCTTTTTTTTTTTTACCGCATCAAAGATTCGGTTGTCGTCATCAAATAAATTTATAATCCAGATGTGAGTTCTGGGTCGATCCACAAGGAGCTAGTAGGATATTATTTCATCCTTTGACATGTGTATCTCATTAGTTTGTTTTAGTTTTGGTGAAGAATAAGTTTTGAAATAATAGGATGAATCAAGAAAATAAATAGCAGGATGGAAGATTAGAGATGAAGAGAAAAGGATAGATTACATATATTATATGGAAGCATATAATTCTTGGATGATTCTAATAATAAAATAATATGCATGATATTATAAAGATTGTTTTAAAAATTCATATTCATCTCCCGATGCAATACAAATAGGATGGCTGATTTAACTATGTTTTATGTTCCTTCCCAGGATACTTCAAAACATAAAAAGTTATTCAACACTATCTCCCGATTTATGTGTTGAATATAGAATTATGCAATCACCAACCTGTAAAATAAACAAATCAATCCATCTTAAGGAATCTCCCGATTTCTACTTAAGATTGGATTTTAAGAAAACATTATTTATGACAAGACAGAAAAATAAAATAATTGAGGATAGAGCAATTTCATTAGATTCATTTTTATCTTGTGATATGAAGGACTGCGCACATCCATTCATTCATCACAGATTCTTGTCCAAGTGCCTTCTCCCGAAATCCACTTGAATTCAGATTAATATTATCCTGCAAAAAATCCCAATAGAGGTACTAGAAAGCATTCTAAAATTATCCTATACATTCTCCCGATTTGCATAGGAATTATATTAATATAATTATATGAAATCTGCAAATTGAGTGATAAACAAAAATGCCTCATATCCCTACGTAATTATACAATCTTATCATGTCAAAGCAATAAACTGTTAGAATCAAACAATATATTCATTAATAAGAATGATTCAGATTCCAGGAAACCAGATAAAGAAGATAACCATCTAACATAATATAGGAGTTGCAGAAACACAAATATCGACTCACTGGAAGATGATATATGTAATTCCTGTAGCAATTCAACCTTTGAAATATGAAAGTGATGGTGGATTTCTCCTTTTGATAACTTACGCTGAAATTAAGAAATTATAAAAATACATATGTACATACTTCCATATGGCAGCAAGAATGGAGAAGAAAGAAAGAAACACTTCGATTTTCCCAAATCTCAAACGATTCCCTCTTTCTCTCCCGCCGCATCCTCTTCTTCTTTTCTCTTCGTTCTTTCTTCCCCCTGCGTATTTCCTCTTTTTCTTATCTCTCGATCTCCTTTTTCTCCTTTTCTCCTGATGTTTATGATGTTTGGGCCGGTTAAAAGTCAAGAGTCGCGTCTGATCTTTTAAAATCGTCAGTAGATTTAAATCCAAAGTGAATTAAAATCGAATCTTTCAAATTTGGTAACTGACAGACTTGGCACAATTTTGTGCCATCCCTTTAGTTCTTGCGCACTCGATCAGTTTATGCCAAAGCTGTGCTGAATCTTGGGAATTCTCCCTTCATCCAACTTTTTAATCTTGCTTTCTTTGCTCACCTTTTATCCTGCATTACACATGGAATAAAGGTCTCATTAGTTTATGAATTAAATCCAACATTATTTAATAATTTACACATAATTTATCAATAATAAATGTGCTAAAATATTTACATAATTAAGCTAATTATCATATATATCCTAATATAATAGACACAAAACACAAAAACAAAGTAAAAGACAAATATTTACATAAAAATGGAAGGATTTGAGCTTCAATATGCATGTTTTCCGGTGTAGATGAAGGCTAAAATCATAGCATCCTTCGGGTGCTATCACCCGTAAACCAATTTCACCAAAACCAAAACATACCAAACCAACAATACCAAAACCAAGCTTTCAATCCAGATCAGTTTCAGAACAACCCACAAGATCCACATAACTTCCAGCAATTTCCCAATTACCACCAACAGTACCAGAACCAAGCTGAACAAGGAAATCAACAACAGCAGCAAGCAGCAGCAGACTTCATGCAACCAATAGTAGAGCCCTATCTGGATGGTCCTGGGAGAGCACACTTTCCCGCACGCAATTTCGAGCTCAAGCCGGCACTCATCAATTTGGTGCAAAACAATCAGTTCTGCGGTGCAAATCATGAGGACCCTCATGATCATCTCCAGACCTTCTTGGAGCTCTGCGACACGATCAAAAATCAGGGAGTCTCTCCTGATGCTATAAGGCTAATGTTGTTTCCATTTTCTTTATATAGTGGTGCCAGGGACTGGTATAAGTCATTGCCTATCAATTTGAGGAGCACTTGGGCAGACTTGGTGAGGAGCTTTTTGCTGAAGTATTTCCGGAATCAAAGATTGAGGAAGGACGAGCTAAGATTGGAGATTTTAAAATGAAGCCAGATGAATCATTGTATGATGCGAAAGAAAGATTCTTGGGCCTCATCAGGCGATGCCCCCAACATGGGTACGCACCCTGGGAGCAGTTGAGGAAATTCTACGGAGGACTCACCCATCCATGGAGAATAATGTTAGACGCTGCTGGCGGACGACATTTACTCCACTTGCCTATGGACCAAGCTTGGGAGAAGATTGAGACAATGTCTGTCAACAGATCCATCCTAAACACAGATGATAGGAAGGAGGATCCTCCCAGAAAAGTCTTTGCTGTAAGTGAAGGGAAAACAGATTTTGAAAAATTGCAGGAACAGGTAGCTGCGATACAGCTGAGTCAGGATAAAGGGAAGGGAATAGACGCTTCTCAGGCAGGAACCTCATCTGACCAAGTTCAAACACAGCAATCGGGGGTTGTCTGTGGACTGTGTCAGGGACCTCATCCAACTGACACATGCCAACAGATAGCTACCGAGAGCTGTAATTATGCCGGGAACTACCAAAATCGCCATCCCAATCTCTCTTACTCCAACAACAATGCACTTAACGCGCATTTGTTGCAGCCAAACCAGCCCAACCAGTTCGCAAATCAAAACCCACAGCAAAACTTCAGACCTCAGAATCAAGGATTCGTCCAGCAAAGAGTGCAGAACTTTCAAAATCAGAATCAGAATTTCCAACCTCAAATCCAACAGAGGCCTAATCAGAACCAAGGCCAGAATTTCCATAATTTCCAATCCCAACCTGATCAGACTCAACAATATAACCAAAGGCCACCATCTCGTCTGGAGAATCTGATGACTGAGTTTATAGCCAATCAGAAGGATATAAACCAACAACTACAGTCATCAATCAAGAATGTGGAGACGCAAGTCACCCAGTTGGCCAAGGAACTTCAGAACAGGGGGAAAGGAACACTTCCAAGCAGTACTGAAGCTAACCCGCAGTGTAAAGCAATCACATTGCGGGGAGGCAAGACTCTAAAAGGAATTGTTGGACATGGAAAAGAGACGGCCGAGAAGGAAAAGGATCCATTGGAGGGTGAAAAAGAAAATGAAAGGATTGAAGGAGGAGATGGTATTGGACTGGTCGAGAACAAATCAGAAGCAGCTATTTCGCAGGCTGAAGCTGCAAAGGGAGCTGAAAAGGGTAGGGTTGAAGGTACAACTTCCTTCTCTTTACCACCAAAAACAAACAATAATAAGTACATGCCAAGGGTGCCATACCCGGCACGTCTTAAAAATAAGGAACAAGATGAAAAATTTAAAAAGTTTTTAGAAAGACTGAAAGCTGTCGAGATCACTATTCCATTGGTCGAAATGATTTCAGAAATGCTCGTCTATGCTAAATTTCTTAAAGAAATGATTTCAGGGAGGAGAAAAATTGAGCAGGAGGAAGTAGTGATTTTGAACAGCAGCTGCAGTGCCATTATCCAAAGAGTGCTACCGGAAAAGAAGGAAGATCCAGGATGTATTACACTGCCGATCCACATTGGGAAAACTAATGTTGGAAAAGGATTGTGCGATCTGGGTTCGAGCATCAACGTTATGCCACTCGCCATGGTGAAACGTCTTCACTTGGGAACAATTGAACCGGTTACAATGAAGCTACAGCTGGCAGACCGGTCGATTGCACATCCAGTCGGAATCCTGAAGGATGTGATTGTCAAAACGGGAGGGACCCTCTTCCCCGTCGATTTCATTATTTTGGATATAGAGGAGGACTACGAGATGCCACTGATCCTAGGCCGCCCCTTTCTCTCAACCGGTGGTGCACTTATAGACGCTCGATCAAATCAAATCAAGCTCCGAGTCGGAGAAGAAGAATTGGATTTCGACATGGGAAAGCTGAAGAAGTTCCCGCCTGAGGGATCTTGTTCCATTTTTGATGTAATAGACAGTAGGAGTGAGGATGAGAGCATAGACTCTGTGACTGATGAGCCAAGCAAAGTTTCAAAACAGGTACTGAAGCCTGAAGGTGCAGAGCAACCAAGGAGCTGCAACGCTGTCCACTTCGAGGACCCTATCTCGGGGGACCTTGAAGAATTCGATAGGGTTGAGTTCATCCCGGAGGAAGAAGAAAGCACTGCTGAGGAGGAAGTGGATCCTGTACTGACACAGGATCCTGAAAGTAAATCTGATCTCTCTCTCCCCTCCATTTCTCGCAAATTACTGCCTTCCGTTGAATGCCCACCAGAGCTTGAACTTAAAATACTTCCGGATCATCTTAAGTACGTCTTTCTCGCTGAACATAAAAGATTACCGGTGATTGTGTCAGCCAAGCTGACACAAGAACAAGAAAAAGCTCTGGTAGACATTCTAAATAAATATGTACATGCAATCGGATGGACCATTTCTGATATAAAAGGAATAAGCCCCTCTGTTTGCATGCACAGAATTTTAATGGAAGAGGAGTACAAGCCCTCAAGGCAACCACAAAGGCGTCTGAACCCCCATATGCAGGAAGTGGTAAGGAAAGAAGTTATCAAGCTCTTAGACGCTGGTATCATCTATCCTATCTCTGATAGCAAATGGGTTAGCCCAGTACAGGTCGTACCGAAACGTGGGGGGATCTGTGTAACGACTAATGAGCAAGGAGAAGAAGTGGCGACGCGTCCAGTGACCGGTTGGAGAGTTTGCATCGACTACCGGAAGCTCAATACCGCTACCAGGAAGGACCATTTCCCCTTGCCATTCATTGATCAGATGCTGGAGAGGTTGGCCGGAAGGGAGTACTACTGCTTTTTGGATGGATACTCTGGCTACAATCAGATTGTAATAGCTAGCGAGGATCACGACAAGACCACATTCACGTGCCCTTACGGAACTTTTGCGTACAGGCGCATGCCTTTTGGACTTTGCAATGCGCCTGCCACATTTCAACGATGCATGATGTCAATTTTCTCAGAATTTATCGAAAAATGCATTGAAGTTTTCATGGATGACTTCTCTGTGTATGGAGATACTTTTGATGAATGCTTGACTAATCTTGCACAAATTTTGAAAAGATGTGAGGACACCAACCTAGTTTTGAACTGGGAGAAGTGCCATTTCATGGTCACCGAAGGAATAGTGTTGGGTCACCGCATCTCGCGCGCAGGTATCGAAGTCGACAGGGCTAAGGTTTCAGTCATCTCAAACCTACCATTGCCTAATTCAATAAAAGCAGTTAGGAGTTTCTTAGGGCATGCCGGTTTCTACCGGAGATTCATAAAAGACTTTTCTAAAATTGCCAAGCCGCTCACTAACTTGCTCTGTAAAGAAAATCCTTTTGTAATAAATGAAGCGTGTGTTCAAGCCTTTGACACCCTCAAAGAAATGTTGATTTCTGCCCCAATAGTACAACCACCCGATTGGTCAATGCCTTTCGAGGTAATGTGTGATGCAAGTGATCTCGCCGTGGGTGCAGTTCTTGGGCAACATAAGGAAGGGAAGCATTGTGTAATTCATTACGCAAGTCACGCCCTGAATGAGGCCCAAATTAACTACACCACCACGGAGAAGGAGATGTATGCTGTGGTTTTTGCGTTTGATAAATTCAGACAATATCTTATTGGTACAAAAAACACAGTGTACACAGATCACTCTGCACTGAGATACTTGTTTAGCAAACAAGACGCCAAACCTCGATTAATCAGGTGGGTACTTTTGTTGCAAGAATTCAACATTATAATAAAAGATAGAAAAGGCAGAGACAATGGTGCTGCTGACCATTTGTCTCGACTAGAAAATGATAAAAATGAGCTAGCCGTAAATGAGAATTTTCCGGACGAGCAACTGTTTGCCTTGCATCTTCATGATCAAGCTTGTCCGTGGTTTTCCGATATTGCTAACTTTTTAGCATGCGAAATAACCCCACCATTTCAAAGCAGGGGCCACAAAGCGAGGTTCAACCGAGATGTAGTTAACTACTTCTGGGAAGACCCTTACCTCTTCAAGCATTGTGCAGATTCGATTATTAGACGATGTGTAACTGAGCACGAGGCTTATCAAATCGCTAAGAAATGCCATGAATCGGAATATGGAGGTCACCATGGCCCCACTCGAACAGCCCATAAGGTGCTCGAGTGCGGTTTTTATTGGCCTACCATTTACGAGGATTGCAAAGCGTTTGTTAAAGCTTGCGACAGATGCCAAAGACTAGGGAATACCTCCAAGAGGGATGAGATGCCTCAACAAGGAATTCTCACTCTCGAGATTTTCGATGTATGGGGTATTGACTTCATGGGACCATTCCCGACATCTGATGGGAACCATTACATCTTGGTAGCTGTCGATTACGTTTCCAAGTGGGTTGAGGCCGTTGCACTGCCAACCAATGATGGCAACCAGGTCGTCAAATTTTTGAAAAATAACATTTTCAATAGATTTGGTGTACCCAGGGTGATCATATCAGATGGAGGAACCCATTTTGTTAATAAAGCATTTGCAAATCTTATGAGCAAAAATGGGATTCTCCACAAGATCGGCACGCCTTACCATCCCCAAACCAGTGGTCAAGTCGAGGTCTCTAACCGCGAAATCAAACACATACTCGAGGCCACTGTGGGGACAACTCGCAAAGATTGGTCACGTAAGCTCAATGATGCTTTATGGGCATACCGCACTGCATTCAAGACTCCCATTGGGATGTCTCCATACAGACTCATCTTCGGAAAAGCCTGTCATTTGCCCGTAGAACTAGAGCATAAGGCTTACTGGGCCGTACGAATGCTCAATTTTGACTCACGAGTTGCTCAGAGTAAGCGCAAGTTGGACCTCAATGAAATTGAGGAAATACGTGCGCAAGCTTATGAAAGCTCGAGGATTTATAAAGAGCGGACCCAGACGTTACACGATCGTCGTATTAAATCTAAACACTTCTATGTTGGCCAGAATTTCTTGTTATTCAATTCCAGGTTGAAGCTGTTCCCCGGAAAGCTTAAATCCAGATGGGAAGGGCCATACGAAGTGGTGCACGTGTTTGAAAGTGGAGCTGTCAGGATTCGGACTGACAAGGGAGAGCTGGTGGTGAATGGACACAGATTGAAGGAGTATCTTGGGCAGTTCGACCCCGAAAAAGAAGCTCAAATGACAACAGAACCGGCTTATGCTCAATAAATATTATACATATATCTATGTTTACTTACTTATTTATTACTTACTCCACTTATTTTTATTGGGACAAAGTATCCAAAAATCAATGGAACATTTAGAGTACTAAGACTCTAAATGTGAGGATGTTGATATTTGGAGAAAACCTAATACCTTTTCATAATTGTTTTGCAGGAATTCGAGGAACCAACAAAAAAAAGAAAGATAAAGCTTCCAAAAACCAGGTTCCCGGTTGGGTTAACATTATATTTAATGGAGGCTAATTATGGAATTTAGAGAAATCTAAAATCCAGAATAAATTCATAAAATAAAATTGTTAACCCAACCTAATTTATGCAAGAAATATGTTTTAAATTCTAAGTCTGTGTAGATATGTTTGCTCTTGAGTTCATCTTGATGAACATAAATTTTTGAAAACCTAAAATTTTTCCCAAGTCTTGAATGTGGTTTATTTTTCATTTCAAGAAAGTTCGAATTAATTCGAATTGCTTGGAACATACCACATAAGACATTTTGCCTTGGAAATTTTCACATTCGGGTTATTTAATTCGAATTATGCAGGCAATTCGAATTAATTCGAACTGCCATGCAAATTCGAATTGGCACCCAAGGCAGCATTTTCGGATATTTTATTTGGCCAAGTGTTGCAATTCGAATTATAAGGCAATTCGAATTAATTCGAATTGCCTGACTAATTCGAATTGGCACACAAAAGGCATTCTCTTATGCAAGTGAGCAATTCGATTTGTGGGGAAGTTCGAATTAATTCGAACCACACCAATAATTCGAATTAACTCACAAAAACATTTCCATGCGAAGTCACTCCCCACCACCAGGTTCGAATTATGAGTCAATTCGAATTAATTCGAATTGATTCAGAATTCGAACTTGTGCGTGTATTTTGTTTTTCAAGCCAATTCGAATTAATTCGAATTGGCCTGAATAACTCGCATCCCTCACAGAATGCATCAATTCGAATTAATTCGAATTGATGCAATAATTCGAACTCCCCTTCCGAACCCTTTATATACCCTTTTTCCCTCTCAGTTCCCTCACTTTCACTTTTCGCACTTCCAAAAATCCTCCGTTCTCTCTCTCGCAAACCCTTCTTCCTCGCGAAGCCAGTCGCTCATTTCAAGCTTTCCTCCGGCCAAACCATTTCAGAAATGGCTTCGTCGTCGTCAAACCCTAGTGGGAGTCGGGGGTAAGTGTCTCTGTTTTGTTTTCGCGCTTGGTTTCAAGTTCACAGTTCTGTCTTTTCATATTCCCTGCGAAATTGGGACAAAGGGGGGGAATGCGTGTTGATTTTACATCGAAGAGAGCCGGAAAGTGGTCGGAAATGATTGGGAGTAGCATAATAAGGGGTAGAACCGCTTAGGGCAGAACCCAAGTTTCTAGGGCTTTTTGTTGAAACTGCCATTTTTGAGGGTTCGAACGTCTCTGTGATGGGGGTGTTTTCATTTTGAAAATAAGGGTTTCAAAACTCTTAAAAATATGGTTTCTGTTTAGTTTTATTGGTTTTGTTTCTTCATTTTGGTGTTTGTGTGCATATTTGTTTATTCTGTGTTAGTGCTTAAGTAATCTGTGAGTAGGGTTAACACCGTAGACAGTTTCCTGTGCCCACTGTGTTGTTTTGATCAGTAGAAAGTTGTTAATGATGTCTCGAAATGCATATTGATGATATCTGCAAAATTTATGTTTTTAAAGCATGAGTTTTGTTGGTAACATTAGTACATTACAGTAGTATAGATGGATCAACTGTTCTCGTTTCTGTTGATGTTTGCATGTATACTGTTATATGAGTATTTTAGTAATGAATGCTTTTGTCGGGTACATGTTGCCCACACATGGCAAACTCAACTCTAAAGGTTGACGTTTGCACATACGGAAACATGGTATTACAGACAAAACCATGCCAAAATTTTTCCAACACTTTTGGCATAGCATTTATGTATAAAAAGACAAATTTTCAGAATTTTCTTTGTTTAAGTGTTTGATCTTTGTAAACTTGGAACAAGTGGGAAATACTTATAAGGAATGTTTTGTTTTATTCCTTAAAAAACCCACCTTCCAAAACAAAATCCAAATGGGGGACCACTTACACCCCAATTTCATTAAATAAACAAGTCAACACTTTTTCATAAAAATCCAAAAATTGCCTTTTGTATGTATGCATGTCTACTTTTAATTTCATTTTTATTATTATTTTATTCTTATTTTTAGTCATGGTCCATCGTTACATACTAGTAATTGCATAAGTTGTCACTTGCATTTGCTTTTCATCATTAATCTCTCATCTCCCATATCTCAATCTGATTTCAATCACTTTTCAAGTGATAAAAATCAAATTCCTTCGTAGGCTCAATAACCTACGAAATATTCTCGTTTTGGTCCTTCGACCACCCAAAAACATCTTAGACTATTTATAGTCTAAGAAAAATTTCTAAGGATCCAAGATCCTTATATCTCTCTAGCTTTCCTTATTTTTGCTGAAATAAGAGTAGATTTGATAATCTGACCCCTTGGACTTTCATAGTGTACCTCAAGTGAGACAGGTGTTAGAAAGTGAACTGTACTTTGAAGTGGCTGAAGGTATGAGGCTGAGGGTCTCAGACCTAATCATCTCTCCATGTCTTTTCAGAGACATCATTCCCCTAGCCCAAAACGAAGCTCACGAGGAAGAAACTCAACTACTGGATCTGCCAGTAGAGCTCCTAGGAGAAATCCTCTCCCGCATCGGAGAGGATTGCATCAAGAAAGTGTGGAGGGTCAGAGAAGTGTGCACCAAGCTCAGGGATGCAGCTGATCTTCCCATTGTCTACAAAAGGTGTGAACTGGAGACTACCATCGTCAAGATGTGGGAACAAAGGATGGAACTACAAAAGGAGGCACTCATGGTCAAGTGCGAAGAAGCTGGCAACTACAACCTGAAACTCATCCCAGCCCTGCAGGCATTCGGAGCAGGAAACGAGACTCTGGCGTGTGAGCTGTTAAAGGAAGGGATTGAGGACAACCACAAGGCCTCAATCTTTGTCCGGGGATACATGTTACTTAGCAAGCTGGACAATGAACAGGTCCAGCAGGGAGTGCCAATGATCGACAGGATCATAACCAACAGGTTCGTCATGCAATACGTTGGGACTAACGTCTTCGCATGGTTGGCTGATAGCCTGGAGACACCCGACCTGTTCGGAAATCAAGGACCAAGAGTCTACTGCACCAGGGTGATGGAGGAAGATGAGGACGACACGGTAGATTTCTGCGTGCCCTGTAGCTTGACGAACTATGTCCACTGGACCAGAATCTTCTTCCAAGGATAGAAGGGAAAGATGCTGAAGATGGACGGAATCTGTAAAGATTCACTTTTGACTGGACTGACTGGGACTGTGTTTTGGGTAATCTTTTGACTGATCTTTGATGCTAACCTATTCAAGTGTACAGCTGCGTCTGTATTGATGTCTAGATGTGATTAAGGTCGTGTACTGTATAACGAACCTTGGATTTGTCTGCTATGACGGTTGTACGACGTATTTTGGTAGTCGTACACTTACTGCTTTTCAAAAGAGAATTTCGTCTTGAGTTCTCCATTATTTGAAAAAGATGTGTGGCAGTCCAAGATGAATAAGTGACTGTCACGCCAAAAACAAGCTGTGACATGCTTGCATGCTCACAGTGTCTTTTTACTGCTTTCAATTAAACAAACCGGCATAAAACGAGCATAAATCTGTCACCTAAATTCACATGTTGAATTTAGGCTAATGATGAAATTTTCAGACTATTACATTGGGATAAAACAACTAAAAATATGCATGACATGAATTCTTGAAGTTTTGAGCTATAAAAATCCAATGATATGATCACTTGAAAGACTAACAAACTTTCATGTTGAGAATTTGATTGAATAAGTTGTAAGAATTTTCAAAGGTTAAATTTGAGAATAAAGGCATGTCATGATCAAACCGTCCATGTGAGATCTGAGCCGAGTCATTTTTACTCAATACTTCTTTGATTGTGTGAATCAATTCGATTAAAGGGCACTAGAACTTGCAATTGGGACCAATTCAAGACCATGCCATATTCCCGAAATTGAGCAGATGATCGAGGCACTTAGAAAACCCAAAAATTTTGGCTTTCGTTTGAATTCCAAACCCAAAAACATTTTCCCTTTAGGATCTACCAATCTGAGCCTTTAAGCCTAATTTTTCTTTGAAGCCACTATATTATTCCCAGCCTTATAAAAAGACCAAGAAAATCAAACCCAAGTGTACATCAGCCATTCCATCAAGGCATTGTAATTTCTGGTCATCACATATGTATCAATCGGTATGTTATAAACCGATTCAAAAAAAAAAAAGCAAATGTTACAAATGACAAAGCAAATTAGACAAAGTCTAATGTCATGCAATAGAAAAAGAAAGAAAAATAAAAGAAAGATAGAAATAATGATGATCACAGATTCTGCAACATGCCAAGTTATGGTGGAATGGTGTCATGTCACTTTTTAGCCCAATAATTCCCTTTCCTACCAAATGTTACAACCGTATGCCCCGTTATAACCGTGAATAAGACCTCGGGATCTCGATTTGAGGAAATGAGCCGGTGGCGAGTTGGTCCAGTTGCAAGCTTATGGGAGAATTTAATTGAATTGAATTTTGAGCGTTGATGATAAAAGCCAATCTTGAGAGTGAGTGAACTTTCCGATTCTACTATATGTGAGGCTCTGCTTTGATTGATTAATGATCATGTCATGCTTGAATTCAAGAAGTAAGCCAATGAATTTTTCTAAACACCTATTCAAGAAGAATTAACAATAATGATTGGTTCGTATGTTCACTCAAGTGAGAAGTATCATTCCATTAAACACTGCAACTAAGAGAATTTAATACTTGTAATTTTGATTGTCTTATCCCAATATAAGAAGAATGAAATTTCTAAGGCCACGCAAATGGATTGAATATGCAGAGTCCAAGCTCCTAGGAGCACTGACTCTGACTGCTCGGGGACGATCAGTATTAAATGTGAGGATGTGTCCAGCGCCAGTCTTTGATCTTTAATAAGGAGGTCTTTGGAAATATTCGGGATCGCAAGAGAAAGCAAAAGAATAGGTTGAAAGGTGTGGAGCGACGATTAGTTCATGTGGATTCGGCTTGGCTCAAAAGGATAGAAGGATAAATTAAGGTTGAATTGGAAGCTCTCTTAATTCAGGAGAAATTATTATGGTTTCAGAAGGCTCGGGATAGATGGATTAAACAGGGAGACCGGAACACAAAATATTTCCATGCTCGCACCAAGGTGCATCGAAAGCAAGGAAAAATTTTTGGCTTGTATATTGGGGATGAGTTGGTGACCGACAAGGCAATATTGCAGCAGCATGCTATTACACATTTTGAGAGCATATCTGCGCCACATCTGGAGCAGCAGGAAGGGGAGGCGCTGCCGCAGCTGGCTCCTGTGAGTGCTGGGCAGATTCAGGATTTGGGCGCTAAGGTCGAACCGGAGGAGATTGAGGCTGCTTTGAAATCCATGAGGCCGTATGCGGCCCCAGGCCCGGATGGTTTTCCCGTTGCTTTCTTCATGGAATATTGGGATGTCATGAAGCCGGGGATTATTGGTATGGTGAGTGGAGTTATGGAGTCCAGTACACTGCCAGAAGGATTAGCACATGCCTTCATGTGTCTACTTCCTAAAGTAGATGTGCCTTGAACAATCTCCCAATATAGGCCCCTGATGCTTTGTAATGTGCTGTTTAAGTTACTAACTAAGATTCTTGTGCGGCATCTTCGGCCTATTTTGATGGAGTTTATTAGCCCTTATCAGTCCGTTTTCTTGCCGGGAAGAGGGACGACCGATAATGGTGTCTTATTGCAGGAGATTATATCTACAATGGAGCGGCCGAGGTCTGCTTGTCGAGCGGTGGTCTTGAAAGTGGACTTGGCCAAGGCATATGACACGGTGAGGTGGGATTTCTTGGAGGAGTGTTTAATGGAAATGGAGCTGCTAGTAGGTTGTCGTGAGCTCATTATGACATGTGTTACTTCGGCTAGTTATTCAATTCTATGGAATGGCTCCCCGATTGGTGATATAAAGGCGGCCAGGGGACTGCGACAAGGTGATCCTCTTTCGCCTTACCTCTTCGTGATTGTGATGAAGAAATTGTCTCATTTAATTTTGGAAGAAGTACGTGCTGGGCGTTGGAAGCAGGTAGCGCTGAAGCCGGGAGGGGTTGGCATTTCACACTTAATGTTTGCGGACGATTTAATTTTATGTAGCCAGTTGGAAGAGGGTAGCATAGAGTGTATTGCGGCAGTGCTTCAAAGGTTTGGATCTAGGTCGGGACTTCGCATGAATGCCATTAAGTCGGTGGCATTCTGCTCACCGTCGGCGTTGGGCCATGAAGTGCCGTGGGTGATGGAACATCTTGTTATTCCCACGGTTCCGGAATTGGGAATGTACCCGGGATTCCCGATTGTCCATGGGAGAATGAAGTCGGTGTATTTTGATGGTCTTGTCCGGAAACTTGAGAATTACTTGAGCACTTGGTCGATTGTTTTGCTAAATAGGGCCTGGCGAATTACTAAGGCTCGGGCAATTTTAGCCGCTATTCTGTATATGTGATGCAAGTGCATATGGTGCCTATAGGAGTGTGCAACAGGATTGACCAGTTGATTAGGCGGTGGATCTGGAAAGGATGTGATGGCCGAGGACTGAATCTGGTGGGGTGGCCGAAGATCACCAAGCCTCATAAGCAAGGGGGTTTGGGCATCCGCGCATCGCATGAAATGAATGAGTCTCTAATGGGGCGCCTGCTATGGGATTTTTTGACTAATCAAGATAAGTTATGGGTGTGAGTTTTTCGTGACCAATATGAGGTGAACCCTGGAGTTTTCCCGACAGACTCATATAGGGGCACGAAGGTATGGAAATCGTTAGTCAAGGTGGGCGCCATTTTTCGGAAGGGGTTTGGGGTGAGAATAGGGGATGGTTCGAGTTCGTTATGGTTTTCGCCTTGGTTTGAAGGCCAATGTTTGGCGGATTTGGTCCCATTTGTTCACACCAACGATGTGCACTTGCAAATTAAGGATGTGATTGGGGGTGGCACATGGCACCTGGAGCAAGTCTATTCATGGTTATCCGGGGAGGTGAGAGATAGTATTTTGAAGACACCAACTCCTCATCTCTCGGGCATTACGCGAGATGTGTTGCACTGGCGCGGGGAGAAGCATGGCTTATATACGGTAGGGAGTGGCTATCACTGGCTGTCTGGGGCAGTGGAGGAGGACACTGGTTGGCGTTGGATGTGGAAGTCTTGGATTTCGGAGAAGATGGGGCTCCTGATGTGGCTTAGAGGAGGGGAGTTCATCGCTATGATGTGGGTGATTTGGTGTGAACGCAATAGTAGGGTTTTTACCAGTGTCGGGAATCGTCTCCATGGGCTGCTTGAGAAGGCTGCCAGCCTGGGGAAGTCGTTGGAGCTCGCCAGCAGCAAACCTGCGGTGGCCAAGGTGGGGCGGAGTGTGAAGTGGATAGAGGAGGGTATTACCGGGGTTGTGCTACACTCGGATGGCTGTATCCTTGGCGATGCAGCTGGTTTTGGGGCGGTGCTGCGCTCGCATGAAGGGCGGTGGATTGGAGGTTTTGGTGGGAGAGTTGGGAAACGAGGGGTAGTGGAGGTGGAGCTGCTGGCGTTATGGCGTGGGCTACATCTTGCGAGGGATATGGGGGTGACGCTGGGCTGCTGCTATGTGGACTCGGCGGAGGCAATACGGTTTGTGCAAAGGGATGGTTAGTCGCGGCATACCTTGTGGCCGCTCATCAAGGATGTTCGCGAGGAACTCAGGCGCGGGGGAGGGTGCTTGCTTCGGCATATCTACCGCGAAGGCAATCAAGTGGCGGATGTGTGTGCACGTCGAGCTGCGGGGTTAGAAGAATTTTATACGACTTAGGCGTTTCCTCCTGATGATATCCAGTCTTTGGTGGACAAGGATTCGTCAGGAGCGGTCTTCGTTAGATATTGATGGGGTGTTTTTTCATGTTTTGTAGTTGGTAGTTTGGTTGAGTTTTGCTTTTGACTCTTTTTTTTTCTTTTCTTTGCTCGCCTCTTCAGGTTGTGTCACAAAAAAAAGATATGAAAATTGCAGTTTGTATGAAATTCCTACCATTTTCAGTTTTTAAAAGATTTGAAATTTGAGAATTTGTATTTTGTATTTATTTATTTTAGATTATTTTATTTATTTATTTATTTATTTTAGTGTTTTTGCATTTTTTTTTCTTATACATAATTTTTAGTTTTTAAAAGATATGGATTTTCAGTTTGTATAGAAGTCCTACAACTTTCAGCTTTTATTTATTTGAAATTTGAAATTTTGTATCTTTTATTGTTTTATATTTTGAAATTATTTATTTATTTTAGTTTCTTGCATTTATATATATATACCCACAATTTTTAGTTTTTATTTATTTATTTTAAAATTTTATATTTTCAATACATTTATTAGAATATGGATAATTTCTTTGTAGTGAGTTTGTGTCTCAAGTTTTAATAATTTAATTTTTTATTTAATTTTTAGTTTTTAAAAGATTTGAAATTTGAAAACTTATATTTTTGTATTTATTTATTTTTTATTTTTTGATTTTTTAATTATTTATTTATTTTATTTTCTTTTTGTATTTTTTTTCTTCCAACAATTTTTATTTTTACATAATTTTTAGTTTTTAAAAGATATGAAATTTTCAATTTGTATAAAATTCCTATAATTTTCAATTTTTATTTATTTGAAATTTGAAATTTTATAATTTTTGTTATGTTATATTTTTACAATATTGATTTATTTATTTTATTTTCATGCATTTTTATTTATATACCCACAATTTTCAGTTTTTATTTACATATTTTAAATTTTTTTATTTCTAGAATATGAATAATTTCTTTGTAGTGAGTTTGTGTCTCAAGTTTTAATAATTTAATTTTTTTATTTTAAATATTGAATTAGATTTTTGTATGTTTATTTATTTATTTATGTTTTTTGGGTAAGGTTTATTTATTTATGTTAAAATATATATTAATGAGTATATGAAAATTCCAATTTTTTTTTGTTTTAAAACATATAGAATTTGTAATTTATATAAACTTCCCACAATTTTCAATTTTTAAAAGATTTAAAATTTTAATTTATATGGAATTTCCAATTTTCCAGTTATATAATAATATTATATAGTATCATTTATTAAGTTAACAAAAGATATATAGAAAGATGTACAAAGCCTATATATAATTAATGTAAAAATTATGTTCTAAAACATTTTAATATTGTATATAATAATATAAACGATTTACAATGTTATATTCAATAAATTATACGTAAGTTGTTACTTGGATCATTATAATTATATATAAATATAAATATATAATCACCAATATAAATTTTATTTATATTTTATTATATTAAAATTTATATAAAAAAATTATAATTATTAAGACAATGTGAAAGTTTATATTTTATTTTATGGATAATGGTTCACGGTAAATTAAGGAATTGGGTGGATGAATAGTTATTGATCATCTAAATAATCTAAATAATTAATCAAACACCAAACCGAGGTTAACCTGATGCTTTTCTTTTGCGCCCTTTCACAGAAACTCGTCATTCTTCGCCGAGGAACCCGCCTGTTCACTGCAGCTGCCATGCCCTGAGAAGCTCATTGTCATGGCTTTGTTCCGAACTTCCAAAGCCAAGTTCTTTATGTGTCGTCTGAAACCCTTTCTTGCGTACGGGTCGAACACTGGACTTCATTTTCAGGTATTTTTGCGGACATTTGTTGCGTTCGGTTGTTAACTTGTTATTGAAGATCAATTTCAGTTTGCTTTCTCGATAATAACCTGCGTAATTTTTCTTCGGGTGTTTGGAAGAGGTTCAGGGACATCCCTACGGGACACAAGTGCCGAGCTCATTTCTCTTCTAATACAGGCGCGCCAACTAGCTCAGGTCTTTCCTTTGAAAGTTGAAACCCTTGGAAATGATAAGAGTTGGTTTTGACTGAATCTGGAATCTGGAATCTGGATAGTTTTATGATTACTCCCAATCGGTTTAAGCACACTGGAATATTGGTTTTTTGCTTGCCTATATATTTATTTGTTCAATCTTAAGTATGGCGGACACTAAGAGTTTAACTTCCAGCGAAATTTATAATTTCCTAGTCTTGAATTTGAAAAGGCCGCATGTTTTAGGTTTTGTTGAGTTTCCCAAATGGAGAAAGCTGGATTCGAGGAGATTGGGGATCACAATGTCTATGATACCTCCCCATTCCCGGACAGTTCTAAAGGTTCTTCGGCATGCAGGTGCTATTCCTCGATCTGATAATCAATGCATTTTCTGTTCTTTTTTATGGTGTAGGATATATGCTTATGTAATTATGTATATTGGACTCTTCAACTTTGAATTCTGATGTATTCCCTTGACTTAAGCATATATTTTTTATATGCATGGTTTGTGCTGCGAATGTTGCAGTGCGGGAAAGATCATTCATGATTATCTGTCTTACTACTAATTAGCATGCAAGGCTAGGAAACCTTTAATTAAGTTTTGATTCATTTTAAAAGGGAAATTAACTTTGGAACTGTATAAGATGAAAAGCTCAATTAACTGTTTCCGCTCTGGATTGGCCAATAGATATATATCATAGGCTTTTAAGCCGTGCACTTTTTGCCTAAGGAGTAAGTAATATACATTGTATTTCCTTAACTAGTTGCTTGTGATTATAACTTCATTCATATTACTCGTTGTGTGTTTTTGGGAGAATTAATGTATTTCTTTACCTAGTTTCTCTTGATTATAACTTCATTCATATTACAATTTACTCTTTCTGTGTTTTTGTGAGAATTAACTTCTCCTGTAGTTATTTATGGATGCTTTGCCTAGTTTAAGAATAAAGACTACTTTCTTTTCAGTCTGCAGTTCTGCACATAGTGAGCTGCCTAAAACCACCCTCTTTCTTCTCAATATTGTATACATAGCTGATTGTCTTTGGGAACTGAGGATTAGCCCATTTAATGTTTTAAGAAGTATAACCTAAGGTGATGTTCTTTTGATCCAATAAGTACTTATTTGGCCCATTTCACTTATTCAATAAGTACAAGTGTCGATAAGTGTGTTTCTTTTAAATAAGTGGATAATTTTACTTATTTTTTCACTTATTCAATAAGTGATAGAATTTCACTTATCACTTTTACTTTCTACGTATCAATATATAAATATATATAAGTATATACTCATATTACGTATAAATATATATTTATAGTATTACTTATCAAAGTAAGCAATAAGCATTTTATCAATTATTGAAAAGAACACCTGAATTCGAGGAAATAGCATACAATATGGACAGGACTTTTAGGGGTGTAGTAGGGATGAACCATCAAAATTTCTGAGTCTGATTAATGATTGGGGACCAACAAATATGGCATTAATTGCCTATGGTTATTGATTTACACCTTGAATGGAATACACTGAAATTAAGATAAAACCATCTTGGTGATGTTTGTTTAGTGTCTTATTCAAAATGGAAGATTGGATAGTTGTCTCACCTTTCTTATTATCTTCTTATGCCATTCTTTAGTTTGTAAGGTACTAGAATGCGCACAAGTATGCATACATATTTGTACCCAAATGCATACCCATTGCAAGCTTTGGTTGTCTGATCCCTGAAGCTAAAATATGCAGGGTTTGAGGCTTACCTAGTTGGTGGTTGTGTTAGAGACATACTACTCAGTAGGGTACCAAAAGATTTTGATATTATCACAACAGCAAGTCTTAAAAAGGTCTGTCTAAAGTTATATGCCTTTTTTTAAAAAAAAAAAATTTATCTGTGATTCTGTGAAATTGAAGCTATGCACTCATATCAATTCAGTGGAGCTATGCACTTCCATCAGGCTTTGAGCTGCAGTTCTATTTGATCTATCTTGTAGGTAAAGAAATCGTTTCATCGTGCCATAATCGTTGGAAGACGCTTTCCTATATGCAGGGTTTTGTTTAAAGATTCTGTAGTGGAGGTTAGTGCAATATATATACAGATAGTATATAAATACTGAATTTCTTTAAACACCTATATTTGGTATTTCACTTGTGGACTGTTCAACAATCTTCCCCAGTGATGAATTTCTTCAAGCATTTCTAGTATCTTTCAGGTATCTAGTTTTGAAACAGAAGCCAATCAATGTGAAATTATGAAAATTGAAATCTTCCAAATGCCGGAGGGTTGTGACAGAAGGGACTATAATCTCTGGAGAAGTTCCATAAGAAGAGACTTTACAGTTAACAGGTTTGATCATAAAGTATTTCAAGGAATATTATGTCCAAATTTTTTTTTTTTCTTGTTATCACCCCCCTTTTTTGAAATCCCTACCTCAATTGAGGTATTATGTTTCGTTATTAGGGTCTCTTGAGGCCAAATTTTAATTAGTTACTTCTTTAGTTCGTACATGGGATTGTTAATAGCTTCTAAATCTGTAAGTTGGTTTTCTAGTAATGCACTTGGGAAGGGAAAAATTAAAGCAATTCCATATTAAAAAGAGCCAAATTTGAGTCAAGAGTAGGGGTGGCAATGGATTGGAGAAGGGTAAATCCACCTCCATCCATGAATATTATATTAATCATCCAATCCACCCATCATCCATCTAAAACTCAACCCAAATCCAATCCACCCATCAACCACAGGTGAAACGAGTGGATCGGATGACTAATAGATTTAGAAGTTAGAACATGTATGAACTTGCACTCATTTATATTCAAAGTCGATTCATGTTTGAACATCGTAAAGTCTATAAAACTATATCTGATTTGCGATATACGGAAGCGAATTGTAAACGATATAATAACTTAATAAGACCCACAAAGTGAAAGAATCGAACACTGAGAATGAAAGGGTCAAACGGGAGAATTATAAAACATGTTGACGAGTATTGACATTAGGAAGATTTGTCGATAAGACCTCTCTTAGCAACGAGTGACGGAATTATGGAGGAATTATGAAAGGGTGGACCGGCAGAAGGGACTGTGAAAGAAAAAAAATAGAGAAAAAACTATGTTAGATTTTTCACTAAAACATATTGAGTATATATATATATGTATGTATTTAATAAAATACACGGTTGATGGATGGTTTGGATGATGGGTTGGGTGATGGATCGGGTGGTGGGTTGGATGAGCCTAAACCCATCTCCGACCCAATTCGTCACCTGATGCACCAATCACTCTATAAGAATCCATCTTTTGTCGGATTTTCATCCATTTCATCAGGTTGTGTGGATTGGGTTTTGGGTATCGGGTTTTGGTCGGGTACGGGTGAAATTACCATCCCTAGTCAAGAGAAACCATTACAGTTTGGGTCTATCTAGGTTAGGCATTAGTTTTTATTGTTGTCTTGAGTCTGCTATCCAGTAGCATTTTAGTATGGTTAAGAGTCATGGGTTTTACTTAAAAATAATTTGGCAGCTCCTTTGGCAATCATCTGGGAGCAATTGGAACAAAAATTGGCCTTGGGCTTTGGCCAGGAGAAGTTACCCTGAGCTTGGGGCATGGGCTGGGGAGTGATTCTCTAGATTTGCTTTCTTTTCCTTTAGTTTCTTTATATCAGAGTCTGTCATTTTATGAATGAATGGAAATTTTATAGCCCCTGTCATTTACAGTATTGAACTGAGATTTGAGCAATTGCTGAATGTTATTTTGAAGAAATAAATATCTTTTGCGAGTCATTGATTTTCTCAAAGGTTCTAAAGTCTAAACTAGTAGATTGATCATTGATCACATTTGGAACAGCTTATTTTTTGATCCTTTTCGGAATGCAATCTTTGATTATACAAATGGAATGGTGGACTTGAGGTCTTTGAAGGTAAGTGATGTACTTTTGTTACATATGTAACCCACAGAATAATATTGTCTTTTCAATTGTTGAGTTCATATTTTTGTGGCTCAAACAGTTAAGGACTGTAAGACCAGCTCTGTTGTCTTTCAAAGAGGATGAAGGTTGTACATCCAACAATCCCTTTTCAAATGGACTATACTTTATTCCATCATTGTTTCTTAATCCATGGAATTGAGAGGTGTCCTAAACATCTTCTTTCAGCCAGGATTTTGCGTGGATTGAGACTGGCAGCTCGCCTTAACTTATCATTTGCAAAAGATACAGAGGCTGCGTTATATGATCTCTCTTCGTCAGTTGCTTGCCTAAACAAGGTAACTCTATGTTTTATGCGAAAGATCTTATAACCAGAAACATCTGGTACACTGTATGCATGAAAATGGCTGTGAGTTCTTTTTACATTACTTCACATTTTTTAAGAAATCGAATTTCTCTAGAATTCTCCTTCTTAAACTGCAACATATGGATCTTGTAAACCATTTTTGATTCTCGAACTCTTCTTTCCAGTCTAGAATAATTCTGGAGATGCATTATATGCTAGCATATGGAGCTGCTGAACCCTCTCTTGTTTTGCTTAAAAAGTTCAAACTGCTTGAGATTTTGCTTCCATTTCATGTAAGTTAAGGTTATTTTGTCTGAAATATTAACTTTAGGGCTAAGAATATCTAATAAGTTTGAATACACTTCAGGGAGCGTATCTTTCTCAACAGATGGATTGTCAACTTAGCCTGCGTTCCCTAATGTTAATGGTTAGCTTTTTGGCTTCCTGTCGCATTTAATTACATCTAGTGTTGTATCTTGTATCTTCTTTTAGATCCTGCTTCCTATGTCATTATTTAGTATTATTTTCATGCAATCATTGGCTGTTTCTTCCTTTTCTCAGAAATTGTTTTACAATCTGGATCAGTTGCTTTCTTGCGATCGACCATGTGCGGATAGTTTGTGGTGAGTTTTTCTTTTTATGTTAAGTATTTGAGTTAACAAAACTTGCTTGTGTGTATGTGCATTTGTTTATATGGTAATATACACAGCTTGAGTTGCTATTTAAATTTTAATACTGTAGCCTGGTGCCTATTTTGCCTAAGTAGGAGTTCAAATAACAATACTGTAAATCACACCAATTAATTTTGATAATAGTCCTAATCACCTTCCTCAACATCTTCACCATTACCAATACTTGCATTGTCACATCCAAAATTTTCCATATCAACGCTGAAATGAATCATTGATGTTAAATAATTGTAGAATAGTGTTAAGAATTGTAGCAAAGGTGATTTAAGCAAACTATGGGTCCCTCTTCACACTCCAGTTACTCCTTTGAAAACATTTCTTCTAATTCATAATTCTCAATTTACCTTGAGGAGCTCCTCCATAATCCCAAATCTGTCTTTTCATTTTACCTACAATAAATGGGATAATGTTGCTATTTTCTATAGTACTTACATTAAGAATAAAAAAGGGTATCATAATTATATTATTCATTTGTATAAACTAGCTAAACAATTTGTTTAACTATATTGCAAACACAAGCTGTAATGCCAACTAAGGAGCATTTGGCAATTAGCTATTGGTTGATTAAATTAGTTAGTTTGATTAGCTAATTACATTAGCGGTTTATATCTAGGTGTTTGCTAGCGCTTCATTCATAAAATGTCAATTCAAAGTTTATGGTATTAGATACCCACTATACTTAAGATTTAAAAATCATTTAATTTTATTATATTTATGTTTTATATATGTAACTTTTTATGATAAAATATTATATAAATTAATCAGTAACATTTAAAAAAATATACTTCCTCCGTCTTATTGATTTTGTTACAGAGCCTCCGACACGCATGCTGATAGCCTGATATACATTTTTAATGGTTAATAACTTAAATTGTATACAAGGAAAAATTATATAAATGGAAATAATAAAGTGGTAAAAATATATCCAAATAATCATTAAACTACGCAAACACACATGCATATATTTATGGTAGTGAAGGTAAAAAAATATTAGAAGTGAAGAAGCTAAGTGAAGCGATGATGTGATCAACGTTTTATAAATTAAAGGTTTGAGCCCAAACTTCTATTTCAAATCTTTGTTTACAAAGATTTCGTAGTAGTTGTTTGACCTAGTCAATTAGCTAAAAGTTGATTCCCTGAATTTCTCCCATATGTTCTCTTTTTAGTTTTTAGTGTGAATGCGTTCAGATTTTAATTACACTCACAGGATCACATCCATGTGACTTAATTATTGAAGTGCCAACTTTTGTTAATGGACAATACTCAAGGCTATCAGCTGAGTAGCGGATCAAATTTTAATTTATTATGAACCCAAATGATGGATTCAATATTTTATTGCCAAACTAATAATTCTAAGTCGACAGGGATGAAGGACTTGGTCTTAACCCCAGGTAATATAACCGTCCACTGAATAGAAACATTAAACTAAAAGCCCATACAAAATGCTCCGTGCCAAATAATTACCAGTATAAATTGATAGACATATTTGTATAAGTTTGGATTGATATTTTTACCTTCTGTTCGGAAAAGTAAGCTGTTATTATAACATAACCTAATCCTGTTGCAGATGGGCCAGGGTTTGCGATACACACATAATGTATGTATCTCAACCTACGGTGGATGCATATTGGGTCTGAGTTAATTTTGCTTTACCCTAAACAACCATGAACATCATGAACAATATTAACAAGATAGAAACTGAATGTGTTGGTCAATGGAGAACACCTCAGTCATGGTTTCTAGATGTCGCCAAAGCATTCCTTGAATGATTGACGCATGCACCTCAACTCTTGTGAATGCATTCTTTTGCTTTTTATCCACTAAACAGATAATAGAATCAATAGAATCAATAATCTATATCGTCATATGCCATGCTGAATTTGGGAAAACTTGGGAAAACATCCAGGTCAACCAACTTTCAGGTGTTGTGTTGAAAACTTGATTGTGTTCCCCCATTGAACTCAGTAATAGAACACTCCGTTTATGATATTGAAATAAAATTAAAATCCTAACATCAACAACTCTGCTCATGTCAAACTTCACTATCAATCGGTTTGTTTGAAGTCTCTACTACATTGTCGTTCTTTGTGGTTGCTATGCTAATTGTATTTTCTTTTTATCTTTCCGAAATTCAACCTTTGTAAGCAACCTAATTCTTTTCAGCCACCAATTTTGTGTTTTGTTTTTTTTGCATATTTTATTTCTTTCTGCATTGTTTGTTGCCGCACTTCTCGCTAGTTGGGTTCTCTTATGGTTTTCTCTTTTGTCCATTATCTCTATTTTTTTTTACTGCTAAAATTACAAATACACAAATAATCTCTAAATTCCTAATTATAGTAGGGTGGAACCCATCGATTTCAATTTATTAGAATTTAAAAACATGAATGTATAGAAAATATTTTATAAATAATTTTCAAGAGAAAGAGTTCATTAATTAAGATATATATATGTATATATTATTACAATGTCCCACATTGATTATATGTTGGGATGCCACTCTGTATATGTGAACCTGGGCCACTCCACCTATTACCATTTGGTTTTGGGTTGGAACCTCATATCCATCCTCATGGATAAGAAACTACGTTTCAACTACCAAGCTTTTCCTCCAGCTGACTTGTTTTTCCCTACCGAGAATCTATTATGCAGAATTTCATGAATCTGTGTAACTGGTGAAGGTGTAACCATGTAGATTATTGCAGCTGAAAATCTTCTTTAGGCTTTTGAATTATAAATTTTGTATTTTATTAATGCTGGCCATGGGCAAAATAAGATGCCGGCAGACAATGGTGCTGAAATTATTGATACTATTTCTCCACTATCACAATGCCCCCTCCCCCACCCCCCCCCCCCCCCCCCCACCCCCAAAATCGATGGGTGAGATTCATGAACTTATGTTGAGTCCACCAAGAACGCCATGTTCATGCTGAAGATATATGCTCTTGTCAACAATGGAGGTCCCATGCGCAATAAGTTTCATTTTATTATTGAATTATATTTTGGGAGTGACTTCAGATTGCATTTGATGTGGTGGTTGAACTCCTGCCCCTTGTTACCATTTAAATTTAATGCATTCATATCCATAGGACAACAATGGATCTTCTTCATAAATGATACAAATGAAGTTGTTTAATGTTCGATATCATTTTCTTATTTAGATTTCATCTTGGCAAGTAATGCACATGAAGCTAATGTAATGGGGCAGATTTTCTGCTGACTCCTTTGTACTTTTGCTCTTCATATTTGTCCCTCATGAATGTGGATTTTGGTACATATGTAGCTGCTCTTTCTCATTTACTTTGTCGATTGGTGAAATATTTGCCTAACATATTCTCATTCTTATTGGCATTAATGGTATAGGGTGGCGATCTTGGTATTTCATATGGCTCTGTTTAGTAATCCTCAACCTGCTGTTGTTGTTTTGACGTTTGCTTCACTTCTTCATCATGGGGGATGGGAGGATAGTGTCAAGTTTGCAAGGGAAAATGCACAGGAAGCACGTGTGTATATGCCCGAAATTTTAGATAATTACAACAACCTATCAGATGATGAAATTGCTGAGAGCGTAATTAACTTAGCCAAGAACATGGAAAATTCTGTTCATGTTCTTGTTGAAGAGAACTCTCTTTTCAAGGCAATGACCAGATTCCCACACTTTCAATGCTCGGGCCTGGTAAGTATAGTGTATTAAGGCTTCGTTTGTATATTCACTCAGCACTTAATTTGTTAATACTCATTTGGCTAAACTGAATGTGGTATGTGGTTTGAATCACTTAGACTTAAAATGTTAGAAAATTTCTTTAAAAGATTATTTTTGTTTCAGTGAACAATTATATTTGACGGAATTTTTCCATTAAATGATGTCATATACTTCAAGTTTACTTAGGCTATGTAAAGATTGATGAACTAGGATTTTGACAAAGGGATTTGAAAAGTGAAATTTAAATGACTCATTTTAAGTTGAATTTGGACGTGTTTTGATTAGTTAAGTAGGAAATCAGTGGTGAGGATTTGAAATTCATTATCCTTCCACTAATACAAACAAGTGGATAATTTATAATTATGGATTTTATGCCCTCTGTGTGGCTTAAATCAATTTTGGACTCTTGAGCTTACTCATGAACTTCAAATTTACTCGAACTTAATTGATTTAGTGGATATGGACTTTGTCTACAATTTAGAGTGTAAAATTAAGTGAATTGTTTTTTGTTTATGATTAATAACTCCAATAATATTATTCTTTAGTATAACAAAAGTCATTGGTAGTTAATATAGTACTATAACTTATTGACTTAAGTTAACCATCAATGATCCAATTGTCAAAGTTTAGATAATATTTCATTGTTTTTTTTTTTGTTTTTTTTTTTAAAAAATACTCCCTCCGTCCCAGCTAACGTGTCCTGTTTGACTTTTTGACACTGTTCATTGTTCTACTTTGACTCGATTTTATTGCATGTATATATTTGGAAAAAATAGTCAAGTTGGGTCTTGTTAGAATCGTATTATCATGTAGTTTTAGAATATATATTTTACATAATTTTTTGTTATACACATTTTGAGATATTAACGGTTGAAAAAGTGTATTGGATTGTGTGCAAAAGTGAAACAAGACAAGTTAAGTGGGACGGAGGGAGTATAAATAATTGACCACCAATTATTTAATTGTTAAAATCTAGATTATATCTCAATCAATTGTATCATACACAACCTCACTTTTATCACTTCGTCATTATAATATTGGTGGGAATGACCCCAGTAATTGCCAATCATGTTAGATATCTTATTGCAAATGAAACCATCCTCTTTTGACGCCCTTAGGATTTGATTCCTTGTAATATTTTCTCCACCTGGTCTTCGTATTACTTGGTTCATTCTCTTGATCCATCTTAGATCAGTACCTGACATTCCCACTCAATACACTACCCAAAACAACCTATGACTAGGGGTGGAAATAGGCTAGGCTGGGTTAGGTTTAGGCTTGAACGGCCTAGGGTTGAGTCGATTTTTCAAGACTGAGCTTGGCCTATTACCTTTGATAGGCTTATCTTATATGCCTAAGACTAAGCCTTGCCTATTTATTTAAATATGCCAGTTTTAAGTCTTTTAAAAGCCTGATTAAGCCTATTTCAAAATTAAGTTAAAGCCTGATTAAGCCTATTTCAAAATTAAGTTAAAATTCTTTTATATATGTCTGGATGTAAACATAGGGTTGGAAGACATGAAAAAACTTATAAATATTTTTAAAATCTATAAAAGATCAAATTAATAATTACTTCTACATAAAATAATAATAATAATATTACCACATATTCATATACAGTAAACATAAAATAATAATGATAAATAGGGTGGTCTGGTAGGCCTAAGAGGCTTTTTATAAAGCCTGGCCTGAGCCTATTTAGCTAAATAGGCTTTCAAAATAGCTTGAGCCTAGCCTGTTTATGAAAAAAGCCTGGCCTGGCCTTCGGTATGCTAGGCCATAAGCCCATGTGGGGTAGTCTGGCCTATTCCCACCCCTACCTATGACTCATTTGTGCTCAGCCACTTTCTGAAGAAAACTCAGTTGCACTAAAAATCAGTTGCACTTTCACCATTTGGCCCCTAACATTATTCTTTTTATTTGTGTTTGGGAGTGACTATGACTGTAGAAATCACCATTGCTCATGCTTGAGAATCATTTGACAAAAGCAGTGTGCAGCTACCCGCCTACCCCCATATGTATATCTGAATTTTCAGCAGTGACTGAGGAAGCTTGTATAGATACAGGCTGTTTCCAATTTTCTCCTTCAAGTAGCAATTTAATTTTCTAGATTGGTTGATCCAATGGGAACTAACTTCAATTATGATTTTCTACGATTTCTTCTCTGCATTCACATGGTTTATTTATTTTTTATTTTTTATTTGTTCTAAACAATAATTTTTGTGTGTGTGTGAGGTGGCGAAGGGATTTGACGAAGTCATTGAACTTGAACCTATGCCTAGTGAATGGGTGGTGAAATGCAAATTTGATTTCTAGGTAACAGGTTGATGTCAGACAATGAGGAAAAATGAGTATGGAATGTCATAATATACCTATATTCAATGCAGTTGTCCGGCTAATCTGTTAGTCAGATTAGATTGATATTTAATGTTTGACGGAAGTTTTATTCTTCATTTTGTGAATCCTGGTATGATGTTAAATTTTAATCACGATAACTAAGTGTTATGTTAGAATGGGTTTGGAGGGAAGACACTTTTCATGCGCTATGTGGTTCATGCTGATCTTATTTGGCATTTCTCAGTGGGGCAACTCTGTATTTCAGATTTTTGTTCCTTACGGAATAGGGAAACGAGCTGTGCAAATTTTTACAGTCTTGATGAAAGATGTCACATCTTTAGAGTTACACAAAAGAGGCTCCAAGATAAATTACACCTCACTGGTTCAAGGGCATATGGTTGAGCTCAGGTTTGTTCTTGGTAGGATCATATTGAACAGTATGATCTCTGGGACTACCTCGGATGGGGTAGTGGCATACTCACGGAAAGATGGCGAAGGGGTAATGGATCCAGTTCAGGCATTATTGCCTGCTGAATCCACCCATGTTAAGAGAGATGACTCCAAGGGCAAGGATGGAGGTAAGCGAGTATTTTCACTAAAATCTTGGCGCTCACAAGACAATGCTTGTGACACAAGTACAACTCTGCATGGGGAGAAATCTACTGTCGATGCTGACAGGCAGAAGGATTAGCTTGAATTCTGCTCTATGCAACCGCAATTTGGCTCCCGCAAAGACAGATGAACATTTGAAACCTGAGCAGGAGAGGACGTCTCCACTATCTACCATTTTTAAGTGAACAGTGATGATGGAATGCAGGATGATATTTCTTGAATGCTGGTGTTTCTTTGATTCTATGCGAGTCCTCAACTTGCTCATGTTGGGTGATGTGCTTTACCAGGACATATATTTCATTCGATAGAATTCAGAAAAACCTGGGTTACTTGCTATGTGGGAGTTAAGTCTTTTGGGAATCCAACAATGTTGAAGGCTGCCAGGATGTTTGTGGCAACGAGTTTTTATCTGAAGTTTCAGACCAGAGAACTACCGAAATTTTTGCTTGATGATCAAATACTTTTCCAGACAGTAAGTTTAGTTTTTTTTTTTTTTTTTTTTAAAAAAGTGCTGTTTCTTTATACACTTGTTGAAATGTAACAAACGATGCTATTGGCACACAGCATTTAGATATTGTTGTCCTAGTTGGTAGTTTGGTAGTTGGTAAAAGATTGTATTGGTGATAAAAGATGTGGATTAATTACAAGGATAGTCCTGTGACATATGGTTATTTGGTTTTGTAGATTTGTTTACTGCATTTGTGAATTGCTCGTATGAGTTTTAAATTAATGGACTAATGGAGAATGTTGAATGTAAATCCTAGTAGAAAATGTCCATCAATTGTATTTATGGCTACCTGTTGGCTGATTAATGGGATGTATTTGCATGGAGGGGCGTTTATGCTAATTTACTAGTATTGATTTTCCGCTCGGTTAGAGTGCAAAATAGGAGTTTTTGAGCGGGTGTAAAATGTGATGGATCAAAGATTTTTTTGTAATGTTAGGATAATATTTCAAACATTTCACATTGTGCCAAATTATACAAAGTGATGCATTTGTCATACAAAAAGATTTTACACCATATATTATTCAGTTGTATTATTATGTTCTTCCTAAATAATCTATATATTATTAAAACCATTAGTGGTCAACCAAGTCAACATTTAATGTAGTATCTCCATTCTAAATTTTCAATTTTCTTAGATTTTTGCATTTTTTATTTATTAATTTTAGATTTTTGCATTTGTTATTTATTATTTATTTATTATTTATGTTAATATATATAGACTTGGATATGGAAATCCTAACTTCTTTTTTTAAAAGATATGGAATTTTCAATTTATATGGAATTCCTACAATTTCCAATTTTTAAAAGATTTGAATTTAAAATTTTGTGTATTTGTATTTATTTATATTAGATTTTGGTTTTTTTTTATTTATTTATTTTATATTTTTGCATTTTTATTTCAATAATTTTTATTTTTACCCAATTTTTTCTGTTTCTAAAATATATAAAATATTTAATTTATATGGACTTCCTACAATTTTTATTTTTTTAAAAATTTGAAATTTTAAATTTTGTATATTTTATTTATTTATTTTAGATATTTACATTGTTTTATTCCCACAATTTTCAATTTTTACCCAATTTTTAGTTAAAACATATAAATTTTTAATTTATATGGAATTCACACAATATCAGTTTTTAAAAGACTTAAAATTTCAAATTTCAATTTTTGCATATATTATTTATTCATTTTAGATTTTTTTTAAATTTTTTGTTCCCACATTTTTATTTATTTGTTGAGCCTATATGTAACATCCGGATAATTATTATGATTAATGATTTTCCGGAATGTTACACTATAAATACCAATCCCAGTGCGTATAAGTTCCATTCAAATGTTGACGGTCATTGCCCTACTTTTCTTTCATACTCCGTTTACTTTATTTTGTTTGAAAATTGAATGTTGCTTTTGGTTCCATCGTGTTTTTATTTAATCTCTAGAAATTGCAATGATTACATGCAGTAATGTGCTTTTCCTGTCCATGTACAATAAGCCGATGCTCTGGATTTGATAATACGAAGGAAGCATGGTAGTGTGCACGAAGAATGATAATTCTATTTGAGATCGGCATACCTGCTCTCTCTGATTTCGTCTTCTGATTTGAGGGCGTATATGGTTTAGACCTACAAAGATATAAAGAAATTTGTAAATGACAATTAATAATTGTAAATTAAATCTGGTGTTGTGTGTTTTTGTTTATCCAATTTGCGGTTTTCTTTTTGGATTTTCTGTGATTATTTTGAGACTTTTAACATAATTTTTTTTTATGGTACGCTACACTTCTAATGACTCTATGTTGTTGAGTTCTTAGCATCTTTCTTGTGAAATTTTTAGATGATATTAAATTTAAAAGTTGTGACAAATTTGATGCTTGAAAGGTTTGATCGATTTGTTTTTTTTTTGCTGGATAAATTAGTTCTTGAGTTGTTAGTACCTCTGGGTGATGTTTGTGTATCTGTTTGAATTTGATGTTTGAAGGGTTTGACCGGTTTCAATTTTTTTGCATATTTTATTTATTTATTATTAATTTTTTCATTTTTTATTCCCACAATTTTCAGTTTTAGAATATTTTATGTATTCAGCCTTTGCAGTCCTCCAGTTCTAACCGAAAGATGCAATTCTAATGCAACCTGTATATTTATCTGAGCTGTGAATAATAATCCGTTTCCACAAAATTTGGCCACTTCTCATTTTTAAATAAAGTAAATTAATATAAATATGATTAGAATCTTAATTATTTTCAAATTCTTTTAAAAAAGTAATCATTTTTACTATTCTACAAAAATTCCAATACACTATTTTTCTATATATAGTCCCTTGAATTTTATTAATTCTTAATACTTCAAAAGGGCTACAAATAAAAATTGTATAAAATATATATTCTGAAATTAGACACCTAGACGATTCTGACCAGGCCACACTTGAATATTTTTCTCTAATTAAATCATTACGATAGTATTAAGTCAAAGTTAAATAATAAATAGTGTCAAAATTCATTAGACACGGATACTCTTCTCACTTTAATCACTAAATCTCACCACCTGAATTAGATATTTTTATTTTTATTTATTTATTTAGTCATTTTCAAAGATATAATAATGGGTATACGGAAATCTCAATTTTCAGTTTAAAATATATGAAAATTTCCAACTTATGGAATTTTTACAATGAAAGTTATATATGACAGAAATTTGCAAAATAAATATTTCATGTAGGTGATGGTAATTGATTAAGTTGATATTGATCTTGAAGATGTACAATTATGTGACATTTCCAGATGATATTCTTATAAACTCTACAAGAGATCCTATAGCGTCAATTGTTGAGATTACTGCACCACTTCAAATCCAAACATTTTTAAAAATAGTGTTATGCTAACCCCTACCAATGAAATGATTGATACCATCAATGATTACATCATGAAACGCATGTCTGCAAACGAAAATGTATATATATATATCATAATATTTGTCAAGATGATGAAAGTATAGATAATGCCGATAAATTATTTTCACTAGAATATCTAAATATGATAAAGTGTTCTGGATTACAGAACCATGAAATATAGTTGAACGAGGGCTGCATAGTCATGCTTATTAGGAATAATGATCCATCAAATAAATTATGCAATGGAAGTAGGTTGATAGTAGCCAAGATGCGAAACCACATAATTGAGGTTAAATTAATTTTGGAAAAACAGTGAAATTAGAAAATTCTTGACTGGTGATTATGAGCCAGTCTTATTTAACTAAAGTCCCCATTCGAATTTAAATGAGAAAATTCTCACTCGCAGTTTGTTTTGCTATGATTATAAACAAAAATCAATATCAATCTTTAAATCATGTTGAAATTTATCTTCCAAAACCAGTTTTTAGCCATGAACCGTTATGTTGCAATATTTCGTGTTACTAACAAGAGTGGCTCAAAAGTATTATGCAATTAAGATTGATTAACTCAAGATACTCTAAGAAATGTTATTTACAATAAAATTAATACTCCCTCCGTTTTTTAAAGAATGTAACATTGGTAAATTTGGCACTGTTCACACACGCACTTTGATTTAAAGTTTTATCATAGTTATACTAGTTAAAACATAGCCAAGTGGGATCTTGTTAGATTCCTCTCGTCGAGTAGTTTTTAAATACAGAACTTTTAGAATTTTTACTTGTACCGAACTTGAGTTATTAATAATTTAAAATATGTACTGGACTGCGTGCACTGTGTGTCCGTTGCAATTTTAAAAAACGGAGGGAGTATGTGACAGAAAATTTACAAAATGGATACTTGATGAAGATGATGGTAAAACTGATATTGATTTTAAATATGTACAATAAGATGTGGTATTTCGGAATGATATTCTTATAAATTTTATGGGTGATCCTATAGTGGCAGTTTTTTTAGAGTTACATATACAACTATAAACTGCACCACTTCAATTTCAGATATTTTTATAGATAGTGTTATACTAGCCACTATCAATGAAATTTTCAGCAATAAAATTTTCAAAAAATTATGAGGAAAATTTCATAGTATACTTAATTTATATTTAAATTTTGTTTTAATTTAAATTTCAAATTAAATAAAAATATTATTTTAATAATTATTTTAATTGATCTGTTAGATTTGTACAAGCCATATAAGCCAAATAAGATGGTATAATATGATTTCTTTGTTAGTTTTAAAAATAATTAAATTATATTACCATATAAACCCTCTTTCAAATATATATAAATTTACACATTTGTCACTACTCAAAATACAATTTATTATTTCTTCATATAATATAAATATATAATTATGCCCGTCGAGTTTCGACGGATTACTTACTAGTAAACTAAATAAGTAAATATGTTTAATTAATTTATCTATCTATTATATTAAAAATAACCTAAGAATGGCTGAAGATTGGCTGAAGATTACAAAGATACATAACCTAAGAATGGCTGAAGATTGCTCTCTCTCGCCCCCACCGCCATACACTAACTCGCCTGGGGCCGTCTCTCCGAGACTCCCCCATACTCCGGTCTCTCTGTCGAACAACACGCCTGCCTCTGCTCAGGCGGATTTCCACTTCTTGTCTGGTTCCCGAGTTTCTTTCAGGGATAAGGTTTTGGAGGGGAGGCATGCCGCTCCAACGCCGCTCATAGATGACCCGACTACCCACAATATGGTGACCTTGGATTTCATCAATGGAGACCGACTGAAACCGCGCATAACGGTGGATCCCAGGGCCCATGAACGTATGTGCAAACCTTTCGTAGATGGACTCATTGTCTCTGTCCTTGGGAAGAAGGTAGGGTACGTGGCCCTTAAGGAAAGACTATCCCGAATATGGAAGATCCAGCATGCCTTCGACATGATAGACATGGATGCGGGCTATTTCCTAGTTAAGTTCAATAGGGAAGCCGACAGAAATAGAGTCCTCAACGAAGGTCCTTGGATGGCTTTCGATAGTTACCTCACGGTATGTCCTTGGAGGCCTAACTTCATTGCTAGTGAGGAAACCACCAAGAAGACGGTTGTATGGGCGCGCTTCCCTGGTTTATCCTTGGAATACTTTGAAGAACTTGCTATGCAGAGAATGGCAGCTGCTATAGGTAGGTTGGTCAAGGTTGATGCTATGTCTAAATGAGTGAATAGGGGTAGATTCGCACGGATTTGTGTTGAAATCGACCTTAGTTTACCGGTAGTCTCAAGTGTGTTGGTTGGGGGGAGGTGGCAAAAGGTGGCTTATGAAGGCCTTCACCCATTGTGTTTTACTTGCCGGAGATATGGCCATGGTAGCCACAACTGTCAATATAGTCCGGCTGAGTCTGACGCGCCGCTGCCGGAGGGCGCTGGTACAATGGAAGGGGCAATGCCACTTAAGGATATTATTGACAGAATGGCAGAGGAAAAAAAAGGTTACAGACTTTGCTAGTTTGGAGAAAGTGAATAGAGGTGAGAGTTCAGCTATGGAGACAGAACAGACAGAAGAGTTTAGCAAGAAAAAGGAAACTGATGCGAAGTCTGCCAATTGGGAGGATACTGCAGCCACCCAAATGCAGGGAATCACGAGGCAGGCTTGGAATGTGTCAAGCAATTGGAGTCTAGCAGTTTGACGATATTGAAAGCAATGGATAAGAACATTGGTGTTCCAAGTCAACCTGCGTCAGGTGACTGGATTAAAGTGGAGAGACGGAAGCCCAATAAGCCCAAAGTGCAGGTGGCCTTTGGCACCAAGTCCACCAATAACAAATTGGGCCTAAAAGAGAGCGTCCACCACATAAACCCTTTAAGAGGAAAAAAATTGGGCTTGGCGAAACAATCTACTACTAAGGTCTCTAAAGTCCAGGCTAAAACCAGACTTCCTTTGTCACAGTCTGGTGAAGACTCTCCCAGAACGAAACGATCCCGGGCGAATTCAGAAAGTGGCAGCAGAACCGAAGCCCCGGCGGATGAACAAGGACGAGCGATGGACGCTATAGCCTCTTCCTCAGGAAAGATGAAGGAAAACCTCAGGCCACAGGAGATTAATATCCCCCTCCACTGGGGGAGGAGCCTCCTAACGAGGACGTTGAGATGAAGAACCAATAGAGGGTTAAATTCTCTGCCCAGTAAGTCCAATTATCAATGTTTATGGATTTTAAAAACTTTAAATTATTGGTTTGGAATATTGGAGGTATTGTTGGTAAGAGATCGAGAAGATGTCTTAAGGATTTGGTTGGGAGAAATGCTCCGGAAATCTTAATTCTGTTGGAACCTCAATCGAGTTTTGCTAACTCTCAGAGCTTTCTCTGGAATTTGGAGTTTGACCCGGTGTGTATTCAAGAAGCCTTGGGACGTGCTGGGGGCATATGGATATTGATTAAAAGAGGCTGTCGCTTTCAGTGCAATGTTTTCGATAGTAAAAATAGGATCATCACCGTGATGTTGGAGGAAGGGAATACCAAGTGGTTCTGTTCGGCACTCTATGCGTCCCCTAGGTATACTGAACATAAAGCTAATTGGGATGATTTATGTCATCTCTCAGAGAGTATTCAGGGGCCTTGGGTGGTGGTTGGAGATTGGAACCAAATACTTAAGTCCGACGAGGTGAGAGGAGGGTTGTATAACGTTGGTCGAGCTGAAGAATTGGGAGAGACTCTTACATTCTGCGGTCTATCTCCTGTTAATACTCAAGGGGGGAAGTATACTTGGTCGAGACCTATAGGCCCTACTCAAACCATCCATAAAACCTTGGACCGGTGCACTAGTAATTTGGATTGGATTTCGAAGTTCCCTAATGGTTATGACCACATCCTAAATAGAATTGGGTCGGATCACAACCCTATTTTATTAAGATGTGGCATGCCCCCACAAATCAGTGGGAACAAGCCATTTCATTGGGAAGTCGTTTGGGCTATGTCGAAGGACTATGAACCTGTAGTTGCAGCAGCTTGGAGAAAGTTCGCCCCTTCTATAGGTCATTAACTAGAAATGGTTAAGGAAGCTTCTACTACCTTTGACAGATCAGCGGGTGGTAGTATAAAATGGAAGAAGCTTAAAATTATTAAGAGGCTTGAAGGGATCGAAAGGATGATAGAAAGGGTTGACTCCATCAGGCTCAATCTGCTGGAGGAGGAACTCAAAAGGGAGTTGGATCTGCTTCTCCTTCAAGAGGAAACCTACTGGCAGCAGAGGGCAAGAGACAAATGGATACGTGCCGGGGATAGGAATACGACCTACTTCCATGCACGCGTCAAGACCAATCGGAATAGAGGGAAGGTTCATGGTTTATATTTAGAGGATGGTTCTTGGTGTGAAGAGGAGATGCAACTCAGAGACCATGCAAGCGGGTATTTCCAAAAGATTTATTCCAAGGAAAATGCTCAAAGTTCCAGGGAGATAGCTGATCAGCCGGCCATGTTTATGCCACCCCTGCTACCCCTTGATGCCGAGGATATCCAACACTTAAATAGAGAGCTCGTCCCTGCGGAAGTCTACACCGCGATCAAGGGGATTAATGGTGATTCGGCTCCGGGCCCTGACAGTTTTCCGGGATTGTTCTACAAACGCTACTGGAGTATCGTAGGCGAGTCTGTTACCAACTTTGCTCTGAAGGCTTTTTCTGATCACAGTTTTGCAGATGCTATCTCTAAAGCCTACATTTGTCTAATCCCGAAAGTGCCTAACCCCACGAGCTTTCACCACTTCCGGCCTATCACGCTTTGTAACGTGATATACAAAGTGATCACTAAGATTTTAGTTGATCGATTTAGACCTATCCTTCAGAAAGTCATATCCCATAACCAAGCGGCTTTCCTCCCGGGAAGAGGGCCCGCGGACAATGCCATCACCCTCCAGGAGATCCTGTCATTCATGGGGAAACTTCAGAATAGCCAGAAGTGCACTGTTCTAAAAATTGATATAGGAAAGGCCTACGATAATGTGCTATAGGACTTTCTTGAGGACTGTCTGAGAGAACTTAGACTGCCGGAGTGTTTCATTGCTCTTACTATGCACTGTGTCACCTCTCCTACTTACTCGATCCTTTGGAATGGAAGGGCCACAGACGAGTTCTCCCCGGGCAAAGGTCTTAGACAAGGAGACCCGATTTCCCCGTATCTATTCCTTATCATCATGGAAAAATTCTCCACCTTGGCTCAACAGTTGGTGGAGGATAAAAAATGGAAGCCCATTAAACTATCGAGGGATGGGATAGGGATCTCGCACCTCCTCTTTGCTTACGATCTTATTTTGTGTTCAGTGATAGATAAGGAGAGCATTGAATCTATGGCCAAGGCGCTGGACGTCTTTGCAGCTGCCTCAGGATTAAAGCTTAATCCGAATAAATCCTCCATTCTTACTTCCAAAGCGGTGTCCAATGAGGAGAAGGATGGATTGCAGCTACTCTCAATATGCAGGTGGTTGAGTCCTTTGATAAGTATCTTGGCTTCCCCTTGATAGTTGGCAGAAGTAGATGTAAATTTTTTGACTTCATTTTGGATAAAATTGAAGCCAAACTCCAAGGATGGGCCAATCGCTTCCTGAAGAAAGCGGGTAGATTAACCCTCTGTAAAGCTGTCCTTGCTTCTATTCCCATCTATTTCATGCAGGTGCAATGGTTCCCACAGACTGTTTGTGATGCAATCGATAGAAAGATCAACCGATTCCTTTGGAAGGGCCATAATGGAGTCGGCTTGCACTTAGTCAAATGGGACACGGTGGCTACTCCAATTAGCCGAGGGGGCCTAGGAATCCGTAAGCTAGAAACATGAATATTGCACTATTGGGAAAACTCATTTGGGGCATTATTCATTCACCTAACAAGACTTTACTTCAACTCATCAAAAGCCGTTGGGACTGTAACTCCTATCCATTTGGAGTTCCTTGCAAAGGTCAATCTCATGTCCTTAAAATTCTTATGAAAATTGGACCTGTTTTGAAGAAAGGGTTTAGAATGAGAATAGGCAATGGAGAGTCGTCGCTTTGGTTTTCGGAATGGTGGAAGACTGGCCAAATCGGTCCCCTCCTTCCATTTGTTGACTGTCATGATTCAGCCCTTAAATGCAAGGACGTGATCATCAATGGAAGGTGGGACTGGAGCAATATCTACTCGGATATTCCTTCCTGGCTCCTGACTGAAATTTGCAACTCCCCCCCGCCATCCATCCATCCTGGGATACCTGATACTTGGGCCTGGGCGGAAGAAAGCTCTGGCAAGTATTCTGTCAGATCAACCTACAAGATCCTGTCAACTGAGGGAATAAATAAGAAAGATTGGAAATGGATTTGGGACACTAAACTTCCAGCTAAGTATTGCTTTCTCATTTGGCTTATCTGTCATGATGCACTACCTATCAACCTCACGAGGTTCAAATGTAAGTTGGCCTCCAACCCCCTTTGCACGATCTGTGGTGACGACTCTGAAAGTTGGTCTCATTATTTATTCTCCTGCGAGTGGACCAGACATATTTGGAATTGGTTAAACATCCACATTCCCCATGATTGTGAGGATATTCCAAGGCTGTTTATTATTGACTTCTGGTGAGGCATGATCACAGCCTTTGGGACAAGTTTTGTGGTGGCGGCTTGGCACATTTGGGTTGAGAGAAATGCCCGTGTATTTCGTGGGAAGAGAACCAATAATTGGAGAATCTTGAGGGACATTAGATCAACCACAACGGTTATAGAGGAAGAGAGAAAAATCAGGAAGGTGGCTAATGGGAGAGGGTGTCCTGTCCAGTGGAATGGAGCTGGAGCTATAGGGACCATTCTCCACGCGGACGGCAGTTGCTTAGAGAGCCGGGGTCGATCTGGATAAGGCTTTGTCATTAGGAAGGATAACGGCCAGTGGATCGCGGGGGGGGGGGGGGGGGGGGAGTGGCTTCCTGGGTACATGTCCAATTCTGTATGCTGAATTGTATGCCATTTATAAGGGCCTGGAAATGTTGAGCTTGTCTGGAGAGAAAAAAAGTGAGCGTCTACTCGGATGCTCAAGCTGCTATAGACGCCATCAAGTCTCGCAGCAGTTTGCACCTATATGCAGCGCTCATTGAAAACATCTGGGAATTGAGGAATACCTTTGATGAGTGCAATTTGTATCACATATGGCGAGAGGGGAATAAGCTGGCGGATGGGCTAGTCAAGTATGGTGCAGTGATTGAAGACATTTTTACCACTTGGGCGTTTCCGCCGTATTTTGTGTATGTAGCTTGGGAAGCGGATGCCATGGGTATTAGCTTTCCTAGAGCTTAGGTTCTTGTTCGGGGTGGCTCCCCTTTTTTTTGTTTTTGTCTCCCCCCTGTACATTTTCTTTTTATTTCCCCTTGTCTTTCCTGTTACTCTAGCCGTTCTGTATTTGCTGGCCTTTCGGCTCACCCAAAAAAAAACAAAAAGTTGTTGCCCTTAGGAACAATGATATGTGATGATATGTGAGATAATTCCTCTCTTATGAACAGTGAAATCTCTTAGGAATAGTGTTAGGCGCTCCCTTATGAATAGTGAAATCCCTTAGAAATAGTATTAGGCACTCCCTTGTGAACAGTGAAATTCCTTCGCAATAGTCTTAGGCACTTATAAACAATAATTTCTCTAAAGTCAAATGTTATTTTAAAAAACCCAACAATAACATAGCCACTTTCTATATGAGTGAAAGAGACAATTTACTAAAATCACCACCGAAAAAATCATCTCGAAAAGCACTACAAGAAAAACCTTGTTTACCGACCGCATTTACCGACCACCGCTTTGCGGGTCGGATTTACCGACCGCAGGGCCGACCGCAAGTGGTGGTCGGTAAAATTAGCCGTTGTGGTGGTCCAGGATTAAAAGTCGACCAAATCACCGACCAACACGCTGGTTGGTCGGTGATACCGACCGCGTTACCGACCGCATATGCGGTCGGTAACCTAGGGATTAAAATCCCCAAATCGCGAACAGAAGCAGAACAAAAACACAGCCCTTCACTCATTCTCTCTCGCGCAACCAGGCGAGTCCTCCGACCTCCCACCACATTCCGACCGCCGCCGACCCCGCCGACGCCGCCGCCGCCGTCCATCAACGCCGCCGTCGCCCTCCCTCGTTTTTGGAGCACTTTCGAGCCACCCCCGCAAGTCCATTCGAGAAGGAGCAGTGGAGGTTTTATCTCGAGGGGAGCATTTCGATTCCATTCGTGCAATCACCCAAGGTATTCGATTGGCTACACCCTCTCATTTTAGATATTTGATTGTTCAAAATTTTGGGCAAATTTTTGTTGTGTTTCGTTTTATTAGCTTGAAGGTTGATTTCACTTTATTTTTTTTTAAGTGATGTTGGATTATGAGAATATAGAAAGAATTTAGTGTTACGTTGGACATTATGTTTGATGTTTTTGTTAGCAAATTCGCAAAATAGGAGAAAAAATCGATTATGTTCGTGTTCGAATTCCGGGCAGCCCCCTGTTTTCATAATTTGCGCACTAAATGTTTAGATTCTAGAAATTATAATCACATAATTGGAAAGCTCTCGTCGAGTAGATGAATTTGCATATATGATATGCCTAATTTGGATGTCGTATGAGAAACTTATGGCTTGTTGAAATATTTATGTGGATTTTATAGTTTGAATATTGCGCAAGTGTTTGTTTATGATATAGGATGAACTTAGTATTTAAATTACGCTATATAGATGCATTGTATATTCGGAATGATTGCGGAGATGTTGAATTGAAAAATGTTTAGTATAGGATGAACCGAATCTATGTTGATTGATTGGATTAATATCAAAATGTCCACTTGTTTTTAACGATAAAATTGAGTTAGTTTAAAGGTGAATATACGATGACAACATATTCAAGTAACATTCAATAAGTCTAATCCACGGAATGGTAAATTTATATTAAATTAATTTCACCAGTTGAATTCACCCAAGGGAACAAACCATGTAACATCCACTTAGTCTATATTAACCAAAACGAGGAAAACATATTAATGTAGGTGATGGACCGGAGTTGGATGTACCGCTCCCGTCGTGAATTGGGTGTACTGACCTCAGAATTTAAGAATGGAGTTGATTTGTTCCTGCTTATGTCTCATCAAAACCCAAACGTGGATAGAGCACAGGGAAAACTAAGGTGTCCGTGTAGACAATGTAGGAACAAGTGTTATCTACCTGATGATGACATCAAGTATCATCTACAATGCAATGGATTCGTACTGAACTACGAAAGGTGGACGTGTCACGGAGAGTCACACCACCCCACTAGTTCAGAGGTTCTTGAAACGGCCGGCTCTTCGAGGCCTGCCGCTGAAGATGCTTATATACAGATGGTGTTCGATGGTATGGGATTTGGTATTCCGAATACGACACCGCCCGAGGAAGGTGATGAAGGAGATGAGCATAGGGGCCCCGAGGAACCTAACGCACAAGAGAGTATGTTCTACTGTATGTTGGAGGCGGCGGACAAGGATCTGTGGCCTGGATGCAAGAAAATGACTTTATTGTCAACAATTGCTAGGTTGTTAAATATTAAGGCTGAACATAATCTGTCAGAGAGGTGTTTCGACACTTTATGCCAACTCATAATAGATACACTTCCCGAGGATAATGCCATGGTAAAGAACTTTTACGAGGCGAAGAAGCTACTCGAGGGGTTGGGGCTACCTGTTCAGAAAATAGATTGTTGTCCTAAAGGTTGTATGTTGTATTGGCGCGACGATGCATCATTAGATAGATGCAAGTTCTGTGACGGGCCTCGGTTTAGGGAAACAAATTCCACTTCACGGCTTGCACGCAAGTACATGTTCTATTTCCCACTAACAAACCGATTAAAAAGGTTGTACGCTTCAGAGACGACTGCGGAGCATATGACTTGGCATGTTGGACATGACCATGGGTCTTCCGGTGAGATGTGTCATCCATGCGACTCGAGGGCATGGAAGCACTTTGACACACTTCATCCAGTTTTTGCTGCTGAGGGACGGAATGTCCGTTTGGGCTTATGCACGGATGGTTTCCAACCATTTGGTCAATCAGGTTCACAGTACTCTTGTTGGCCTGTTATTATAACCCCTTACAATCTCCCGCCCGGCATGTGCATGAAAGATGAATACATGTTCCTGACATGTATAATCCCTGGGAGATCAAGCCCAAAACAAGGGATAGATGTGTACCTACAGCCATTGATAGCAGAGCTATTGGATTTGTGGGAAGTTGGGGTCACAACATACGACAAATATTCCAAACAAAACTTTCAGCTGAAGGCGGCATTGATGTGGACAATTGGGGACTTCCCAGCGTATTCTATGATGTCTGGTTGGAGCACATATGGGAAAACAGCTTGCCCGGTATATATGGAAGAGACGGAATCCATTAGGCTAAAAGAGGGTGGCAAACAGTCCTGGTTCGATGTTCACATGAGGTTTCTGCCTCCTGATCATCCTTTCAGAGTTGATAAGTCAAAATTCACGAAAAACCGAGAGGAACACGGGTCGCCACCAAGGTATAAGTGCGGTGAAGAGGTGCTTGAAGACATTGAAATGCATGGAATGCGACGGCTTACGGAATTAGGAGGAGCTGAGGAGAATGTAGTGCTTAGTAAGACTTGTGGATGGAAAAAAAGGAGTATCTTTTGGGATCTACCATATTGGAAGACGAATTTGGTTATACACAATTTGGATGTCATGCATATTGAGAAAAATGTGTTCGAGAATGTTTTCAACACAGTTATGGACGTTCAGGGTAAGACAAAAGATAATGCGAAAGCACGGGAGGACCTCATGTCATTGTGCAACAGGCCTGAACTGCATAGGGACAATCGTACCGGTAGATATCCAAAAGCAGTATATACAATGGACAAGGAGAGACGGGATATATTTTTGAAATGGGTTGCAGGGTTAAAGTTTCCCGATGGATTTGTTTCCAACTTGGGCAGATGCATAGATATGAACAAACATAGAATGTTTGGAATGAAGAGTCATGTCTGCCATATTTTTTTACAGCGTCTCATACCGATAGGTTGGCGGGATCTACTCCCGAAGAGTGTGTGGGAACCCATAGCAGAGTTGAGCATCTTTTTCCGGGCTTTGACTGCGAAAACAATTAAGATTGAGGACTTAGACAAATTGGCCTTCGATATTCTAGTTCTTTTATGTAAGTTGGAAGCAATTTTCCCACCATCATTCTTCGACTGCATGGAACATCTTCCCATCCATCTACCTCACGAAGCCAGGCTTGGCGGTCCCGTTCAGTTCAGATGGATGTACCCGTATGAGAGGTGAATTTTTACATCCATTTACATTTTTTATGCAATTTCTGAATTCATTATATTCACTGTGAGGACCAATATTGTGTTGCATTCTAACTTGCAGATATCTGAATCGCTTGAAGAGGACTGTGCGCAACAAGGCACATGTAGAAGGGAGTATTTGCAACGCATATATGGTGAGAGAGGCCGCAATTTTCTGCTCTCATTACTTTGAGAAGCATGTGTTCACACGTGAGAGGAATGTGCCAAGGAATGATGACGGTGGCATAATTCAATATGATGATAGACTACCTAGTGTATTTACGCACTCCGGACATGCCCAAGGGAAAGCAACAAAGAGACGACTGTGTGGGGAAGAGTTGAACGCCGTGTGGCACAGGGCCCGCTTCCAATTGGTACATCATATCCTATGTACTTTACCAATGGAATGAAATTTCACACGAAATCTCATGGAATGCAGAAGTCGACATACAATAGTGGAGTGTGTATCACGTCGGAAGAACAGGGAGACTACTACGGTATCATCGAAGAGATTATAGTGATAGAGTACCCTGTGTTGCCTATCAAGCAGACAACAGTCTTCAAATGCAGGTGGTTTGACCCCCGCGAAGGAATTGGGACACGAACTCATGCGAACTATAAGATTGTTGAAATAAACCAATCAAAATCTTTGAACGTATATGAGCCTTTTATTTTTGCTCATCAAGCCGAGCAAGTTTGCTATGTACCGTTCCCAACCAACAGACAAGCGGCTAATCGGAATGAGTGGTTGGCTGTTTGTAAAGTCAAACCACGAGGTATAATAACGGTTAAGCAAAGGGAAGAGGCAGAAGCATTCCAGGATGATGTTCCCGAGCATGGTTACATCAACACTGCAAATATCACGTTGATGCGAGAGCCCTTGACAGACGGTGAGGTGCAATATGTTGATCTACAACTCAACGAGGGTATTGAATCAGAATCTTCGATAGACACTGATACCACTTCAGAAGAGACTGGCACCGATGATCCATCAGAGGAGACTTCGGATGATGACTTTGAAATATAAAATGTGACAATCTAATTAATGAAATTCCAATAAAGTGCATTCTTTGTGTAATATAATATCCTCTTTTATTTTCTAATATTATTCCACTCTTGCAGATGAGTGACCAAGGGGGTGGCTCGTCATCGGGCACACCGCGTGGGACAGGGTCCCAAAGGCGGGGATCGGGGACCCAAGCGAGAGGGTCTAGGCTGGCGTCTGCTCTTCGGGCGGCCCGAGAGGCGTTTCAGCGCCAGACTGCAGGTATTTATCACAACAGGCTTCTACATTCATTTCTTATAGTATTGTTTGTATTTACATTTACCATTTGTTGAACAATAGTGAACGAAGCTGAGCCAGAGGAACAGCCCGAGGAGGCACCTGCAGGGACGATGACTCAGGTCCCAGAGACTCCCCCACCTCACACTCCAGGTACGAGTAATTCATAATTATAATATTACGTTATTTATTTACTACAATTAAAATGTTATGTACATTCCTAGGTTCGTCGGGTTCTACACAGGGGGCGGCTCCAGCCACCCAGTTAGGTGGAGCTAGGCTGCTCGTTGAGCCCAGGGACGATGGGGTGTAAGTGTTATGTCTTAGTTCATTCGTATCAAATTTCATTTGACACTATAACACTTTGGTTTATATTATATTTTTGTCGGTTTATCATCATTGTATTCGACAGCATAGAGTTCTCAAACGCTGTGGTGAGGAAGATCACAGATATATATCCCATGCGGTCAGATATGAATGGGATAAGCTGGGGGAAGGTCACTCGGGAGACGAAAGATTTCTACTGGAATGAGTTTTTGGTATTTCATAACTGTTAAACAAAATGTTTTGGGATTATACTTCGAATTTGTACTTAACTTGATCTACATAACCTGCAGAAAGTAGCTTGTTAGGCGCCGGAGCACGCTGGAGCCGTGAGGAAGGAATGGGAGAAAAAGAATATCGCTCGGTATTTTATTGTTTTAATTAATTAAATGTTTGCATATCAAATGGGTTCACATGCCACTTCACATGTTTCTAAATTTCAGCTACAAGGACTACACGCTCGACATAAGGAGCAAGAAGAAGCCCTACCCCGCAGACGAGTTGGTGGCAGAGAACTGGAGGCGGATCTGGGATTCCCCGCAATTTAAGGAGAAGTCAAAAAGGGGAAAGCTAAACAGGTGACGGGGACAGGAGGATGCACCGGTCCTCCCAACACACACCGCGGGATCAAAGACATTCCTAGCCACGAAAGATAAATTGGTATGTTTAGCATATTTACATTTAATATTCAATTATTTATGTGGATTTTGGCTCTTGAGTTGTAGTCCTTGAAATCTTGCAGTCTACTGATCTGGGAAGGCACGTGCATTTGCACAAGGTACACGAGCACACACACACGCGGGGGCACGAGAAGGACAATTGGATTCGTGATAGGTCGGCGCAGGTGAATGTAAGAAATCCTACATAATATCACATTTACCTATATCTACTAATTTGGGTCACTATATTATGTTCTTTACGTATTTCACATGTTGAATATAGGAGGAGTTCAATGCAGTTACCCAGACCTTGAGCCAGAACCCTGAGATTGGGCCTGACTTCGATCCTGACGATGTCTTCTACGACGTAGCCGGTGGTCACGATAGACGCCACGCTGTATACGGCTTAGGATCGTTGGCCAAGTCGTTTAGGCCCGGAGGCAATTATTCCACCACCGCTCCCCCATCTGATTCCACTTATGTGACACAGGAGCAGTTTCAGCAGCTCACAGAGACTATTCAGCGAGTGTCACAGAGACAAGAGACTATGGCCGATAAGGTGGAGAGATTGCTAGGAGTCAGAGCCCCTCGATCCCCTGGACACGGAGATGGAGATGACTTTGGAGGCGGCCTGGGTGGAGGTGGTTTGGGTGCACATTGAGTGTTGAGAGATGAGACTTGGTTAGTGTCTTTTTTTTTTTTATTTATGAGACGTATAGATGTTTCTACTTTGTATAGATTTTCAAGAATATGTTAATGTTTTCCGTTTCAGACTTTGACATTTCAAATTGCATTTTGGGATTGTCATTATCGTTTTCAACATCTATTGAATTTGGAATGTGAAATGCGTTGTAGATTTGTGATTGTACATGTGTTTAATTGTTGATGTTTATGAAATGGATTGCCATATTGTGCTGAAGGTGTTGGTAAACATATTGTGGATTATTTGTTGGTATTGATGCAGCAGGGATGGCTGTGAAAACAGCCATTTCTGGTGCTCCCTACAGTTGGGTACCGACCGCACCCCAGACCGCAACCTGGTCGGTAAATTACCGACCGCAGTCCCGACCGCAGGCGCGGTCGGTAAGGGGTGGACCACGAGGTCCCTTGAGTTGGGTACCGACCCCAAAATGTGGTCGGTATGGGAACTATGCCGACCAATATGCGGTCGGCATTTTGGTCGGTACTTTTACCGACCACCGCTTTTTTGGTCGGCCGAGAATCACCTACCAAGGGATTCCCGACCGACATTTCGGTCGGGCGTGCGGTCGGTAACCGCGAGGACGACCCGCTTTTCTTGGTTACCGACCGCATATTGCGGTCGGTAATCACTGTTTTTCTTGTAGTGAAGGTGATTAGGTACCAGAAATAAACTGTGCAATTCTAAAATAATGAACAACCAACTGTCAAGGCATTAATTTAGAAAATTAGTAGGCGCCTCAAATTTGAAATTTCACATTCAAATTTTAAATTTCTCTCATCCCAAATGTCAAATGCTTTTCAATAATATGGTTAAAAAATAGCCCACGGCCTTCATTACTTGATAAATGGTTTGCATTCGAACTTTTCATTCTTCTTTCAGAGTAATATCGAACTCATCTAGCACACAAGAAGAAAAACCTACATCAATCAGGAGCATATCCTCCCTCACATAAATGGTTTGAGGTTAGCAATCTATTTTGACTTTATTTTGTTGATGTTGATATTTAACTATTGCATTTATATACACAATTACATTTTCCATACTCATTAACAAGAAATACATATTTTTCAAAAGTAATGTTGTCTTGGAAGAATTTCAAGGATTTCAAGCCAATGAATACTATGTTGGTGTTCAAAGGACGATGCACTCAGGTATACCACACACATTTACAATACAAGCTCAATGATATAACAACGGTGAATGTTATCTTTCAAGATGAAGAGATAATATATTGTAATGTTGTTATATTTATTTGAAAGGTCGTATTATTTAATAATAAATGAAATTTTTAAAGGAAAATAGATTACAAACTACTTCAGAATTTTTGAAATGCAGGGCACAACATTTCTATTCACATTCCCAAATTTCTTAATAACAAATATAAGAAAATATTTTAAGGAAACATATACGGTGTCATGATATTTGTTGTGACAAACTATACATGTAATTACTGGTGCTCATATGCCTTTTAATCTAAGTATAATTTGGTCTATAAGAGAATAGAAGCTATGAACTTTTCTTAAAAGCATGTAGATGGATTTAACATAAGTGCTTATTTTTCTATTTTTATTTGAAATGTTTAAGTGGTTCTGTCTTGATACTATGAAATATATAAACAACTGGTTACTTTTTTGTTACTTGCTGAGAGAAGTTGTGGTTTTTAAAGATTCCAAGTTCAACAACATTATTTAATAAGACAAAAGTGATGGAAAAATCAACATAGGAATTGAACTCTATTATGGAGATATGATATCATATACCTGTTTTTTTTGTTTACATGTATGATCATGAATAATTTTGTTTTCCACTAGGAGATTGAATCCAGCCCTTCAATGAGACTTTATATACTGTTAAACAAGCTGCATATTGTACATATATAAATGCTAACCAGATTAATAAAATAGTGCAATTTTAATAAAGATAAATTAACTATTACTTGTATAAGGTTCATTACTTGTATGGATCTGCGGGTCCAGATTCATTTATGTTAAACTATATTATAGAAATTACTAAGGTAAACCTGCATAAAGTGAAAATGGTTTAATAGTTACAGATGGTTCCATATTTCAGAGAAATAAACAATGTAATATGATGACCAAGCATAGATCTAAGTTTTCATTGACCTTTGGAAACTGTAAAATCATTTTTTAGACCGGATGACCAAAAATCCAAAAATGGAGTATGTGAACTGAGAATAGCCCGGATCCATGGAGATGAAAAACCCCAGATCAAATTTTTGGAATTTTCAGCAATGAAAAAATCAGTCAGATTTTTTGAACAAAGATGGGACAATATTTTATACGGACCAAAAGATGATACTTCAAATCTGGGGTGATTATCAAATTTTGATATTTTTTCTGGAAACACCCCATATTTTGTTCAAATGCAATATGATTATCCTTTTCAACGGTATGTTTTTCAGCTGATTTTATATTCCTAATTGTTTCTGCAATTTTTTCTTTGTCAGATGACGGTTCCGGTCATGAATCTTTGTATTATGAATTCTAAAGGCATTTCCCGTCAATGTTTTGTGTATTTGTTAGTGTAAGGTATACATCTAAGTTAGGTTTGCCAGTCTTTGGTGATAGACATAGTAGATTATCTGTGAATTGGATTAGGTTTTCAAAGAAGAAACCCAAACATGTGTCATTTTTTCTTTTTCTTTTTTTTTTTTTAAATTCTCAGGGTTTCCTTGTGTTTCTTTTATATCCATTTTCAAAACCTAAAAAACTTGCAAGTCAAGTTAAATAAAATCTAAATCAGGGTTATGGAAATGTTTATTCACATATTTCTTGTTCTTGTGCATTTTTCGTGTTCATATTTATTTGGAGTTAGTAAATGTTGTCTATGTACAAAGGACATTTTCTAGATTTGGAGTTTTAAATTAGATTGTCTTTTGGTCTGTCTAATGTATTGTCCCATCTTTTTTTAAAAATCTGACTGTTTTCTCATTACCGAAAATTTCAAAAATTTGATATGGGGTTTTTCATCTCCATGGATCCGGGCTGTTCTGAAGTTCTGGGTTTTCTGAAGTTCACATACTCCAATTTTTTATTTTTGGTCTTCCGATCTAAAAATAGATTTTACAGTTCTAAAAGGACAATGAAAACTTATATCTATGCTTGGTCATCAGATTACATTATTTATTTCTTGGAAATATAGAACCATGTGTAACTATTAAACCATCTTCACTTTATGCAGGTTTACCTTAGTAATTTATATATTAATAATTTTAACATAAATTAATCGGGACCCACGAATCCATACAAGTAATGAACCTTATACATCCTACTGGTGTACTTTCATCGTTCCCCACCCCTTGGTCCCCATAAACCCAAATCAAGAAATCAATAGTAACTCGGAGACAACTGCAAGACCAGCGGAAGGGAGGGGAAAAGTGACGGTGGACGGCGGCTGAGCAGCCGAAGGTAGAAGAGACGAAGGAGACGATGTTGGTGGGAGGTGAGTACTCTTATAAATTCTTTATTCTGTTCATAGAAGTGCGTGACAGGGGAAGTTTGGGAGAGCGATGGAGGCAGTCCCATTGTCGGGGTGGTGGCCGGAGAGGGATAGAGGGAGGGGATTTCGATTAGTGAGTATTGGCGAGCGGGATGGCGGTGGTGGAGGCTGGGGTGAGTTGCAAGGGACAGGGGTGTTTGTGGCGGCATAGGTGTCGGAGCGTTGGCCGGAAAAGGTTTAGACGGAGGGGGTTTTGTAGTGTGAAAAATGATGAGGGCGAGGGTGGTGGTGATCTTGACGGAGAGGGTTTTGGACATTTGAATTTGTAGAATGCTGTTGTTAATGTTATTATTTGTGTGGTAGTATTGGTTGATGTATTTTTGTTGAATTGCGGTGCTATTTCTATGTTTGATAAACTGAATTTATAATAACAGACTTTGAAAGTGTGATTGAAATTGTTTGTGTGTTAGTACTTGTTTATATTTTGTGTGTGGTGAGCACTGGTTTATATTTTTTTGATAATATGTGGTGCATTACATGGAACTTCCAGCAGTATTGCTTAATGTCTTTTTATCTTGAAATAAAAAATGGTGTGTTACTCTAGATACCAATTTGATGAGTTAGTGGAGTTTAATTTCCTAGAGTAAATTTTTATTTGATATGATGAGATGCAGTCACCATAGAATGAGGAAACATCATAACATATAGTGTACAGAAAGGTCCGGGAATAACTTACATAAGGAGTATCTGATTTTTGTTAATGTGTATCAACAACATAATTGAGAAACGTACATATATTTTATCCATGCGGTCTCAAAGTGGATGATAAGTAATGTCTGGTTAAGTTCCCTTAAATGTCATTAGCAAGTGCAGCCGGTTACAATCAAAATAAATGGTTGAAAGATTGCTGCTGGTAGTAATAGAAAGCCAATGGGCCCAAAGCGAGGTGGGAAAAGATTGAAGAGAAGTGGAGACGGGGCCGCGGATGATAGTGGGCATTCCAGCAAAGTGAGCGGGAATAAAATTAATAAATCAAGTATGAAGGAAGTTGGTGATTGTGGGATGAGCACGAGGTGCTCACCGCATTACTTCCTTGGCATATTGGGGGAGATAGATGAGAAGCTGACAGAGGAGCAAAGGGACGCAATGAAGCGGATACCGTTTTGGCACTTTATGGAGTGGCCAAAAGTGTATAATGGTGTGGCTTGGTTGGAAGCACTTGTGAGATGCAATGAGGACAAAGGCAATTGTTTTATATTGGGGAGGACATTAGGCTACAATTTCCATAATCAGAGTTTTCTTGTGTGATGACATTGAAGAATGAGGGGCGGTTTGTACACCCGAATTTGCACAGGGAGAGCAGGGTAATAGAAAAGTTTTTTGGGGGCAATGTGGGTAATGTGAAAAGGGACATAATTACAGAAGTATTCAGAAAGATCACTGAAGGAAAGGAGTCAGAGTTTGGGAGAGTTAGCCCTGACGATTTTGCTAGAATTTTCATGTTACTTGTATTCAATTGTTTACTATTACCGACAACTCATCGATATGTGCCTTCTTATCTGGTGCACTATGTGGACAACCTGGAGCAAGTAGGGGAGTACGCTTAGGGGAGGGCAACACACATGTTTTTGGCGGATGCACTGAAGGAATGTGCGAAGGGGAAGATGTATGCAGATGGCTGCATGTTTGGCTTATTGGTGAGTATGTTTTCATTGTTTTTTTTATAGTTTTAATTATTTGTTATTGCTTGTCTCATGTGTTGTGAATGTAAAGAGTAATCTGGGGTAATTTACAATTTCAGGCATGGTTCTTTGAACGTGTTCCTCTAATTGCGAAGCCTACTATAATAGAAAGTGTTCCTCGGGTCGCTAGGTGGCGAATGAGTCATCCGAATGTCAAAAAAATGTTATGAGCAACTGAAGAATCTGAATGCGGAAGCTGTGATAAGTTTATGTCCATTGGATGATGAGTAGAGATTTATTAGGCCTGCAATGGAGAGAGCACATGTATGTTTTTTAAAATAGTAGATTGATGGGTTGTAGTATATATACCGGGTTGTGGAATTAATGTTTAAAGTATTGAAAATTATTATTTAGCTCTTTTAATACTCCCTCCGTCCCATGGATGATGCCTGGTTTGACTTTTAGACACTGTTCATTGTTCAACTTTGACTCAATATTATTGTAAGTATATATTTGGAAAAAAATAGTCGAGTTCGGTCTTGTTAGATTCGTCTAATCATATACTTTTAGAATATACTTCTATTTTACATAATTTTTACTTCTATATATTTTGATATATTAATGATTAAATGAATGCATTGGATTGTGCGCTGATGTCAAACAAGACATCTTAGTTGGGACAGAGGGAGTATAAGTTATTGATTAGTTGCGTAATCTGTTGTGGCATAGGAGAGGGTTAAGGAGACAGCCCAATTGGAGAGAAGTGGTAGATTGGTCGAGCGAAGAAGCCACCCAGTAGTGGGAAAAGTGATGACGGGGAAGAGGCATAAGGAGAGTGATGCTGCACCGGGGGAGAAGCAGTCTTTGGTGGAGAATGCAAGGGAGGAGAGAGAGCATGTGAAGATGGTGATGCAGGGTGTGAGGTGTAACACCCCCATTTTCCCTAAAGGAACAGCGGAAGCAAAGTGCGAGAATAATGGGCTGATGTTACCGCCACATATTCTGGGTTGTCTGAAATACACTAAGGCTAGCAGGCAAACTTGCAGAAATTAGAGTTGATTGTATATGCTAACCACTTTCCGGACAATCTAGCATATAATTCGCACTGAAGCTTATAATTCAGTCAAAGTATAAAATAAGTTTTAAAAAATGTTTGGTTTGTACAACCAAAAGGTAGGAACGCATTCCTCAAATGAGCTCAACGATGATAATGGAATAAATCCATGGAAGCTTTAATTTAAAAAATGTTGTTACCTCGTATTTCAAAAATAATTTTTTAAACCGTGAAGCACGTGGTTTAAAACTGTAAGGCAATATATTTGCACAAATAGGATAAATCCCAAATAATTGTTCATGATTGATAAATAACTATCTATTTATGTCAAGTAATAAATTTCTATCACAAAGGGGATTTTAAAATATACACTTTTACAAGAATAATATCCCAAACTGTGCCCGTGCAAAAGATGTTCTACCGAACCATGCAAATCTCAAAACCTGAAAGGGAACGATGAAAAATGTAGAGTCAGCGAAAACAATCGCTGACTAAGTAGACGTTTACTCCTGGAGGAGGTAGGATTGCAGAAATAATTTAAAGACAAGAGTTATGGTGATAGTATGCTTAAGACGAGAAAATTTATACATAAAGACAATATTAATCTAAACTTGGGAACAGATAATACAACAATATGCATTACCGAGATGTAGTATCTCAGACAACGTGATATGCAGGTTCCTGCTGTAGGGCCCACTTCACACATACACTCAAGGGTGTGGGGGAGGTAATAAATTTCATCAAACCCACGTGTGGAATCAAATAATGGAACCATACTGAAGTGTCCCAATAGTCCTCTGTGGCTTTGTGTGCACGAAAACGTGGGAGTTGGGCAGCCGGCTCATATCCAGACCCAGCACCGTAACAATGAGCTCAAAAATCCCTTGGATTTTGTGAATAGTTGCGAAAATTATGAAGCACAGTAAAAGAGCATACCAATATTTCAAAAAGCAGTAGGGAGCTATAAGCATAAGTTTAAAAGTAATAAAACGGGTTTTAAATTATGGTTAAGCTAAATATATCTAGGCTTACTCCAAAGAGTAAAAATCTACTTACTGTTACCATAGACGAAATGGGTATGACACACGCACAAGCTACGAGCAGATACCCCTTTACCACTATTTGTCTAGCAAAATTTCAATAACTTAGTATACTATGATGGTATTCTAACATAAATAATAATTAAAATTTACAATTCGATAAATCTTACCAGAACACCTCACGCTTCTACAAACTAGTTATGGTAATTTCAACAGAGCTCCTAAAATCTCTTTACGGAACTAGCAGCAACAAAGAAACATAAAAGAAAATGGAGGAGCAACAGAACTTAAGCAGGATTTAAGAAAGGAAAGCAGAGAACCAGAAGAGAGAAAAAGAATTAAGATTTGAGTGCGTCCTACATCTGAAGGGAAGGGGGTTTATATAAGCAAATTTACACCAGCCATTTGACCGGGCAGAGCCTCTTCTCCCTTGCCTACCCACTTAAATCCAACAGACTTCCATTTTTGTTTGTCAAAGACTGATTTGATCCCATCCTTTCCAGGTTTTCCCTTAATCTCGCTACAGTCTTTCCCAATCTCCCTTCTACTCGTCTCATCTCCCCCCTTTCTTCTTCGCCGTCCCCTCTCTTCTCAACATCAATCCACCACAGATTTTGTTATCCTCTTAACAGACAGAAGGAAACTCACAAAGACACACTAGACCACTTGGTCAAGTCCTCATCTCCTATTAGATTAACCATCGAAACTCGTTTACTACTAAACATTTAAGTTTTAGTGACCAAATTCAATAATTCAATAAAATAATATATTTGTAGTGATTAGTCACCTAAAAAATAGCAACCGGAGAAGGTTGATTAGCTTATAGCAACCAAAATGACGGTCAAAAGTAGCAACTAAATCCAATACCCAACACATTCGATCACCTAGGTGAGCCGGGGCAGAAAAGGCCCTAGAGCGGAAAAAAAGCCAAAATGGTGCCATAAGTTTTCCCATTTTCTAATTTGGTGCCATAAGAATAGAGTTTTCTAATTTGGTGCCATAACTTTACTAATGATCTCCAAAATAGTCCCATGATGCATTAATCTCCTAATTTGTTGAGTGGCATCTGATTAAGGATTTGAATTAATTTAATTGTGCTAACTAGGCATTGACTACACACTTGGATATTTGACTTCTCAAAATCATGACCCGCCCCAAACCCTAATACCCAAACTCCATCCCTAAATTAAGCCACCGCCACTGGAGTTGCTTGTACGAAGGAGCAGCCGCCGTCCAAAGCTCTGTTCTGCCGCCGCCCGAAGCCCACAAGAGGAGAGAGAGCGCCACCACTTCGTGTGTCAGGGGGAGCCGCCGTCCGCCGCTGCTATGCTTCGTCGATGCCGCCATCTGTTTTCGCTTCCCGAAGCCCGTCGCCGGCTGATGCACGAAAGGTGAGGGCTGCCGCCGCCGGAGCCGCGAGGGAGAAGGCCACCTGCTGCTTTGATGTCGTCTGTTGTCGCGCACGCGCCGCCGCCTGGAGTCGTCGAACAGTTGGTGGAACTTCCTAACATCCCCAATATTAGCACAATCATTGAGCACAACATTTGTATGCAACCGTATCAAGCCTCGAATCCTTCACCACTTTAAATCAAACTCTGTAAATCTCCTTACCCTTTTTGTAATCGAATTGAAAAGCTTAATTTCATCCATCCATTCACGCCTTCACATGTGGAAGATAACCAGATTTAATCATTGATTTGATAATAGATGTACGTATTGGGGGATTTGGTGTTGGAGGTAGTTATCGAGGAGTAATATGTGCCCGAGTAGGAATCTTCGGTGGTATGAGCCCTGAAAAGAGACAGACGGTCTGGCGGTGGAGGTAAGAAAGTGGGCGGCGGAAGGGAAACGAGAAGTAGCCGCAGGTAGCATCAGCAATTAATTTGGGGGTGGGGTTGGGTCGGGTTTTAGAAAACTTATGTGGGTTGGGTATTAGGGTTTTGGGGTCAAGATTTTGAGGATCAAATATAGTGTATAGTCAATGCTTATATGGAGCCTTATTGGCACAATTAAAGTAATCTAAATTTTTAATTAGATGCCACATCAGAAAATTAGAAGATTAAGGCTTGATGGGATCATTTGGGAGATAATTAATAAAGTTACGGCACTAAATTAGAAAATTCTATACTTATGGCACCGATTTGGAAAATTGGGAAACTTGTGGCACCATTTTGGCATTTTTGCCCCTAGAGCTCAAAGCCGAACATACATCCACGCATCCACTTCCAATGCAAATGCCCGTATTACCCGAACCCCATCGGAAACCCTCCTATACCCTTCTGAACCAAGTCCTCGAAGCAAATCGAATTCCCCCTCCCCCACTCCCCAAACCCGGTCGTACTTAGATTTACCAATTTTAACTCAATAACAAGCGGTTTGAACCGACGATTTCAAACTCGGTTTGGTTGATTTAAGTTTAAAACTTGAACCGATTGTAAATCATAACTAAAATCGGAAACCGCAGGGTCGGTTGTGGTTTGAGTTTTTTTCAAACCGTGAACTGGCTGTTTAAATCTGCGATTCCTGAAATCTTTTTTAATTCTATTTTTTTTAAAATAAAAGCAACGGTTTATAGGGTGTTTTTTCTGGTTTAGGGCGGTTTTGGCCAATTTATAGGTTATTTTTAAATATTATTAACAAAAAAATGAAAAATAAAAATAAAAAACATTAGTAGCCAGTTCAATCCGGGACTCTCAGTTTGTTGAAAGAGAAAAACATTTCTTTATTTATTTATATGGAGCGCTAGTTTAGTTTAAGTGAGGTGGCCCATATTCCAGGGACAATTACTTTGTACCTTCAACTGTCGGTTCCAAACAAGAACCGGTTCCAAACAAGAACCGAAGGTTTGAACAATTTAGCCAAATCTACCCATAACCACCCAATGAACTTGGTTAAACTTTGATTGGTCATTCAATCGGCCCATGATGATCCCGCTGTGGTATGCACTTGACTACTCCACTACATCACCCAGTTGCTCCCTCAGCGTCATCGGGCCCATCCTTATTATTTTTTTTTTGTGAATAACTGAGTAATCTAGTCCACATTAGAATTAAGATTAATCCTTCGAAGATGTGAATGGGCAACAAAGGACGCCTCATATACAAGGCTCAAACCTGATACCTTGTTTCTAAAGTCCCAATCCATTGAAGTTAACTGTTGTTGGTTGGACCATCCTTATTATTATTATTGTTGTTGTTGTTGTTGTTGTTGTTATTGTTGTTGTTGTTGTTGTTGTAACACACTCTAAGATTTGCTAGAGATATGTTTGCTGCCAAGTTTTCTTCCCAAGGACGAGAGACATTATTATTTATTATGATCTTTAGATTTAAATTTGCTAGAGATATGTTTGCTGCTAGAGATATGGATAGCAAATTTTCAATGCATATCTTCAGAAAAAAGATTATGCGGCAGACACTACTTGTGTATAGACTCGTATATAGACGTTGAGTGTAGGCAGGGGATGATGAGATGAGTCATGCCAGTATCTAATCAAAATACTGTAAGAAGTAAGAACTCATGTCGACACACTTTTGTCCAGTATATGCTGGCTTTGTTTCAGGCCTTTAGATATGTTATTGATCTAATGGTTCATATTAATGGTAGGGTTAATTGTGTCTTTGTACATATTGAATTAAATTTAAATAATGTAAAAATAAGATTGAAAGTAATCATGGTTTTTTTATTGTTGTTGTTGTTGTTGTTGCAAATTTTCAATGCATATCTTCAGAAAAAGATTATGCGGCAGACACTACTTGTGTATAGACTCATATATAGACGATGAGTGTAGGCAGGGGATGATGAGATGAGTCATGCCAGTATCTAATCAAAATACTGTAAGAAGTAAGAACTCATGTCGACACACTTTTGTCCAGTATATGCTGGCTTTGTTTCTAGCCTTTAGATATGTTATTGATCTAATGGTTCATATTAATGGTAGGGTTAATTGTGTCTTTGTACATATTGTATTAAATTTAAATAATGTAAAAATAAGACTGCAAGTAATCATGGTTTTTTTTTTATTGTTGTTGTTGTTGTTGTTGTTGTTGCAAATTTTCAATGCATATCTTCAGAAAAAGATTATGCGGCAGACACTACTTGTGTATAGACTCGTATATAGACGTTGAGTGTAGGCAGGGGATGCTGAGATGAGTCATGCCAGAATCTAATCAAAATACTGTAAGAAGTAAGAACTCACGTCGACACACTTTTGTCCAGTACATGCTGGCTTTGTTTCTAGCCTTTAGATATGTTATTGATCTAATGGTTCATATTAATGGTAGGGTTAATTGTGTCTTTCTACATATTGAATTAAATTTAAATAATGTAAAAATAAGACTGCAAGTAATCATGGTTTTTTCTTGTTGTTGTTGTTAATAATGTAAAAATAAGACTGCAAGTAATCATGGTTTTTTCTTGTTGTTGTTGTTGTTGTTGTTGTTGTTGTTGTTGTTGCTGTTGTTGTTGTTGTTGTTGGATTATACGGCAGACACTACTTGTGTATAGACTCGTATATAGACGTTGAGTGTAGGCAGGGGATGATGAGATGAGTCATGCCAGTATCTAATCAAAATACTGTAAGAAGTAAGAACTCATGTCGACACACTTTTGTCCAGTATATGCTGGCTTTGTTTCTAGCCTTTAGATATGTTATTGATCTAATGGTTCATATTAATGGTAGGGTTAATTGTGTCTTTGTACATATTGAATTAAATTTAAATAATGTAAAAGTAAGACTGCAAGAAATCATGGTGGTTGTTGTTGTTGTTGTTGTTGTTGTTGCTGCTGCTGTTGTTGTTGTTGTTGTTGTTGTTGTTGTTGTTGTTGTCGTCGTCTTCTTCAGAAAAAGATTATGCGGCAGACACTACTTGTGTTGTTGTTGTTGTTGTTGTTGTTGTCGTCGTCTTCAGAAAAAGATTATGCGGCAGACACTACTTGTGTATAGACTCGTATATAGACGTTGATTGTAGGCAGGGGATGATGAGATGATTCATGCCAGTATCTAATGAAAATACTGTAAGAAGTAAGAACTCATGTCGACACACTTTGTCCAGTATATGCTGGCTTTGTTTCTAGCCTTTAGATATGTTATTGATCTAATGGTTCATATTAATGGTAGGGTTAATTGTGTCTTTGTACATATCGAATTAAATTTAAATAATGTAAAAATAAGACTGCAAGTAATCATGGTTCTTTTTTGTTGTTGTTGTTGTTGTTGTTGTTGTTGTTGTTGTTGGATTATGCGGCATACACTACTTGTGTATAGACTCGTATATAGACGTTGAGTGTAGGCAGGGGATGATGAGATGAGTCATGCCAGTATCTAATCAAAATACTGTAAGAAGTAAGAACTCATGTCGACACACTTTTGTCCAGTATATGCTGGCTTTGTTTCTAGCATTTAGATATGTTATTGATCTAATGGTTCATATTAATGGTAGGGTTAATTGTGTCTTTGTACATATTGAATTAAATTTAAATAATGTAAAAATAAGAGTGCAAGTAATCATGGTTTTTTGTTGTTGTTATTGTTGGATTATGCGGCAGACACTACTTGTGTATAGACTCGTATATAGACGTTGAGTGTAGGCAGGGGATGATGAGATGAGTCATGCCAGTATCTAATCAAAATACTGTAAGAAGTAAGAACTCATGTCGACACACTTTTGTTCAGTATATGCTGGCTTTGTTTCTAGCCTTTAGATATGTTATTGATCTAATGGTTCATATTAATGGTAGGGTTAATTGTGTCTTTGTACATATTGAATTAAATTTAAATAATGTAAAAATAAGACTGCAAATAATCATGGTTTTTTTGTTGTTGTTGTTGTTGTTGTTGTTGTTGTTGGATTATGCGGCAGACACTACTTGTGTATAGACTCGTATATAGACGTTGAGTGTAGGCAGGGGATGATGAGATGAGTCATGCCAGTATCTAATCAAAATACTGTAAGAAGTAAGAACTCATGTCGACACACTTTTGTCCCGTATATGCTGGCTTTGTTTCTAGCCTTTAAATATGTTATTGATCTAATGGTTCATATTAATGGTAGGGTTAATTGTGTCTTTGTACATATTGAATTAAATTTAAATAATGTAAAAATAAGACTGCAAGTAATCATGGTTTTTTGAATTAAATTGTGTCTTTGTTAAGACTGCAAGTAATCATCGTTTTTTGTTGTTGTTGTTGTTGTTGTTGTTGTTAAGACTGCAAGTAATCATGGTTTTTTTTGTTGTTGTTGTTGTTGTTAAGACTGCAAGTAATCATGGTTTTTTGTTGTTGTTGTTGTTGTTGTTGTTGTTGTTGTTGTTGTAACCTGATAGAGGACTTCAAGTAGTCAAATCCCTAACTCACAACCTTGAGGCTGGGGTTTCTACTCCTCAACTGATCCTCTATTTCGCTTTGTCCCTTTGTAATTTGTATGGCATGAGCTTCCACCGCCAATTTGTCCCTTAAGCAAATACAAATTAATTTGTGTAACAAGGGCTGATGACTTTGCCAAGTGGTCAAATTATCAGACTTTCAACCTTCAGGTTGGGGTTAAATTCTCCACCGGCCCCCAATGGTCCTATTTCTCCACTTTATTCCTTTGTATTTTGTCTAGTTTTTTTTTTTTTTTTGTTGAAATTTGTGTAACATTATTGAATTTATATAGTCTTTATAAAAGGCAAACTTTTCAACAATAATTAATACTACTCCCTCCGTCCCAGCTAAAGTGTCATGTTTGACTTTGTGACATTGTTTATTGTTCAACTTTGACTCAATATTAAATTTTTAGTTGTATATATTTTGAGATATTAATGATATATTTTGATATATTAATGATTAAAAAAAAGTGCATCGAATTGTGTGTAAAAATCAAACATGACATTTTAAGTGGGAATTTGGATGGAGGGAGTAATACTTTTTGACTCTAGCAAGATTATTGTCTCGACTCTCAAGTGGAGATTCCTAATTCAAGTTCTTACCAACCCCACTGGACCAAAATCATATCAACTCGACTGCCCAGAACACACCCATTATAATAAAACAAAACGTGCCCTATACAGCCCAGTTGAGCACAATTTAAGAGCAACCCCCACCACCCCCAACAAACCCATAGAATATTCGAATCGTGCCCAATTTCGATTTGGCAACTAAAACCCAATTGGCAGTCAACTACTCTTTAAGTTAATTCTTGATCAATACTCCAAGAATGCAAGTGATCTGGTCTTGACAAAGACAACCTTTCTGATTCTAGATTTCATACTGTGTATGTCACACATTTCGTTGGTAAGAGTCACTCTCAATCCAACTCGCCGAGTTATGACAGTCTCTTTCGAGCTGAAACTTTTCCTCATCACTCATGTCATCTCCCCCACAACTAATCTAAATTTGCTTAGGCCAACTTCTGAAACACCTCCGAGACTTATTACTCAGTGAAGGCCAATTATACTTGGAAACCTAAACAAATCTAACATCATGACCCAATTGCAGAGAGGTGCTGCCAACTCTGCTCTATTGTAGCGTGAGCCAGCCCCCGTTTGATAGCACTTATCACAACATCTCATCTTATAAGTGTGAATTTTCACTACTGATCGATTATTGGAAGTTTACTCATTGGGCGAAACCAATTGAAGGCATGTTCGGATACATAGAATCCATCAAGGACATAGTGGTTCTTAATAGTGAATGACAGGGTGGGCGATGCAGCCGAAAGCATACACAATGCCACGGCACAGCGCTCGTGTACCAAATTCTTTTTGGTACTGTATTAATATATATAAGTGTGTGTGTGTGTGTGTGTATCGAAATGGTAGCCAATGCTTAAAAACTTGAAAATAAGAACCACAACCATATAAAATATTCCAGAACAAAATCAATCCTTCACAACGCATCAACATTCATATAAAAATGCAATCGATAGAGACGAGCAACGACTAGTGCAAGGCCTGCCAAGGGCTGGACAGCACCAGAGCAAGGGTCGGACGGCAGCGAGGTGGGTGCAAAGAGCAAGGAAGGCTGGCGGACATCAATATTATCAGCAAGTAGAGAGCAATTGAGGTTCTAGGGTCTTTGATGCTTTTATATTAAACTTTGATTTTATGCTAAAAACCGTGTTTTGGCCCCCAAAAAACACAAAGCAAGCACCAGCTCGTGCACACAGAAGTAAATAAAACAACTTAACCATTACACAAAAGGCACATCACTGTGCCTTGTGCCATGGCTCACAAGGCACGCGATGATGCACCTTTTACAATTACAACAATGATCAAGCATAATAACAATCTTTGGCAAATCAACCCTAAATTCTAAAGCCAACCACAGTTCCAATGGCATGCAGTCGCTTGCAAAGAATGGTACATAAGATCTGTAAACCTTAGGCCTTTTCTTCCTATTGCCTGAGAACTAAAAGTTGAATCCATAAGACTGAAGTGAAATGTTTTCTATAGTTAACTCAGTAAACCAAAATAATTGATCATTTGATAAAAGTATACACAAAATTCTAGCCATCTCGTCCACGTAGCGCAAATTCTTGCGACAATATATATTCTCTAGACATCGATTAACAATATTACTTCAGAACATTGGATCCTATCAATAAGAACTTCAGCTGGTCATATACAAGACCTTCCCTTCCCAAGATTTCTCATGAATAACGAAATGCAACATCCAGTGCAGCTTTACACACACTAGTATAAGATTTTTATCAATCTTGGACAAGGCTTCTGATAATAAAACATACAAAGAACAGCAAAAGATAGAACATTACAGTGTCATAGAAATAAAATTTTGATGCCAATTCTTCAAATCTTCAAGTGAAAACTTTATAACAGATTGTCAAAAGAAACAGAATCCCATATCCAGTACAGACAACACTACAAACTATTATTGCTGGGAATAGCATATAGCAGCTTAAGAACTCTAACATATAAAAGCCATAAACTTCCAATTCTAGATCTTTATTTGTAGAACAACTTGAATAAAAGCAGCCCCAAACATTCCTCTAAAGCACAATCAAGACATTTTATCGGAAAGCAAATATGGTGCAACAGAATCAAGAACAACACTACCAAAAAAACAAAACTTGAAGAAAGCCAAATACAATACCAATTCTCAGTGGTGCCTGGCCTGGAAATCCTTCATGAAGCTGACCAACTTCTCAACTCCAGCCAAAGGCATGGCATTGTATATCGAAGCCCTCATGCCGCCCACCGATCTATGCCCCTTCAGCTGCACCATCTTCTCCTGAGCAGCCTCCTTTATGAACTCCGCCTCCAACTCAGGCTTTTCCAGCGTAAACGGCACATTCATTAGTGACCTCACACTCTTTTCGACAGGGCACCTGTAGAACCCGTTGCTCTCATCAATGGCATTGTAAAGCAAATCAGCCTTCTTCTTGTTCTTCTTCTCAACCTCAATTAGCCCGCCCTGGGCGAGGAGGTCGTCGAAAACCAGCCCGCACATGTAAATACCGTAGCAAGGGGGAGTGTTGTAAAGTGAATTGTTATCAACGTGGATCTTGTAATCCAACATAATGGGGGTAATTGGCTGCGCATTTCCAACCAAATCGGATCTGACGATTACAATTGTGACCCCTGATGGACCCACGTTCTTCTGAGCGCCGGCGTAGATCAGACCGAATTTAGAAACGTCGACAGGTTTGGAGCAGAAATTGGAGGACATGTCGGCGATGAGAAGAGTGTTTGGGCTAGCGGGGGTTGGGTAATCCTTGAATTCGACGCCGTGGATGGTCTCGTTGGCGCAAATGTGGAGATATTTGGCGTTGGGGGTTTGATCGAGGGAATCGAAGCTGGGGATTTTGGTATACTTCTCAGATTTCCCGCTCCAGATCGATTTCGGCTTGCAGTATTTGGTGGCCTCTTTCAGGGCCTTGTCTCCCCAAGAGCCGGTCACGATGTAATCGACGACGTCGTCGGGGCCGCAGAGATTGAGCGGGATGGCGGCGAATTGGGTGGTGGCGCCACCCTGGAGGAACAAAACGGAGTAATTGTCGGGGATGTTGAGCAGTGTTCGGAGATCCGCTTCGGCTTTCTGGATAATGGAAAGGAACTCCTTCCCGCGGTGGCTCATCTCCATCACGGACATCCCGGAGCCGTTCCAATTGTACAGCTCCGATTGGGCCTTGAGGAGGACATTCTCGGGGAGCGTGGCCGGTCCGGCGGCGAAGTTGAATACGCGATCCGAGGAGGCGGCGGAAGCGGAGGCCGCGGACGGGGTACGGACGGTGGTGGAGGAGCACGTGATGGAAACCGGCTTGGCAGCGCTGCGGGAGGAAGGGAGGGACAGATTTGTGGTAAAGGCGGCAACTTGGGAGGGTTGGGAGATGGAAACGGCTGGCTTGAGGTTGTTGCCGGACATAGCAGCGGCGGCGGCGGAGGCGGAGGACATAATAACCCTTGTGTGTGGAGAGTGTAGGAGTGTAGGGAGGTTGGTAGCTGTATTAAAGACAAATGAGAATTTTTAGAGCTTAAGAAATTAAATGGAAATATTTTATGGCAAATGTCAAAATTTAGATCTGAAGCAAAAATCAGTGGTGTCTGTGTTAGAGGTGTCGAAACGGGCCCGCGGGGCGAAACGGGCCGGCCCGCGCGGGCCCCTACATTTTTGCGGGCTTGAACGGGGCGGGCCTAAATGGGGCGGGCTCAAAATGCCTAGGCCCGACCCGCCCCACACGCGGGCTACGGGTTTTGCGGGCCATCCCGCGGGTTTCTAAGAAAAATATTATTAAATTTATTTTTTAATGTAAAAAATATAAAATTGTGAATATTTTTTTATTGTATAAACTAAAAACAAGATATAAAGATTTATAAATGAAATTAAAATTATAAATAGTTAAAGTGTGTATTTTTGGCATAATTATTTACTTTAATAGTATGTTTGTTGAATAATTCTTTAAAACTGAATTTATTCTAATTTGTAATATTAAATAGGTGTATTATATTTTAAAAATATAGTATTGGACAAGACAAAAAAATTTATAATTAATGACTGGGTTGATAAAAATATTGTGTCTGACGGTCGAAGTCTTTAGGAGGTTAATCTGTTTTAGCAGTGATTTTATATTTTAAAAGTAAGATAATTAACAATCAAACTATAACAATTTACAAGTATTCATAATTTTTAATAAATAAAATAAAAAGGAATTTATACTTAAAAAACTAATATAAATAATATAAAGAAGCGAAGAAATATTAGAAGATATCGACTATTTGTATAACAATTTGAAATTTTAATGTGTAACTAAAATTTTGATTTATGTTTGATGACTTAATGAGTTAGTGTTATACATTGAATAATTTACCAAATAAATTAATCAATATTCAAAATCTAGTTAAATGTAAAAAAAAAAAGGGCAAAGCCCGCGGGCCGGCCCGCCCCGCCGCGGGCCCAACCCGCAAAAGCCTGCCCGCCGCGGGCTAAGCCCATTTAGGCCCACATCTAAACGGGCCTTAAATTCTTAAGCCCGCCCCGCATATTTTGCCTTGTGGGGCGGGCCGGCCCAACGGGCTCGGCGCACATTGACACCTCTAGTCTGTGTTGCCATTTATTAAGGTTAATGAATTTGCTTTCAGTAACATTTTTGCATATACTACTACCTTTTAGCTTTTGGTAACTCATTTTATTCCATTAATTTTTTCAAATAATTTATAAGAACCAGTATTATGGGATGTTTGGGAGTCAGCGGATCCGCTAGCAGATAGCAGATTCGGAGAGAAAACTGTGAGACAATATGCTCTTCCAATATACTATATGCTGGTCAATATACTGTCTTCCAAACAACCCTATATTTGGCTATATTTAGAGTATATGCTGCATAAGATTTCGATCTCAAAACTTTAGTTTATAACTATTCGAGTCAAACTGCTGGTATAGAATTATAGAATTATTATTATAGAACTAGTAAGTAAACCGTCGAGACTCGACGGGTATAAATATATATTTTATATAATATATACTTATATTATATAAAATAATAATAAATTATATTTTGAGATATGAAAAATGTGTAATAATTTTATATATATTCGAAAGATGATGTATATGATAATATAATTAAATTACTTTTAAAACAACAAAGAAAACATGTTATATTATCTTCTTTAGTTTACGTGGCTTGTCCGGTACAAACATAAAACATATCAATAAAAATAATTATTAAAATAATATTTTTATTTATTTTGATATTTAAATTAAAATAAAATAAAATTTAAATATAAATATTAAACATAATATGAAAAATTCTCTCACAATTTGCTGAGAATTTCATTGCTGAAAATCTCATTGGTATGAGTTAGTATAACACTATCTTTAAATGTCTCATTTGAAGTGGTGCAGTTTATATTACTATATATGTACTTGAAAAGATTGCCGCTATATGATTACCCAAATTCAGAAATGTCATATCTGATTGTACATATCCAAAATCAATACCGGCATTACCATCACATATATTAAGTATGTATTTTGAAAATTTTATGTCATATATAAATTTCATTGTAAACAACATTTGTTGTGGTATCTTAAGTTAATCCTTCATAATTGCATATTAATACTTTGAGTCACATCTTCTAGTGACACAAAATATTTCAACATAATTGTTCATGACTAAAAACTGGTTTTGGAATATAATGTCTAATATTCTTTAAAGATTGACATTGACTTTTGTTTATAATCATAGCAAAACAAAGTACGGTGAGAACTTTCTCATCTGAAATCGAATGGGGGATCTGGTTAAATCAGATAGGCTCATAATCATTCTACCAATCAAGAATTTTTTTTACTTTCATGGTTTCCCGAAAATTAGTTTAACCTCAATTATATGGTTCCGCATGTTGGTTACTATTACTTACATTGCATAGTTTATTTGAAGGATATATATTCATAAGAAGCATGACTATGCGGCCCTCATTCAACAATATTTCATGATTTGATAATCCGAAACAATTAATCATGTTTAGATATTCCAGTGAAAATAATTCATTGTAATTATCTATGCTTTCATCCTCTTGACAAATATTGTTAGAACGGATATATATATATACATTTTCATTTGTAGAGATATGTTTCATAATGTAATAATTGATTGTATCAACCATCTCATTGGTATAGGTTAGTATAACGCTATCTTTGAAAATGTTTAGATTTGAAGTGGTTCAGTTTATATTTGTATATGTAATCTCAACCATTGATGCTATAGGATCTCTTTTAGAGTTTATAAGAATATCATCTGTAAATATCACATCTAATTGTACATCTCCAAGATCAATATCAACTTTACCAATTACCATCACCTCCTTGAAATATCCATTTTGCAAATTTTACCATATATAACTTTCATTGTAAACAACATTTTTTGTAATATCTTTAGTTAATCCATTTTAATTACATATTAATATTTTGAGTCCCCTCTTTATAGTGACATGAGATATTGTAATAGGTGTATAACTATTCGTGCCTAAAAATTGGTTTTTGGAGATAGAATCCAATATTCTTTAAATATTGGCATTGACTTTTTTTTAGTCATAGCAAAACAAATTGTCAGTGTGAATTTTTTTATTTGAAATCGAATATGTAAATTGATTAAATCACACGGGCTCATAATCATTCGATCTCAAAAAATTAAAATTCCATAAGTTGGAAAGTTCATATTTTTTAAATTGAAAAATGAGATTTCTATATACATATTATTATATCTTTGAAAATACATAAATAAATAAAAAAATATAAAATCTAATTCAGATGGTGAGGTTTAGTGATTAAAGTGAGAAGAGTATTTGTGCTTAAAATTCTAATGAATTTTGACGCTATTTATTGTTTAACTCTGACTAAATATTATCGTATTTTAATATTCAATTATGGTCTTGGTAAAATCTTCTAGTTGTCTAGTTTCAAAATATATATTTTATACAATTTTTATTTGTACTCATTTTGAAATATTAAGAATTAAAGAAATGTAAGGAACTTTATACAGAAAAATAAAAGTGTATTGAATTTTATACAAAATAGTAAAAATGGTTACTCAGCAAAAAACACAAATCGATTAGAACTAATTTACCCAACAAAAAACACAAATCGATCAAACCCTTCAAGCATCAAATTGTTGTCACAACTTTTAAATTTAATATCATAAAAAAAATTCATTTCTTCACAAGAAAGATGCTAAGAACTCAACAGCGTAGAGTCATCAGAAGTGTGACGTACCATAAAAGAAAAATTATGTTAAAAGTCACAAAATAATCACATAAAATCGAAAAAGAAACTAAAATAAATAAATAATATATGCATGAAATTACAAATATTTTAAAACTGATATTGTTTGAATTCCATATAAATTTAAAAAAAAAAATTGGGGATGGGGACTTAGCCCAAGTGGTTAAGTCCCCCGACTTCCAACGGAAGGTTGGAGGTTCGATACCCACCGGCCCCCTATCCATCCCTTTTATTCCCTTTGTAATTTGTGTGGCATGGGCTCCCACCACCCATTTCCTAGTCTGTATAGGTTGTTCAACAAAAAAAAAATTAAAAATTCATATCCTTTAAAAACTACAAATTGATAAAAAAAAAAATTGAAAATTGTGGGAATAAAACAATGCAAAAATCTAAAATAAATAAATGCAAAATTTGAAATTTTAAATCTTTTAAAAAATAAAAATTGTTGGAATCAAAAATACAAGAATCTAATAAATAAATAAAGAACATACCAAAATCTAATAAAACTAAAGGTAAATATGCAAAATTTTAAATTTCAAATCTTTTAAAAATTAAAAATATGGGAGTTCCATATAAATTAAAAATTTCATACTCCCTCGGTTTATCTTTTGTTGCAGCATTTAGAGTGCTAACACTATGCACCATCATCCTTTCAACTAAAGTTTTATCATAGTTATAAAAGTTAAAATATAGTCAAGTGAGATCTTGTTAGATTCGTCTTTACTTGTAGTTTTTAAATATGAAACTTTTAGAATTTTTACTTGTACGGAATATTAGTTATTAATTGTTTAAAATGTGCATTTCACTGCGTGCTGGGTCGATCCGTAGTAAGAATAAAAAATGGAGAGAGTATCTTTTAAAAAATGGAAATTAGGATTTCCATATCCAAATCAATATATATTTTACCATAAATAAATAAAGTAATAAATAAATAACAAATGCAAAAATCTAAAATTAATAAATAAAAATGCAAAAATCTAAGAAGTTTGAAAACTTAAAATGGAGACACCACATTAAATGTTGACTTGGTTGACCACTAATGGTTTTAATAATATATATATATATATATATATATATATATATATTAAAAATTGGGATTTCCATATACACATTAAAATGTGCAATGTACATTTTGATTACATCATTCACCATACACAAAAAATATAATCAAAGTTGATATCAAACCTATACAAAATTGCCGGCATTACAATATGTTCACCATATTGAAACATAAACGCAACATAATTCTTAGTCGCCAGTGCAAAAGCTCGTCATGATCCTATGATCTATAAATAAATTCTAAATGCAACAATAAAATTTAAATAAATAAAATAAAAAATGTAAAATAATAAAATCTAAAATAGATAAAATAACTAATACAAATAAATAAAATCCAACATAGATAAAATAAAAGTGAATAGAGTGGGAATAAATAAAAATGTAAATTAAATTTTATCTTTTAGATCTTTTTAAAAGTGAATATATAGTGACATAATAGGATGATAGAGTGAGAATTTAGAAGTAAATGATAGATTTTATACACGATAGATTATAATCTATAATGAATAAATAAATAAATGTGAAAATCTAAAATTAGTAAATTAAATATGCAAATTAATATAGATAAAATAAGATATGCAAAATTTCAAATTTCAAATCTTTAAATCCTTTTAAAAGTGAATATTGCAGGAATTCCATATATTTAAAAAACTGAAAATCTATAATAAATAAATAAATAAATGTGAAAATCTAAAATTGATAAATTAAAAAATACAAAAATTTATAAAAATTAGAAATTTGAAATGGAAACACCACATTAAATGTAGGATGAGTTGTTCACTAATGCTTTAATATATATATAGATTATAGAATTATTAAAAATACAGGAGTTACAATTTTAAGGGTTTGTTTGATTAAACATATGTTCGAAATATAAAATGATTAAGTTACTAAGTTAAGATTTTATTAGAACTAGCACACCCGCCTGTGCAATGCGCGGAAAAAAAATTTATTTTTTTTAAAAAAAAATAACATAATATTAAAAATAATTAAATATTTTATTACATAAAATTTGGTTCATGCAAATTTTCTTATTGAGAAAAAATGTGACAAAGTGGTTTAGCAACTTTGGCAATTAAACTATTTTTCTAATCTTCTTGTCTGATTGATTTAGCCCATAATCAATTTGAGGTTACATTACTTAATTTATAAATTTGCCGTAAAATTTGCTAAATTCTGATACGAAATTTATAATATATTTGATTTTACATTTTTAATTTATAATTTTGCTAGATATATTTGCAATCATTACTTAATTTATAAATGGCATTCTTTAGTATTTTTATTTTTTTTTAAATTTTAACTCTATTTTATACTAGTTATTATTATTATTATTATTATTATTATTAAATTCTAATAATGCTACGGACTCTTTGACCAAGACCGGAGAGACATCTTTGGGCGTTGTTCAGTTCATCATGTACTTTGCGAAATAACATGGTTGGGATTGTCTCGCGAAACATAGTGCATCTCTTGAAGAATTCTACACTATTTTGGTCTTCCTCCAACTTCATGCACGGGCCATTAGCGGCAGATTCTTCCGGCGTGTGGGCTAGAGCTTTTAGCTCATTTTCTCCTTTATGCTTTTTGGACACCTATTTTTGCTACTTTTTTTTTCCTTTATTTTATTTTCTATTTGTTATCTGTCTCCGGCTTTCCAAAAAATAATGTTGAAAATAATCTTATAACATTGTTCACATAAATATGAATTGGCTAATACAAATGTAATCATGAATTTATAATTCTTATTTATATTATATTATAAAACTATATAGTATATATTTATTCAATTAAACGAAGTTAAAAATATAGAATATCAAATTAAATCTTTTTAATTTATGTAGGGTTATTATACTTTTAATATTAATTAATAGTTTCTTTAAAACATAGTTTCTTTAAAAATATAGAATTTATGTAGGGTTATATCATTCTCGTGTTTAAATTAATAAAAGGATTTATGACTAAAATATTTCCTAATTTCAAACTAATTGATTGTGTATTCCAAAATTCAGCTATGAGACAGGTTTAAATGATAATGGTAGAAGACATATATTATTAATTTAAAAAAAATACTCGTCATAAAATCAAATATAAAAACAAATTTACATTACATGATTAATTAAAACGTAATTTAAATTGATTTGTGGTAAATATTTAATTTAGTGGATTATCATACCAAATTCTACTACTTTATAGTGTACTTAAATCAATTAAAAAACTACATAAAAATTGTATCCAAAAGGTAAAATATTATAAAAGGAATAATCTATAAAAAAAATACATAAATAAAAAAAATATAATGGGAACATCTCCAAATTTAAACTGTTCAGTTTTTTCTCTGCTTTTGAATTTCGAATAAAGGCAACAAACAAACAATAACAAAATCAACATACAATAGATTTCATTATATACAAACAGTTGGAATAGTATACAAAGGAGAACGACAAAAACAATTTGTAGATTATGACATCATTGCAATACTGCATTACAGCAACATGTAATCATGCAAAGGCAATGGAAAAGTATTAGAAACGTATATTTAACATTACATAAAAAAAAAACCCCAAGAATAGCAAGATCAAGAATATTTTACAACAAAAGAGAGAAAAGTTAACCCGCAACAAAAAATATATTAGCAAAACATTGGCGTGTGAAGAAGAAACAAAAGATATTATTTAAATGTAAAATCAAAGTTGAGAAGACATAAAGAAATAATGAAGAATAAGAATAAAGAAATAAAACGTGAGAGGATGATAATTTCAACACAACAATGAGATTTGATAAATGAGTGGAGTATTTATAGAGAAACAGGAGGGGTTTGATGGAGGGATGCAAATATTAGAAGAATGGAATCGGATTTGACGTAATTTTCTAAAAATATATAATCGTACAAATTAATTAAAGATATTATAATATTTTAAAGATTTTGATGAAACACACACACATATATATATTCTAAAAATTTTATAGTTAGTTTTGCACCAATAAAATGATTTTATGATGAAAGAATTTGCGACCATAATGATTTAAAAAAACATATTAAATTAACCAAATAATGATTTAATCAAATCATGTGATCTCATGATCACATAGTATCTGTAAAAAAACATATTATTAGTATATTATAGTTATTATTGAATACTAGAATAGATTTAAATCCAAATGATGACATAATGTGATTGATTTTAGATATAATAATTGTATATCTAATTATTTAATTATATAGATATATTAATTATACAGATATCTATATCATATTAATATTAGATATAGATATAGAATTGTTAAAAAGATTTAATCAAATCATATCATATAATATGAGTGATTTTATATAATTGTATATATTAATTATTTAATTATATATGCTACGTATTATATTAATATTAGATATAGATATAGAGTTGTTGAAATTGATGAAAAATAGATGGAGGGGTTGTTGAAAAAAGGGGGTGGAGAAGTGGGGGGAATTTGGACTATATTACTTTTATATAGATATATAGATTTTTATGTGATTTTGATATTGGTTCTTTGATAGTTACATAATTTTTTTTATCATTAGACTCAAGACTAATCCCTCAAGGATTGAGCATTGAAGGGCTGTCTTTCCCAAAGCAGAATTCTGCATTCACAACCACAGTACTCAGCGACGGAGGCAATCCAATTCAGCGATGCGACCTATGAAATTCAGCGATATTATTATACTCATTTCAGCCACAAAATTTTATACATTTCAACGACATAGTTCTATGCATCTTAAACACATCTCAGCGATGGAGCATACACAATTCAGGGACATGACCTATGCAATTCAGCGACAAGGCCTAAGCAATTCAACGACTTGCAATTTGTATTTTAGCGATTTGATATAATATATTTCAGCGACGTAATATGCATATCTCAGCGATATGTTATGCATATCTCAGCGACATAATATAATATATTCAGCGGTTTTGGTAAATGAAGAAACCATTACACATTTTTTTTGACAATTTTACCCTTTTAATTTATAGTCGTTAGATTAATTCCATGGATGAGATTGTTGTCTTGACCGTACTTCTAAATATTTGGAAGCACCGTAACCATTCCCGACTTAGAGATACCCGGTGTACACAAAAAAATTGATTTAGAAATTTAAGATTCATAAGTCAAGCACAAACAAAAATCTTAAAATTTCAAAACCAACCCAAAGATAATAATATGCAGTATTATTTGTTTGTAAGGATTTTGAGGTTTAATAAAACTGAAACAATTGTTTATTTATATATCGAAATAAAATATTCAACTTTAAGGGGTGTATATTCGGATTTGTATGGATTTTAAATTCGTGAATTTAGAAAGTCCATGACTATGCGTAGAGTTGGTTGATTTTGTATAGACTCCTATTAGAGTTTGGGTGACATGTAGAGAATCCTTATAAATCTTTGATTGTTTGGAGAAATTTTTTATAGTTATATTTTTTAAGACAACTCATTAAAATTTATGAAGAATTAAAATTCATAGACTGTTGAATACCTCAAAATTTTAAAGACTTTTTAAAATCTGTATTGAATACTTCTAGATTTTTAAAAACTTTATAAAATCTTTTTTTTGGTAAACATTGACACTCATGTGTCGGCAAAGGTGTGCGGGAGTCCAAGTCACACAAATTACAAAGAGGCTAAAGGGGAGAGATAGGTGGTCGGGTGGGAATGGAACCCCCAACCATAAGGTTGGAAATCAGGGAACATAACCACTAGGTCAAGTCCCCATTTTTTTTTTTAAAATCTAAATTGAATACACCCAAATTTTTAAAGTCTAAGAAAATCTTTGCCCTGTTTGGGAAATAACTATTAGTTGTTAACTGATTATGTTAGTAATAATTAGTTAAAATTAGCTGTTTGACAATTTCGAGACTAACTTTTTGCCTAGAATAAGCTGAAGTCCAAAATGCTGCTATTTGCAGCGGTTTCAAAAAGAGCTGATTGAACACTGTTTTAAGTTATTTTATCTTTTTAAATAAGCTAATTCAGTTCAAATTGCCTAGAATAAGCTAATTCTGTTTAGCTGTTTTGCCAAACAAGGCCCTTATAAAGTCTTGATTGAATGAATACACTCCTGCAAAAGTTGGAATGCCATTTTTATACTTTTCAAAAGTTAATTCTAAATTTAACATTGAATTCCAACAACCACAGCTATCTTAGATCTCAGAAAGACCAAAAAAGAAAAAAAAAATACCTTTGCTTGACTAAAAGAATTTCATCTCAGTGGTCTAAGCAGCCTTCAATCTATATAATTAGGCAAGTGGAACAAATGCTCGATTATAAAAATAGCAATTAATAATACTATGTAGGAGCAAAACATTAAAATAAAATAGGTGCTATTGTAATTTACAGAGAACAAAAGTTCAATTTGAAAACCATTGGAACAAGATGAAGACATGATACCACCCTATGAAAATGTGGATATTAAAGCCACTAGATGTTCATCTGTAAAATTTATTTAGGTAAGGAACAACACATTTGCAGGCTCATTTTATTTGCTACTACTGTAACTTATATGGCTTATTTTATTTCAATTGCAATAACTATAGATGGATTTTCATATTTCATTTTGAGCTTTAGGTACAGGCCCCTACCCTACATACACTAGGTTCACATGCCAAGAACTCGTTGGATTCACATGCCTTAATATGTCAACAAATATGTAGTACTCCCTCCGTCCCTTTAATTCTGTCTCACTTTCCTTTTTAATCCGTCTCATTCCAATTGTCTCATTCTCTTTTTGGAATAATTAACTACAAACTCACTCTCATCATATCATATCAATAAATAAATTTATTAAAATTTCAAACACACAACTATCACATCACACAAATAAATCTATCACATCACACAAATAAATCAATTAAAAATTCAAACTCATTACAATCACATCAACTAATTAAATTCCAAATTTAGCCCCACTTTAACACTAATCTACACCTACATTAAATACTAATTATCCTCACATAAAATATCAAGCCCAAAAATTTTGAGACACTTTTAACGGGATGGAGGAAGTATATGTTTAAAGTAAGTACATTAACAAACAAGGCCTCTAGCCTAAACATGGATTAGATTGACACCCAGATTGGGTTGACACGCCTACACCCAGATTGGGTTGACACGCCATAAGCTTAATGATTCATATCCTTCGATATCTCACAGTATAACAAGGCATACTCATGTGATCATTAATCATAACACAAGGACATTGGTTATATGTTGAGATGTCATGTTGTTTATATGCGCATGGATTATTATATCTATCACCAATTGGCTTTGGATTGGAACCATAGATCCTTCTTCTTTTTTAACATATAGGTTACTAAGGCGACTAGCATATATCACATTCCTATACCAATCTACTCACTATATTCACTAATTAATCTTACAAACATACGAAAATCTAAAAGTCCATACAAGACATTAAAGAAGGGAAATAATATACTTACAAATGAGGGCAAAAAGGAGCCCAAACAACCCACAGGCGCACTCGGTGGGCACCCATGCCGCGCTATAGTGCTCGTGAAACAAGCCAAATTGCAACATTGGGATCGTAGAGTCCTGAGATTAATTTTGAGATCATGGTCCAGAGCATTCCCATACCAAGAATAGACATGATCGCCGTGCGCTTTTCCACAAGCGCGCCCGTTGTAAAGCTTGAAATCAACAACGATTACAACGGAAAAATGGGGAAGGAAGGGGAGATTAAAGCTACAACGACAAAACTCCCCAAAAGTTATCAACCTTGGATCTTCAGTGATTCTGGTTGGGTTACCACTATAGTCATTCTCTAGGTGTGAATTTCAATCACATTCTGTCCCCGCAATTAATGAAGCTGATCTCTATTTAATCCTTTGGGTTATCTAAGGACCTGATATATCATCCAACCGAGATAGTCCCATTTTAGATCAGTTGTCAAATGGTAGTATATATTATGTCGATGTCAAATGGTACATGTCATTTTGTGTCGTGTCAATTGTGAATACATATCCACCTGTGGGAAATGATAACTTGATTATGGTATCCCGTTGGCATCAGAATATCCCTTGAAGATGGACATAGACCTAGGGTTTTAATTAGTTTTGGGTTAAAGCCCTAGGTCCTATTATTTAAATCGGATAATAACTTCGAATACGCAGTGTTTGAGATTGAATCTGAGGATCATTATTGCAACGATTTCCTTAAAACGGTATTGTCCGTGTATCGGTGCAACTGTTTCCCAGAATACAATAGACTCGGCGGAGGCGAACTGGAACACTATTTCAGAATGCTTGTGTGTTGGAGGATGTTTCGAATGAATTGAAATTGACGATGGATGCCTACTTTTATAGATGGCCGAGACTGTAACGAAACAATGTGGTGGTTCAATGAAGAGGCACCTATTCGTTCGAATTCGCAATTCTTCGTTTGAATTCGAAGCTCTCTGTCAAAGGGTTGCAGCCATCCGTTTGAATTTGCATCTTTCTGCCAAAGGTTGTAGCTTTCAGTTTGAATTCATTGCTGTCCATTCAAATTCGAATTGGTAGAAGAAATAAATAAAAATAATTAAATCTCAAAGAAGTAAAAACCGGGTTGATCAGGCCCGCGATGCCCAAGGCCTTTTTCAGTCCGGCATTCATGTCCGCAGGTCACGCTTGCATACGAGCCAAGCCTTTTGGGCTCGGATTTGCACCCCCCTGCGCGCACGTAGCCCATGGAGTATAATATTATTTATTTCTTCAACCTTCTATAATGTGTAATCCCTTATAAAGAGGAAAACTTTTCCTTCTTTTTCCAATGTGGGATTCGTATTCACAACTTTTTAATGGGCCAAAAAGGCCATTTATTTCCAACAATCCCCCACATGAATGGGATATAGTCTTAAGCATTCGTTACATGATCTCTGCATAGATAAAGTAGGTGTTCCCTTTGAACTTTATCCTTATTTTAGTTGTTTCGCCTTACTAGTTGTCCAGTAGACATGATGTCCTTGAACTGTCCTGCCATTTGTGTAAGATTCCCACAAATAAAATACATAAACCATATCTATATTAGTTCCGTTCTCATTGTTTTGTCCATTTTTGCCGTGGACACGCCTGGTTCTGCAAGAGTTTAGGAGAACCAAGCTTTCTGGTTCTCCTTTGAAGCAGCCCCACTTCACTCTCGCATAGGTGATTATTTAAGTTTTGAAGTATTACACTTACTCACTTAAATATCATTAAAGCATTATTTGCTATCCTTTATCGTCATGCCATTGTTTCGCGACAGGAATGAGTAGAGGGATTGCCCCCCAGTGACTTAACTTAGTCTGATGGTTAGGTTGTCCCTTTGAACCTAGATCTTAGGATCTCTAGTCAACTAGAATGGGTTTTCCTTCGTGAACTAATTAATCCAAGGCTGTAGACCCATTCATTTTGTCAACTTTTCAACCGATTCTCTATTTAACCCTTTGGTTAACGGATCTGCAAGATTATCTTTTGACTTCACATAGTCAATTGAGATAATTCCGGTTGAAAGCAATTGCCTAATGATATTATGTCGGCGACGAATGTGCCTCGACTTACCATTGTACACAGTACTCTGTGCTATTCCTATCGCGGATTGACTATCACAATGTATGCTGATAGGTGGCACAGGTTTTTCCCATTTTGGAATATCCTCTAAAAAGTTTCTTAGCCATTCGGCCTCTTCGGCACATTTGTGTGACGCAAAGAATTCGGATTCCATTGTAGACCTGGATATAACAGTTTGCCTTGAGGATTTCCAAGACACAGCGCCTCCGGCTAGCATGAAGACATAGCCACTTGTACTCTTTGTGTCTTTTGTAGCTGATATCCAGTTTGCATCTGTGTACGCTTCTAACATGGATGGATATCTCGTATAATGTAGACCAAAGTTCCAAGTATGCCTTATATACTTAAGTAATCTAATTATGGATCTCCAATGTTCGTGACTTGGATTACTCGTATATGAACTTAATTTACTTACGGTGTACGCAATATCTGGGCTCGTACAACTCATTAGATACATCAGGCTTCCAATAATCTGTGAGTACTCTAACTGAGAAATACCTTCTCCACGGTTCTTGGACAGATGAACACTATTATCTAACGGTGTCCTGGCGATGCTCTTGTCATCATTGCTGAATTTGACAAGTATTTTGTCTATATAATGAGCTTGACTCAATATTAGACCATTTGATGTTTTTTTTATGATCTTAATTCCCAGATGACATCCGCAATGCCCAAATCTTTCATGTCAAATTTAGAATTTAACATGTTCTTTGTAGACTTGATCATTTTTTTACTATTGCCAACAATAATTATGTCGTCTACATATAAACATAAGATAACATAGTCATCTCCTAATTCTTTAACGTAAATGCACTTATCACATTCGTTAATTTTAAAGCCACTAGTAGTCATTGCATGATCAAATTTCTCATGCCATTTCTTCGGAGCTTGTTTCAAGCCGTATAGTGACTTTACTAGTTTACAAACTTTCTTTTCATTTGATGGTGATTGGAATCCCTCGGGTTGTTCCATATAGATTTCTTCGTCTAAGTCACCGTTCAGGAAAGCTGTTTTTACATCCATTTGATGTACTTCTAAATTCCTTAAGGCTGCAATAGCAAGTATCATCCTTATGGAATTTATCCGTGAAATCGGTGAATATGTGTCAAAAGAATCAACGCCTTCTCTCTAATTATATCCTTTAATCACGAGTCTTGCTTTGTATTTATCAATTGTTCCATCCGGTTTCATTTTCCGTTTGAAGACCCATTTGGATCCTAAACACTTGTTCCCCGGAGAGAGATTCACTAATTCCCACGTGTGATTTTGTAAGATAGAATCGAGCTCACTGTTGATGGCTTCTTTCCAGAGAGGCCCATCCGGTAAACTCATTGCCTCAGTGTACGTGAGTGGTTCTTTTTCGACCAAATATGTCACAAAATCCTCACCGAAGGATTTTTCGATTCTAGCTCTCTTGCTTTGTCTTAGTTCTGTATTTTGGTCTTGAGATTCTTCGTTTGGTTGTTTTAACGAAGAGTCACGTTCACTACTAGACTTACACGGAAATGTCGTTTCGAAGAATGATGCATTCCTTGATTCCATGACGGAATTCTTGTGTATATCCGGTATTTTTTAATCATACACAAGGAAGCGATATGCTCTACTATTATGTGCATAATCGATAAAAAAACAGCCCACTGTTTTAGGACCATTTTTTACGGTTTTTGGTGCATGCACTGCTACCTTTGCGAGACACCCCCACACTCCTAAGTATTTATAGGATGGCCTCTTTCCTTTCCATAATTCATATGGAGTTTTGTCTTCAGTTTTCCCTGAATTCTATTTAATAAATAGTTTCCTGACAAGATAGCTTCTCCCCACATATTGGGAGGTAGTCCCGAACTTAGTAACATTGCATTCATCATTTCTTTTAATGTTCTATTTTTCTGTTTGGCTACTCCGTTGGTTGAGGTGAATAAGGTGCAGTCACTTCATGAATGATTCCATGTTGTGCGCAAAAGTTACCAATCGGTACTTGATATTCACCACCTCTATCACTTCTTAATCTTTTTATTCTTTTACCGAGTTGATTTTCAACTTCATTTTTGTAAAGAATAAATTTTTCAAGAGCTTCATCTTTGCTCTTTAGCAAAAATACATAACAAAACATTTGTGCTATCATCAATAAAAGTAATAAAATATTTATTACCCCCTCGTGTTTGAATATTTTTCGAATCACAAACGTCGGTATGGATTAGTTCAAGCGGTTCAGTGTTTCGTTGAATTGATTGAAATGATGTTCTTGTTAATTTTGCCCCAACGCAAATTTCACATTTGTGTTTTAGAGTCGATTTGGAATGTTGGGATATGATTCGAGTTAATTAATCGACGTATCGAATCAAAATTAACGTGACACAATCTACCATGCCATACATTTGAAGACTCAAGCAAGTAAGCAGAAGAAATATTTTTATTTTCAACAATAGGCATTACATTTAATTCGAACAACCCTTCGGTTGTTGTATATCATTTCCCAACAAACACTCCAGACTTTGACAAAATAACCTTGTCGGACTCATACACGGACCTAAAGCCACCTTTGTTCAGCATGTATCCGGACACAAGATTCTTGCGAACTTCTGGCACATACAAGACATCCTTCAGCGTTAGAACCTTTCCGGAAGTCATCTTCACCTTTATGCTTCCTTTCCCTTGAACATCCGCCACTACCGAGGCTGCTGTATAGACCTTTTCTCCTTGAACAGGTTCAAAGGTCGAAGAGTGGCTTCTTTGGCTGCATATATGCCTAGTGGCCCCGGAATCAATATACCATTCCTTCGGATTCGATTCAATCATGTTTACCTCGGACATGATGGCAACGAGGTTCATGTCCTCTAATTCATTTGCGACAGCCGTCACCATGTTGGCCTCGGTTTTGCTTCTTAGGCAGACGACACTGAGCAGATCGATGGCCTTGTTTTCCACAGTTGAAGCACTTCCCTTGGAATTTCTTCTTTGTTACACCACCGGTAGCTCCGAGGTTTCCTTTGTTTTTATTTTTGCCTTTGGAGCCTTTTCCATGTTCAATTGTATTGATCTTCGCCTCAGCATTAGTCACAATTGTTTCGGATTTTCTGTTGCCTTCTTCGATGCAAAGTCTATCAATCAGATCTTCCAAAGACATCTGCTTTCGTTTGTGCTCGAGATAGTTTTTGAAATCCTTCCAAGCCGGTGGCAACTTCTCGATGATGGCAGCCACTTGAAAGGTTTCGCCTATCGCCATGCCCTCAGCAAGGATTTCGTGAATTATGATTTGTATCTCTTGCACATGGCTTATCACTGTCTTTGAGTCGATCATTTTATAATCAAGGAAACGTCAGACCACAAATTTCTTTGAGCCGGCATCCTCTGATTTATATTTTCAATCGAGTGATTCTCACAATTCTTTTGCGGTTTTATACTCACAGTAGACATTATATAATGAATCGTGAACACAATTCAAAATATAATTTCGACAAAGAAAATCACAGTGGTTCCAAGCCTCAACAACATGTAGGGTTTGAGAATCAGTGTTACCTTCTGGAATTTTCAGAGCTTCCTCTTTCAAGCATCTCGCCAGATTGAGCGTGGTCAACTAAAACAACATCTATTGCTGCCAACGTTTGATAGTTGTCGCTGCACCAGTGAACTTCTCCGACTTATTGACGTGACCGGTTGGGAATGCTTGAGCAGCAACGTTGGATACAGGGGGCGTCTGGTTCTTCTCACCGTTTGCAACATTGTTGTTCGAGGATGAATTGGCCATAGCGTATATCGAAGTATGTAAATACTGTTTTAATATTGTTATTTAAATCGGATAATAACTTCGAATACGCAGTGTTTGAGATTGAATCTGAGGATCGCTATTGTAACGATTTCCTTAAAACAGTATTGCCCGCGTATCTTTGCGACTGTTTCCCAGGATACAACAGACTCGTCGGAGGTGAACTGGAACACTATTTCAGAATGCTTGTGTGTTGGAGGATGTTTTGAATGAAATGAAATGGACGATGGCTGCCTACTTTTATAGATGGCCGAGACTGTAACGAAATAATGTGGTGGTTCAATGAAGAAGCACCTATTCGTTCGAATTCTTCGTTTGAATTCGAAGCTCTCTGTCAAAGGGTTACAGCCATCCGTTTGAATTTGCAACTTTCTGCCAAAGGTTGTAGCTTTCAATTTGAATTCGTTGCGGTCCATTCAAATTCAAATTGGTAGAAGAAATAAATAAAAATAATTAAAGCTCAAAGAAGTAAAAACCGGGTTGATCAGGCCGGCGATGCCCAAGGCTTTTTCGGTCCAGCATTCATGTCCGCAGGTCGCGCTTGCATACGAGCCAAGCCTTTTGGGCTCGGATTTGCACCCCCCTGCGCGTATGTAGCCCATGGAATATAATATTATTTATTTCTTCAACCTTCTATAATGTGTAATCCCTTATAAAGAAGAAAACTTTTCCTTCTTTTTCCAATGTGGGATTCGCATTCACAACTTTTTAATGGGCCAAAAAGGCCATTTATTTCCAACAGGTCCATCTTCTTTCTTAACATTCTTGAAGCACCATAGTATATAATGTAGTCCTAGCTCTGAGATTGTGCTTTAGATCTATCAAGACACACACAATTGTTTCCTAGTGTTCTTTATTTGGATTATTGTGAATCTGCTCAGTTTGTTAACTGACCATGCAAGATCAGGGGAATAACATTACTCAAGTGCATTAAACTGCCAATGATCTTTGCATATTCTTTTTGTCCTATAGGATCTCCCTATTTTTGTGCAATTTAAAACTGTGATTCAATGGAGTCTTATCTAGAGGTCCATCATAAGCAATAAACCTCCTTGGCACTTGCCATATAGTGGGATTGTATTAGGGCAATTCCTTTGGGTCTCCTTATGATCTTTATCCCGAGATCACATCAGCTAAACCCATGTCTTTCATGTCGAAATTTCTCTGCAAACTCTTTTTATTTTCAACGATTATCGGTTGATTACTCCACACACTCAAAATGTCATCTGTGTATAAGCACACTATGAAAATTTTCAATGTCACCCTTGTGGTACACATACTTGTCACATTAACTGAACTTTAATCCATCTGATAGCATGACCTCGTCAAATTTCATATGCCACTGGTTTGGCCCTTGTTTGAGGCTGTATAACGATTTTACTAGTTTGCATAATTTGTGTTCTTATCCTGGAAACACAAAGCCTTCCACAAAGCATTCTGGTTGATCAATATAAATCTTTTCTTCTAGATCAACACTTAAAAGGTGCTGTCTTTACATCCATTTGGTGAACCTCAAGATAGTACAACAGTGTAATCAAGATAATCATTAGGATGTAGGTGATTCCAGTTACAAGAGAATATGTGTGAAAGAATTTATCTCGTTTCTTTTGTATAAATCCTTTGACTACTACTCAGAGCTTTATATTTTGTCTGTTGTGTCATCATCTTTAAGTTTTTCTTTTTAGGATGCATTTAAAGGATGATGAAGAATATGTTTTTTATATTGTGAGCCAAGATTACAAGAGTATAAATAGATTGAGGGAGAGGTACAATAACTTCCTTAAATCTCTCTCAATCAAATCAATTACGATTTACAAGATATTCAAACATTTGGAAATATAATCTTCATTCCTTAATAGCATTTACATCCCAAGGGTTTACAAACTTACTTCTGTAATCCTTGTGCCATTTTGCATAATGGATTCAACTGTTGATAGCTTCTTGCTAGAGTGCAGTATCTTGGCTAAATAGAGCTTCTTTCAGTGTTTTTGGTTCTTCATCTAAAATTTATTAGGTAACCAAGTCCGAATCCCTTTGCTCTCTCTGGTTATCTCAAGATATACGTGGTTGCTCCAACAACGGCGATATGGAGGGGATCATATTACGGGTTGAGATTGGGCATACTAGAGAAGGTCCAAATGCTAATTTGGCTTTCAAGATATGATTCATTTTGACAAATTATGTGTGCCATTGTCTGGAGTAGGGGTGTAAACGAGTCGAGCCGAGCTCGAGCCTGGCTCGGCTCGATTAAGGAAAAATTCGGCTCGGCTCGAGCTTGAAGCTCGACGAGCTTTAAAAAATTGAGCTCAGCTCGAGCTCGACATAAAAAAGCCGAGTTCGAGCTCGGCTAGAGGCTCGAATAAAGCTCGAGATTTTTCTTTTTTTCTTTTTTTTGTTTTGTTTTGTTTTTTTTTTAACATTGACACTCATATGTTAATAAATGTGTGTAGGGGCTCAAATCACACAAGTTAAAGAGATAGATAGATGGGACATTACCACTGGACCAGGTCTCCATTCCCAAACTAAGCTCGATATAAAATAAGAATAATTGTCAAATTATTAAATAATGAACTTAAAAACTTGAATGATTGAAGTTTAATAGATTTAATATATTAAACTATTCCTAGTTCCTACTTCTAACCATAAAAAAGAAAAAATAGAAAAGAAAATTTGTAGGATTAATAAATAGATTATGCACTTACTATGTATAATTGATATGTGTGTATATATATATATATGTTCGAGCCTATTATCGAGCTTTCGAGCCGAGTATTGGTTAGCTCGGCTAGGGCTCAATAACCTTCCGAGCCGATCTCGAACTCGAGTCGAGCTTTGGTCGAGTTTTGATCGAGTCGAGCCCGAATATTTTACGAGCCTATCAGTCTCATTTACACCCCTAGTCTGGAGGATGTGGAGACTTGGATGCACAGTCTTTTTTTGGTTCTCAGTGGGCGAGGATCAAGGTTATCAAGATCTAGTTTGATGTTTTTGTCTTTGCAATTTTGGGCAGAGCGAGATCACGTTCTCGAATTCGGAAACCTTCCAAAAGGCATAATTACTAGTTGGGAGTTAAGTGGGATAGTATAAGCAAGTCAAATTTCTATTGCCTTAGTTTTTACCCAACAATATGGTACAAACCGATCTTAAGATCAATAATAACTAGGAGATAATGTTTGTGCACGGGACGGGGGCAACACGTTTGGGCTAAAAATGGAAACTTTCGTAGTTTCTTTGCAGGAAAAAATGTCAAATAGTTCCATTTTCTTTTTAAAAAATCCAAATCAATACTTTTTATATTTTATTATCAAAACAGTCCGCTACAAATGCTAATTATGTCTAAATTGATCCATTTTTCACTAATTATACCCTAATTGCTGACGTAACAAGGGTCTAAATTTAAACCTGATACGTGGGCATACTATTAGTCATTTTTATTTAATCTTTTGCAATTCAGTCCTAAACTTTTATTTTGTTCTATTTAGTCCTCTACCCAAAACAATCATTTTATTTTAATTGGCCTCCAAACTTTCAAATTATTTCATTTCAGACCCAGAACCTTAAATTTTTATTATTATTAGTCCATTTATCAAATAAATGTCCGACATACTTCCGTAAATAAAATTAAACAAGGTAGGGATTTAATTTTTGGAAAGTTATGGATACAAGAAACTTTAATTTTCTTAAAACTATTATTCAAATAATATTAAAATTAACATTCCCAAAATTATAATTAAATTATTCATTAAAACCTTATCACGTCCTAAGGTAGGAAATAAAGTCGGATTGTGCTGATTGTTGTTGAAGGAAACCAGTACCAATGAACCATCGGTTGTGGTCGGGTGGTTGGAGGGAGTCCGTAACCTGGAAGACCCGGTAACAAGGCAGTCAAACCCAATGTATGTATGAGGTTTGGTGTTTAATTTTATGTACGGAAGTATGTTTGGCATTTATTTGATAAATGGACTAATAATAATAAAAGTTTAAGGTTCTGGGCCTGAAATGAAATAATTTAAAAGGTTGGAGACTAATTAATATAAAAATGACTGATTTTGGTAGAAGACTAAATGGAACAAAATAAAAGTTTAGGACTGAATTGGCAAAAGATAAAAGAAAAAGGACTAATATTATGCTCACGTATCAGGTATAAATTTAAACTCTTGCCACATCAGCAATTAGGGCATAATTAGTGAAAAATAGATTGATTTGGACATAATTAGCATTCGTAGCGGACTGTTTTGATAATAAAATAAAAAAGGACTAATTTGAATTTTTGAAAAGCGGACTGTTTTGATAATAAAATAAAAAAAGGACTAATTTGTATTTTTGAAAAAGAAATAGAGCTATACAACCATTTTTCCTTTCTTTGCACGGTGGATGGCTACTGCTGGGTTTGGTGAGTAAGGGTTTGAACAGAATGCTCGGTGTACACAATATATAGACTTGTGGAATTTTTAAAATCTATTTTTTTTATGAACATTGACACTCATGTATTGACAAAGATGTGTGGGATGTCCAAGTCATACAAATTACAAAGAGAGATAAAGGGAAGGATAGGTGGCCAGGGTGGGAATTGAACCCCCAACAATAAGGTTGGAGGTAAGGGAACATGACTACTAGGTTAAGCCCCAATTTCTTTTTAAAATCTAAATTAAATACACCAAAACCTTTAAAGTCTAAAAAAATCTTATAAAGTCTTGATTGAATATACTCTGCAAAAGTTGGAATATCATTTTTATACTTTTCAAAAGTTAATTCTGAATTTGACGTTGAATTCAAACAACTAAAGCTATCTTAAATCTCAAAAAGACAAAAAAAAGAAAAAAAAATACATTTGCTTGACTAAAAGAATTTCATCTCAATGGTCTAAGCGGTCTTCAATCTATATAATTTTTTTTTTGGTGAAACAGCCTAAAGAGGCGAGCGAAAAAAAGAAAAATAAAAGAAAGCAACAACTAGCTACGCAAAAAAGTAACTCCACTAGCATCACGATCAATCAATGCCTTAAGACCATCCGGAGGGAAAGCCCACGTCGTGTAGAATTCCTCTGAATCAGCAGCCCTCCTCGCCATCCAATCGGCCACTTGATTTCCTTCTCTGAGCACATGCCGAAGAACACAACCATCCATATTCTGAAGCAACCTCCGCACCTCTTTTATCATAGGCCAAAGAGCATGATGTTGTTGCACCACCCCTGTCACCAATCTAAAAACTTCAAGTGAATCAACGTAGCAAGTAGTAAGCATAATACCAAGCTGCATCGCAAGCAGCAGCCCAAACCGCAGACCCAGTAGTTCAACTTCAACAATTGGCCGTGCGCCTAGACTGCCACCGCAACCCCCAATCCAAACACCAGCACTCGTGCGAACCACAGCCTCAAAGCCCGACTTGTTGGAACGCAAGAGACATCCATCAGTATGCAAAACAGGTCCCTGCACGCCTTGCTCAATCCAGCGAACTTGTCTAGGAACCTTGGACCCAGCAGCTCGCGCTACCCGCCGCATAAGTTGCCCATGCAAAACATCAGCTTTGGCCAACACCTTGTCCCTAGTCGAATTCTTGCCTCTGAAAATTCTATTGTTCCGTTCGCGCCACACAGTCCAAAGGATAGCAATAAATCGTAAGCCCCAAGTATGCCAGGCCCATGCAATCCAGTGCTTGCAATCATCAGGGTGAAGGTTGAGCAGCGAAGAACCAAAGATGATCCGAGCCTTCTTCCAAACTTGATCTACCCATGCACAATGAAATAATGCATGGCTCCAGTCATCTTCCTGCTCCCCACACACCGAACATAATGGACTGGAAGCCAGCCGACGTTGGAACCGAAGGCGATTACACGGCAGGGCGCCATGTCCGAGCAACCAGAGCAAGACACCAATCTTTTCTGGGATATAACATTTCCAGACCCACGTCCAACTAGAATCCAGGGGAGGAGATCTTAGAAACCATTTGTAACCGGAGCTAGCAGAATATATCCCCGAAGAGTCTCCACGCCAATGCATTAAATCCGCAGCCTCCGGATTCAGAAAAGGGGCAGGCGCGGATTCAATGGCGTGCTTAAGCTCCAATGGCAGCCAGGAGTATATTCGATCCAAGTGCCACCTCCCATCCACAATAATGTCCTTGATTCTAAGGTGAAGGTCATGCACATCGATAAAAGGAACTCGTTGAGACATGCACTGTCCATCCCACCAAGGGACGTACCACAGCGGACTGAGTCCATTGCCAATCCTCACTCCATAGCCCTGATTGAAAATAGCAGTGACTTTGACCATAGCTCGCCACACCTTAGTACCGCGGCTATGAGGCCTCGGGAGGGATCCAGGCTCTATGTTGTATTTTTCTCTCATCACATCAACCCAGAGCTTGTTAGCAGACATAGTGAAATGCCATAACAACTTCCCTAGCAAAGCTAGATTCATCTCCCTGCACTTTTTGAGACCCAAACCGCCATGCATCCTAGGCCGCGTTACCACATCCCAATTGATAAGATGTAAGCCCCGACCGTCAGCACCTTTCCATATCCATCGACGCACAATCTTATCTATAGCATTACAAACACCCACAGGAAGCATATGGACTTGCATGGCATATATAGGGAGCGCATTTAAGACTGACCTAGCAAGAGTTATACAGCCCGCTTTGTTCAAGAGAAAGGCCGACCAGGAGCTCAGTTTTGTCTCAATCTTGCGAACCAAATAATCAAAATGGGCGAGCCGAAGTCGACCATGAATAATAGGGAAACCCAAATAAAATCCGAGTTCATTAGTGACCTCAACACCAAGGAGATCCTTCAACAAGGATCTATCCTCAGGCGAAGCATTAGGCGAACAGAAAGCAGTAGACTTCCCGGCATTCATGAAGAGCCCAGACCTTCCTCCAAATCTGGCAAGTACCTCAGCCATGCAATTAATGCTACTAGCATCCAAGTGAGCACAAAATATCAAGTCATCGGCGAACATAAGGTGAGAAATCCCCAGTCCACCGTGACATAACCTGAGCGGGTTCCAATGGCCATCAAACGTTGCCTGAAGAATTGTCATAGAAAGTTTCTCCATCACAATAACAAACAGGTATGGCGATAAAGGATCGCCCTGGCGCAGACCACGTTGCGCTTTGATATTCCCGATGGGAGAGCCATTCCATAATATTGAAAAACTAGAGGAGGTAACACATGTCATAATGAACGCGGGCTCTCAAGGGAAGCAACAATCTCTTGAAGTAAAATGCCATTGTCAGACGTTCCTCTACCGGGAAGGAATGCCGATTGATGGGGGCCAACATTCTCGCAAAGTATAGGCCTCAATCGTCTCACCAATATTTTAGTGACTACTTTAAACGCGACATTACAGAGCGTCAATGGTCTGAATTGTTTAATGGAGCGAGGGACATCCACCTTCGGCAATAGGCACATGAATGCATGTGCTAGCCTATCCGGCAGTGTCCGGGTATAAGCCACATTCTGAACTAGAGTAATAAGATGAATTCGCAAGTAATCCCAATATTCCTTATAGAAACCCACAGGGAATCCGTCGGGGCCGGGAGCAGCGAAGGAGCGCATCGAAAATAATGCAGACTCCACTTCCTCCGCTGCAAAGTCGGCCTCAAGCCCATGCTTGTGAACCGCCGATATAGGCTACAAGCGAGGGAGTTCATCGCCTATGTTGACACACCCATGAGCAGTGAACATCGAAGAATAGTACTGAAGGGCATGCTCCTGCAATTCAACTTGATTCTCAACCCATCTGCCATCCTCCATTTCCAAGCCATAGATTTTATTACGTTTTCTACGAACTTTGGTCTTGGCATGAAAATACTTGGTATTTCTGTCACCCACTTGAACCCAAGAATCTCTCGCCTTTTGGAACCATAACAACTCTTCTTGCAGGAGAACCTCAGAGAGTTCCCCACGAACTTCCTCATACAAACGCCAAAGCCAAGCCGAATCCACATGAACTAAGCGTTTTTCTATCCCCGCAAGGCGATTCTTCAGCTGTCTTTTTCTTAGCCGGAGATTGCCAAACACTTCTTTATTAAACACCACAGACTTATCCCTAATATCATCAAGCAATGGCAGTAATCCCTCCGTCGCTGCCTCACCACAGCCCTGGATCACATCTTTATACGTCGCATTTTCCTTCCACATACACTCCCACCGAAAGGGCCTATGAGCCCTCAGCGCATTAGGATTACTACATAGTAGCTTAAGAGGACAATGATCAGACCCCAATCGAGGGAGATGAGTAATACGACCATCTTCAAAAAGGTTTTCCCAAGCAATATTAGCCATCCCTTGATCCAATCTTTTACTAATACGTCGCCCAGCGCCGGCCATCCTGGTCCATGTGAATTCCGGACCAATAGTATTCATATCCATTAAACTACAACTATAAAAAATCTCCCTTAATTCAGTCGCTCGGTCGGCTAAGTAGACACCACCACTAACCTCAGCTTCACAAGCGATTTCATTCCAATCACCCAATACAACCCAAGGCTGAGTAATAGAGTTGGATAAGTCTTTAAGTGCATCCCAATCCAGCTTTCTTCTCTGATAGTTGGGATTAGCGTACAATGCGGTAAGCGACCAGCAACATGAACCCTGGAGGAGCTCCACCGTAATCATACGACTATGAATATGAGTCACCGTGGTCGTGCATGGACTGGCAAGTGATCGCAAGATCCAAAGACCTTCACCCATTCCCACAGCTTTTTGGATAAAAACCGACACATACCCCTTGTTAATAAAGTATGCCCTCAACCGATTAAATGAACCTCTCGGCTCAAGAACACATAAAATATCCGGACTGTGATCTCGCAAAAGATCACTCATCCATCGTTGAGCCGTGCGGCTCATCAATCCACACACATTCCAAGCAATAATGGAAAAGTCCGCAAAATCCATAGGAAATTGGGAATGACAAGAGACCTGTCGTCTCTATTGGACGCTCGCATCGTCCGCATCCGCCCAGTTATCATCATCTTTAGGGTCAACATCAAGTAGTAATGGAGAGTACCGTCCATTAACTATATGATCCTCGGATGATTGAGAGCAATTATCCTCCTGATCATCCACGCGTGGCCGTTTCAGAATTTGAATAGGCCGCCTACCCCTAGCCCTGTTAACCGGGACAAAGGCCAATTCATCCGTCCTGGCAGGGTTCTCATTACTTGCAGGGGTGGCGCTTTTTACAATCCCTGAGCCAGACGCTTCAAACGGGGGCTGAGTGTTCAACTCTGCATCCACCACCTTTTCCTTTAGTTTAGAGTTACCCGTCCCTGTGTTCATATCAGTAGGCTTATCCTTCGGTTCCTCTCTCTGTGTCGGCTTGTCAACTCTAGGTTTCCAAGGATGGTTACGACGACGAACCACCATCATCCAGTCTCCATAAACCTGGTCGTCTGCCACCCCAATTTGAGAAGTCTCTTTGGGGGTATCAACTAAGTGGACACCCTCCTTGGTCGCAGCCGCATTCTGCCCGTCTCCCTCCTTGGCCACAAACTCTCCCGCGCCCTGTCCTTCATCATCGTTTGCATGGGTACATGCATGGGTGCAGTTACGCTCAAAATGCCCATAACGGCCACACTTCGTACATATGAGATGTAAACCTTCGTAAGCAACAGGGATCCACTTGCCATTAACCCTCAATTTCCCCTTAACCGGTTTAGTGAGATCCAACGCGACACAAACTCGCGCAAAGCGTCCCTTGGAGTAGTCAGCAGTACTCGTGTCAAATTTGAGCACTTCGCCAATGCCCGAAGCGATCGCCCATAGGATATCTTCCCGATAGCGATGCATGGGAAGACCATTTAAACGAGCCCATACTAATGTTTTATCAACCTTCGATGTACTTGGATCGAACTCCCTTGACCATGGCATAACAGCGAGATAGTGATCGAACAACATCCAAGGACCACCCGAAACCACCTTATCCCGATCAGCAGCAAGTTTAAATTTGACAATAAAGCATCCAAACCCTACGTCGATTAAGTCCATGAGACCTTGCGGTTTCCACATTCCCTTCAAGCGATCGTTCAGAGTCATGTATCCCACGTGAGCCCCTAACAATTTAATCACAAGAGCATCTTCCCATGCCATAGCAGCCTCTTTATCCAACTCATCGTCAATGACAAAATCAGGGAGGGATGGATTCCCGTCAACGAAGCTCATACGAACCAACTTTTCCGCGAGAAGATCCCTCCTCACAGGTTGCACCGAGGGTGCGTCTGTCTCCATCTTATCCTCCGCCAAAACCTGAGCGAAAGACGCCACCTTGCCGCCGGGATCAGGAGGGGAAGAAGCAGGCGCCGCCGCCGCTGAGAAAACCCTAGTCGCCATCTTATCTTTTTTCCTTTTTCTTCAGTGCTTGCTTTTTGAAAATGAAATCTTGATATTGGAATTGATCATATCATACAGTGGCGCCCACAAGAACTTCAATCTATATAATTAAGCAAGTGGAACAAATGTTCAATTATAAAAATAGCAATTAATAACACTATGTAGGAGCAAAACATTAAAATAAAATAGGTGTTATTGTAATTTAGAGAGAATAAAAGTTCAATTTGAAAACTTTTGGAACAAGATGAAGACATGATATCACCCTATGAAATTGTGGATATTAAAGCAACTAGATGTTCATCTGTGAAATTTATTTAGGTAAGGAACAACAACTTTGCAGGCTCATTTCATTTGCTATAAGTATGACTTATTTTATTTGAATTGCAATAACCATAGATGTATTTTCATATTTCATTTTGAGCTTTAGGTATAGGCACCCTACCCTATATGCACTAGGTTCACATGCCAAGAACTCGTTGGATTCACATGCCTTAATATGTCAACAAATATGTAGTATGTTTAAAATAAGTAACATTAACAAACAAGGCCTCTAGCCTAAACATGTATTAGATAGAGACCCAGATTGGATTGGCACGCCATATATAAGCTTAATGTTTCACATCCTTCGATATCTCAAACTATAACAAGGCATGCTCATGTGATCATTAATCATAACACATGATACAAGTTACAAGCTTAATCAATCATAATTTATAATGTTACAATGTCCCACATTGGTTATATATTGAGATGCCATCCTATTTATATAGACATGACCACTATACCTATTACCAAATGGTTTTGGATCGGAACCCTAGGTCCATCTTCTTTTTTAACATATAGGTTACTAAGGCGACTAGCATACATCCCATTCGTATACCAATCTACTCATTATATTCACGAATTAATCTTACAAACATGGGGAAAATCTAAAAGTCCATACAAGACACTAAAGAAGGGAAGAATATATTTACAAATGAGGGCAAAAAGGAGCCCAAACAACCCACAGGCGCACTCGGTGGGCACCGTACCGCGCTACAGTGCTCGTGAAACAAGCCAAATTGCAACATTGGGATCGTAGAGTCCTGAGATTAATATTGAGATCATGATCTAGAGCACTCCCATACGTGATCGTCGTGCGCTTTTCCAGAACTTTCTAAAAATTAAAATTAAATTATTCATTCAAACCTTATTACGTCCTAAGGTAGGAAACAAAGTAGGATTGCGCTGATTGTTGCTAAAGGAAACCAGAACCAATGAACCATCGGTTGCGGTCGGGTGATTGGAGGGAGTCCGTACTCGGAAGTTGGAAGACCCGGTAACAAGGCAGTCAAACCCAATATATGTATGAGGTTTTGTGTTTAATTTTATGTACGGAAGTATGTTGGACATTTATTTGAAAATGAACTAATAATAATAAAAATTTAAGGTTCTGGCCCTAAACTGAAATAATTTAAAAGGTTGGAGACTAATTAATATAAAAATGACTGATTTGGGTAGAGGACTAAATGTAACAAAATAAAAGTTTAGAATTGAATTTGCAAAAGATAAAAGAAAAAAGGACTAAGGTTATGCTCACGTATCAGGTATAAATTTAAACCATTTTCACATTAGCCATTAGGGCATAATTAGTGAAAAATAAATTGATTTGGACATAATTAGTATTCGTAGCATACTGTTTTGATAATAAAATATTTGAAAAGTAGACTATTTTAATAATAAAATAAAAAATGATTAATTTAAATTTTTGAAAAAGAAAAGAGAGCTATACAACCATTTTTCCTTTCTTTGCACGGTGCACGGTGGATGGCTGCTGCTGCCTGCTGGGTTTGGTGAGTATGGGTTTGAACAGAATGCTCGGTGTACACAATATATAGACTTGTGGAATTTTCCAATTTCCTTACATCTAATAATCCACTTCAGTGGAAACAAGACTCAATGGCCTATGCGCCAACACCTTCTTCTTCGCTTTCTACCGTTCTTCCCAATTCCCAATCCCAATTCCCTGTAATCATCTACTCTCTTCTCTCCACTTCGCGTCTTTCCTTTCGCAACTCCCATTTTCCCCAATGTTGTCACAATTACAAGCTTCACTTCTCCTCCCTACATCCCTACGCCGCCCTCTCACTACCGCAACACCAAGAATACGGCGGCGAGGATGAGGAAGAGGAGTCCGCCATTGGCGACTGCTTAGTTTACGAAGAGGGCATTTTCGACGACCCTTTTCCTCAAAATAGGCGGGATTTTATCCACGATGGTGCAAACGCCCGCGCCCAAATCGGCAGGCAAAAAATTGACGCCACTGTCGAGGCCGAGAATTTGATTCCGGAAAAGTGGTTGGATCATCAGAGGGAATTGAACATGACGAAGAAGGAGAGAAGAACCCTGTCGAAGGAAGTGGATTACGGTAAGAGAGTGGAGAAGAAGAGGCGGGCATTGATGCCTATCAATGTGGAGGAATACGAAGATTTTAAGCGTGAGAAGCTTATGCAATTGACGCCCGTGGTTCTCGATAATCCGCGGCTGGATTATGCAGAAAGGGAGAAGAAGGATGAAAAACGTCGTGACAAGGTGGATGGAGAGGGGACTGGAGGTAGAGTGGCGCCAAGGAATCCGAGGTTGGCTGTGTATGGTGGAGGGTTGGAGGATATCTCGGCCCTTTTCAGTAGTGGGAACTATGATCCTGATGCTGCAAAAAAAACCTCAAGGTATGCTCTCCTCAGTTTTGTTAGATTTACTGTTTCTCGTGTACTGATGAATTTGTTCTTTTTCTTTCCCTATTTTAGCCTAATTAGCATTGGAATGTGTTTATGCTTTACTCTGAGTTCTTGTTTTTTCTTGTGTTGGCATCTGTTATATTTTACAATTGAAAAGAAAATGGCCGTATGAGTCATTGCTTGATGCTCTTCATTATGTGGTTAATGAGTATTGTTGATCATTGTTCCACAAAGTAACAACTAATTCACTCACCTTTTTGCTGTGAATTGCATGGCAAGCAAAATAAGTACTGTTCTTGAACTGCATTAGCAGCATTGACATTTATTTGCATTTCTCAAGTAAGAAGTGTTGCCCGCCCTAAATGCAGGCGTGGAAGGGAAGTATATGCGAGTTTCCATTTTAGCTGATTGTTTTTTGTTGTTACTGATGGATATGTTTCTCTCCATGACTGGGTTCTAACCTTCTATGGCCTTTGGATTTTCTTCTTCATTAGGCACTCGTAGGTTATTCTCAAAAGGAGAAAGGACATTGTTGAATAGTAGGATTCCTGATCTTGCTGTTTCCATGTCGGTCAGTATCTTCACTTCAATGTGGATATCTTTTTCATTTGCTTTAGCTGATGTGATTCCTTATGTATGTCTTGTCTTTATTGGCATCATCATAAGGAAGTATATTTGCACTTCCACATTGATTATGTACGTCTTGTTCTTTATTGGCATCTAACAGCCAGCTGTCCTGCTATTTCGTTTGTTCCATTTACCCTTTTCTTCTCAGTTGGATAATGTACACTAATTTAAGGACTCAAAAACTATATCAGGGAAAATGGCATCCTCTGCATAGCCTTGTCGCCTCTGGGGAATTCTTCCTCGTGAATTCTTTGTTAAAGCACGGTGTGGATATCAATGCCCCTGACAAGGTGAGCTGGATGAACTGCCTGTTAGACTTTATTTTCATGATGTGTGAAACCAAAGTATCAATAGCTCTCTTAAAGTTAGCTTCTGAATTCTGATCCTGAACTGGTGTATTTCCTCTGGTGCTATTGATTTCTTTGAACTGATTCTGTATAGTTGTATTCTCTGTCTTTTTTTCTCCTGCAGAATGGATTGACAGGAACCCACAGAGCAATACTTGGCAAAAAGCAGGCTGTATTCAACTTTCTTTTGAGAGAATCGGCAAATCCTTTTGTTTGCGACCAAGTAAGCCAAAATGAACCTTTTGTTTGTCATAACCTTCACAGTGAGAAAAAAGATGGAAACATGAAAAATAGCTGGTTATGAAAATTCGTTGTAGAATTTTGCGCTATATTCATATTGGGACGATTAGTGTGCGGAATTGTGAAGGATCAGCCTTTGCTACAGTTTTTTTCAAAACGTGTACATATAAATTCAACTACCAACACTTCTATGCCTGAAGATGCCCTATTGCTTAATATACGTATGTGTATATATATATATATATATATATATATATATATATATATAGATACATATAAATGGCTAACGACCAGACCTCCTACCACACCTAATTCCAAACCTGCCTCCTTCCTTACCTATGTCCTCTATCCAACTCGACCCCCCTTCTCTTTTTTTCTCCATCTCCACTCCCTCACCTCTGTAATTTGCCAGTACTGAATATCTAGGAGCCTAATGGCATCCTTATTAAAGTATTATGTACTCTATGTAGTTTACTGCTGTAGTAGGTTTGGGTACAAAGAATTTCGATTACAAAATATATTATTAGAGTTTCATTTTTCCATTTGATTCCCCTTTTTGAAATTTTGTATCTGTAGCCTGATCTCACACTTTAAGTTGGAGTGGATTTTTCATTAATGATATATATCCAATTCTTATATCTTTATGATTTAAGGTCGTCTCCCACACCTTTATTTTATTTTTACTTTTTTACATAAGTAGATATAGATTTACACATTTTAAGGTAAAATTATTTATTTTTTCAATTGTTACCCCTTTTCTTTATCATTGCAACGCCATTTACGAAACATCACATAATAGTAAAAATAATAAATTCAATAAGATTATTTCCATAATCATGTATGAATTCTTAATTTTACATGGAGTAATTATGTTTAGGAAATACCAAATGATTAATTAAGATTTTTATGATACCCTATCATACTTACAATTGTTTGCAATCCAATATTTATTTACCTATTTTACTTATTTCAAGATTACTTCAATAATTTTGTAAGACAGATTGGGTTTAGCTTTACTGCTGTTCACTATGTATCTATGCATCTGTCTACCACTGGTGGAAGAGTGGTGGAGCTGGTTGTTATGAAAAGTATATTTATCTATCTAACTAGCCATTTTCCATTTATTACAATGAAAGACAAAATCTAGAGTATAAAGCATGGGATTGGGGAATCTTTGTGTGGGTTTGTGAGGTGTTTGAAAAGAAATTTGGGTTCAGGCACTGTGGGGAAGGGAAGACAGCTAAGTCCCTTCTGGGGAGACTAGAGAGATATAGAGAAGAGCGAAAGAAGGAGAGGGAGTGGGAAGCTGAATAGACCGAAATACCGTTGCCTACGTAGGGAATTAGGTACCAAAGTGATGATTTTGGTCACTTGGGATATATCTTTGCCTACATAACCGAATAAGGGCACTTTACAGTCGGGTATCTATTTTTTTTTTCTTTCAAAAATTGATAATATTAGGTGCATTTTTAGATCAAAAAAAAGTTTTTTAATAGTTGGGGTTATTTTTTTGGAAATTGCTTTTATTTATATCCTTTTCGGAAATTTGTAATGCAATTTGAACAATTTTCGTGTAGAATTGCATATGGCTGGAACTTTGTCTTTGAACTGTTGCGGTGTAGAAATTTAACAATGGTCAGATGCAAACTAAACAATAAGGGTGGATTTTTTTTTTTTGGAGGAGCCATTGAATAAGGGTGGATTTGCATTAATAATATTTGCTCTGATTCTCTCTTTATTACATATAAATGAATTCTTTAGTTCCTTTTGGGCTGAAATATTTTAACTCCTTTGTGCTATAAAAGAAATTTGTGTTTTCTTATGTGATATTATGTTGCTATACCTCCTTTCGACTTTACATACATATTTTTCCCTGCAACAGGATGGAGCTACCTTGATGCATTATGCTGTATTGGCAGCTTCAAGTCAGATGATAAAAATTCTTTTACTGTATGATGTAGATATAAACCGTCAAGACAACGTAAGCTTGAAAATGGACAGTGATCTGCACATTTTTTTTCTCATTTATCCAGGAACTAAGATTGATTTAGCTTCATGTCTTTCAACATATAGGATGGGTGGACAGCACTACATCTGGCTGTGCAATCACGAAGAACAGACATAGTTAGGCTTTTGTTGATGAAGGGAGCTGACCAGACACTGAAGAACCGGGTAAATGTTGCAAATACATAGTTGGGAACTCGTCCTTTGATTGTATCTGTTCTGTATGCTTCATAAATAATCAGTTGAATACTAGAACTCTCAAAGCTCGGCTGGGATTGTTTCACTTATTCACTTTATATGGATGCAGTACCTATATTAAATATGCCCTTTATGTTTTCAACTATTGGTATGCTTTTATTTTCCAAGCTTACTAAAATTTGACATTTTCTCAGGACGGATTGACTGCACTTGGTCTTTGCCTCTATTCTGGTAGAGATACAAGAACATATGAACTTATCAAGCTACTAAAACGATTTGGCGAAAAGAAATGACCTTCGATGTCAATTGTCAAGATATCCACGTGGCAGCTGAAATCAGTGCAGTGATCGCTACCATCTTGTGGCATGGTGAGGCAGCACACTGACCTAATCTTCATCTGAAATTTCAATGCAGCCCACAGCTGGCTTCCGGCAGCAAGAATGAAGATGCAAATGGTTGCTTATTCAGAAAGTGGGCTCTTTTCTTGACATGTTCTCCAACTTTGTACATGGGGAAACACGGTTAGTCAGGGTTTAGTAAAGATTACTGTTGGCTGTCTTTGATTTATAGGAACAAAACCTTGTTTTATGTACATGAGAAAGCCCAAGTTCCCGAGAAGACTGTTCGATTATATAGTTGAAAGTATATACTCTTACTTGGAAGCATGGACTACTGGTGATGTGATTTCTGTTGCCAATCCTCCTCTTGAATCTGATCACTCAATGTAATCATTGTTTGAGATCTTCGAACTTGAGTTGTTTCCTGTGGCCTGGCTCTGCTTCGGAAATTTGGCAAACATCACCATTCTATATATCATATATGTTGCACCTTATTGGCGAGGGATTGTATGATTAGTTGATAGTATTATTTGAGGCACAATGTGCCTGGCGATCAGTTTAGGAGGGAGGGGTGTCAATTTCAGGTTTCAGGTCGTGTTCGTGTCGTGTTTCGGTCAGGCTGGTTGGACCGTGTTTCAGGTTTCACAGGTTCGGGTCGTATTCGTGTTGGGTGTTGAGTAAGGGTATAACACAAAATTTATAATCCCGAACACGACCCGAATCCGAAATAAACTTAAAATACCAAACCCGAACAAGATCTGAAAATTTTTAGGTCGAATTTTGGATCGACCTAATTAGAGAAACCAAAAAACGACTAAACCCAAAACTGCATCGGGTTCGTGTTTTCGGGTCGTGTCAAAAAATGAAACCCCTAGTTTATTTATGAAGAGGCAAGGAGCCCATGTATATGAAGTCTGCTATTGTAAAAATAGCATGGCGGATATCGTCAGACAGAAAGTCCCAAATAATATAGTCGTCAACGAAATGTACCTCTATTCGAACTACAGCGTCAACCACCATATTCTCCTCCCATAAAATGTAAAATACACAATCCCTGATGATATGCCAAAATCCATTTGATATTCTCAATAGGAAGGGGACGTTGGAATGGTGAATGAAGTTGATATTTTCTAATATTTTAAAAATACTTAAAAGTTAAACATAATTTCTACCCAAAAAAAAAAAAAAAAAACTAAAGAAAATAATGTTCGCGAGATCATGATTATTAGTTTAAATTGTTTCACATTTAAGGGAATGAAACAATATCATTGATGCTTTTGCTCGACATGTTTTTTTTTTTTTTTTACAATTTGGGTTTTCTTCCAATAATGTGTGTGACACTCTGACTCTGTTTGTAGATAGCTTGGGAGTCATGTTTCTTGGGGACTAGCTTCTTTATTCTTTTCACTTTTCTTGTTTTTCTACTTTGTTTGCCCGTGTGTAGTTTGCACTCAGTGCAGAGGCGGACCCATGATTTCGAGGTTGGACTGCTGATATCATAATAATTTAATTAATTTTTTTAATATATTAACTAATAATAAATACTTCATCTGTTTTTTTTTATTAATTGAACCATTTGAATATTTTTTACTGTTGACTGAGTAAATTAAATTTAATTTTAAAGTGTAGTTATATAAGATAAAACTATAATCAAGTGAGATCTTGTTGGATTTGTCTACTAGGATAGTTTTAGAATATCATTTTGCTTGTGTACAATTCTTATTATTAAGAGATAAAAATGTGTCTTGGGTGGTGGGAGTCCGTGACACACAAATTACAAATGAATAAAAGGGAGTGATAGGAGGACCGGATGGGAAAAGAACCCTCAACCCTAGAGTTGGAAGACATGAACTTGGCCGCTTGGGCAAGTCCTCAAACCTGAATTTGGGAGTACATGAAACATCTCAAATACATTAACTCCTGACTTGGGGCCGTTCCAAACATAATAGTTATTTGGTGTATGATTTGGATAAAGATGATATATGAGTTTATGAAAGCAGAAATCGATTTTGGAAAGAAGTTGATACATGGTTACTTGTGAGTTAAATGTTGAAGCCATTGTGTGTAGAATTTGGGTAGGTATGCCCACGTTTAGGCTCCGGAGAGTGAGTGCACTAGGGTGGAGCCATGCGTGCCCGCCCCTCTCTTTATGTTGAATTATTAGGATTTTGTCTATATCCCTAAATAATACTTGCGAGTGTTATTTATGGGCCCCGAGTGCGTGTCGATATAGGCTGCCGTTGGCATTGTTGGGGGGATAAATTCCCATTATTATTATTGGAGCTCCTTTGGGGTCCCCACGTTCTAGGCACAATGGTGAAAACGTGATTTTCTTGTTATCTTAATTAGTTAAATAATGTTTAATCTTTTAACATGACTGCTAAAGTAATGTATTTTCTAAATAAAAGAATATTATGATTTTAGTCAATCTCTTTTAAAACCCCATACTTGATATGGGATGAGTTGGCTTACTCAGTAATTTATTTACTGATGTGGGTTGTTTTTCCTTTTTCTTACAGACTTTGACGAGCACATGCGAGCACGACATTCATTGGGATCATGGGATATTTTTTAAGACTGTATTTAGCTTCCGCATTTTAATTTAAGCATTTATAATTTGGCCAGTTTGGCCCTATTTTAAATTAATGTATTTGTTTTCCCGTTGTAAAGTATTCTACAGTGGATTTTAAAGTTTTATATGAGGTAGCCTTAACATTTCCTAGTTAAGTTAGCCTAGGGCGAGCTTAATTGGGAGATGTGGCGGTAGCATCCCGGCCCTTTTGGAGTTGTGAAAACCAGGGTGTTACAGCAAATGTTCCGAATAATACTTTGAGGAGAAGAAACCTTGTCATGAAATATTCTTTTATTTCGATATCTTTATATTTGCCAAAGACCAGCTGCAAATTGAACACCACAAATCCTAATCATACCACATAGCCATAGGCGGATGTTATCTTGATCCAGAGTATGAAGATCTGTGGACGCTTGGATTAATGTTCTCCAAATAGGTTGAACCCAAGCGCAGTAAAATAGACAGTGGTACCAAGATTCTTCTTCCATTCAGCAAATATAACAAAGCGGGGAGGTAGCAAGATGTTAAAATCTCAGAGCATTAACAAGAAGAGCATTCAATGAGATCAACCAAAGGAAAAAACTTAGTTTTTCAGGAAGATTTATTCTCCACATCCAGCGCCACCCCACATTCATCGAAGTATCGCCTAAAAGTAGGTGGTACCCAGATTTAGCCGTATAATGGCCATCACTACGCATATTCCAAATTTAGCCGTATTCCAACAGTAGATATAAACAAGGCGAAGGTCCTTTATAAAACTCGTCACGAATACTTTGAGGGATAATAGTGTTCACACTCTCCAACTTCCATGCATGCATATCCAAAACATGTTTAACTCTCAGATCTAAGTCAGTAACCTCAATAAAAGGAACTTTTGGACCAACCGCATTGCCACAGCTCTATGGAGAAAACCATATAGAGCAATTTCCATTTCCTAGTCTAAATTTGAAGCCTCCAGCAATAAGTGGAAAGGTTTTGATAATGCTTCTCCAAACAGGAGAATTTGTCCGAGGTAAGGAAAGCATTGGAACACCAGGCTTGATATATTTAGCACAAATTTCTCGACTCCATAATTTGGCCATCACTCAGCCACAATATTTAGCACCAAGCACAACTCAGCCGCAAGTTTCCCGAGTAGCACAACATTGCAATCCTTTGGTTTTCTTATTCCCAAACCCCCAAACTGTCGAGGCTTAGTAATACAATCCCAATTAACTAAATGAAGACCTTTTTCACGCCTATTTTTCCAAACGAATGTGCTGATACGATGATCAATTTTTTTACACACCAATTCAGGCAACCAATTAATTTGCATGCTATACATAGGGATAGTCGCTAGGATATGTCGGGCCAATGTGACATGGCCAGGCTTGTTAAGAAGCTCGAGTGCCTATGTAGACATACTGTATCCATCCTCTCCAAGATGTAGTCATAAGTCTCTGCCTTAACTGTCCCAACATGAATAGGAAAGCCTAAATATTTGTCATTGTGATTCACCAAAAGAAGTGACTGCAGCAAAATGGTCTCTTTGCACCTGGGAAACAGCAAGAAAAGCAAAGGCCCCTTATTTGAGTACATTAATTCTGATCCAAGACCAAATAGCAAACTTGTTCAATATGCCAGCCAGGGAGTCGATGCTGGTTTCTTCCGCGAGAGTACAGAGAATCAAATCGTCTATAAATCTGTGAGATATCCCATTACTTTGCCCAGACAAGTTAATCGGTTTCCACCTCCCACTAGTGACTTCAGCATGAATAACATAGGAAAGACGTTCCATAACCACATTAAATAGGTAAGGAGAAAGAAGGTCACCTTAACGCAGTCTTTGTTGAGGACAAAATCCGATTAAGGGAATACCATTCCACAATATAGAGTATTAAGGTGATGAAACACATGTCATAATGATACGCTAATAGTATTAAGAATTGACATCCGCTCAAGACAATCATTCAAAAAGGACTATCTGACATTATCATACGTTTTCTCCAAATCAATTTTCACCAAGATGGCCTTCACCCGAGAGCGAGGACGCGTGAAAGAATGTACCAATTCTTGTAACAAAATAGCATTATCTACGATACTCCTTCCCAGAAGGAAGGTCGACTGAAGAGGTGATATATATTTCGAGAGCATAGGTCGTAGACGATTGACAAGGACCTTGGAGATGAATTTGTAGGCGACGTTACATAAAGTAATAGGACGGAATTGTTGTACATTAGTTGGAGTGTTCACCTTTGGCCGTAAACATATAATTGCCTTGGTGATCATAAAATCCAGCTGACCAGTACAGAATGCATGTTGGACCATGGATACAACATGTTCCCCAATAATTGGCTGATATTTCTGATAGAAAGCCGCTGTGAATCCGTCAGGGCCCGGGGCAGTGAAAGGCTTGAATTGCTTAAGGGCTAGATGAATATCCTCTCTAGTCACAGAGCCATCTAAAATTTCGCAACCCATATAAGAGATCGGAGCCATAGGAGGAAGAGACTCCTCAACTGTGTTAGGTTCCACATCCATGTAGGACCTATATAAAAATCTTGAACCGATGTTGGGAGAATAGAAGAATTCGTACACCAAGAATCATCTTCAATGTCCAACCCATGTATTTTATTATGATGATGACGGAGTTTAGCTTTTGTGTGGAAATATTTCATGTTGCGGTCCACAAACTTAATCCAATCATCTCTTGCCCTTTCAAAACCAAAAAGTTCTCCCTGTAGTTTTCTCTCAATCATAAGAAGATGCATAGAGTAAACACTGGTAAGAGATCGATCAATGCCAGCCAGCCTTCTTAATAATTTTTTATTCCTATTGCGCATCCGATGAACATCATGTCGACAATGTTGTGTAGTTAAATCCCTCATGAGTTGGAGTTTCTCACTGAAGGACATAGCAGCACTCCCCCAAACATCTTCCACAATGCTAAGATATCCCGGCTGATTACTCCAAAGGCTTTCCCATCTAAAAGGTCTACTTCGGCTATAGTCAATACCCTCTCCATAGTGAAGAAGAAAAGGAGCATGGTTGGAGCCAAGGCGTTGCAGGACCTGTATATGTCTATTCGGAAAAGTGTGGATCCAATTGAGAGAGTCTAGACCATGATGAAGCCTTTTCCGAATGCATTGAACATTGTTAGCTGGTCTAACCCAAGTAAAATCAGCTCCCTCATTCCGTACCTAATAAAGTCCACACTCTGATAAGCATTCACGAAGCTCATCTGCTCGAGATTGAATGAAGACACCTCCCCTAACTTCCGAAGGCACAAGGATCTTATTCCAATCACCTACTACATACCAAGGAGTCGAGATCCGTTGAGCTAGCAGAGTAAGATATGTCCAGTTATGTCTACGATGATGATATGATGGATAGGCATACTCTGTCGTACACATCCATGTTACATGTCCTTTCTTAATAGAAATGGTAATAATTGTGTCAACTTCCTCAAAGACCGAACAATCCACTGTGATCCCAGAATGGCTCAGAAGCCAAATACCACCGGCTCTTCCAGTTGCTCCCTGGATAATAATGGGAATTTATCCCAGGCAAAAGTACAAGTTACGAAGATTATCAAAAGAACCCCGCGGCTCTAAAATGAAGACAAGGGATGGATGATGGATCCGCAAAAAGTCTGCTAAAAATCTACGTGTACGGGGGTTAATAATTCCTTCAACATCCCAAGTAAAAATAGTAAAATCTAAAAGATCCATCATCATAAGAAACAACAGAATAATAAACATATGGCGACAAAGCTCCAAGTGTTGTTATTGAGGCATCTCATCATAAGGAATTTTTTTTATCTGTAACCTCCTGCTGATGATTTTCTTTACTATCATCCACATCATCTCTGTCTATACTATCAATATAATGATCATCATCCTTGGAACATTCATGGCCGTACTTCTCGTATTACCAGTACCCGAGCATTGGCCAACATCCTTTGGTGAAAGAGATAAAGGTTGCTGAATAAAGATTCTAGCGAAGGCTATAGTATCCCCAGACTCACTGTCGTTCACCATGGATTCAATACGAATGCGTCTCTGACCATTCAGACCATTCTTTGGCCAAGTAGGGCCTTTCCCGCATTTACCTTATTTAAATTGTAGATTGTCACGGTCAATAACAAGGGGAGCCGGCCCAAATTCTATGTGGGTTAGAGATTTAGGGGAGGTTTTAATTTTTTGGGCTTGAAGTCCAGCACTCGGAGAGGTCGGTCCACTTCGCTTTTGCTCGGGTTTCCTATGCTGGACCACTATCCATTCTCCAATATGGACATCTATTGGATCAGAATCCTTGGATTCATATGCACTATTATGTGAAGTTTCCTTCACATCATTAGGAATGTGTAGCAAAATTCCATGTTCATTGCCGCTTCCCATAACCGTAATATTTTTAATACCCCGGAACGACTTAAATGGAGTGAAATAAGCTACTCATACTAGCAATGTATCTTTCTTTCTTGGTAGCTATACTGTATGATAAAAACATGTGGTGAGGTGTGCAGGGATTACTTACACGATAGGTTTGCATTGTCATATGCTAGGTAGATTTATTTTGCGCTACCTCTTGTGTTAATTATTGTGCGCACCTTGTGGATTCAAGCCATGGTTTGCAAGATAACCGTGGGAGGATAACAAGGATGTCTTCAGGCGTCTATGCTTAAATTCAGTCAGCAACTTATTTAGAAGTTGCTGAATAGTTAATGTTATTATTATTATTGCCCGCTTGGACATACTATTAACTTATTGTATTGTGATAATATATGGAGCATGTATATGAGGCAATTCGCAGTTATTGAATATCGGGATGACTTGAGTGCAAAAGATCGTCAGGAATCACCTGAGCCGTAAGGCGTGGGGTCACCGTCAACAACAATTTCTACAGTGGACCCCATGGCTTATTTGGAGGTGATCGCACATGCAAAAGGTTGTACAAACATTTGATGCTGATCCATTATCAGCAAATGATCAAAACATGAGGAGAATAATATCCCAAACACCTTTAAATATTAAAGATATAATAAGGTGGCTCATCGACCGGCATGATTAATATGAATATTAGTTCTGGGACATTAAGTCGAGTGCAAACAGTTGTGCACTAACATATGCCAAAATAAATTAAATAAGCTAATAATAATAAATAAATAAGGGCGGAGCTGGTTAGAGTGTGGATCTCATTATTTAGAAACTTTCATAAACTACCTTTTAATTTAATTAATACTCCCTCTGTCCCATTCCAAATGTCCTACTTACTATTTTTGGATGTCCCATTACAAATGTCTTCTTTCTATAAATAGAAATAATTTTTCCCTCCAACCACTATATGGACCCCACCATATACTCACAAACCAACTCTACCTTAATTCTCGTGCCCAACAGTAACAGGACACTTGGGGTGGGACGGAGGGAGTATTTTTTAGTTATTTCAAAAATTACAAGTATTAAAAAACCACATACAGGCACTCAAAATAACTTAGTGCCAAGTTAAAAAAATTACTTTTATACCATTTGATGTTTTAATTTCTGATTTAGTGTATTTTATGTTTTATTTTATTTCATATGGATTTTACCTGGTTTTTAACTTTTTAGATCAATTATATTTGTATCTTACATTTTAATATAATATTTTTATTTTTTTCCTTATTGTTTTCCCTATTTTTTTGTTCTCTTTTCAAACCCTCGTTTCATTCAAATATGTATTTGCTTCAAAATTACATAATTCTTTTAAATTAGCATTGAAAAATAAATATTTATTTGCTAAATAACATATTATCAATGATTTTATGTCTTTTTAAGCCTCATTTTTTCCATCCCAGGATATTTATTATTTTAAATTTTTAAGATAAATAATTTTATGTTGAATTATACCATTGGAAATATTAAAATATATGAAGTACCGCTATACAGTTGTTAAAGTTACCACCATGAACTTTGGAGTAACATAAAATTGTTTGGAATATTGTTATGAATTTATTTGGAGTACTGTTATGAAAGTGTTTGAAATCACTTATTAAGAGTGCCATTATTCTGGAATGAAAGAGATGGGCAAAGAAAGATGCATACTGTGAGTTGGGAAGTAATCTATCAGCTTGTTGATGACGGAGGGTTAAGTATTAGAAATGTACAGGACTAAAATTCGTCTTTGTTGCTTAAGTGGAGATGGCGTTTTGGGGTCGAAGAGGTGTTTTGAAGAGAAGTGATAAATGATAAGTATTATAGAAGGAATGAGCCCATGATCCCGGAATCAAGAACAGGTAACTCGATTGGGGTAAAGATTTGCAAAGCCTGGGAGAGTCCGAGTTTGGAGAGAATCATGGATTTTTTTAAAATACAAATGGGTATTGGTTTCCGAAGATGATTTTGGGATGGCAAATTGGTTGAGGGAGGGGAGGTGTTGAAGGAAATATATCTTAGAATATATGCATTATCAGTCAAAAGTGGGGAAAGGTTGAAGAGTTCGGGAAGTGGAATGATTTTGATTGGGAGTGGAATATCAAATTGAGAAGGCCATTGTTCGATTGGGAAGTGGGGATGTGGTTCAAAATGTTGAAAGTTCTTAGGGGACAACATATTAATAGATTTCTGGGTGATAGGGTAAAATGGATAAAGGAGGGTAGTGGCAGATTTTCTTCTATATGATGCTGGAAGCGTCGGGTTGATGCAGACGCTGCAGAGGATAAGTGTATGTGGAAAACACTTTGGAGGATCAAATGCCCGATGAAAGTTAAGATGTTGGCGTTGAAAGCCATCCATGGTGCTATGTGTGTCCGCGATATTCTAGCTAGGAGAGGGTGCATTCACATTTTGAATGCATTGTGCCCTTGGTGTGGGACTGAGAACGGGTCAATTGATCATTAATTACCGTTGTACTAATGTGGTAAACATTATGTTATAAAAGTGTGTCATGGTTTGGGGTGGAATGGGGGATCCTATGGAAGGCGAAAACATTGATGGAATGGTATAACTTTTCGGAGGCTTTGATGAGTATGGGAACCAGGCGATGTAAGGCATCGAGACTTGGATTGGTGTGGGAACGCCCTGAAAAGAGTTGGTGGAAGGTAAACACGGATGGGTCATCAATGGAAAATCCGGGTCCGGCAGGGATTGGTGGAGTAATTAGAAATGACGAAGGAGAGGTGATATTCATTTTGTCGGACTATATTGGGTGTACGGACTCAAATGAGGCAAAGGTGACGACTATTAGTAGAGTCAGTGAGGCATTAATGCGTGATCAAGGTTTCCCGATTCCCAAATTAGTTATTGAATGTGATTCGCAAAATGTAGTGTGTTGGCTAAAGGATCCGAAGAACACCCCTTGTAGATTCACAAAGTTTCTGGCACCTATCTGGGCTGTTCTGCGCTTTGGAGGGGCTGTCATAGTGAAGCATATTAAGCGGGAATGCAATGATATAGCAGATTTCTGGGCAAGGAAAGGCGCGGCGGATGGTGGTAACTGGTAAGATTGAAGCCTGTTCTAATGTTATGCAAACAAGGAGCTGTTTGGGCGTGTTGCTTCCTTCCTGATTTTTGTATGTTTGTGGGTGAGGTATTTGAATGGTATAGTACAGGCAATTGTAATATGGTGGCTGTAATCAATTTTGGTGTGGAATGAAACAAATCCTTACTCTAAAAAAAAAAAGTACCATTATTAACTCATTTGGAGTTTGTACATAGTAGTGTTATAAATTTATTTGGAGTATTATTATGAAATTGTTTGAATAATAAATACTACTATGCACTTATTAAAAGTACTATTATGAACTTATTTGGAGTACCATTATAAACTTTTTTGGAGTATTGTTATGAAATTGCTTGTAGTATTATTATGAACTTGTCAAGAAAGTTTTTATGATTTCATATAATTTAATATTCTAATTGTCAATTCAACATAACATTTTTTATCATAAAATTTTAAAATAATAAATATCTTGAGATAAAAAAATATAATGAGACTAAAAAAATTTAAAACAAAATAATAAGTTAATGGAATGATTTTTATCTTTTAATGCTATTATTTTGAAAGGAAATTTTATACTTTTAAAATAAGAAAATATTCTCATGAACTAAAAGCCTAGAAAGAAAACATTTTTTAAAAAAAATTAAAAACTAAGATATGTTGTGAAATATTAGCCTATTAATTTAATTAGATATACTAGTAGTATGCAAGTATGTAAGAGTATATCCGAATAGATACTAAAATCAAGTGATGAAATGTGAGTGTAATGAACAAGAAAGATGTAATGATGCAATCGATGGGACAAGAGGAATGACAAGGGAAAATGAGGTAATTATGAATTCTTATTCATTTCATCGGGATACAATTAATATGAATACACCCAATATTTATAGGCAATAGCAACATAGATTAGTGACTTCTTCTTTAATCCACAATGAGACAAGTGTGGCTATGTGTCTTCACATGTGGGCAAGCAATTTATTTTCTTGAGACATAACACTCCCCCTTGCATGCCCATCACACAAAGAATATGTCTCGTTAAAACCTTACTAGGAAAAAACCTGGTGGGAAAAAAATCCTAGTGAAGGAAAAATAGTACAATATTCTTGTGTTCATTTCTCCCCATGATTTGTACTTTATTTGAGAATTGGGATCATTCAATCCTTCTCCCCCTGATTTAAATTTCATTTGAGATCATTCAACCGACGCATTTCAATAATGCATGCCCACATGTGAAGACACATAGCCACACTTGTCTCATTGTGGATTAAAGAAGAAGTGACTAATCTATGTTGCTATTGCCTATAAATATTGTAATCTATGTTGCTATTGCCTATAAATATTGGGTGTATTCATATTAGTTGTATCCCGATGAAATGAATAAGAATTCATAATTACCTCATTTTCCCTTTCATTCCTCTCGTCCCATCGATTGCATCATTACATCTTTCTTGTTCATTACACTCACATTCCATCACTTGATTTTAGTATCTATTCGGATATACTCCTACATAGTTGCATACTACTAGTATATCTAATTAAGCTAATAGGCTAATATTTCACAACACGTTATCAACACGAGTAGCTCTGTCGAGGTGCTGCTAGAGGAAGATTTAAATCTATCAAAATTATCGGAGGTATACTTATGAATTTACTAATTTCAATTTTATTATTACGACTAACTTTGCAGGATTGAATTTGGTGTCCATGTATTGGACGAGTAGTGCACAAATGCATTTTGGCCTAAATGAGCCTTGGAAATTGGTACTGTTGTGAAATAAATATATCATACTTGGCTTGAGGAAGAGATTTGAGTTATTGCCCAGAATCAAAGGAATTATGGCACAAATCAAGTCATTTTATAAAGACAAAATTTTGTCAAAACCCCAAAACAAGGGAAACCCCAAAAGAGATTATATATGTGCCCGGTTAAACCGGATGACCTTTCAAATACCAAAGTGGTATAAAATGGCTATTACGCCTATATATGAAAAGGGCTATTGAAAGTCCAATAAATTATGAGAAAAAATTATATAGTCAATAATGAATGTTGGTTTTCTTAATTGGACAAAGCAATGAGATATTGTTGAAAAATTATGAGTTTAGCCAATAATTCTTCGCCCATTTCCTGAAGAATGTGGTTTAATATAATCATAGCGTGATTATGTTGTGCCAAAAGGCAAAATATTATTGAAATCGTGATCGAAAATTGAATTGGGTTGAGCTATATTAGCCAAATGAAAATATGAATTCCCCGGAATTAATTAAATATATGGTATAACCACAAAATGCCCTATAAATCCCATTAGTGGTTTAATACCACTGTACCAGAAAGTACATGTCATGATAAAATCATATCTATTGTGATATCAAAAGCCATTTTAATAGACATGTGGCTTGTTTAAATGAAAGGCCTTAAGGTTGAAACAAATTGTATTGATCACGATGATTGATGTGATAATAAAGTGAAATATGTATCACGTGCGTGGACTTAAATAAATTCATTGCGCACATATTGGTGCCAAATGAAATGAAAATTCATGTTTTTACTCCCCATTATAATCCCCCTTGCAATTTGAATATTTTGTGTATATAAATTATACACTTGCACCTGCCTTCTTGGAAAGATAAATGGATGCCAAAATAAAATGAAGCCGAGCATGATGTCTGCCTCATCCACGGTGCAGCTATGCACGTTGTATTGAAAAGCAAAAGCTATTATCCCAACTAAAAAAGGAAAAATTCACTGCTAATAAAATCAGTGGAAGTTCAAAAGAACTCTGGAAGAGTCATTGTATATCTCCTGAAGGAGAAGAAAAAATGTGCTTGAATATGCACTATTCTCGAGAAAATCTCGAAAGAGCTTACTAGGCTTCAGTGATATTCGGAAAAATTCATATCACTATGAAATACAGAATGAAGCAATAACATTATTTCTTGATTATTCAGATTATGATGCAAAGAAATTATAAGAAAATTGCATCAATATCCTCTGGCATATACCATACAAATTAAAGCTGAGTACCGTCGAAATATATCATGTGGTAGACCTGAAGTCTACGCATAATTTTCTTACTTGGCACGATCAGCTTGGGCATCCTCCTAAGAGCATCATGCTGGGTGAATTATTGGAAATTCAAATTCAAATGAATCTATATGTGTTGCTTATAATTAAATTGTGAGCACAATGACATCCAATAAAGAAAATAAGATTGGATAGTGTCACTGAATTTTAATAGTGTGCAAGCCAGGCCTGGCCAAAATATATGCCAAAATAAATAATAATTAAATTGCACGCAGGGTTGATAAGGTCAAAGTTACCTAATCATTTTGGGGACATGCTATGTAGCAACGCTTATGAAAATAAAGTCGACCGATTGTCATTAATTCTCTCTCCCTAATATTGACATAAGCCCAATGTTTAGTAAATTAAAGTATATTTGGGTGTGCGATATAAGTCCCCCATTACACCACCCTGATTGGGCTCCCAATGACAATTGGGTATACATATGTCGGATATAAATCACCATTAATAAATTATATTTGGTACTAAAGTATGATGATTTTATATATGGTTTGCAGATTATTATTTTCCGACATTAGGGGGAGATATGGATCAACCGAACCGAAAATATATTATTGATCAACCGAAAATATATTATTGTGACTGAAAAAAACTATATTGCGTAAATTGCAAATTCTCTACCAAGCGTATCATATAACTCTAAAAGAGTTACTAAATCCCGCATATCGGCATTACCCAAGGAAAACTTATTGCCCTAGTAAAATAATTGTGGCACAAGATAATCACTTCGTTCCGATTATGTCCTTAATGGACCAATTACAAACGTGAAAAATAAATATTTTGCACGCTTGAAGTACAGTAAATCATTTGGTTCCAACTACAAAAATCCTCGAGGTTTATGAATTTTAGAAAGTGATGAATTATTGAAACAAGCTCTAGAAAGAGCAAATAGCTCCAAAAAGAGCAAATACCTTAAAAATAGCGAGATCTCAATCAATCGTCACAAACAAAGATATTTGGAACCCAAATGAAATTATATTGCAAACTTAAATCGGTTGATGAATGTCGGCAAAAGAAAATCTTGACTTTATGTTCAATATGAATGAAGGTTATATAGTAGCCTCAGTGAAAGCTTAACAGAAAGAAGGCTATACAAATGACGATAGACTTGGGTTTATTATATTCATACAATTCTTGGTATGATAGAAGAATAAACTATAGTATCATCCGGAAGATGAATTCCCCAAATTATCTTATATGATGATAATGTGGTTTATATAGCACAATTGAAAGGGGATACACAAAATAAATGAACTTGAGATCTAAGATTTGGTAAAACCAAATTATGCATTGGTGTACAAATTGGGTGAACCCACTACTAAATAAATTTCGAAAAGGCTTATCCGCTAAATGCTTAATGCTTGGCCGAGCCATTGATCATATAAAGGATCCTTTTACACCAACACGAGAGAATGAATAAATGTTTTGTCCAAAAGGGATCCTATCTTAGTAGATTGGTAAAGAAAATTGAAATGCGTCGGTTGAATGATCTCAAATGAAATTTAAATCAGGGGGAGAATGATTGTGTAATACCCGTGAATTTTCCAACATAAAATAAAAACAATAAATAAATAAATAGAGCAAATAAATAAACAAAGGTAAGTAAATGAGGAATGAAATTTAACTTAAAAAGGAATTAAAGGAATTTAATTAAATAAAAGGAATTAAATAAAGATAAATAAATTGTTACACGTGTACCCGACACCAATGGGCTCGAAAACTCGAGCCCAAACATGAATTTAGATCCGAGGGAAATGACGATACGGAATAGGAACCCGAAGATGGCCCGGGAATCGGAATCCGGGAGCATAGAGGGATAGAAGTCCGAAAGAGAGGAGGAAAAGCATGACGGATCGCACGACCCGCCCGGACCGAAGTCCAGGCGTGGGTCGCGCGGTGAAAGGCCAAACGGCGCGCCACGACCGCGCCACATGACAGATTCGCCGGTTACGAGATTCACTCGCCCGAATCCGGATTTTCCGACTTCGGTTGAACACCTTTCGGCTCAAGACTCACCAAGGCCGACCTTGGACATCCCTAGGTCGTGCCTACCTATAAATAACACCTCTTGGAAGCCCCGAACACTTTTCAAAACATCCATACTCTCTATACGTTCGAAAACCCTAATCCCGGAGTCGTCGAAGGCATGAAACCAAGGCGAGGACTGTCGTGGACGAATTCGGAAGATCTCTAACGTCGTGGTAAGTTCCGATCCGATCCTTGTTCCATATACGATTCGAAAACGAATCCTAACTTCCTTCTTTTTCTTCTCTACACCGCGAATCAGATCTAGAACGAAGAACCCGACGAACGGAGAAGATAAACGGTGGACTGGAAGCCACGCCTCCGAAATCGACGTTCCCGGACGACTGGAAATCTGTAAGTTGACACTTATATGGTTTTGGGAGTAATTAAAACACTTAAATCTAAAAGCTTAATCAAGAATTTCGAAAATCTGTCAACATGGGATTTTTACCGGTGCAGCGATTTTGTACGATTTTTCTGAACCCTTAAAAGTCTTCAAACGAAAAACTTAAAACACAAAAAACGTTCCTAAGGTTTAGATCTATCTCCTGTAAAATATTCAGAATTTTTCGTGATGATTTGGTATCTAAAATCAACCCGGAACCGAACTGCTTAAGTTTGAATCTTGAAATTCTTGACAGAACTTAGGTCTGAATTTGATGACATTTTTTACTAGGGTTCTAGGCCGATTCAGAACTTTAGTCGAACATGAAAGTTGTAGATATATGTCTTAGGTATCTTTCTGTAAAATTTCATCAAATTTGGAGTTGGTTTGCTATGGTAGATCTTGAAATCTTGAAACTGATGTGTTTAAACTCGGACAGATTAGCATCCTGTTAAAGATTGACGTTTTTCACTTACTTCCGTATCTAAAAACGTAAAACATAAAACTTGTTCATCTTTGTGTTTTCGAGTCACTAGTCAAATTTCAAAATTTTTGGACTTAAAACCGATTTTTAATAAATTTTGGAGTAAACAGTGGTTTTGACCAAGTCAAATCTTGATATCTTGTTGAAACGGTGAAATTAGCCTTTAAGGTTTAAATGAGTAGAAAACTCTTTTGAAACAAATACATGAAATCAGAATTTAGGAAATCCCCTTACAAACTTGATCATTTAAAATTAGGGTGTGAGTGCTCTGCAGGGTGCCCTCCTAACGATTCACTTCGTGCCTTTATGCACGATGGTGACCCGCGCAAAATTTTGAGATATATTGCCAAAACGGCATGAGATATATGACCTACACTCTCGTGAATATCCATATGGATTTCCCGAGGCTCCGGAGTGGTACTGGGTATGGCAGATACGGCTGCGGCCGCCGGACTACCGACTAAACTTGACGAGATTGCGATGCAATCGTGAAATACTTGAAATACTAAATCTTGGGTGTAATGGGGATATTTAAAAATATTATTTGTTGTCATTTAATTATTAAATGTTTTATTTAAATTAATTGTGGCTTTTATTTAAATTATGCTAAACGTGTTGTTAATTAGAGCCATGAATTGATTATGCAAATTGGTTAGACAATTAAATTGAATTATCTATGATTTATTATTATCATGCTTTTATTTAAATATTAATGAATGGCTTTGAAACCCCCACGATCATGTATGTATTAACTTACTCAGCAAGTTGTGCTGACCAAACCATTTATTTTCTTTTTCCTTACAGAGTATGTGGAATGAGCATGAGCACGTTTATGCATGGGGGAATATTTTGGGAAACTTTCTATTTTAAGTTCTTGCATTAGACTATAGTATAAACGGGCCTGTTTAACCCGTGTTTTGGCCATGTTGGCCCTATTTACATTTTCCGCTGCAATACTGATACTTAGATACTATTATTCCGCTGCATTATAATATTTATTTGAATTTATATTGAATCGGCTACTTGAATTGTTTTAAGTATTTTAAATACTGCAATACCTAGCCTTGCATCTCTTTAGTAAGCTCGGAGAAACCGTGTCTTACTAGGGAGGTGTGGCGGTGACATCCCGACCTGGGTGACCAAAAACCGGGGTGTTAAACTACTAGATTATTATTTTTAAGCCATTAGTATTTATATTATTATAGAAGCCCAAAATTATTATTTTAAACTTTACTAGCCCAAAATTATTTTTAGCCAAATTATAATTATTTTGACCCAATATAGAGGTCCAAGGATTTTAAATATTATTTTCAATTTTTAAGCATTAATTCCATGGAAATGAATTTTTATTTTAAACCCATGGGAAAATATATATATATATATACTAGAACTCGCGGTGCGCGCGCGATGCCGCGCGGGACGATAGTCGACTTGAAAGTTGGATTTTGGTGGAATTTGGGAAACAGGTTATTTGGTTATATTTTAGTAGACATACTCTGGAAATTTGTAAGGTGTATCGAAACAATTGAAAGGAGGTAGTGGGTAGCTTGATCAGGTGTAGAAGACATATTTCTGAAGAAGGCATACTATGATTAAATAAAGAGACCAATGAACTAATATTATACTAACCCAAGATAAAGAGATATATTTCTAAAGAAGACATACTATTAGAGAAGGACCCACGCAAAGAAGACATTAGACTCTACACATGAAGTAAGCAATACACAATTCCAACCATTAATTCTAGCTCCATTTTCATGCAGCAGTGAATTGTCAGGAAAACCAAAGAAGTGAAAATATGAAAAATTGTTGTAAACAGACATCCACCTTATGACTTTAGGAATGATAGAGACGCTGGAGTCCAAATCCATCGCTGCTGGCGTCTCTAGGATTCTGCGACTTGAGGGTGGCATTTTGGTGACTTGGTGAGGTGGTTTGATGATTCGCTAAGATTCAACGATCGTTCCCTGTAACCCTGAAACAGAAGTTCAGAAGCATTCAACATAGAACGTAGCATAGTCAACAGAGGGGATGTGAGTTTGCAATGCATAGAAATAGAAAATACACAAACCTGAAACACGAGCATATCAAAAGATAGTAATAGGTAATCCGATCTAATAGGACCTAATAAACACATAAATATATGGGTTTCTCTGTATCGAATTTGATGTCATGCACCTTCTCTTAAAGAGCCAACAATATTCCTTGGTGAACTCAAAAGTGAAGTATAAACTTGGAGATTCTGTATAATTTTGAAAGTAAGATCAGTTTAGAAACTTGTCAATTTCGCCCAATAAAATTTACCTGAAAATCAAAAGATTGATGTATAAGGTGTATATAAGCATTAATGATACACTCACACACTTATAGATCATCACTAAGTCATTCTATATTGCCCAAACATCCGTGATTTATTTCTCAGCAAGTCCGAACAATCAAATATTCCAGAATGATGAATAAGAAGAGCAGAAGCAGAGTGTGGACAGGATGGAAAATGTAATATTCCGGAACATGTGCCATTTTTTAACCCTGAACAAGAGCAGAAGCAGAGCGTGGACAGGATGGAAAACAGAATATATAAAACCCAACCCTATGACCACTGTAAAACATTGGAGATGTAAGAAAATCATTAGATTAGAAACTAAAACATTGACACTTTTACCGAGTAAAAGGGAAAGATATGAGAATCCAAAATTATTTCTTTCTTGAACTGCATACTCCAGTTACAACAATGCCAACATATTATGACCAAAAACAAGCAAGACTGATTATTAAAAATACCTAATTCTCACCGCAAAATGCTTGAGGAAGCTCATGGGTTAACTGAGGATGTCAATCTTTTAAAATGCTTCCAGTAACTGTCATTGGATCATCTAGGAGGTTCTCAAAATTATTCACCCCGACTCATGATGAAGAACTCGCATCAACATGACCAAATAGAGATAGCAATGTAGGACACATCACTTACTGTCATGGCCACCAAGTGTATTTACACACTGGAACATTGGAGATCTCGATCATGAAGATTCGGAGCCCACCTAAGAAGCCATAGAGATATATCTGTAAAATTTAGCAAAATAATCATATCATCCATCATCAGTGCAGCATTCAAAATCAATAACCAGTCAAATTTCCCAATTGAAAACCAATCACTGATAAACCCAAAGCAAACACACCCAATTGGAAAATAGGTTCAATAGGAAAATATGAAAAATTGGCAACAAAATAAGCGAATTCAAGAAACTTTCCAGCACAAGGTGAATTCAAAAACAATTCCCAATGAAAGCTGTGAAAGAAACACAAATAAATGTAAACAAAAGACAACTAAAATGTGTTTACTGGCACAAGCATACTTGCATTATGCAAGATATTATTTCTCTGGTTCTCTCAAGATTGCTAGTATCCCCATAAACCTTAAAATAATAAATCAAAAGGCACAAGAGATGGCGCAGGCAAGCATATATTGAATTTAAAAAACCTTCATACACAGAATTTCAAAGTGAGTGAATTAGAATGAAGTTGAAGCGAACAACAATAAAACCTACCCAAGGTGTAGAAGGTTTGCTACGCATATTAGGAAATACCCTTGCCATTTCCTGATAGGGACCCAAGTTACCACCCCTCCCTATATAGCTATCCATTGCAATGGATTGAAAGTTGTTAAACCTTTGAACTACAGTGCGGGGCCAGTTGGCCCCCAACCCCGATTGAAGTCTCTTGAAAGCCTCTAGTCAAGCCCTGCAATACACGACAACCAAAAAGAATCTAGCTAGCATTTTCCAAGGGAACTAATTTTGAGAGATGGCCAACAGAATTAGGTTTTTTTCTAAAGAAGCCCACATCAAAGAGAATTGATAACGCCACAAAATCTAATTTCAAGAAAATTTTCAGTAGCAAAAAAAAAAAATCATCTCAAATTCTCAGTTGCAAAGCTGCATAACTAAACAAAATAAAATAAAAGAAACTGTACTAAAACAGAAAGAAAAACACCCCTGTCCCTGATTTATTTATAACATAAAGAAAAACACCTCTGTCCCTGATTGAATGCTTAAAACACCTGAATCAATTAGGAACTTTGTTGAATACCTAAAGTGCATCCTAAAAAATCATTTGGAAGCTTAAAACAACAGATCAAAATATTGTCTTTGAACGTGATGAAAGGTTTTTAAGGAATAAGTAGGGCCAAAAATAATTCAGCTAGGTTCTAACAGGTAATGCATTTGATAATTTCAGCCTCACCAAGAAAGTCATACAACACACAATCAAGGAATTTGATACACTACATGTAATTAGCAGATAACGAAGAAAAGAAAACACTACAAAATCGAAAGGTATAAATTTTCAGTTATTTTGGCATCATAAGTTCATTTCCCACTCTTGAAACCTATAATTGAATCTCAAAAGGATTCCTCCAAAACCATGGATGACAGAGCAATAGCATAAAAAATACTACCCACTAAACAATGGAAGCCAGACCTTGCTTCCATCAATCAAGTAGCCACCCAAAACCCGATACTCTCTCTTATAAACAGTCATGAGTTCATTTAAAGAGAACAAATTTAATGCATCAGAAAAACATGAAACACTGGGCAAATTGTGAACACGGCTCCATATCAGAATAAGTGCAATTGTTAATTCTTGTTAAAAAGCAAAATACAGTGTCATACAAAAGATTATTAATTCGGGTTTTAGAAATAAATTATTTGTTGAGTTCATTCGGAAAAAGAACACATGCACAATTGTCTGTCGAAGGATTAAAAAATATTCAGTGAATTAAAAGAATTAGCAATGAATGGAAGCACAAAACACCAGAAGACAAAATGCCAGTGAGGCAGAGCACTAAAAATAGAAACGATACTGACCTCAAGGGGCTGCAACGCTGGTGACGGCATACCTCGAAGCGGGGATTCCTTGGACGACTTTTTCGACCACAGCGGCGGAGAGGAGGAAGTGATGGGTAAGGGATGGACTCCGGTTTTCAATCATGAACAATCACACTTTATTTTCATGCTGCCATCATGATTTGCTCGAATATCCTTTTATGCAGCAAACCAATCACAAAATTAGACACATTAAAAGAAAATGATAGCATACCTCAAGGTGGATTAAAATCTCAAAGCCTATCCAAGCGACCAGGCTTTTGACAGGGGTCACCAACACCAGATGCAGCACATGCAGCAACTATACATACCGAGGTTATTATTCTCACAGTATGAACAATGCAGTGGTCTGCAGCTCAAAGAAAGATGTCAAATATCATACCAATTTGCAAACAATGACTCCGTCAGAAAAGAAACAATTCATGCCACAAAGAAGCCTAATAACAATAACATGGCACACAACAAGAAAATGACCACTGCAACTTTGGATGTGCTTCACCATCGTCGCAGATTTGTTAGATGGCACACAACAAGAAAATGTGTTGCGTGCCATCTAGCATTCGGAAAGCATCCGAATATTATTAATTTCTAGCAGATACCTTGTTGGGTGCCATCTAGCATTAATTTCTTATGAATGCGTTGCAAGGCATGGGTCCAACGTCGCAAGACCTCAGCAATGTCCACACTGGCCTGCCATCTAGCATTTCTTTCATCAGATTGAGATGTTAATTCTTCATTTCCATGAGAAAGATCCACTTCATTTTTACCATCTAGTTGTGAGTTGTCAGTTTGGTCATTATCCACGTGCTGAGAATTCAAATTAGTGGACGAAGACAAAGAAATCTGCTCCATTGCTGCTAGCAAAGATGAACCAGAGATGCGATACCTAGAAAGGAATAGTCAGGCATATTTTGTAAATTAAGATAATGTCCAAGTTGTGTCCCATCATTTTAGGAATGTTACCTATGCTCACGGTGAGCAATGAGATCCTCAATAGGACCTGAAGAAAGGAACTCATGTTCACCTATACAAATCACACATATATGGAAATCCAATCAGTAACATGAAATGAAATAACAGATTTGTTGTTGATGGATCCTTGTGTTCTAAAGTAAGCTGATTTAAACATAATTCACATATTAAAATTGCATTTACCAAAGTATGGGAACAAGGATAAAAGAAATAAATGAGATGTAAAAAAATGAGAATAACGAATCACACTGGTAATTAGTATTTGATATAGACATCCAACAGTGAAACTTTAGTTTCTAAAGTGAACACAGAGAATAATCAAAAGTTCATAAGAATGTGATGCTCAAATCTATATTTTCTTTAATTTATGAAACAGGAGTGTCTGGCCAGCCAGAAACCTCGCATGATAGCAAGCTAAAATACTGTGCTATTCAGGACCATAAAGTTCTAAGGTACTGATTTCAAGATAAACAACAAAATAATATTTAAAATATTGAATGTAAAAACAATTATGCTTACTCTTGCGAGATAACAAAGAATCCCATAAGTAGGTTGCTCTTTGGACCATACGAGAATTCTGACTTGAGCTAGATACAAGCTCATCCCAGTGTTTGCCTTCCAATTTCACTTTGTTTCTCAAATCATGTAATTTTTCAAGCTCTTGCTGAAGATAAGCCTAAAAAGAAGCCCATAAAAAGATAATGGCATATGATGAATGGCACAAGATAATATGCTATAACTTTAGTGGGAAATGAGACATCAATCAAGAATGAAGCATAAGAGCAAAATATCTGTTACCTCTTCAGCACACAGTGCACGAAATTCTGATGTCATTTCATGAGCCAAATTGGACCACATTGTCTGCCTCTGAACTGTTGCCTCTGCATTTTTTAGAAATTTTCTTCTTTCAAGAGCTATCCTGGCCTGTTTCCATAGAAGTAACTCACTAACTCAAATACATAAGTTTTTCATATTTCACAGCATTTCCGACCAAACATATTATCATTAAGCAGGCGATGTTAGAGCATGTTTCAGAAAGAAAGTCAGTATAATTTTTTTGACAGATTTATTGTAGTTACAGAGACATCAACAACATGAATAGTTTGCATAAAAAATTCATTGCCATGAATCCATTAAAAATAAAGGGGAGAAAAGACCAAGGATTTGAAACAATGAATTGGTAGCTACGAATGTTTCTAACTTGAAAGATCTTTGTATCAAAATCACAGAAATACAAGTAAACAAAGGGTTTGCTTGTTTTCCTTTCCTCTTGTTATTCCCATAATTGCCCATTGAAAAATCTACCAAAAAGCAGTCATTCTCATTCCTTAGTTTTTTCTCAGAGAAAATTTCCCTCTGAAAAGAATAGTAGTAATTCTGTATGTTATTGTTTCCATGCCCACACCCCATAAAGTGCACCACTTTCCCAGCTGCACCTCGCCAAAGCCCCCCTCTCAGTTTGTATACTATTCTTTTGCGTATTCTTCTATGGAAAAAATAAAATAAAATAAAAAATTGTCCAATCATATGAATTATTTTACAATACTTAAGGAAAGTAATTACGAAGACAAAAGAAATAATTAAAGCAGAGAGACAAGTCTTCCAGTTTCCCCTATAAATCAAAGGGCAACACCGTGCCATCATTTCATCTACCCCTCCTCCTTAAAACCCACCTAAAGTAACAATCGCGTCATTACGGATAAGAAAATTTAAGGTATGGGAAGCCGTAAAACTCAAGTCAAAAGTATTATGTTATTTCCAGACATGGCAATATAGTAATATTGCCATTCAGCCATTCAGATATAGTAATACGGTAGAGAAATCTGGGGAAAAAGAAACAAAGATGAAAATGCAGGGCTGACCTTCAATAGAATGTTTTCGCAGATGAGCTCCCAGTGGTTGCTCCCAACTGTGAAATGTGTGGTGACCAGCCTCCGCAAATATAGTGGATGTAGATAATTCCCTATGAATACGTAACACAGTTTAAGCAGATGGAAAAAGACAATTAAAGAAGATGGAACAACGTGGGATACAATCTGAAAATTAAAGGAAAAGGAGATAAAACACCACAAAAGGAAAATTGACACACATTATTTTGTTCACTAATTAATGCATAAACAAATCAATATGGTCAAAGAATTGGGAGAAGCCTAATATGAATTTGTTCAGGAAACTATTGAGGATACAAAACTGAAGAAAAGCCACACCACCCTAACCCTATTTTTAGTTCAGTTGACAGGGCAACGATTTGGACAGAGGGTTTCTAGATCCCACCAACATTGGCCAAAGTTAGTTTTGAGTGTGCTAAGATAGTCATTTTGATTGCACTCAATTATTTGCAATATGTATTCTTCGCTTACAGGCACTAAACCCCAGTTAAAGAACGGCCAGTGACATACCAAATTTCTCATCTAACCCTATTATGATTGAAATTTGAATATGTCAAAAATAAATGACATTTAATTACAAGCCAATTTAAAGAAAGGAATCAGTTGTGATACGAGGAATTTTAGTAGAATCAAAAACTAAAACTCATACTATAAATAAAATTAAACTGGGAATGCCTACCTATAAACCAAAACATTTCCAAAGCAATCTCTATCAATCCAGTTTCAAGACATCCACAAGATCAAATAGAGTGAGCATAAAAAGGAAGCTCACAATTAGTCATTTCCCTCTGCAACCCATGACCCTGACAAAAACTATTAACAAGAGAGTTCAGTATTAATGAATCTCAGCTTTCATTCATAGAAGAACAAAATTAGATGTTGGAGTCAAAAAATAACACAAGTTTGTAATCATTGTTCCCTGGCCCTAAGACACGAGACCAGAGGGTAGTGCATGTCCATCAGCCATGTCTTTATTCTCTTGGTGCATATCCATCAGCCATGTCTTTATTCTCTTTGGAAATATGGAAACACTCAAACCTGATCCGGGATAGCCTATTCAAATTTGAAGACACTGAAAATACTGAACATAAACTTATTGCTCGATTGGCAACCTATGTTCTACATCAGAAACGCAAACCCAAAATAAAAAATTCAAAATGAAAGCTGAGCAGTGAAATCGAAAATACCAGAGCGCAAATATAGGCAAAAAGAAATTATCTAAACTAACAATCATATCTGAAGAAAGAAAGTACCCTTATCGAGCAACATCAAAACCCCCAAAACATTAACCCTAAAATTTAACCCCCCAAAGCTAGCGAGAAGCAAAGGAAACTAAATACAAATTTAGAAATCGAAGCTAAATCATTAAAAAGATGTTGGCTAAAAATAGCAAAAAAAAAAAACAGATCTCGAAAACATAGCAGAGGTGGGCGGTGTTGTACTGCTCCTGAATCGCATGTGAGCTCCTGGATTTCCTTGGAAACGGTGGGAGTACTCTCGGAACTGGCGAGGACGGGAGTTCTCGCGTGTGAGCGCCAGAATAAATTAAAAATCTATTAATTTAGTTCTATTGTTGCTGTTCCATGATACAAAATTAAAAATATAGAAACCAAATTCAGATTTTTCTTTTCTCAATACATCACTCAATTCAGGGATCTCACCCATACATGAAGAAACTACAATTGCGATTAGAAATTCCATAAAAGAAACCACATTGCAAAAGTTTCAGAAATTATAGTGTATTCCTCTAAAACAAGAATAAGAAAGGCACATTGAATAGCCAAATTCGCAAAGCATACCTTCAGGATTGTGCTTGCCTCTGGGCTGAGGTGGTTGATTGAACCCAAAAGATGAAGATTCTGGAAAACCTCGCTTCATTTGCATATACAGTGTGGTTAACATACAATGATACAATATGATTTGAAAGCCAAAAATAAAGATCAAATAAATAGGTTTTGTCTATTATGAAAAGATATCCAACAACCACCAATAAAACATAAGAACCGACATTAAAGACCCAATAACAAATCGTGAAACAGAAAACCAGACACGCAAAATTTCTGAATGTAAAAAAGACAACAGGTATTCTATTAACGCCTTGTAAGGCAACACCACCTATCACAAAAACAAGATAACAATAACAATTTCAATATGGAAATGCAGCAGAAGTTATATTAATGCAAAATCCAATCCGAATCCAACAAATAAAACCGTCGGTGGTTACAGGACATCTACCCACGCTAGAAAAATTCACACAAAGAAATTATTTTCCACAACTAAGAGAACCATCAAAAAGAAACTTCTTCAAATCCACCATCAAATAATAGAATAAACCACTCTTCCAAAGGCACACAAAAAAATGACAAATACACTGGCACTTGCTGCAAGGGAAGCCAAAACATTACCAGATTCCCTAAAATCACAACCGAACAAAATCAATGCAAGCAGAAAAGGCAAACAAAAGCTTCAAGCAGACGAAGAAATATCAAGCAGATAAAATCAATGCAACCAGAAAAGACAAACAAAAGCTTCAAGCAGACGAAGAAGTATCAAGCTTCAAGCAGACGAAGAAATATCAAATATTACCAGATTCCCTCTAGCATCTGATTCTTTTTTTACTACTAAAACAGAGAAGAAATTAACTGATTTTATTACTATGAATAAGGAAGAACTGATTTTATTACTAAAACAGACGAAGAAATTAATCACCAACGCAGATCCCGCCAGGGACCAACGGCGGCGGAAACAATCGAGTGGAACCCGCGGCATGTGCGCGATGAGATGCCGACACGAACAGCGGCGGCGATGCAAAGAGCGCAGCGGCAACACGGGCGACGCTTGCAACGCACGGAGGCGGGTGACGCGAGCTACTCGGTTGCTAACACGGGCCTCCCAATGGCTGCATTCTCCATGGGCGACTTCCTGCGAATAATAATTGCGTGAGCGAGGGCCTCTTATTGATTGGAAATAATGACAGAGAATGCTGCAAACCTGCGTACGGAGCGGCTGCAGGAAGGGCAGCCCGGGTGTCACACTCTGCTCGGACATGCTGCAAGGAATGTGAAGAAGTGTAGGAGCACAATTGCCAACTAACATGAACAACACAAATTCAAAAGTAGTGGCGATGCATATGCAACTACACTGAGACGAACACACAACAAAATATACAATCACCAATAAAACACAGACAAAACACACAATAGGGGTGAAACTGCAAGGGGGCATGGGAAAGGTACGAACATCCGAGCGCAGGTTAATGGGGATAGAGGAGGCGAATGCACAGCACATTAGGGTTCTACGATTCAGGGGAATTAACAGAGGCGAATTAACAGAGGCAATTGAAACACATTAACCTGCCGGAAAGGAGAACTAACAGAGGCGAATCATGGGAATTGAAATACATTAGGGTTCTACGAATCAGGGGAATTGAAACACATTAGGAAAATCAAACCATATTACGAAGAAAGGGGAATTGAGGCAATCGAAGAAAGGGGAATTGAAAGGAAGCGACGTTACCTGGAGTTCCGCGCGGGCCGGACAAGATGAGGGGAGACGAGTGACAGGGCGAGCCGGGCGCTGCGGCGCCGGTGAATTGAGGCAAAATTGAAGCCGTGGAATGAGGAATCGCGATTGGAGGCGAAATTGAAGGCGTGGAATGAGGAAAAATGAGAGGATGACGGCAAATGCCCGGGCGAGACCCCGGGGGGCACGAATGCAGAGGAACGGCAGCCGTGGGTGGCGCCGTGCTGATGTGCGCTGCGGAACGGCGAGTCGAGGCAAAATTGAACGCGTGGAATGAGGAATGGCGAGAGGACGACGGAAAATAGCCGGGCGAGAGCTAGGCGGGCAATGGCGGCGTCGATTGCAGATGAAGACCGGCGGTGGGCGCAGCGTCCAAGCCTCGAGTAAAATGAGCCAGATTAGTATGACGAATTTTAGTATGACACATTGGAGGGCAGTGCGCGTAATTTCAACGAAAGTAAATAGTACTATTCATAAGAAAGTGCCATTTATATATATATGATATATATATATATATAGTGCATGAATTATTTTGGGGGGAAATCATCATTTGCATTTGCATATTGCATCTCCTTTATTTAAAGAACTTAGGATCTTGGCGAATTTTAACTTAGAATCTTGGCGAAGTTTAACCTAGAATCTTGGCGAATATTAACTTAGATCTTTTGCTTGCGCTAGATGGCTAGTCAAGATATGATGAACTTGATGATCAAAATGATGAACGCTCACTTTGACTCCCAACAAACCATAGAACAAATGAAAAATCGTATAACTCACTTGGAGGCAAATCTGCACCACATGGGTAACTTAAGAGAGGCGGATCACCACTGCATAAACCAACTCGAACGCCAAGTCCAAACCCTCACTACGCAAAACCTAATACTGAAGGAACACGTCGATGCTCATGGACAAGACAGTCCCTTAAAAGCTTCTTTTAAGGGAATAAAACACAAGATTTATTCATTTAAACAAAATAAAATAAAACCTTGCGTTACTTTTAAGCCCAACCAAGCACTATGTACAAGAACATTCATAGTGGCTTGCCTAGATAATATATTACGTTCTAATTTACACCGTTCGTAATAGAATGGCACCACGAGGTAGATCAAGAACCCAACCTGCTCCCCAAACTACTATTGAAACACCTCCAAATGTTACGGAACCGGCTCAACCTGTAGAGGAACAACCCCAAGGTGCGCAGGACGCCCCCGCATCGAACAATGTGGGCGATCGTCTTCGGATGATAGAAGAGGTTTTGGTTGCGCTAGGAAACGCGCAAGTCAATCAAGGGCATGCTATGGCGGTACCTCCGCCTCAGGCTCGCCCCAACTACTTGGCAATGGTGAATCCTTACCAGCCGCCCCACTACGCTGGTGAGGAGGATCCAGCTAAACTGGAGGAGTGGATCCGGACCTTCGACAAGCTGCTGGGAGCAGTCAAATGTCCGGAAGGAGAGAGAGTGCACGTCGCTTCGTACTACTTGGGAGGCGAAGCGGACAACTGGTGGCAGGCGACACAAGCCAAACTGACGGAGGACGACGAGCCCTATTTATGGGCGGCAATGATGGAACTGCTCAAGGATCGATTCTATCCCTTGAGTACTAAATCAGCAATGTATGAGTAATTCCTGTCGCTGAAGCAAGGAGGCCATACTGTGCAGGAGTACTACACTTGTTTCAAGGAGCTAGTAAGGTTCGCACCAAGGCTAGTACACACGTATGCGGAGAAAGCACAAAAGTTCGAGATGGGACTGAACTTGCCTGTTCGCGAGGTGATCGCGGGGGTACACTACCCCGACCTGCAAGCTGTGTATGACCGCGCTGTGGCAGTAGCGCGAGTGCAACAACTGAAGAGAAGGGTGAGTGGGGAGTCCAGCAGGGGACCCCAAAACAAGAGGAACCGGGACACAAGGAGTGAGAACAATACGGGCAGAAATGAGCGACGGGGAGGGCCGAACAGGCTACTGCAAACCAACAATGGAAGGAGGTTTAACCAAGAAGAACCGGTACCACCCTGCCCAAGATGTGGAAGACCCCATCTGGCGAGGGGATGCCCTCAACAGGGCCCCTGCTTCCGATGTGGTCGAATGGGTCACATTCGTCGGGATTGTCGGACGAGGATCGAGAATATAACAAGGAGGGAAGATTTGGTCATGGGGCCGGAACAGCCTCAGAACTAAAACGGGCGGAACGGAAATAACCAGGGGTATAGACCCCCTCAGAACCAATTTAGGCCGCCGAATCAGAACCAGAACCAACGACCTCCGCCACCGCAGAATCAAAACCAACAGCAAAATCAGCAGCTGAATGCGAATCAGTAGGGCAACCAAGGACGCCCTATGAGGAGGCTCAACGTGGTTAACCAAGCGGGCGTGCCTGCACAAGGAGAAGTGATGGCGGGTACATTTCATGTTTTGAATACACCCTTTAGAGTTCTATTTGATTCTGGAGCTAGTTGCTCAATCATAGCATCAAGAATAGTGCCTGAGTTAGGTCTACCTAAGTGCGAGAGAATTAGCTTAGGAATTCAACTGCCTTCTGGGGAAGTAGTATCTTGCTCTAAACGATATAACGGAATTCCTGTAGTGATAAAGAACGTAGAATTTTTCGCGAACTTAGTAGAATTTAACTTAAGAGACTTTGACATTATACTAGGGATGGATTGGTTATCCCAGTATAAGGCGGTGATCGAATGCCAAAAGCAAAAGATCACCTTGTCAAAAAGTAGGGGAAAGAGAGTTATCTTTTACTCTCAGCCCCCTAAGAAGAGTAACAAAATCGTTAGTGCACTCAAACAAACTAACTTGATGCGTAAGGGGTATGAGCTATATGCGTGCTACGTGCACAACCTTGAGGCGGAAGAGAACAAGGTTGACAGCATATCAGTGGTAAGAGAATACCCGGATGTGTTTCCTGAAGACATCCCGGGCATGCCACCTGAGAGAGATCTTGAGTTCACTATAGATCTCATCCCGGGCACAGAGCCTGTCTCAAAAGCTCCGTACCGGATGGCACCATTGGAAATGAAGGAGTTAAAGGACCAACTCGAGGAGCTGTTAGGAAAAGGGTACATAAGGCCGAGTACTTCCCCCTGGGGAGCGCCGGTTTTATTCGTTAAGAAGAAAGACGGAGGATTACGTCTTTGCATAGATTATCGAGGATTGAACCAAGTGACTATCAAGAATAAATACCCTTTGCCGAGAATTGAGGATCTATTGATCAACTGAAGGGAGCTTCAGTATTCTCGAAGATCGAGTTACAATCTGGGTATCACCAGTTGAGAATCGCCGAGAAAGACATCCCGAAGACGGCGTTTCGAACTCGATATGGCCACTACGAGTTCACAGTGTTATCCTTTGGGTTAACAAATGCTCCAGCCATGTTCATGAACCTCATGAACAATGTATTTCGAGAGCTGTTATATCAGTGTGTAGTGGTGTTCATTGATGACATCCTGATCTACTCGAAAAGCGAGGAAGAGCATGCCCAGCACTTGCACCAAGTGTTAGGGACCTTGCGAAAGAATCAGCTATACGGCAAATTGTCCAAATGCGATTTTTGGTTGAAGGATGTAGCATTTCTAGGACACATAGTATCCGCTGATGGAGTTTCAGTGGATCCGGCAAAAGTTTCTGCCGTAACTGAATGGGCAACCCCAAAGAGCCAAACCGAGATAAGGAGTTTCCTTGGATTAGCCGGGTATTATAGACGGTTCGTGAAGGATTTTTCAAAAATCGCACGACCTTTGACCCAGCTACTGAAGAAGGGAGTAAAATACGTGTGGACAGAGGCGTGTGAGATTGCGTTTCAAGAACTGAAGAAACGATTCACAACTACACCCGTATTGACGCTACCATCAGAGAATGGTGACTTTGAAGTTTACAGCGATGCTTCGAATGAAGGTTTAGGTTGTGTCTTGATGCAAGACTCGAGAGTCGTTGCGTATGCATCATGCCAGCTAAAACCTCACGAGGAAAATTATCCGACACACGACCTGGAGTTGGCAGCGGTCGTTTTCGCTCTAAAGACATTGAGACATTATCTTTACGGGCAGAAGTGTCGAATGTTCACCGACCACAAGAGCTTGAAATATATTTTTACTCCGAAGGAGTTGAATTTGAGACAGCGAAGGTGGTTGGAACTTATCAAAGACTACGATTTGGAGATATCTTACCACGAAAGGAGGGCGAATGTGGTAGCCGATGCCCTAAGCCGGAAAACCCAACACGTGACAAACTCGTTGGTAATTCTGCTGGCATTGTACATGGATTTAGCGAGATTGGACGTGGAACTTGTGCATCCTAACACAGTGAGTGAAACGATCAATGCTATGATCGTAGAAACTCCAACATTGGACGAGATTAGGCTCGCTCAACCGGGCGAAGCGAAGCTGGAGAGGATAAAGGAGTATATTGTCGAGGGTAAGGCAATAGGATTTGTTGTCCATGAGGATGGAAGCATTCGCTTCAAAATGATATGGTGTGTGCCTCAAAATTGTGTCGAGTTGAAGCGAAGGTTGATGAATGAAGGGCACAATACACCATATTCAGTGCATCCCGGAGGTGACAAGCTTTACAAAGATCTAAAGAAGATCTATTGGTGGCCGGGAATGAAGAAGGAAGTGGCAGACTTCGTGGCGAAATGTCTCACCTGCCAAAAGGTTAAGGTAGTGCGACATAAACCCTTAGGGTTGATGCAACCACTAGAGATTCCAAGTTGGAAGTGGGACAGCATCTCAATGGATTTTTTCTCGTGATTACCGCGATCACCTAAAGGCATGAATAAGATTTGGGTGATTGTGGATAGGCTAACGAAGACAGCCATATTTATCCCGATGAAGGACACGTGGACTATGGACCAATTGGCCCGAGCCTACGTTGATAATGTGGTACGACGACATGGAGTACCACATGACATCATTTCCGACAGAGACAGTAGATTTGTCTCTCACTTTTGGACGGAATTACAAAAAGCTCTCGGTACTCAAATCAAAATGAGCACCGCATTCCACCCGATGACGGATGGTCAAACCGAGAGAACAATCCAAACACTAGAAGACATGCTGAGAGCATGCGTGTTGGAATTTAAGGGAAATTGGGAATTCCATTTACCCTTAATCGAATTTTCTTATAATAATAGCTACCATGCTAGCATTGGCATGGCACCATTCGAGGCGTTGTATGGACGAAAGTGCCGAAGCCCGTTGAACTGGGAAGAAAACGATAAGTCTGTGGTAGTGGGACCACAACTTATCAAAGACATGGCTCAACAAATCAAGGTGATTCAAGGAAAAATGAGAGCCGCTCAAGACCGTCAGAAGAGTTACGCTGACGTGAGACGACGAGACCTAGAATTTCAAGTGGGAGATAGGGTCATGCTAAAGATATCACCCATGAAGGGGGTGATGCGATTTGGCAAACGAGGAAAGTTGAGTTCTCGATACATAGGACCTTACGAAATTCTAGAACGAGTCAGAAATTTGGCCTACCGACTGTCTTTACCGCCACAATTAGATGGAGTTCATAATGTTTTCCATGTTTCACAACTAAAGAAGTATGTGCCGGACCCGACACATGTACTTCAACCGGAGATAATCGAACTCGATGAGGATTTGACTTACGAAGGAAGTCCCAGTGCGAATTCTAGACGTTAAGGAGCGAGTAACAAGGAACAAAACCGTCAAAATGATCAAGGTTCTTTGGTCGAACCACGAAAGTGAGACGGCAACTTGGGAGGTAGAATCCGACATGAGAGAACGCTATCCGACACTGTTCCAAACCGACAACACAGTTATGGGGACATAACTGCAATCTTAAGGGGGAGAGGATGTAATACGCGATGTGATATCCGTATTTTACCGTGTATTTTTTGTGCATTTTTGTAAACAAGCAAGCAAATTCAAATTGTTTTGAACTACGTTATGGCTTGATCCCTTCACAGGGTACGTAGGCAGCTTTGAAGTTTTAATTCTAAATTCAGTCACAAAATAATAAAACCACCAAAAAAGACCTTAGCACGGGAGAAGCCGAAACACAACTTCGAGGACGAAGTTGATTCTTAAGGAGGGTAGACTGTAATACCCGAGAATTTTCCAACATAAAATAAAAACAATAAATAATAAATACAACAAATAAATAAACAAAGGTACGTAAATGCGGAATGAAATTTAACTTAAAAAGGAATTAAAGGAATTTAATTAAATAAAAGGAATTAAATAAAGATAAATAAATTGTTACACGTGTACCTGACACCAATGGGCTCGAAAACTCGAGTCCAAACATGAATTTAGATCCGAGGGAAATGACGATACGGAATAGGAACCCGAAGATGGCCCGGAAATCGGAATCTGGGAGCATAGAGGGATAGAAGTCCGAAAGAGAGGAGGAAAAGCACGACGGATCGCACGACCCGCCCGGACCGAAGTCCAGGCGTGGGCTGCGCGGTGAAAGGCCAAACGGCGCGCCACGACCGCGCCACACGACAGATTCGCCGGTTGCGAGATTCACTCGCCCGAATCCGGATTTTCCGACTTCGGTTGAACACCTTTCGGCTCAAGACTCACCAAGGCCGACCTTGGACGTCCCTAGGTCGTGCCTACCTATAAATAACACCTCTTGGAAGCCCCGAACACTTTTCAAAACATCCATACTCTCTATACGTTCGAAAACCCTAATCCCGGAGTCGTCGGAGGCACGAAACCAAGGCGAGGACTGTCGTGGACGAATTCGGAAGATCTCTAACGTCGTGGTAAATTCCGATCCGATCCTTGTTCCATATACGATTCTAAAACGAATCCTAACTTCCTTCTTTTTCTTCTCTACACCCCGAATCGGATCTAGAACGAAGAACCCGACGAACGGAGAAGATAAACGGTGGACTGGAAGCCACACCTCCGAAATCGACGTTCCCAGATGACTGGAAATCTGTAAGTTGACACTTACATGATTTTGGGAGTAATTAAAACACTTAAATCTAAAAGCTTAATCAAGAATTTTGAAAATCTGTCAACATGGGATTTTTACCGGTGCAGCGATTTTGTACGATTTTTCCGAACCCTTAAAATTCTTCAAACGAGAAAACTTAAAACACAAAAAACATTCCTAAGGCTTAGATCTATCTCCTGTAAAAGTTCAGAATTTTTCGTGATGATTTGGTATCTGAAATCAACCCGGAACCGAACTACTTAAGTTTGAATCTTGAAATTCTTGACAGAACTTAGGTCTGAACTTGATGACGTTTTTTACTAGAGTTCTAGGCCGATTCAGAACTTTAGTCGAGCATGAAAGTTGTAGATATATGTCTTACGTATCTCTCTATAAAATTTCATCAAATTTGGAGTTGGTTTGCTATGGTAGATCTTGAAATCTTAAAACTGATGTGTTGAAACTCGGACAGATTATCATCCTGTTAAAGATTGACGTTTTTCACTTACTTCCTTATCTCGGATCGAAAAACGTAAAACATGAAACTTGTTTATCTCTGTGTTTTCGAGTCACTAGTCAAATTTCAGAATTTTTGAACTTAAAACCGATGTTTAATAAATTTTGGAGTAAACAGTGGTTTTGACCAAGTCAAATCTTGATATCTTGTTGAAACGGTGAAGTTAGCCTTTAAGGTTTAAACGAGTTGAAAACTCTTTTGAAATAAATACATGAAATCTGAATTTAGGAAATCCCCTTATGAACTTGATCATTTAAAATTAGGGGGTGAGTGCTCTGCAGGGTGCCCTCCTAACGATTCACTTCGTGCCTTTATGGACGATGGTGACCCGCGCGAAATTTTGAGATATGTTGCCAAAACGGCATGAGATATATGGCCTACACTCTCGTGAATATCCATATGGGTTTCCCGAGGCTCCGAGTGGTACTGGGTATGGCAGATACGGCTGCGGCCGCCGGACTACCGGCTAAATTTGACGAGATTGCGATGCAATCGTGAAATACTTGAAATACTAAATCTTGGGTGTAATGGGGATAGTTAAAAATATTATTTGTTGTCATTTAATTATTAAATGTTTTATTTAAATTAATTATGGCTTTTATTTAAATTATGCTAAACGTGTTGTTAATTAGAGCCATGAATTGATTATGCAAATTGGTTAGACAATTAAATTGAATTATCTATGATTTATTATTATCATGCTTTTATTTAAATGTTAATGAATGGCTTTGAAACCCCACGATCATGTATGTATTAACTTACTCAGCAGTTGTGCTGACCAAACCATTTATTTTCTTTTTCCTTACAGAGTATGTGGAATGAGCATGAGCACGTTTATGCATGGGGGAATATTTTGGGAAACTTTCTATTTTAAGTTCTTGCATTAGACTATAGTATAAACAGGCCTGTTTAACCCGTGTTTTGGCAATGTTGGTCCTATTTACATTTTCCGCTGCAATACTGATACTTATATACTATTATTCTGCTGCATTATAATATTTATTTTGAATTTATATTGAATGGGCTACTTGAATGGTTTTAAGTATTTTATACTGCAATATCTAGCCTTGCATCTCTTTAGTAAGTTCGGAGAAACCGTGTCTTACTAGGGAGGTGTGGCGGTGACATCCCGACCTGGGTGACCAAAAACCGGGGTGTTACAGATTGAATGATCCCAATTTTCAAATAAAGTACAAATCATGGGGAGAAATGAACACAAGAATATTGTAGTTTTTTCCTTTACTAGGATTTTTTTTCCACCAGGTTTTTTCCTAATAAAGTTTTAACGAGGCATATTCTTTGTGTGATGGGCATGCAAGGGGGAATGTTATGTGTCAAGAAAATAAAATGCATGCCCACATGTGAAGACACATAGCCACACTTGTCTAATTGTGGATTAAAGAAGAAATGACTAATCTATGTTGCTATTGCCTATAAGTATTGGGTGTATTCATATTAATTGTATCCCGATGAAATGAATAAGAATTCATAATTACCTCATTTTCCCTTGTCATTCCTCTTGTCCCCATCGATTGCATCATTACATCTTTCTTGTTCATTACACTCACATTTCATCACTTGATTTTAGTATCTATTCGGATATACTCTTACATACTTGCATACTACTAGTATATCTAATTAAGCTAATAGGCTAATATTTCACAAGAAGATAAAATTTTTAAAGATATTCCTTATAATTTTAAAATTTAAAAAACTTAAGATAGGAGTATAATTTATCTTTTTGGCATATACCGGTATCTTTAGAACATGTTGAATACAAAACTCATTCCTTGAGCATCTGATGGACATTGAAGGATTGAAGGGTCGATTCTCCCGAAATAGAATTCTGCCTACACAAAGTCTTGAACACGAAACATTTGCGAATATAATTGATCTCATTATAAAAAAATTAAAAAATTAAAAACTAAAACAACTAAGGTAACACTCATAAAATCCTTTTAAAATAGAAAAATTACTTAATACTAAATTATAAATTAAATTTCAATTGCCTTACAATTGGCTTAACAAATAAAAAATTGCCTTACAATTGGATGTCACCTATTCTGGCGTGTATTGATATAGTTAGGATGGATTTCCAAGTTTGCCTTTTTGATCATATATGTCGAGAAGGTAATTCTGTGTCCACGGTTTGGGAAAATATGGTGGGATGAGGAATTGTTCTTCACTATGTGGGGCCTATCCTCAGGACTTCTTTAAACCCCTGTTAGCGGCGGATTCAGCTTGTTTTCATTTTTTTTTATTTTACTTTCCCTAGCCTGCCTAGTCTGTGTGGAAAAATATTTGAAGAATAAATAATTTCCCAAACTATAATCAAACTTGGGATGAGGACTTAGCCAAGTGGTTAAGTCGCTTGACTTCCGTTGGAAGGTTGGCATGGGCTCTTTCCCATTTGCCAGGTCTTCAATGTGCCAGGTGGTTAAGTCGCTTGACTTCCGTTGGAAAGTTGGCATGGGCTCTTTCCCATTTGCCAGGTCTTCAATGTGCCAGGTCGTCTTCAATGTCTCATCCAAAAAAAAAACTATAATCAAACTTAAAAGCTAAGCTACGGCACAGTCAGGATTTGTTGCAGAAATTCGAAGAAGAAAATTAGAAATAGTTAGGAGATGAGGTTCTCCGCTGCACCCGTTTCTAAGGCGACCATGTATTGTTCAGTCTTCAGTTTCATTGCGTTATCTTTCATCCCAGTTTCTGTTTCTATTCCATTCATCGTCCTGCATGGTAATACTTCATTATTCTTCATTTTTTTTTTCTGTTCATCCTTTGGCAATCGTGATTGCACTAGTATTGATTCTGGGTTTCAAATGTTATTGAAGGAATCGGAGATTCCTGTTCGAGCGACAAGGTGAAGAATTTTACGCAAGAACTAATATCCTCGGCCAAATCTGAGGGTTTCTGTTTGTAAGGATGTTAAATTGTTAACTCTATTATTTATTCTTTCGTTGAATTTGCTATCCTTGAATCCTGATACGATAGAGGCGGGGTGGAGTTCTCTGGATTATGAATAGTTATAATGTTAAAAGAAAGAATACATAGGAGAAAGGGTAACGACCGCAGCAGGCAAAAGGGAAGTCTATCAATTCTTACTTCAAGCAGAATTGGTTTTCTACATATCACAAGATAAGAGGTTATTTTATTTAGTCAATAAATTGAGAACTCTTACCTGTCACCAAAGATAATCTACATATAAAGAGACAACAAGTAGTTGAACATCTTGGGTTGTTAGCACAAACAATGAGCTTCATTTCACTTCTTTCAAAGCCTTTGCAAATAGACATCAATTCTAGTGTACCAAGCTCTCGGAGCTTACTTTAAGCCGTAGAGAGCTTTGTAGCGTTTATAAACTTTGTCCTCTGAACTTGCAACAAAAAATCCTTTCAGGTGCTCAATGTAAATATCTTCCTCGTAATATCATGCCTTGCAACTGGAGCAAATGTTTCTGAAAAATCAACTCCATATTCTTGAGAGCAGCCTTTCATAACTAATTTGGCTTTCTGCTTATTTATAGAACCATCGAGATGATATTTGATTCTATAAACCAATTACCCTATAATTTTTTGGCATTTCTACAAGTCCCCTGTTCCTTTTTTTCTTATCATTTCCAGCTCCTCTTCCATTGCAATTGTCCAGCCTTTTTCTTTAATTGCTTTGTGATAAGATGTAGGCTCCTGCAATGTCACATTGCACCATTCAGAGATTCCTCAAGTGATCTTGATCCTCTAACCAGAACATGATCAAAATTTTCAGCTTCATTTAAATTTGGAAGTTGAGCCATGTTTTCTTCAATCTGATTATTTTTTGCTATTTCAATCTCATCCTTTTTCCAATCCAAGTTGTTGCTTCATCAAACTTGATGTCTCTCCTGATCACCACTTTCTTTGAATTCAAATTGAAGACTCTATAGCCTCTGGATAAAGAGCTATACCCCACAAAACTTACCATTGAGCCTTATTATCCAATTTGTCACTTTTCACATCTAGAACACGAGAAATAACACAAGCTTCCAAATACCTTGAGATGTTTAACATTTGGCTTAACTCCATACCAAGCTTGAAAGGAGTTCCATACTTTACATATTTTGTTGGAAACGTACTTAACAAGTATACAGCTGTCTTCAGCCCAAAAATACTTTGGCATTTTCTTTTCAAACAAAAGGCATCTCTTTCCATCTCCATATCTGTCGTGTTCTTCCTTTCGCTCATGCCATTTTGTTGAGGAGAATAAGTAACAGTGAGTTTATGCTTGATTCCAGCTTCAAATCACAACTTCTTCAACCTATGAGACTATATTCGGTTCCATTATCTGATCTAATGGCCTTGTTTTTGTAATTTTCTTCATTTTCCACCAAATGTATTCTAAAATACTTTAGCCACTTCAAGATTTTGCTTCAGAAAATACATCCAACACAATCTTGTACTGTCATCTATATACTTGATGAAATATCTGCTTCCATTCAGTGAGGTGTTCTGATTGCTCCACATACATTAGTGTGGATAAGGTGTAATGTTTCAGTAGCTGTCCAAGCACTACCAATAGGAAATGGTAATCTAGTTTGTTTACCAAGTTCACAAACTTCACACGCATTCCTTTCATCACAAATATGAGGAAGGCCTTGAGTTAAGTTGTTGTAAACAACCTTTTAATTGCAGCATAATGAAAATGCCCAAACCTGTTATGCCACAAAGTTGACTCATTAACATCTGCAGTAGAGACATGGAAATTTTTCTCATTCCAATTGATTGGAAAGCTTTTGTCTCTCATTTTCATTGTCAACAACTCACAGCCACCATCATCAACAATGATGCAAGACTTATTTTGGAAATGCAGAGAGTAATTCTTCTCAAGCATTTACCAACACTTAGTAAACTTTGATCAATTTCTGGAACAAAAACACATCAACAATGTATTTGGTACCTGGTTGTGCCGATAGCAACAATTCCCTTGCCTTTGGCATCAACAAGCTCTCCATTGCCTATCTTAACCTTTGACTTGTATGTGTGGTCAAGCTCCCTGAAACTGCTTAGATCAAGTGTCGTAATTTGTACAAATCACTATCAACAAGCCAAGTATCAATGGAATTATTCATTGCATAGCTTGAAGCAAGAATAATCCTTAGCTTGTTGTTGATGTTGATCTTCAGCTACTCGCACTTCTTGTTTCTCCTGCTGATTATTTTTGTTCTTACGCACCCTTTCAACATGTCAAAATTTCTTGCATTTTCTACATTGCACACTTAATCTACACCATAAAACCAAGAAGTCTACAAGAATCTTACAAAGTAGTTGTCTACAACTCTTTCATCCGTCAAATCCTCCCCAAGAGGTCTGATTTTGTTTCCCAATTCCATCAGTCTACCTGCATATTCTTGAACATTTTCAGCTTCCTTCATTTGAAGTACTTTGAACTCCCTCTTCAAGTTAAAAATCTGCATTCTCCTAGTTTTCCACTCCACATATACATTTCCTTTAACTTTTCTCATGCTTCATTTGGAGCTTCACATGCCATAATCCTTCTGAAGATGATTATGAAATTGCACTTTGAATATGAGACACAGCTCGTTGAGCTTTCGCTACTTCTTTGTCATGGGCTCTTATTTGATTCAGCGTTGGGTTGTTACCTAAAGGTTGTGGTTTCCTATCAGTTTCAACTCATTGCCACAAGCCAAGACTTTTCAAGCATGTCTTCATCTTGACAGCACAAACTTGGTAATTTCAACATCGAGAAGTGGATATTTGGAACTGCAGATGTACTGTTAAACAGTGTAACACCTTGAGAGAGATATTGGAAAAGAAGTTTTCTGTTGGATATAGAGACAGCCCCCTTAAGATCACAAGAGCTGTTACCATGTTAAAAGAACGAAGACATAAAAAAAAGGTAAAGAACAGCAGCAACAAGGCAAAAGGGAAGTCTATTTCGTTCTTACTTCATGCAGAACTGGTTTTCTACATATATCACAAGATAGAGGTAATTTTAGTCCATACCTAACCCAACTACTACATCAACGTTTTCGGAAATACAATTCCACAAAAGAAGGATTTAGTCTTGACTTTTGCAGTTTTGCTTGCCAAAGTGTATAAGAAAATTCTCAAAGCATACAGCCTGGATCAGATCTTACCGTTCACCAGGGACTAGTTTTATCAGTCTTCTTGCTATCTAGAATGTGCAATTTTTATTTTATTTTAGTTTTTCATTTTTTGTGATTTTTAGGTATTTTTCAGTCTTTATACACTAAACATCATATATGTGTTTCTATATATAATTATAATGTATATGCATGTGAGTTTTAACTTCTTAATCACTAGCTGATCCAACACTCTGATTGCATTTTCAAACAGCAAGACCAACGAATTAACTTCATATCCATAATTTTTAAATCTTCTCATCATTTCTTTGGTTATGGAGTCGCTACCTCTTCGATCAGTTTGTTCTTTGATTGTCATCTAAGTTGTTTCTCTAACATAGTAGTATTATATTTTTTATGCATATATGATAGCTTTGATGTTATGGAAAGGCTTAGAATGATTTCAAATAGTTGGTTTTAAAATGAATAATATCAAGTAAAAAAGGATATCAAAAGAGATTATAAGTTGAACTAAAGGGGTATCACAGTATACTGAAAACACTTATTTCGATTTGTTCAAGAATAGCGTTGCAAAACTAGACTGATCAGGGGTGAACAAATACTCTTCTGTTCTAACAAAATATTCCTTTGTTTTACCTCCTTCAAGTAATGGAATTGTTGTTTTGTTTATTTGATGTCTCAAAATTGATTATGAGGTGGTGTTTATTTAACCAATCGTTTCGGCCCTCTCCTCACACCCTTATCTTTTCTAGAGAAATTGGAAATGGTTTTGCAGATTCTTGGTTAAAGCCCCTGCAAGAGCAGGTGAGAACTGACCTCGGAGGTGTAACTTTGATCCCTTCATTTATGAGCTTGATTTATTTGATTTTTTTTTCATTTTATCGCAGGTTGAAATTGTATGTAGTAAGGTGGCTGCTGAAGATGTTTAAATTTATTACTTGTTCATGTACTCTTTTACACACTAATGAGTATTTAAAATAGAAATTTTTACAGGTGAAGCAAATGAAAGAACTGCAAGGAGGTTACAACATTGTTGGTCTCTCTCAGGTAATCTTAGATGGTTGCATAATGGGATTTGATCTAGAATTTGAAGACAAGATGATTAAGTGAATGAATTTAAATTATTTCCGATTTATTACAATTATATTTTAACTTAGTATTCATTCCATCATTTAACATGTAGACCGACTTAATCCATTAAGAGATTGTGTTCATAAGTAAGCAACATTCAATTTCAGATTAGGTGTTGGGTGGGCTTTTATCAAATATGCCCTTATTGAACCTATAGAACTGAAATATATAACATGAGAAATCCATTTACGTACTCTTTCTCTTTGTATTCCTTCATTATATTCCCATATAAATGAAAAATCATGTCAGCATGAGAGGCGGTAATACCTTTCACATGAACTTTCACTGCTATTCCTGAGTTTCAGGAGTTCCACTGTGTTGAATATTAAGCATCTGTTCAATAACATTCTGATAATAACTCTTATACAGGGTAACTTAATAGGAAGAGGTGTCGTGGAGCTCTGTGTAGGAGGACCTCCGGTAAGGGCTGTGTGTGATATATAATTTTTGCAGTTCTTTTTAGGCTATTCCAATTTCTAGTTTCCAAAAATATAAATTGTATGAACAATACTGTTAGAAAGAGGATGGATATTAGGTTCTAACCCAAAATGAATTGGTGATAGGTAGAGTGTACATATCCATATAAACAAGGGAGGATCCCAACATATAAGCGATGTGGGACACTTAGCACCCCTCCTCAATATGATATTCATCTCAGAAACAAAGAGATACCCAACTGAGTCCCCATGGCTCTGATACCATGCTAACAAGGGGATGGGTATGAAGTTCAAACCCAAAACCATGTGGGATACTTAACAAATACTCCCTCCATTTTTTTTTTTAAGTATAACATAAGGAAATGGTACAGAATTTAATGCAAGGAACAAAAGTGCTTTAGTGGAAGTTTTATACCTTTAAAAACATTCTATATATGGTAATGTAACATTTATTATGAAACACCCAAAAAAGAAAAGTGTTACACTTAAAAAAACGGAGGAAGTACCAATTATTGCTTCAAGCTAATTACAAAGTATCGGAAAGGGGAAGATAGTAGTAGCTAATGGTTGCAGTCCATTATACAAGCATAGAAGCACCACAAGAAAATCAAGTTTCTGTTCTACTATCAACACATACATACACACATTTTTGTGAAGTACCGTGTGCAAGAAGTGCCAATCCATGTCAAGAAGCATGGATGAATTCATGTTTACATTATGAGTAGATACATTAAGTTAAATCATGGAATAATGAATGAAGTTAAATCGTGGAAAAATTAATGTTATTAAAGTGAAAGTAAACTCATTGAATTATAATTTTCACATCATATACCCAAAATGTCATTGATTTTAATTTTTTTCCTTGGACAGGTCATAAATTTTGTGTCTCTAGGAGGTACCCATGCTGGTATTGCCTCCGTTCCTCTTTGTGGTGTAAGTATTCTCATCATGTTCCCTAAAAAAATTGTACGTGCTCCTAAATGAATTATGAATATGAAGATTCCGTTGCAGATTATGAATTTATATTTTATGATTTTCCAAAGATTTAGATTTATCTTTTCACATCAAATTTAAACCAGAATAAACTCGGTTGTATTTAGTTAAAATACTAAAATTAAGAGTATGATGCCAGCACCATCCGTCTCCCAACTGCTGTGAGCGTATGCAAAAGGGCTATAGAGCAAGTATGAGTGCAAGTTAACGAGCGTTGAACCATGGCACCTCCAGTTTATGAGTTCATGTGGATTCATCAGCTATGTCAAATTAAAAGCATGAAAGATTTCAAGCATCTGCCCTAGTCCCTACTGGATTATTTTGTGACAATCACGTGGGCATTTATATAGCTTTGCGTTTTGTATTCCATTGATGGATTAAGAATTTTGAATTAACTAAAATCATGAAAAGTTGAGCAGGATTATTATTTGAAGGAAAGTGTAGCAATTCTGATTTTATTCTTAACTGGAGACATAGACATGTTCACACTCACAATTATATTTATACTGTGCGTTTTACTGAGTATGAGCCATGAAATATTAGTGTAATTATGCTCAAAGACCTTACATATATATATATATATATATATGAAGTGTACAAAATATGCATAGTAGCGTAGACGGAGAAATTATCATAAATAAGCACTCAACAGAATATTTCAGTTCCCACATTAATTGGTGTTCTCTGACTGACTTTTTTCCAGAATGGCGCATTTTGCATGGTTGTGGACACTCTAATCAAATCAGGGATATACAACAACTTTGTTCAAGTATGCATTCACCATTTTATACACATGTGTAAACTCTATTTCATATAGATCAGGAATTTTTTAGTACATTGCTTGTCTCTGTGTGTAGGGTCACTTGGCGCCCAGTAACTATCTGAAGCTCCCATACGTGAGTATTCTAGTAATTTTGAACAAGTGATTGATAGATTGAAGCATTAGGACAACCCATGACTACAATTACTTCTGAAGTTTCTTCCATCTTCATTTTCTTTTGAGAACAAACCTTGGGTAGAATTTTTTTCTAAACATCATACATATATACATATATACTCTTCGAGTAAAAATTTTTTTTTTTCACTCTTTTTTCAGAGTATTCCGAGCTACTTGAGCAACTGTGCATTTCTCCCCAAGCTTAACAATGAAATCGCTAATGTGAGAAATGCCACTTACAAAGAAAGGTTTGCCAGCTTACATAACCTAGTTCTTATCATGGTATGTGAAGCCCTAGCTTTGGTTCTAGTTGTCAAGATTCAAAGATCTATATGTTTTTTTCCTTTCTATTATCATGACCTGCAAATTGCCCAGATGTCTATATTCCTCATTGACTCTGATATACCGTCTCCCTTGACTGGGCAGTTTGAAAATGATACTGTTTTGATTCCAAAGGAGACCTCTTGGTTTGGATTCTATCCAGATGGGACCTTCACCCCAATTTTGCCACCGCAGCAGGTAAATGATTTTTTGGTGAAAAGTAGCATACGTTCATGATAAATGATGGCTCAAATTATTTGTATATCTTGTCATAAAAACTCAAGTTGTGTACTTGTGTGTTCTTGCAAACATTAATTTGCAACTTAAAAGTATCGTGTGTAGAAAAGCCAAAGACGACCCTTTGGAAATCTAACACCAGGATTTTAGTTTCTTTAACCAAAATCAACCCCTGTGATGAATTCACCTGGATTAGTTCACCTTCAAATTCATCGACGTATTTACAGCAATAAAATCATCTGATATACAACTCTTAGAAGGAAACATATAATGCTCAGCAAATTTGAGTCTCTCTTATTCTGGTTCCATCAACAATCAACCTTAATGAGGAATAATGCGGCAAGATTGTATTAATAACCTCCAGTTTTGTCACAATACAGCAAAGATTTTTAGAACTGGACCCCAAAAGCCAGAACAAGATGGCCTTCACGATTCTCTTGAAACCTGATATTCTAACTTAACCATAGTACCCACAGAAATTCTTATGTTTCATGAATTAAAATCTTGTTTGATCTCTTTTCCTCGAAACATACCTGGGGTGCATTTATACATTGAAAAGGCTGCAGTACTATATAAGGTAAAGCTGAAGTTGATCATAGTATATGTTATTATATGCTTGAGCTGGTAACTTGCCCATCAAATTTTATATTTTTATTGTTTTTTCTGCACATTTATTTGCCTGCTTCAATTGCCAAATATTTTTGGTAGGAGAGTAAGTATATGTATTTTTTTTTACTTGATTTGTATGTACTAATTATAACAAATTGTAAATGTTTGATGCCCAGACAAAGCTCTATACTGGGGATTGGATCGGTTTGAAAAGATTAGATGATAGTGGAAGAGTGAAATACATCAGAGTGCCTGGAAAGCACATTGAAATATCCGCAGATGATATGCGTAAATATGTTGTTCCTTATGTGACAACGAGGGATAAGAAAGCAACAGGAGAGTAAGTGGCTTTCATCAAAGAAGCAATGCTACAGAAAATTAGATTTATTAAATAACTTGGTCAGTGTGAAGTTTTTGCATGAACTAGCAGACCAACAGCTTTACTCGTGTCAATCCAGTATGATCAAAATTTGTTCTAAAACATATCAGGGTCTCTATCATATCCAACCAAAACAATTAAAAATATATATTGTTTTGTTTACCCAGTTGTTTCAAGATGGGGAAAAAGACCCAAATCGTCCCATATTTTTCCAAAATTTCCCAAAACGTCCCACAAAAATTGAATTAATCTAATCCGTCCCATAATTTCCTTAATCTTAGCCAAATCGATCACAAACACCCCTTAATTACAATGGAAGCTGACGTGGCACACAATTAGTGTGGTCAACGGTTTTTGACCCGAGTGAGTTGTCACTAAATGCCATTTGGATCATCCACATCTGTATTGGGGGTAATAAATGCGTAAATACCCACCACCACCGAACCCTAAAGCACTTTCTTCTTCCCAAATTCCATTTGGAGGCTCGGCACACCCCTTCATTTCTTCAGTCGTTTTGGGCAGTTTCTCCCAGCATCCCTAAACCCCATTCACAAATCGGAGAAGAAAGAGTTGGGCGGGCATCATACAATGGCTCAGAGGAACCGAGGAAGGCAGGGGCTGGAAGTGAGATTTCCGCCATCCCCGTTTTGCAATTGTGGAGTCAAATTGTTGATGCGTGTAGTGGAGAGTCCGGAAAAGGCTAGCTACGGAAGGGTGTATTATAGTTGTCGTACGTGTGGGTTCTTCAGATGGGCATACCCTGTTGAACCTTTTTGGGCACACGATGAAAGCCCCATCCAATCCCCTGCCGCGTCGGCCAACAGGAGTGAACGAACGGGAAACTTTGGTGCGCCTGAGGATATCACTGAAGTGTCATCGCTAATGCCCCATTGTAAACAGGAGGTGGCTCTGACTAAGTTGTTGGTGGTGTTATGTTGCCTTCTTGCATTCACTGTTATTTGTCTTATTTGTATGTTGGTTTTGAAATGATTTGACTTGAAGTTTGAATTGTGAAGTGAATGTGGTGGTGTTCTGTAATATTTTGTTTAAGTGAAATGAAGTTGGTTGAAGTTTGAATTGTGAAGTGAATGTTGGTGGTGGTCTGTAATATTTTGTTTAAGTGAAATGAAGCGGGTTGAAGTTTGAATTGTGAAGGGAATGTATGATGTTCTGTAATGTTTTATTTTAGTGAAATGAAACCGGTTGTATTTTGCATTGATGGTGTTAGCCTGCATTGTGTTCAACATGTTTTACAGCACGATCATACATTATTGCACTAAATAAGAAATGGGGAATTATAATGAATTATAAGACTAACACTGAAATGAGCTGCATGATATATATAATTCATCAAGATATCCAAAAACCTGTTACATGTAGAACTCTGTTCAGCAACACAAACATGACATAAGGAGTTCTATCACCAACAGACAAGCATTGACATCCTAGATGAGTGCAAAATGATTACAAGTCCAAACGTGGCATAATGAGTTGTAGTTATCACTGCCAAGCATTTACAAAATAGATATGACACTAATGTGTTCAACAATTACACGCCAAAAATGTGCCATATGCACAGCCACACATGGCTTAAAGCACTTCAACTCTTCTTCATACGGTCCAGTTCTGCTTTCTTGAGAAGGTTGGCAACAGTCATAAACTTTTTGCCATCCTTCATGATGGTTGGAACAGGCCTGTTGCCTTTTGTTTGGTCATCTGTGTCCTTAAATTCTGCCGGAACAACCAATTGGAGGCCTTTAGGAGAAGTTGGAACTTGTGAGGCTGCTTGTGTCACACACTCCATCATGTTGTCTTCATGCATCACTCCACTGTCCACTGCCACCATCGCTCCATCACCCCCTGCCATCTCTGCATTCACTCCTTCTTGCTAGAAGATCCATTTGAGCCATACAAAAAATAAAAATCACAACAGGTTCAGAACTCTCGAGAGTGATCATAAAACTTAAAACTTTAATGTTTAAATGTAACTTACATTTTCTCCTTGGTTGATGTTAGTGGCAGCCGATTTGCAGCCCCTTATGTTGTGTCCACGGACTCCACACTTTGAACATGTGACTGTCTCCTATTGTCTCCTCATTTTACTGCCTCCAGGAAGAATTTGCAGCCTACCAGCTTTTCTCTTTTTGGTCTTGTTGATCTCTTCACCAGCCTCCTTCCTTCTTTCAGTGACCGGCCTCCCTACCTTTTTTCCCTCGATTACAGGTGGAACGATGGGTAGGTGATCTGTTTTTGGCCATTCCTCAATGCTATTCATTGGCAAAACAGGTTATGCATATGCCCTTCGATATGAAGCAGCCTCATAGCACTTATGTATGTATTTCTCTAATGGGTACCTCATGTGGTTAATTGAAGCATATGCATGTATGCACGGTATCCCACTAATCTGCCACTTTCTACAACCACAAATACCATTGTCCAAATCCACACTAAACTGTTCTAAATCATTGTAGATGGAATTAACCTGGAAGTTGTTGGCATTTGACTTTGTTGGAACATAGTCAAGTAGCCTACTGTGATATCCATCAAGTATGGTCTGAATTCTTGGGCATAGGAAATCCCTCCATCTCTTTGACTTCTCTGCCATGTCTCTATTCCTCTGAAATCTTAACATTAGATATGTATGAAGACAAACGTAAATGCAGTCAAACCTATTTCTCCCATCAGCCCCATCAGTTTCAATGACAACAGTTGAGCCCGGATTGCTTCTCTTCACTTCCTCTGCAAAACTCCATAGCTTCTCATATTGTTCAGGCCCTGGACCATCTATCAATGTCCTAGCTTTGGCTCTTGCCTTGTATGCCTGGTGTGATGTGACTTGAACCTTTAAGTCCTTAACCGTCTCCAGTCTAAAAGCCTTTATGTTGCTCTTAGGATCGTTCACAAACTTTTCCTTGAATTTATTTGCAAGCCAAGTTGAGCTTACATTCTCCACGTCAGGTCTTACCTTGCATGTATGGTCCTCCGGAAACTCCCGAATCCTCCAACTTCCCTGGGATGACACCGACATGCCCCTTAGAATCCAAGGACAATCTTCATCAGCACATCTTGCATATAGTCTCCTATTGTCATTCTTAGGGAATTTCACACTTCTTTTCATATTTATGGCATATGATTGTATGGCCAATTTAAGTTCCTTTTTGGTACTAAAGATCATGCCAACCTTGAACTTTGGATTGAAGATGTCATCTGTGTCAAACAAGGGAAATTCAGCCTTCTCAGCTTCATCTTCATCCGATCCCCGTGGACTTTTGAGCTCATCACCGCTTACAATTACATCATCATTGTCCCCTGACTCTTCAGTCGGATGGTCACTCCGAACATCACTAACTACTTGCTTTTCTTTCCCTTTACTCATGGTTGACAGCATCATCTCTTCCCTCCTTGCCTCTGCTATCTCAAAAACATTTTCTACTTCATCATTAGTTTCGATCTCCTCATCCCTCATATCATACTCATATGGCTCTTCAGAATCTTCAAACTCACTGAAATTTGCCAAATCATCTTCTTCAGAAATAGCTTCTTCATCCTGGCCCTCATCCTCTTCACTCTTGTCTACCACATACATGTGTATTTCCCTTATGTTGCTTAACGCCCCAAAAGCTGCATCGATAACTACTTGCTTCTGGACCAACGTGATTTCACTCCCAACAGCTATGTAGATACTAAATGAATCCCCCGAATGCAAATATTCAGCAAATTTCCTCACAGCTTTCAGTTTCAGGTCCTTGACAAATATATTATCATAATTATATGTAATTGTCTGTGAGGAAATAGTAGAAACGTGCACACCCTTGTCAATTTTACCACCACAGTGAATGCTAAGTGTTACCCTATCTGCGTCGGGCTCTGCAAAGTCAAGGTTCAACGGAACACAAACCCAATAAGAAAGTTACCATCTACTAAACACCACATAACAATAAATAGCAGATTTGAACAAAGAACAGGGCCATATTTTACTTCTATTTCCTACTGTTTTTGTGCGTTATTTTAAGATTTCTTTATTCCCCACATGGGTCCATTGTCGGCACCACACACGACATAAATGAAACCACCTACCATAAAGTTCATTTAACTAAACAGGGATGGTAAGGACCACACGCAGACCACTTTATTCGTACAAGCATACCCTACACAAAGCTACTAACCGAAAAACCCACAAAATACAAATGGAATCTTACCATAGTCAGGCGGTGGCCAATCGTGCTCGTCTTCCGGCCTCAACGTCGCTGCCTTGTTGCCCATTCCCAAATCATCGGCCTCCACCCAGCAAAACCTAGCCCCTTTTGCACCCCAACAGTCAACTCGAGGTCATGGATGTGGATAGCCGAACAAAATTGGTTTTGTCTGAATTTGACACGAATGATGAACTTCCGGAATCGAAGGATTTTGCGCTGTGAGGGAGTGAATTGGTGTTTCGTGAGAGTGAAAATGGCGCCGGTGAATGTAATTTGGGGATTTTCACCCATATATCTATATGGAACCCGATATCCCTAAATCGGAAAGCCCCAACCGCCACGTATTCAATGAACCGGGTTCAATTCATATTGACCGGCCTATTCCACCGTTGACCATACTAATTGTGTGCCACGTCAGCTTCCATTGTAATTAAGGGGTGTTTGGGATCGAATTGGCTAAGATTAAGGAAATTATGAGACAGATTAGGTTAATTCAATTTTTGTGGGACGTTTTGGGAAATTTCGGAAAAATATGGGACGATTTGGGTCTTTTTGCCTTTCAAGAAGACAACCGCAGCTTAACCCACCCCCCCCCCCCCCCCCCGCCCAAAGAAAAAAGAAAAAGATAACCTCATGAAAAAGACAATGAGAAGAAAGAAAAAAATGACCAGAACATTTACAACACTGAAACTATGGGTTAGCTGTGACATTGTTTGGGGAATACAATGATACGTAGAGTGAGTTGATTCCATGGGTTCCCAAAGTCTCAATTGGCATCATAAATGAAGATTCACCTTTGTAACCATTTTGAAATATTAAGAATTAAAGAAATACGTTGGACTTTATGCAGAAAAATAAAAGGGCATTAAACTTTGTGCATGAAAATTTTTAATGGGATTTTGGAATAATTGAGAGTATAATTATACTTATATTAATTGAATTTATCTAAAAGAGTGAAAATGGCCAAACTTTGTTGAACACCTTATTATTTGTGAAAGCATCCAGTACCGATAACACTCGTGTTGAGCTCATTTCCACTTGGATTTTCGATCACCGGAGTTGGGCTCCATTTTTTAGACATAGACACGTGCCCCTGCAATATAAACAAAGTTTTAATATTCGTTCACAGGTATGTTCAGTAATATAATTCGAACAAACAAGGAGTGTTCAGGAAAATATTTCGAACAAATAAGCCATTTTTAGGAAATAAAATCTGAACGTAGCATATGCGTTCAGGAAATCTTTTCGAACAAAACTCATTTGTTCAGGAAACGAACACTGAGCACGACGCAAATGAAAATTTTAAATAACGTTACATGTATGTTCAGGAAAATATTTCAAACCAAAAGTGCTTGTTCAAAAAAATATTTCGAATATTTGCGCACTGTTCAGGAAAAAAAGTGAACGTATCATATATGTTCGGGATTATTTTCCGAACATAAACAATTTGTTCAGAAAATTCAACCTGAACAGTTCGCGGAAAATACAAAAAACTTCAGTTTTCAAAGTGTTTAACTTGACTTCCGGGGCCAATTTCTCATCCCGACATATCGCATATATCCACTGGTAGAATACATTAATGCTTATTTCAACTAATTTGACTTAGATTTGAGTGGTATTTAATCTTAGAAAAATCTATAGAGTTTTAATGGAGAAGAGAATGGAAACAAGTGATTGAACAATATGAATATGAGATGAGATTTAGGTGAGATGAGATTAGGGTTTAAAAATGATGTGTATTTAGTATTTTGATGGTGTGAGTTTAGAAATATCCACATATAGGTTTAGGTATGGTGTGTATTTTGAATTTTGATTTTTTTTTTATTTTTTTTAATATGAGGGTATTTTTGAAAAATTAGATGATATGCGTTTAGTACAAAAAAAAAATAGTGTAAGATAGCCGCGGTCAAATTTTAAATCAAAATGCTTTAAATCAAAATGCGTGAATAGCGTAAAACACCAAATGGAGCAAACAAAACAAACTGAGTATAGTATTTGAATACTCCCTCCGTTCTTTTTTAGTTGTCTTTCTAGCAAATATTACACAAACCAAGAAACACAATTATTACCACACAATCTTCCATTTCTACCCCTCTCACTTCCCAATAAATATACTTAGGGTGGAGAGAGAATGAATCTTATTGGGGAAATAAAGGGGTAATATTGGAAAATTCTCATAGAAATACCCAAAATGACAACTATTGTGGAACACTTTTTCATCTCTAAAAAGACTACTATTTTGGAACGGAGGGAGTAAAAAATTTCCCTAGGATTCCATGGGTAAGCTTTATTGAGGGGCTGACAAACACTGCACAGTACACATAACGGCTCTTTCCCCCAGAAAGCAACATTTTACTTTTGTAGTCAACAAAAAATCGACCTTCCATTTCATGCCTGCCACGTCAGTCATCACCCGATATTCGACCGTTATACTCTCCCCGAGTCCGGACCCCACGCGCATGACGCTTCGCCCCCTTTTCTCTTTTCTTCTCTCCTCTCTGCCTCTGTGACGCTCCCAATTCCGATTCCCTTTTTCTTCCTTTCTCTGCCCATTTATAGCAAGCCGACGAGATGACCGTGGGAAGCGTCGCCGCTGACCGCTGGAAGAAGGCCATGAAAATGGGTCTTCTTATCTTCCGCCGTGGCTTCAACTCCTCCAAATGCAAGACCTTGGCCAAAATGGCCGTCGCCAGAGTGAAGTTGCTCAGGAACAAGAGGGAGGTCGTCATTAAGCAGATGCGCCGTGATATTGCTCTGCTCCTCGAGTCTCGTCAGGATGCCACTGCTCGCATTCGGGTATATTTTTGCGTCGCCTCAATTAATTAATTATTTTATTTTTTTGGTTATTTGGTTTGATGTATTGGGAAATGCAATTAGCATTCGTGTTTTTGTGGTAATTAAAACCACGATTTGGTAATGAGCTTGAGCCAAACAGGTGGAAAAGGAGGATATTTGGTCTCTTTGGGGGGTTGTGATACGACATTGGGATATCGGGTTAGGGTTTCATTAATGTACTGTTCTTGAGAAACAGAAATGGGGTTATTGGAGGTGTGAAACTTTCGTCAATCTCAGGAATAAAAAAAATTTGAACTAAGGAAGCCAAATTCTCTTCTTTAAAGGTCGCATGTATGGGTTTGATTTGTCCAGTCGGTCATGTATGATTCTTCCTAGAATTTGTGGAGTGATTCTAAAGATTAAAGTCCATTTTAGCCACATGAAGAGTCTTGTTTGAGATTTCCTCAAGCCTTACGTATTGTAGCGATTTAATGGTTTTTATGGGTTTTATGATGTAGGTAAAGGTTGTCTTCAGATTCCTATTTGCTTGAATATGGTGTTTGTTTTTTTATGTCGTGGAGGCTGTGTATTTCAACTTTTGCTAACAACAATTTAACTATGAGGCTCCATTTCATTAAGTATTAGTTCTTCTGAGTTCTGTCTTTCAACTTTAATGGCTGAAATTATACAATACCCGATTAATGCAAATGAGTTTGTTTCTTTCAAAGCCGTTCATAAAAATTAGTTTGGACATTGGTGCCCTGATTATGCACAGTATACTTGATTGCTGGCTTAATTTGGTGGAAGCTTTACTAAGCATGTTCACGATGATGTAGACTCACAGGGAATATCTAATATGATTAGTGCGTATCTCCCCATTGTACTAACAACCTTAGTCATTTTTATTCCTTTCCGTAAATAGATAGCCTTAGAAACAGAGAACATCAAAGTGGATGAAGACATATCTTCTCCTCGTACCCTTGATCATTTATTTCCTAAATAGGTAGCAGTTGAGTGATTCCTTTCTTATCATCTCATTTCGTGCGGAGTTTGTGATAGCTCTACTGACCTTCCACTCTTAAGCATCAATGCTGTTAGAATTGATGCATAAAACATTAATTGCCCAATCATAAGACCAAGCTGTCCAGCTTTTAAAAGCAACACACATGCTCTTTCTTACTTATTGATATTCAAATTCAGTAAATTGGTGCAGCAGTTTTGTGGTCTTTTGAGAAAATTATCTTGAGCTCATCACCATAGAAATTGTGCTTTAAGTTTCTTTGTTACATAATCCATTCATTTGAGTACATTGATGCAATTTAACCTGCAAGATGTATTATGCTAGATTAGGAGAATGCAGCAAAATGAAAACCTCTGTTTATTCCCATTCCATATCCCTCCATGCTCAAAATTTGACATTCACTCAGTATAATTTTGATATTGTTATGGCATATGAAGTGTATTAGCTTACTTCTGTATTGGGTTCTGTGGTGTAAAACATTTGAAATATAGTTTCTGTTCTGTTCAAAAATGTGCATTGGTGGTTTTCATTGTCTCCGCTAAGAGTTAACTGGAATTGGCACATACAAAATTGATGGAGTACCTAAATATACCCATTTGTTTGGCATCCCACAAATTGATTCCACTTACCTCTGGAGTTTCTAATTTGATAGGTTGAACATGTGATAAGAGAACAGAACATCATGGCTGCAAATGAGTTGATTGAGCTTTTCTGTGAGCTTGTGGTGTCTCGGCTTTCCATCATATCAAAACAAAGGTGTGAAAGATTTTTTTATGTGATCATGTTGAATTTTCTTGATGATGAATGACAAAACAGATTCTGCTGTTTGGTACATCTCCAGGGAATGCCCAGCTGACCTTAAAGAAGGAATATCTAGCTTACTCTTTGCAGGCCCACGATGCTCAGAAATCCCAGAGTTGTTATCCATTCGAGATGTTTTTCAGAAGAAATATGGTAAGGATTTTGTATCTGCAGCTATTGATCTACGGCCAAATGCTGGTGTGAATCGCACGGTAAGTACCTTTCTCATGTGACTTCTGTGAAATAAATAGTTCAAAAATTGAAAATTTCAGCTGGGTTCTGTAGATGCATGCAATGAGAATTATGCTTCCACAGGATGGCTCTGTAATTGTTGTCTATTGAAATGCTGGATTGCCTTTTTTGCAGCTTATTGAAAAGCTCTCTGTAAAGACCCCATCTGGTGAGACAAAGTTAAAAGTCTTGAAGGAGATAGCCAAGGAATTCCAAGTCCAGTGGGATATGACAGAATCCGAAGAGGAATTACTGAAGCCACCAGAACAGAAAATTGTATATCCCTCCCTCCCTTTCCTACCTTTGAAACATGCACATACAGATGCCTTACAAAATCCAATATTTATGCATGAATAAGAATGCTGTGAAATTTTGTCGCTGAATCTCTCTCTCTCTCTCTCTCTCTCTCTCTCTCTCTCTCTCTCTCTCTCTCTCTCTCTCTCTCTCTCTCGACTCCCAATATTTGTTCTTTAGGAAGGACCAACCAATTTTACAAGCGCCACAAGTATGCCTTTCAAACCTGTTGCAAACCACACTCTTGAACCAAATAATGTGTTCAACAGGTAATAGTTCTATTTGAATGCATATTCAACAACGCATTTTGTTCTTGCGCTTTTTGTGAGATTAATTCACCCCATAGTTTTGTGATGGACAGAGGACAGAACAATATGATGAATTTCCAAGATGTGGCATCTGCTGCTGGGTTTGCTGCTGAGAAAGCGCTAGCTGCAGCTGAAGCAGCTGCCCATCTTGCTGCCTTTGGAGGCAACCAATTGTCTGCTTCTTCTAACCATAGTGTGAATAACATCAATTCCATTTCTAGCAACTCCAACCAGAAGATGATGCCGAACAGTTTCCCAATTAATCAAACTGACAATGCCCCCATTCAGCCTGGTTATCAGAGAACAAACAATTATCAATACTCCCATTCGTTCAGTATGCCACATGAGCACGGTGTCCCTGCTGGTGGAAACATGGCTAGAAGGCAGAGCTACAATTGTCCAAGAAGCACTGACATCAAGTTCAATGAATCTGACTGTGATGAAGAACTTGAAATGGAAGAACCACCTAAACCTGAGATGCATAGAAGGCACAGCTACAACAATGCTCCACCACCACAATCCCATCCCCAATATGATGAATCCGATCATGATGACACAGAAGTGAAGTGGGATGATGAGCCTAGCAGATATGCTTATCGACCACCTGACCGCCCAGCACCACACATTCCAACCGGGCACGCTCATCCAAAATTGCCTGACTATGACGCACTTGCTGCTCGGTTTGAAGCTCTGAAACATCACAAGGCACAACCAAGGTAAGCAAGTACTCGGAATCTGCAGTTCTATAAGCATATATTATTACACTGAATATATAAGCGTTTTGCGACATACCCATGTTAAATAAGATTTTGGGAGAATGTACCGGTTATCTAGGTTGATGGCATACATGTATGCGTATACTAGATATATATATATATATATATATATATAAATACACACACATATATATGATATGATAATATTCCTACTATATTGTTCAAAAGATTTATGCTCTTCGGACACTGAATTCGTTCATGCTAGTATTATTTTTCCTCAGTGTCGCTCTTGAAAGTTTACTGTATTAAACTGATATCGTATGTTTACATGATTTAGTACAACAAACCCGTACTTCTATTCAAGATCAAATAAATTTTGACCCAATTAATAATTTGTTTAAGTTAGTTTCAAATGGACATGAAAAATGGGTTTCCTAGTACCACATCCGTTGCTGGAATGTGTAATCAACATGGGTCTTTTGGAGGGTCAAAACTCAAAACAATGAAACCCCTCAATCTTTTGGTGTTTTTTATGATTCCCCCTTGACATTGTTTTTGTGTGTATTTGGATCGTCCAACGTTTTGTTTTGGTTGCTCGAACAACAGAAATATCTTGTTAATATTAAGCTGAGGTCGTACAACTCCCTCGTTGAATTTAGGGGGAAATGCCTCAAGTTTCATCATACCAACAAGTGTTTTAAAATTTTGATGATATCCCAAGATCTATCCGGTTCTTCAGCCAAAATATCGATAGCAACAAACTCCTGGTGGCAAGATGAAGGCTTTGTCATCATTGAGAAATATTGGCGAGTTTCTACGAAAATAGGTAAGGGAGATGATTATGGTATGTACCATGTAGCATTGTGAATCTATATTCTAGTTTATGGGACTGCTCTTCTTTTCTTTTAGGAGGTATGCCCGCACCTAATTGATCCCAAGATTAATCATTTGAAGATCATCGTCATCGTGTGGGCATTGAAGGTTGCATTAAATCAATAAATTATTAAAATCAACTAATTTATTAATTCTCATAATCTCGATATTTTCATTACATCAATATTGACCAAGAAAATCCAAACCGTTCAAACACCTAAAAAAATCTAACATATCCTACGTCTCTTGGTTGAGAATAAATTTTTGGGGTGCACCCAAATCTTCCAAGTTTGATTAATTAGCATCAAATCAAAAGCTTTAAGTGTTCAAAAATAAGGAAAAAGAAAACCTCATAAATTGAGTATCTTTGAGTCATCCGTTTCTTATGGTAATCCATTGCTAAATAAAGTAGGAAAAACTTTGTACCAAACTTGCATCTGCCACAGCCTTGCCTCCTTTCCTCCCTTTTGTTGGTACACCTCAAAGAACAGCAAAGTACCTTGCAAAACACAATCAAAAAGATACATGCTGCTCAAAAGTTTCCAAGAACAAGGAAGAAATGCATCAGGCTGCTGTCTCTGGCCCATTTCAATCCCATTTTTGTGCATGCCTCTTCCTCTTTGATTCAAGAATTAGGATCCTTGGAAGAATTTCATGGATATGGACAATGAGGGTTGTTTCGGAAAGAACGAAATTTTCAATCCCATCCTCACGACGGGCACACAGGTTTCCTGCCTGCTCGTTATCTCCCATTTCCTCCAAGTTCTGCTCAAGCCGTTAGGCCAACCGGCCCCTGTTTCACAGATTCTCGTACGTATGTCCTCAAAACACAAACTTGTGTTTTTTTCTTGTTTAAAAGCATGGCAGTGTTTAATTTGCCTTGTTTCGATTATGTTGGAAATTCACATCTTGAATAAGTCTAGGCTTGTTTGTCTTGTTTCTGACATTGTTTTCTAGTTTTGTTTTCGAAATGCAGGCGGGATTTGTGCTTGGTCCGTCTTGCTTTTCAAAGATTGATCGTGTGAAGAAATTCTTCTTTTCAAGTACTTCCAACGACTTCTATGAAACGATGATCATATACGCCCGGATTACAATCATGTTTCTCATTGGCCTTGAGACAGATGTTCCTTATCTAATCCGCAACCTACGCCAAGCACTTGTTGTTGCTTTTACAAACTGTTTGATCTGCACGATATTCGCCCTATCTGTCACAAATTTTGTGTTTCAGGAGATGGGATCCCATGGATCCTATCTCACAATGGCCTTGACATTAGTGGTGATCTTGTCCAACACAGCCTCGCCTTTTGTGGTTCGTTTGGCGCACGATCTCAGGTTCGCCAGCACTGACATCGGGCGCTTGGCCATATCCTCTTCCCTTATAACTGATGCCTACGCTGTACTTTTATTGATTGTCATATTAAGAAGCAAGCAGCAGTTCAACATCCGGAGTTGGGTCATCTCCGGCCTTCTACACTTGTTGATCATCGTATTAGTCGTCGTGGGAAACAACTACATTGTGACATGGATGAATGGGAGGCACAGAAATCTCAAGCACTTGAGAAACAAGGAAATTTTCCTTCTTTTGGCAATCCTTTATTCTGCCGCCACAGCTTTGGAAACTTTGGGGTACAGCAGCATAACCGCTTGTTTCGTGATCGGTGCCATGTTTCCAAGAGGAGGCAAGGCGGGCCGGACTCTGCTGACCAGGCTCTCGTATTCGGTCCATAACTTTATTCTTCCGATATACCTTGGGTACAGCGGATTCAAAGCAGATGTCATGGTGATCGATAGCTTGCGTAATTTCATGATAGTCGCGATGGTGATCCTGTTGTGCATTGGAGGGAAGGTTACCGGCACATTACTTGCTTGCTTGCAGTTGAAGATACCTTTGAAGGAAGGCGTCGTGGTAGCTTTCTTGATGAACTTGAAGGGCCATGTTGACTTGCTTGCTCTATCGGTGAGCGTGGATACTAAGGTGAGTGTTCTTTCTAGTTCGTATAAATGGAAGATATGGTGGTGGTAGTTTCTGATACGATCAATCCTTACGATGCCTGATGCAGGTAACATCGAGCCAAGTGTTCTATAGGTTAATGGCGGCCGCGGTGGTGATCAATTCGTTGATTTGGGGACCCATAATAGCCTTGATGGCGCGACGAGAGGATGAGATCCTCGGGTATAAGCACGTGCCCTTCGAATTTCAATCCCCGGAGAATGAACTAAAGTTGCTGGCCTGCGTGCACAATCCTCGCCCGATGGCCAACATGATAGGACTAATCACGACGTGCAAAGGCTCTGAAAACGTCGCCATTACGCCTTACCTGATGCACTTAATTGAGCTTCCCGAGAAATCCAAGCCGCAATTATTGTACAATCAGAAGGAAGAAGACGAGCTCAGTGATGACGACAACTATGGTGGTAACGACGTGGTGGAGATCAACGAAGCTGTGGACATCTTCTCTACAGAGACGGGGCTCATCATAAATCAAGTCAAGGTTGTGTCGCCTTTCGGGGAAATGTACAAGGATGTGTGCGAGTTTGCCTATGATGTAAGAGCCTCCATAATCATCTTACCTTTCCACAAGCATCAAAGGATCGACGGGAAGCTCGAGAGTGGTGGGAAGGAAGGCATAAGGACAACAAATCAAAAAATCATGCGCAACGCCAAATGCTCGGTTACAATCCTTGTGGACCGTGGGCTAACCGGTGGCGGCGGCTCCTCCAATTCATCTGGGTTTGGCGCATTGCAACAAGTAGCTATGTTATTCTTCGGTGGGCCCGACGACCGTGAGGCTCTGGGCCTCAGCAAACGCATCGGGATGCATCACCACATAAGCCTCACGGTGGTCAGGTTCCACCACAAGGCGCGGCCCGTAGGAGGGAAGGAGATCGAGGTTGCCAAGAAGGACAACGACATTTTGATGGCGATGTCGAGCCTTGAACCGGAAAATGAAGAGGACAATACAATCTTGTTGGAGTTTTTCAATAGGTACATATATTGTTTTCGCTTTCCAATAGCCCTTTTGTCCCACAATACTATTGTTGAATTTTTTATATATTATTGTTGAAAGCTCGTCTAGCAAGTGAGCTATAGTAGCCTTAGGAACTATTTGTTAGCCTCTGAACTAAATGATATATTTTTTTTTTCTCTTTTTTAGATCAGAGGCCGTTTCAGAGATAAAATAGCCTCTAAACTATTTATTTCATAGGTTACCAAACAACCCTTGTTATTGAACCTGCTAGTTCTAACCTCGATGCACGATTTATAGGTACGTGGCATCGGGTCAAGCTGCATACATAGAGAAACGCGTGCAAAACGGTGAAGAAACAGCGTCAGCGCTACGAGACATGGTTGATAAGTATTCGATGTTGATAGTAGGGAAAGGGAGTGGGGAGACGTCGAATTTAACGACCGGATTGAGCGATTGGGAAGAATGCCCGGAGCTAGGGAAGGTAGGGGACTTTTTGGCATCTTCAGAATTTGATCTTTGTGGTTCACTATTGGTTGTACAACAATATAGACAGGATGATCCATTGTAGGATAGGATAGGATGATGGTTCGTTCATATTGTAGATATATTCAATAGAGAGTAGACTTTGTTGTCATGTACAAATTGTGAATGACTTTCTACTTTGCAAGAATTAGAATAAGCATCCCACTTTTTGGAGTTTTACTTAGGAAAAGATGGTTCCTCTTCTATTTATGTGAAATCAGAAATTCAATCCTCCATATCAAGAAAGGAAAATTATTTGCTATTCAAATCCTATTTAAATCATTTCTCTGAGTTCATTCGTTATGTTAATAAATTGAAAGTTGAGTTCAAAGATTGGAAAAAACTTGGTAAGAATTACTAATTTCATAGATTTAAATTGAAAAGCAAACCGTGTTTGGTTTTACTTCAAATTCAGGAAATCACTGCTGCTTATTCTGATTCAAGGGAGGCTCTCCGTATTATTATTATTATTATTATTATTATTATTATTATTATTATTATTATTATTATTATTATTATTATTATTATTATTATTATTATTATTTATTTATTTATTTTTCTTTATCAATCTATTTCGTTCCATCACATGCACGTGGTTATTTTCAAGATTCGTGCTACGCTCAACTGTAACCTTGGCTTCTCTGTCAACCATACCCTTCCGTGAAGGCAATTCTATTACTCATTGGCTTGCCAAATTTACTTCCCGTTACGAGGGTGCTTTCGGAATTTGGCTAATGCAACAGGGCTCTTTTTCGTTGTTATTGATTTTCGAAATAAATTAATGGACAACTCAATTATGCGTGGTTATAAGTTCAGCTAAAAAAAAAAATTCTTATTTGTGGTTATAAAAGCTGAACAAAATCAAGAAACTAAAGAAAGAAGCCTAGAATTTGTAGTATGCAATGGCAAGTCTAAATACGTAAATTTTATTCACCAAGAAAAAGGATAGATCGTGTTTTTAAATATTAAGTTAATTATTTTAGGTGCGAACATTCCTCTCCTAAATGAAAAAATTTCAATTTTAGCCATCGAAGTTTTGGTATTGTGTTACGAGGTTCTTAGAGATTTTCTAATGCGGTGCAACGTGATTTGATCGTCTTTGGACAATATTTATAATTAGGGACATCAATCAATTTCCTCTCCAAATAAATAAAATAATATGTGGTTCTATTCGCAATAAAAATACTTACAAAAATAACCAAATGCAGTTGAACTGAGTTGTATGGGGCTCTAGTAGCTTATGCAAAGGTCACGGGTTTGAACCTTTATGTATGCAGAATTCTACTTTGAGAGAGGCAAACCTTCAACACCCACCTGATCATCAAGAGATTAGTCTTGGGTCCAATAAAACATTGGAATACTCTGGTATTCACCTAAAAAAAGTAAGTACTTACAAAAATAAAATAAATAAAATCCTAGTGGCTAGTTTAAATGAAGTAGTAGTATAATGTTTAGGAGATGAGACTTGCCTAAGTGGCAGCCTTCCAATATGAGGTTTGATTTTTCACCTAACCCTTATCTATCTCTTTTATTCATTTGTAGTAATTTATATAGTATGGACTTCTACTACTAATTTATCTGGCTTCGACTTTGTCAAAAGATATTCCTCCATCCGTCATTCAATAATATTAACATTAGCATAATAAACACTATTTATTGGGTAAATTTTTATTCGACTTTTTAACACAGTTACATAAGATAAAACATAGTCAAGTGAGATGTTGTTAGATTCGTCTAATCACATAGTTTTATAATATTCTTTTATAATTTTTGCTTTTATAAAAATTGAGATATTACTCATTAAAAATTTACATTAGATTGCGTGAAAACAAGGAATATTAATATTTTTAGATTACCGTAGAAGTATAATGTTACTTAGGGCCCGTTTGGACTGGCTTTTAAAAAACGCAGAAGCAAAAGTGAAAGCCAAAAACAGAAGTAGGTAAACTTTTGTGTTTGGATTGAATATTTGAAAAACAGCTTTTCTTCAAAACTGTGTTTGGATGTGTAAAAGTGAAAAGTGTTTTTGAAATGTGTAAATTACCAAAAAGGATATACTATTTATATATGAGTATATATTTATAGTGTAATTTAAATAAAGTAATAAGGGCATTTATGACTCTGCACACATTACCTGGGCTGCTTCTCCCAAAAGCAATTTTGCAGCTTTTCGATATGCTTTTGTTTTTTCTAAAAAACCAAAACAAACACTTTTTTTCTTCAAAAATACTTTTGGCAGAAGCAAAAGCCAAAAGTACTTGAAAAAAAAAGTCATTCCAAACATTTATATAACCCTAAAAGGGGGAAAATGAAAGATTACAAGTCAATTATTTCAATCGCAATTTGCAAATAAGTAAAAGCTAAACGTCAATCCGAGAGCAATGGTTACAACCAATATTTACTACTTTTGTTTGATACCTAATCACCTACAAAACTCATTTATGATATTAGAAAATGTTAGTTTTATAGGTACAATAATTATTATCCATGTGACAAAAATAAAATAAAAATAAAATGATTTTCCCTTAATAATTTTGAGCTCCATTACTTAGCAAACAGGCTAGAGCCAAATAGATTGCCAAAAATTGAAAATTCCCATTAAGAAGATAGGAGTATAATTCATTGCCAAATTTGTAGGTAATTTAATTAACATGAAATTTGCTAACATTTATCCGCTATAAAATAAAATATGATTATAATTAAATGAGGATTGATGTGACACACGACTAATCTCTTAGCCTATATTTGAGAAATTATTAAAATTTAGAATTTAATTAGAGTTTGGAATTTGAAATTAGAAGTAAAAATAGTTTTGAATTGAGATGATTCTGAATAATGGTGTTGGTTTTAGAATTTAAAATTTGAGTTTTGATTTTCGCAGCTTTATAATAATTTGTGAAAAGTAAAATATTTCTTTAATTTTGACATCAAAGTTCATTACATTTATTATTTTTTTTTTTTTTTTTGCTCAACAGCCAAGATAGGCTAGAAAAGTGAAAGTTCATTACATTTATTAAGTATTATTATATCAAAATATGTACAAATAAACATTATATAATATATATTTTAAAATTATATTATTATCTAACACCCTTTACTACATATTTTTTATTATGTAATTATAATAAAATTAAATCGAAATTGAATAATAAACAATATTGAAAAGTCAGATGAGACCTTTTGTTTTCGAGGCAAGTATAATTCTCTGTTAAATGGTAATGAATGAAGCATAAAAAATACCGATGAATTTATATAGTATTTTGAAAATATGAACTTTAACAATAGCAAGATTATACTTTGAAACGTTATTGCTTTTTTTGGCATCAAGGCTAAGATGTATCAACTACCACAAATGCATGCATACATACTCCATCATCATTAATCAGTACTAAAAAGAAAAATTTCTAGAGAATAAAAAGTACTAGTAAATGGTACATGTAACATATAAAGAGATTTCCACCTGGTATATCATCAAGGCAAGAACAAAAGACCACAAGATAACCTTAAGATTTCACAAGATATCGACGATACACTCAAGAGATCGATGCAAATTAGGATACATTAAGAAATGCTCATGTATATGGCCAAAAATGAAAGGGTCTCCACAATATTGGAACTCACGGACGGTGTGGTAAACTAGGTCGTTTTATACTCGTGCACCCGCATCCATTTCGTGGATGACCACTTGTTTCCTTTTATAACGTGACATCCACCTACAGAAATGAAGACGTGGTGTGTTGGTATAAAAAAACAATGAGTTTAGAAATCAATATAAATTAGGAAATATCAGGAAGAACTGCGACTAACCATGCAAACTTGATGGATCCAAGGTAGCATCAGGCTTCATGCTCCAGAATAGAAGAGCATCGCCCATTTTTGGTTTGACAGAAAGTCCTCCTTTTCCGCATTCAGACAGCTCATTCCACCAGGGCACAGCGCTATAATTTCCCTTGGCCGCAGGGAAAACTGTTTCACCTCCTTCCTCGACATCTGACCTGCAATTAGCACCATTTCATATATATGTATAATATGTAAATAATTCTCCTACTTCAAAATATACGTCCTCTAAGAATCTTCACTCTTATTAAGACAACTTGATTAAAAAAAAAACACCAATCCCTATTTAAAGAGCAATTAATGAATCTGTCTATTGACTATAACAAATCAAAAGAAAAGTAGGGATAAAATCTGAAAAATAAATGAACTTGTTCATTCAAAATGCACAAAACAATATATAATTTTTTGTTTGTGTGTGGTTAAATGATATCTATTTCAACCAGAGGAAGTGTGACAATGGATAAAAAGGAAAGAAAAATAGTGTTACTTACAAGTACATGAGAACTGTGGCGATTCGTTGACCACCATTCTTAGTGTTAAATTCATCTAGAAAATAGTCATAGTGAGGCTCATACTTTTGCCCTACTTCGTAATGGAGAACCTGAAGACCCTCTCCATGCTCTGTTGATCGCAAACAATTCTTAGGTCAGGCTCCCAAAAGTGAATCACGTATGGACAAATACAAAGATAATAAAATTAAATAGAATCAGGGGACAGATGATCTTTTATGCAGAGTAATGGCTAGACATTTAAAGTCCATTACCCAACTAAAGCTTATAATTGAGGTAGAACTGCAAGTGGGAAGATTGAATCACACAATCACGAAGAATCAAACATACATTTCATAACTATTGAAAGAATTTTGAAAGAATAGACATAATAACAAGCAGAAACTCGAAGAAGCCTTTAAGAAGATAGGTTGCATACTAACCAAGAAAAATTCATTTTCCATTCTCTTTTGTCACACAAATGCCTTAGCTATCACAGAGAAGAGTGCAGCGGTAGATGTGGAAAAGTTATTTATGCCATAATTGCTTTTCAGCAGAACGGCATGTCTTAAAAAAGTCAATGTTACTGACCAAGGAACTCATAAAATTATATACACCGTGTTGCACATCATTAAAGCAGAAAGGATTGGAATTTCATACCAAACATATGCTTTCTACAATGTTTTGCAAACAAATCTGTAACAGAGAGGATGGAATGAAGTTTCCAAAAAGCTTACCTACTGGGATGAAGGTGAAATCTGCAATTCTTTTCTCAATTCTCTGAACAATTTTATCTCGTCCTCTAGCAAGAAATGTTCCAGAACTCGTACGTACTCTGAAGGAAAACCAACAAAAAGAAATGAAAAGGAGAAAGTGTGGGAAGTGAAAGGAAATTAAAGCCAGGCTGCAATTAATGAGAACTGTCACAAATAACAATCAATCCCAAGTTATATTTCAAAGGGCGCTTAAGCCAACTTATACACATGAATATTCTTCATGTTTAGTAATTAATTTTATATGGTTTAATTGAGCCTCTGGGCCTCTAGCATATTCGAGGAATTTTTAATTTAGAAAAAACTAATGTACAGTATAAGGCTGATTACATCTATCCACATATTACAATCAATTATGAAAGCAGCTGGTAGACATTGGAACAAGAGAATAACAAACATGAGGTCAATCAACAATGTCTAAAATCCTTTTACAAATTGAAAACGCCTAAAATTGTGTGATTTTGAGTGATGGGGTTGAATGTTAAAGGACAGAATAAGTGTTGCAACGCTCACTTGAACCTCATATAGTGTAACATTTCTACAGATATTTTAAGTTCTTGTGTATTGGCTGAAGCAATTGCTAATACAGATTTGTAAACTAATGTTTCGGATTGATCTGTCCCCCCGAAAAAAATGTTTAGGATTGATCTGTAATGCAAAAATAACACAATGAGTTGGGATTTTACGTGCATATTTCTGTAGAACATCGGTTTAATTTAAGACATCTTTAACAGGCTAATGAGAATAAAACAAAAACTGTGTTCTTAACCTCATAACGAGGATGAAAGAATGAAAATAGCTAGTATTGGGCACACCTGCTGTCTTTACTTTTACCAGTCTCACTATCAACAACAGTTGACTTTTCCATATGTGGCTGAGCAATGCTAATGAGATACTCACATTCCTCTTTTGACTGCCAAAGAAAGGATGGAAAGATTACAATAACCAAACTGGCTGCCTAACCAATGGATTCAGAAACAGAAATTGTTTATAAAGCCGTATGAATGAAATCAATGCAAATTAATTGTCATTGCACGGTAGCACCAAATAATTAGATTTGACGAACAAGAAAATGCAGCCAGGAATCTGACTCCAAAGATCATCTTGATCATGATAGTTTCCCCAAGTTCCAATTTTTAAAACTATTACCAGATCTCACACAAGCACACATGATTCCAATTTAGATCTACACCAAAAACCCTAAACACCAAAACATTCCCAATTTCAGAATTCAGCAAGAATTACCAAGAAATTATGGAAAATCGAGGCTCTGGGCTCCCAAGAGATCACTTCCACCCACTGATCCTTACTCTGCTCATCTCCATCGCCTCTGAAACAATCAAAACAACCAAAAATTACGAAACACGGAAAAATGCAGAATTTAAACAATAATAACAACGAACATGGCGCCAGGCCGAGTTGAAGAATTACGATTGAGCTGAATTGCGGGCGATGGAGTTGAGGTCATGCACATTGTGCGAATCCTTGGAGCTTGTGCCGGTGGAAATTGAGAAAATCCCGTATCCCAAAAGAACGACAATGAGCAAGGACACAATTATGAGGCCGTAGAGGACCGTCGAAGAATTGGATTGGGATTTCCGCATGAGGCCGCCCTTTCCATAGTGCGCCCTGGGCTTGCCCGCCATGGGTGGCGAATCGAAGATCTGGGTGAGGGTTGAAAATTGACAGAGATTCAGAAATGGGGAAGGAAGGGAGGGAAGGAGGTGTTGATTTTCTTTTCCGGTAGAGCAGGATTATTCAGAAAATGGTTAATTTATTTATGCGAGTTTGAGCTATTCAGAGTCAACTCTGATTTATACTACTTCTATTATTTTTAATTTATATTTTAATTTTGGTTATTACAGTACAAGGCTGTAATAGAAAAAGAGCACACCTATACTTTGTGCTGAGTCTGTGTACTGCTTATAGTCTATACTTTGGCCCATAGTAAAATGGAAAATTATTAAATAAACCAACTTTATTGAATGGGCAATTATTTATTTATTTATTTTTAGGAGTTGGGGGATTATGCGTTTCTGGCACCCTATTAATGTTGAATTTTTCAAAGTGGATTGGATAAACTTCAAAATTAAAATGTCTAAGTTTAACCCAAAAACCACTCTCTTTTGTGTATTTGTATTATTTTGTTATTTAGATATTTTAATGAAATAGTAATTTTTTTTATTATTATTTTTTTTGGTTCTACCATGAAACATCTTTAGTTAACAAAGCGTTTGTTGATTTAGGAATTCTGTGTTGATCAATAATTTATTTTAATTTTGTAAAGAGAAATGAGCTTTAAAGCTTAGAGTTCAGATAATAATGTTTTTTTTAGTTATTTTAAAACAAGTGATGGGAGTGGGACATAGATATTCTCCTGCCATGCCAGCAACTAATTTTACATTCAAATGGAATATTTTAAGGTTGAATACAATTGGAAGTCAATTGAAGAAATAAAGTTTTCTCAATATATATTAATTTAACGGAAGAAAAAGTTGATATATATATATATATATATTTATATTGTACTTCGTTTTTTTTTTTAAGTTTACACTGACACGCAATCCAATACATATTTTTAATGCTTAATATCTCAAATTATATAAAAATAAAAATTATAAAAATTTAATATTCTAAATCTATGTGATTAGACGAATCCAACAAGATGTCACTTGACTATATTTTATTTTATATAATTGTGTTAACAATTTGAATTAAATCTACTCAATAAATAGTAATTACTATGCAATCGTAAACTTTATTAAAAAATAGAGGGAGTATTATGTAATATATTATTATTATTATTATTATTATTATTAATTTTATTATCAAATTTCTAAACACACAGAAATACAACAATAATAATAACAAAAATAATACTAATAGTATATAGTATATAAGTTCATAAGCATTAATGTAATACTAATAGATTTATAGTCATGCATCATCATGAGGAACATGGTGCAATTGATAAGTAAACATATACAGTACAAAAGTCTTTTTTTTGCTCGACATATGACAAAGAGTGTGTTTGGTTGTGGGTAGATTTAGGAGCATATAGCGTATTGAAATAGCATATCCTCTCACAATTCTCTCTCCGAATCTGCTATCCGCTAGCGGATCCGCTGACTCCCAAACATCCTCAAAGTCTGGACTCGGTTAACAAATTAAATTAAATCAAATTAAAAAGAAATAAGAACTGCGTAACCATATTCAACAATAATGATCCGGGATGTGGACTTGGCCTAGTGGTTAAGTCCCCTAACTCGAGGTTCGATTCCCCACGAGGTTCCCTATTCATCTCATTTGTTCATTTGTAATTTGTATGGTATGAGCTCCCACCACCTATTTCCTAGCCTGTATAGGTTGTTCAGCAAAAAAAATAAAAACAAAAATAATGTCCCATTAAAGAATGTTATCAATCAATTCCGTTAGGGTGCGATTGATGCTTTTGACTTGATGTGCTGCGGTCAATCGCAGCCATTGAATCACTTTATAAATTGATGGTTAAGATTAAGTTAAAGGTTAAAATAGTAAATTTGCTATATTTAGTTGTATTAACAAACACTCGTTCAATTCTGTATGCTCTTCAACTCTATTTTTTTCCTACGCATTTCAATACATTCAATCGATCTTACCTTATACTCCAATTTGCTTATTTATGAAGCTATATAATATACATATTTGTTCATGAAAACGTACGTCAAATGTTTCTATATTGAGTCGCTGAATTGTTGATGAGAATGTATATGCCAACATCGCTGAAATGTATATGGTTACATCGCTGAAATGTATATTCCAACATCGCTGAAATGTATATGCCAACATCGCTGAAATGTATATGCCAACATTGCTGAAATGTATATGCCAACATCGCTGAATTCCTTTAGGTAAGGTCACTGAAATATTTTTTATAGCATCACCGAATTATTTTTTGGAACATCGCTGAATTGTATATGGTAGGATCGCTGAATTCTTCTTGTTATTGTCGCTGAATTCGTCTGAGATTCTTCAATGTTGGGCCGCTGAAAATATTTTTAAGAGCATCACATAATTATTTTTGGTAGCATCGTTTCCCCTCTTTAATAAGGATTTTTGATCGTAGATATAGATTAGATTACCAAATATTTGATATGATTTACCAAATACTAGATTGATAACATACTAAATATAGGATTATATATTTGATATGATTTACCAAATATTAGAATGATATTTGGTAGCATCGCTGAATTGTATATGCCAACATTGCTGAAATGTATATGCCAACATCGCTGAAATGTATATGCCAACATCGCTGAATTCTTCTTGTTATTGTCGCTGAATTCGTCTGAGATTCTTCAATGTTGGGCCGCTGAAAATATTTTTAAGAGCATCACATAATTATTTTTGGTAGCATCGTTTCCCCTCTTTAATAAGGATTTTTGATCGTAGATATAGATTAGATTACCAAATATTTGATATGATTTACCAAATACTAGATTGATAACATACTAAATATAGGATTATATATTTGATATGATTTACCAAATATTAGAATGATATTTGGTAGCATCGCTGAATTGTATATGCCAACATTGCTGAAATGTATATGCCAACATCGCTGAAATGTATATGCCAACATCGCTGAATTCTTCAAAGTTGTGTCGCTGAATTCTTCATGTTGGGCCGCTGAAAATATTTTTGAGGCATCACATAATTATTTTTGGTAGCATCGTTTCCCCTCTTTAATAAGGATTTTTGATCGTAGATATAGATTAGATTACCAAATATTTGATATGATTTACCAAATATTAGATTGATAACATAATAAATATAGGATTCTATATTCCTCCGTCAAGAGTGAAGTTTGGCTTTATGACAATTATACCCTTTTGCATTTACAACCCTTGGATTTTAATTGGACGCTCAAGATCTTTGCCTTGATGTGCTGTGGGATTGTTCAATCGCACCCTAACCGATCCCGTTATCAATATATCTCACTACAATATTTTTTATTTTAGCGACCGAAAAAATTTGGTAAAATTTGGTCGCTAAAGAGGTTAACGACCGAATTTCAATAGCAACCACCATTTTAGCAACCAAAATTCGTTAGCTACCACAGTTTTTTAGCGACCAAATCCATTTTTTTTAAAATATCGTGTACAGGTGTATGATGTATGTATACGTTTATAGTATAAACGTAAGGATTACTTATTATTTATAATAAATAATTAACGCATAAAACGAAAGTATATATAGTGCGAACAGAGAGTAGAGAAAGTCGAATCAATTTATTAATTGATTCATGTGGTACATATTTATTGAGGTCATAAATAGGGCTGTCTAGGCCCGTTGGGCAGGTCCAGCCGGTGAGGTACTATTTTTTATGGGCTGGGTTAGCATTTCAGCGGCCCGTTAGAAATTAGGCCCGCCCCGCACCGGTCCGTTTAAAAGTGGGCTGAGGTGGGTTAGGGCCGGGCCGGGCCGGGCCAGCCCGTCTGACAGCCCTAATGTGAAGCTCTAAAAATTTATGTTAAATTATTGACGGGCTTTGGTAAAGTAATCCTAAAAAATATATGCATATCAGTCCATAGATAGTCAACATGTTCAAAATTAGAAAGAGCAAAATAAAAAAAAGAACAGTTTTTTTCTATAGTGGGCTAGCCCACTTTGGCCCGCAGCCCGCCTTGGGTTGGGCTGGGTTAGCATTTCAGCGGCCTGTTAGAAATTAGGCCCGCCCCGCACCGGCCCGTTCAAAAGTGGGCTGAGGTGGGTTAGGGCCGGGCCGGGCCGGGCCAACCCGTTTGACAGCCCTAGTCATAAACGGCCTCATGAAGGATATAATTTATTAAATATAGCATTTGATTAAAGGCATATAATTTATTAAATATAGCATTTGATTAAAAGAGGAATTGTGTTGATGATGATGCAATTGCCCCATGACTTAGGGTGGGGTTACTGTTCCCCCTGATGAGGCTCGCTCAAGGCCAGGCTGCAGGTGTCATGATGCTTACCCCTTTTCTCTTCTCTTTTTTCATATTCAGCATATGCTTGCTTAGTATTATTACCATTCAACACCATAACTAGACTCATTTCCATACTACAACTCTCAAGTTTTGATGACGACTTTTACAGCAGCACTTGATCATCTATTTCAATGGTTATGTGACTTCATTAGTCTATTATTAAACAGAAAATTTTGGGTTCAAGCAGAGATTTAACATTGGGGAGGTCTTTCTAAACCCACCAATTCCTTGAGGTTACTCTTGGATCTCAAACAGCCTTAACAAATCCCTCTGTTTCATTCCCCCCCCCCCCCCAACAAAAAAAAAAAACAAAAAAAACAAAAAAAACAAAAAAAACAAAATTAGGGCCTGGTCACTTTTTAAAATTGATTCCATTTTTTTAGGCCCCATCACTCATTTTGTTATAGTTTAGGCCCTATCATATGTTTTGACTTGGTAAAAAAGACCCACACTATTTCTCTAATCCAGATTAACAATAATCATCCCATTTCGTTGAAACTAAACTTTAGATCTACAACAATGGACAAAAACCTTGCTTTTCTCCCCCGTTCTCACTTCACCGTGCGCATCTCCCACTTGCAGCCCCAATTCACCGCGGCATCTCCATACGGCAAGTCAAACTCCCACCGCGACGCGCAATCCCTAGCGCGATGAAGCTCTCTGGTCGATGTCTCGCGAGTTCTTCCCCTGCGAACCTACAAATGAAGCGCAACCATCGACCACCGGAGACTCCTTCAGCCGCCGACAGACAGCCAAGGGCGCAAACCCTTTTCAATGCTATTCGATTACGGTAGTCTGAGCCTTCTGATTTTTTGCCTCTAAAATTGATTTTCATTGTCGCAAACCGTAAACGCATGTTATCTTGTAAATTAATAGCAGTAGCTGGTGTCAGATTTGTGGCTTTGGGTGGAGGGGCGATGGAGTGATCAATTGGGATTTATTTGTTTATTTATTCCATGGGGTGGGTTAATTTCGTTGGGGTTCTTCATTTGTTGTTAATTTCTGGATTAGTATGATGCACTTTTCTTAATGTTGTGTGCTTGATTGTGATTGTGCATAAGAAACTAGTTAGCTACAAAATGAAAAGGAAAGAATAATCAGGATCAATCCATGTAGTACATACATAATTGTGCATCAGACTAGGTAATTACTAGTATTAATGATATGCCTCTTTGGATAGTTTGTTTTGATTTGTCCTATAAGTAATGAAGCAAGCTGTGCATTTGTGTGTTTGAATAATATTGATAGATGTTGATATATAATAATAAAGTGGGAATGAAATGGGAAATGTAATGACTGTAATTATGAGAGGCCTGCAGGTTATATGGGGAATGAAGGGCGACAGCTTCACTGGACTCAAATGGATGGTTAAGAAGTGGGGATTTATGCTACATTGACGAGGATGGATTCTTGTTCGTTGTTGACAGGCTCAAGGAACTCATCAAGTATAAGGGTTATCAGGTTAGAAGAGAGTCGTCGAGTCTCAAGGATTGTCTCATTGTTTGGTTTTTGCCTCTCAGTCATTCTTAGCTTGTTTGTCCTTGTGATCCCATGTGTCATACAAAGAGTTTCATTCAAGTGAGTATGGTTTTATTTTTTCAGTCAGAAGAAAGATGTATCTGAAGGATTGATTTTCTTGCCTGCAATAGTTCATATTGTAGAATGTTTTCCATCCCCTATGTATCTTACTCCTTTCACATTGATTTTTTGGTGTAAGCTAGATAGGATTTAACTCTGAGTGATCTTTTTGTTCTCTATCCAGATCCATGAACTACATAATGCACACGCTCGAGTACGCATTATAATTTTTTTCTATGTTGGTATCATCGATTTAAAGTTTTGCATAGCTTTGATTTTTTGCCTGATGTTTCAACTGCATATTTGACAGAAAAGATGAAGATGGTGCAAAGTATCTATATTTTGGAAAGCCACCAAATATTGATTGAGGGTTGTTTTGTTTAAGACGATGCAGGTCAATTTTGAAAAGCCACCAAAATACAGTTTGTTGTGAATTCGTATGCAAAGTTTCTACCGTTCCTTGTGCTTGCTAAATTATTTATGTTTGTTGGTATTGATACCATGCTTTCATGCAGGGGGAATTTCAAATCCAAGAATCCATACACCACAAGGAGTCTAAAACTCTTATACTGGCAGGGGTTCAAAAAAAGGATGGTTTTATTAAGAAGTCGTTGGATAAGCTGAAAGAAACAAGCACGGTGTGAATTTCTTGTCTATCTATATCTGACATAAATAATTAGTTACTTTTGAACCTTCTCAAAAATTTTCTCATTTATATTGGTTTTAACATATAATGTGCTTTGTTTAGGGACTGACTAAAAAAATCAAGGAGAAGGATCCAGGATTCACCGCTCTACTACATACAACTATGAATCCTTCATGTTGATAGAATGTATTGATTATAGTGATAGTTTGAATATTTTTTATATGGATATGGAATTGCATAGGTGGATGTTGGTTTGTGAATCTTTGAATATTTTGTATATGGATGTGAAATTGCGTAGGTGAATGTTGATTCGTAAACAAGGATTTGGGTTTGTGTATGTGGTGATTGGTCGGCGTAATTGGAACTTGTATGGTTGGTTTTGTTGGGTGTAATTTCATATATCATATAATGGTAAGAATTGTTTAAGAAAGTAAGTAAAGTGTTATTGTTAATCGTGGTAATTGGTATTAGTATAAGTTGGTAAGAACTATATGTAAAATGTGGTAAATCGTAATAAACAGTGAAGTGGACAGTTTTTTTTTGCCATGCTTCGACACCAAGACCGTCCCATATATTCTGAAGTGGACAGAATGTTTTGGGACGGTCATGGGACGGTCCTGAGGACCATCCCAGTGACCATCCCAATATATTGGTAAAACACATGCTAGCAGCGTCACTACAAGAAAAATGAGGATTACCGACCCACAAAGTGCGGGTCGGATTTACCGACCCCATCACCGACCCAGATGGGGCCGGTAATTTTTATGACCGTTATGGGGTCCCCATGTGGTGGGCAACCAAATCACCGACCACAGCTTTTGTGGTCGGTGATACCGACCCCATTACCGACCCCAATTGGGGTCGATAATCTAGGGATTAAAATCCCCAAATCGGGGAGACCAGAATCAGTCGAAACAGAACTCCCTCCTCCGCCCTTCTCTCGACGACGACTCCAGACGCCCCTCCGACCACCGCCAGCGCGCCACCGCCCGTCGACGCCCGTCCCCGACCACCGCCCCGCCGCCTCCACCCGCCGCCTCAGTTTCTCCGCCGGGGAGAGCAGCCACCGAGGCCTTTCGAGGCTTCGGTCTCCAAGTGATTTTCCACCCGAAACATCCTCTTCATTCCATTCGTGTAGTAATCGAAGGTACTCGATTGGCTATTTCTTCATTTTTAATTCATTCGTTTGTTGTTATTTTTGGATTGTTTGAAGATGTGCTTTGTTTTTTGACTTGGTAGATCCTTCTATATTATTCGCATATGTTGTTTAACTTGAGATTGGTATACTTGAATTGTCGTAATCTATAATGTCATATTTGTGCGATTGGTTATCCAAATTTGCAAAAAAAATAATTTTCGGGTTGTATTGTATAGAGTAGCGACTGTTTCGGGCCATTCTGCACTCATTTTTTGGATTTTCGAAATTATAGGCACATAATTAGAAAGCTCTCGTCGAGTAGATGAATTTTGATATATGATATGCTCAAATTGGAGTTCGTATGAGAAAGTTATAGGATTTTTAAGAACCTTATGTCTTGTTGAAGTTGAAATTGGTACGGTGTACATGCCTGCACAGTTATATGTCTTGAGAATGTTGTATGATTCTAAAGTGCATGTGTTTTTTGAACTTTTTATTAATTTAGAACTTGGTATATTAATTTTTCTTGAATTTTTGATGTTGTTTTTCTCATGTCGTATTGAAGTAGATGTGATTGGAGTGGGAAGTGTCTAGGGTTGGTATAATCGAACTCTATGATGTGGAATGAGATTTAGTTCTTGAGTGTTGGAGTTGAAGTAGAATTGTTGGAGGTGTAGTAGAATGAATTTTTTTGGTTAGATGTTGTATTGGATTCCTTGAATGAATTATAAAAAATATTATTATGAAGACACATTTAGGAGCGACAATGAATCAAAATTGCTAATCTAAATTCTAATAAAATATAGTTAGTAATATAATTTGAACGAAACAATTCTAATTTTATTTATTAATAATGTAATAATGAACATATAAAATAAGTCATATCTAATTGAGGAGTTGAAGAAATACAATATCTTAAAGTTAACGAACAACCTAAATTATTGATTTAAATTAGTTTCATTATGTGTCGTATTGCCATATTCGTAGGTGATGGATCGGAGTTGGATGTACCGCTCCCGTCGTGAAATTGGAGTAGTGACATCCGAATTTACTAATGGAGTAGAATTATTTTTACGTATGTCTCATGGAAACCAAGATGTGGATAGGGCCCAGGGAAAATTAAGGTGTCCATGTGGTAAGTGTAGGAACAAGTGCTATCTACCTGATGATGACATCAGGTACCATCTACAAAAATATAGGTTTGTCCCTAACTATGAAAGGTGGACGTGTCATGGTGAAGTGCACCAATTTCAACGATACGACGATGTTGGTGCGGGAGCCCCATCAGTAGATGCACCTGAAGATACTTACTTACAAATGGTTTACGAGGGAATGGGATTTGGTATGCCCGACACTACAGCACATGATGAAGACGGTGAACCGAGGCCACCAGAGGAACCAAATCTAGAGGAGAGACTGTTTTACCGTATGTTGGAGGCGGCAGACAAAGATTTGTGGCCTGGGTGCAAGAAAATGACTTTGCTATCTACAATAGCAAGGTTATTAAACATTAAGGCCGAACACAACTTATCGGAGCGGTGCTTTGATACGTTGTGCCAACTAATCATTGATTTGCTTCCCGAGGATAATGCTATGGTTAAGAACTTCTACGAGGCAAAGAAACTACTTGAGGGATTGGGCCTACCTGTTGAGAAGATAGATTGTTGTGAGAATAGGTGTATGTTGTTTTGGCGTGAAGATGCTACATTAGAGACTTGCAAGTTCTGTGACAAACCTCGTTATCGGGAAACGAATTCCAATTCACGGATCGCACGAAAATACATGTTCTACTTCCCACTTAGAAACCGATTAAAAAGGTTGTAATCATCGGAGGCGACAACGGAACATATGACTTGGCACGTCGGACACCATCATGATTCGGTAGGAGAGATGTGTCATCCTTGTGACTCGAAGGCATGGAAAGACTTTGATACAATTCATCCAGAATTTGGGTCGGAGGGGCGAAACGTCCGCTTGGGACTTTGTACGGACGGTTTCCAACCTTTTGGACAGTCGGGATCGCAATACTCATGTTGGCCAGTAATTTTAACCCCATATAACCTCCCTCCCCACATGTGCATGAAAGATGAATACATGTTTCTCACGTGCATTATTCCTGGGAAATCAAGCCCAAAACAGGGGATCGATGTCTTTTTACAACCCTTAATAGCCGAGCTTTTGGAGTTGTGGGATGTTGGGATCACAACATACGACCGAAATACAAAACAAAACTTTCAGATGAAGGCAGCATTGATGTGGACAATTGGAGACTTCCCGGCTTATTCTATGATGTCTGGTTGGAGCACGTATGGGAAATATGCCTGTCCAGTTTGTATTGAGGAAACAGAATCGATACGCCTTAGAGAGGGTGGCAAACAGTCGTGGTTTGATGCTCACAGGAAGTTCCTGCCCTCAGATCATCCTTTTAGGATTGATAAGTCCAAATTTACGAAGGATCGGGAGGAACACAGATTGGCACCAAGGTACAAGATCGGCGACGAAGTGTTGGAAGACATAGAATTGCATGGTCTACGTCGTGTAACTGAATTAAGAGGAGCTGAGGAGAATGCAGTAATCAGTAAGACTTGTGGCTGGAAAAAGCGGAGTATATTCTGGGATCTACCTTATTGGAAAACAAATTTGGTTCGTCACAATCTTGATGTAATGCACATTGAGAAGAATGTGTTTGAAAATGTTTTCAACACGGTCATGGATGTTCAGGGGAAGACAAAGGATAATGCGAAGGCACGTGAGGACCTCGTGGGGCTTTGTAATCGGCCTGAACTGCATAGGGACAGTCGTTCCGGCCGATATCCGAAAGCCGTTTATACAATGGATAAGGAGAGGCGTGATGTATTCTTGAGGTGGGTTGCAGGGTTAAGGTTTCCCGATGGATGCGTATCGAACTTGGGCAGATGCATAGACATGAATAAACATCGAATGTTTGGAATGAAAAGTCATGATTGCCATATCTTCTTACAGCGTCTACTACCGATAGGATGGCGGGATTTGCTTCCCAAGAGTGTTTGGGAACCGATCACAGAACTAAGCAATTTTTTCCGTACCCTGACTGCGAAAACACTTACAATAGAAGACTTGCAGAAATTGGAGACCGATATTCCAGTGGTTCTATGTAAGTTAGAAACGATATTCCCCCTTGCATTCTTCGATTGTATGGAACATCTTCCCATCCACCTACCTTACGAAGCAAGGATTGCCGGTCCCGTTCAGTTCAGATGGATGTATCCTTATGAGAGGTAAATGAAACAATGTATTTTCGGAATTTTAACACTTCGTACTTAATATATGTTTCGTCATACTTGAATATAATTCTTGTTTTTCTTAGGTATTTGAATCGGTTGAAAAGAACAGTGCGCAACAAAGCACATGTTGAAGGTAGTATTTGCAATGCATATATGGTGCGAGAGGCCTCAATTTTTTGCTCTCATTACTTTGAGAAGCATGTGTTCACCCGAGGTAGGAATGTGCCAAGGAATGATGATGGTGGCTTACAAAATTTTGATGCACGCCTGCCTAGTGTATTCAAACACGCGGGACGTCCCCAGGGAAAGTCAAAGAAGAGGCGTTTGACGGAACAAGAATTGAAGGCCATCCATATTTATCTAATCTTGAACTGCATCGAGATGCAACCATATATCGAGTAAGTTCATTCAACAATATTAAATTGTATTCAATATGTAATAACTGCACGTGTTGGAATATATGACACTAATCCTAAATTCATATGTATTTTAGCGAATTCACGGATGAATTGCTGAGGGAGCGCCCTGGGATAGGTGGTCCGGAGCTTTGGTTAGCACAATCTGCGGAGTTTCCAAAATGGTTTGAGGAATATGTGACTGCAAATCCCCCCGGCAATCCATGCATAGCGCACGTTGCACAAGGCCCACTTCCCGTTGCTACATCGTATCCTATGTACTTTATTAATGGGATGAAATTTCACACAGAATCCCACGGTGGGCACAGAGCGACCTACAACAGTGGTGTATGTATCAAGTCGGAGAACCAGGGAGACTACTATGGTATAATCGAGGAGATTATAGTCATAGAGTACCCTGCACTGCCTATTAAGCAAACAACCTTCTTCAAATGTAGATGGTTTGACCCACGTGAAGGAATTGGGACACGCACTCACCCCAAGTACAAACTTGTGGAAATAGATCATTCTAGATCTTTGAACGTATACGAACCTTTCATCTTTGCTAATCAAGCAGAACAGGTGTGTTACGTACCGTTCCCAAACACCAGACCAGTTGCCAGCCGGAATCAGTGGTTAGCGGTGTGTAAAGTCAAACCGAGAGGTGTAATAACAGTTAGTCCATCAGTGGAAGTGGATGCGTTCCAAGTGGATGCCCCAGAACAACTTGGTCTCGAGATCACAACCATTACTGCCTCGCGACAGCGCCTAACAGACGACAACGTTCAATATGTTGAACTTCAGCAGGATGAGAGTAGTGATTCAGAATCATCGATAAGCACTGATTCCAACTCAAATGATTCTGATCCGGATGATCCATCACAGGAGACTTCGGATGAGGATTTTCAAGTTTGAAAATGTGATCTACCTAATTGCTAATCTTATTAAGATTCAAAATGTATATCGTAATTGAACTTAATTGTAAATGTAACAACTAATGATAAATAAATTTTGCAGATGTCAGGACGAGGACGTGGGGCGTCTTCTAGGACGCCTAGTGGGTCAGGATCGGGATCCAGATCCGGTGGTTCGGGGACACCGCACAGGGTCACAGGGCCTCAGCGGCAATGGAGGACTATCAGCTTTCGAACGCAGGTATTTGTGATATAAATTTAAACAATTCATGACATGGGATAAATTATTTTTTCGATGTTAACTTCATATATTAACCTTCACTACTCAAATTTTATATGTTGGAACACAGTTGTAGAGGCTGGCTCACAGGAGCAGCCCGGCGACATCCCGGAGACATCTTCTCCCGTCCCAGAGACTCCATTGCCTCGTACACCAGGTACTACGTTTCCCGTTGAGAAATTCGTTATATTCTATAGACTTTATTAATGTGATAATATTTAACAGGTTCTGTGGGATCTGCATCTGGGGCAGCTTCCGGTTCACAGCAGCCACCTCCCGCTGCCCAGGTTGGAGGAGATAGGATCTTAGTTGAGCCCAGATCGGATGGGGTGTAAGTGATTTACGTTTTAAATGTTTTGGGTTACATGTTTACTTTGATCAACGTGTGACATAACAATTTTGTCATATAGATTGGAGTTCAGTAACGCACTGGTCAGGAAGATCACTGATATTTATCCCATGCGTGCTGACATGAATGGGATTAGTTGGGGAAAGGTCTCTCGGGAGACCAAAGACTTCTACTGGGGCGAGTTTCAGGTACCGACTACATTAATTAAGATTCATATATGTTCCGTCATTGTTGTATGCATCTTGATCCAAATTAAAATGCAGAAAGTGGCACGGTGGGCCCCTCAGCACGCTCTGGCTGTGAGGAAGGAGTGGGAGAAGAAGAATATTGCCCGGTACTTTCTAGCGTTGAATTTACATTTCTGTTGTCTTGAGAACATAATTTCACTGCACCGTTTGAATATTGCTAGGTATAAGGATTACACCCTAGACATACGAAAGAAGAAGAAGGCGTACCCGGCGGATGAGTTGGTTGCAGAGAACTGGAGACGCTTCTGGGATTCGGCGGCCTTTAAGGAGAAGTCAAAACGGGGCAAGTTGAACCGCCGCCGGGGACAGGAGGATGCACCGGCCCTCCCCACACATACAGCGGGCACGAAGTCTCATCTGGCCACTGCGGATAAGCTGGTATGTTTCTCTTTAACATTCTTCACATATTTGTACAAAATGAAGACTTATATTGTGCAAATTTTGTGTAGTCTGCTGATCGTAGCAGGCCTATCCATCTTCACGAGCTTCATGAGCACACACATACGAGGGGACACGAAAAGGATAATTGGGTCACGCCGACTTCAGAGCGACTTCATGTATATCTACTGATGATCAATTAAAATATAGTCTCAATTCAACACGTTGACACTAAATTGCACCTTATCTTCTTCCACTTGTATTGCAGGAACAATTCAATGCTGTCTCTACACAGTTGTCACAGAATCCAGCCATCGGGTCTAACTTCGACCCGAACGATGTGTTCGTCGATGTTGCGGGTGGCCCCGACAGACGGGGGAACATTTATGGCATAGGCTCGATGGCTAGAGCGATTAGGCGGCCAGGCACTGTTGATTCCACACCTCCTCCCCCATCTGGGTATGTCACACAGGAGCAGTTCGATGCTGCACTTGAGAGGATTGAGCGGCTATCACAGGAGCATATGAGCATGGCCGAGCAGCTGGAGCGGGTACTTGGAGTGCGGAGGCCTCGTTCCCCAGACGACGGAGATGGAGATGATGGCTTGGGTGGAGGTGGCCTAGGTGTTCACTGATGACATTTTTTTGTATGGTTAGTACGATGCTTTTGTCTATATTACAAATGTTAGATGTGGATAGACCATTTGGACTTGTGTTTATTGATGTTGGGGGGAATGGATTTTGCTAGACTTGCATTTGGACTTTGTTGGAGAACTTGATAATACTTGTTTTGTTATATTCAATGTTGGATGTTTGAAATGAGGATTTGGTTAATAGTATTTGATATGTTTGTGTAAGAATGGAAGAGTTGAAGAGTATATAAGTTGTAGTTGTTTGAAGATTTGTAATGTAGTGGATGTGGTATTGGATGTGTCATTGTTTTGTTGGTATTGATTGATTTGTGGCAGCAGGGATGGCTGTGGAAACAGCCATTTCTGGTCACAAATTCAGTTGGGTACCGACCCCATTACCGACCACATGGTGGTCGGTAAGTCTACCGACCCCATTACCGACCCCAATTGGGGTCGGTAATCCCTGGACCAAGAGGTCCCAGATCCCAAAATACCGACCCCTCTACCGACCCCACGTGGGGTCGGTAAATTTACCGACCAAAAGTTGGTCGGTAAATGGGTCGGTACGCTACCGACCCGAAGAAATTTTGGTCGGTCTTCGTTTACCTACCACGAAATTACCGACCCCACTTTGGGGTCGGTAATGGGGTCGGTAACCGGCTGGGCGACCCGTCTCCGCCTGTTACCGACCCCAAATTGGGGTCGGTAAACGCCTTTTTTCTTGTAGTGCGTGGTAAACCATATTCCAGAAACTTGGTAAACCCATATGGTATATGTGGTAAATCATATTGGTATAGTGTGCAAAACATATCAAGAAATTTGGTAAATAACATATGATATCTGTGGTAAAGCACATTGCAATAAAGTGGTAGACACACACCAATAACCTGGTAAACATAATAAGGTATTGTGGTAAATTTTATTCCTTACAATAGGGCTGTAAATAAATCAAATATTTTTTGTTGGATTCGTGATTCGTTTCAAAATTATTTGCAATTTTGATATTCGATTTTATATTAACTTATACTTATATAAATATATAAATTTATTTTTTTAAATAATTTAAAATTTTAATAATGTGACTATATTTACTAATTAATATAAGTATATTTATATGTGATATTAAAATATTAAATATGATCTATAAATCGAGCTAAATACTTTATAGAGTAATTCAATTCCATTCGATAATATTCAAACAACTTATGAAACCAAAGCGAATACTGTAGTATTCAGTTCGTTTACAACCCTAGCTTGGACTTGGTAAATCTTCCTGTTTATATGTGGTAAGTCGCGTATGCATAATGTGATACGATTTGATGAAGATATTGACAGATAAATACACATTTGGAACTTTATAATGAGCACATAGTGTAACATATAACAGTATCCGGATATACGAACAAGTTCAAAGTGACGTTGACCTTGTGACTAAGGAAGAACTTATAATTCACGAAAGATAGTAAGATACAATTGGATGAAGATATTGACGGATAAATACATATTTGGAACTTTATTATGAGTACACATTGAAACATATAACAATATTCGGATATACAAACGAATTCGAAGTGACGTTGACCTTGTAACTAAGGAAGAACTTATAACTTTTACGATATGTAGCCACCATTACGATAGTAAGATACGATTGAGGCCCGTTTAGTGAAACAAATAACAATATGTGAAAAATAACGAACGAGTTCGAAGTGTATTGACCTTGTAAGTAAGAAGGAACTTCGAATTTAGGCTTCCTAGTCAGCATTACAATAGTATGATACGATTGGATGAATAAATTGATAGTTAAATACAAATCACCCCTAAACCCTAAAAGTCCTAAACTTTAAAAGTTAAAAAAACCCAAATCTAGAACACATCAATACCACGGTACCTCGGAGACGTGGACAAGTCTCTGGTTTACCACATGTAGCATATGGAATGTACCAAGTTCTTAGTATGTGGTTTACCACGCTGTTTGTATGTGTTTTACCACAAATACAATATGGTGTTTACCAGGTTAATGATATATGGTTTACCACTGTATTGGTATGTGTTTTACCACAAATACCATATAGTATTTACCAAGTTATTAGTACGTGGTTTAGCACACTATACTAGTATGGTTTACCATAGATACTATATGGTATTTACTAGGGGTGAAAGCGGGATTATATTTGAATCCGAATTTGATATTAGCTATCCAGTGGGATTTTTCATCATTGTATCCGAATCCGTATTCGAAAATATCCGACCGTATCGGGATCCGGAGCGATATTTGATAGGATATTATCCGGATTTTAAATCCGAATATTCGTATATATTAATATTTTATTGTTGATTACTATTGTATTGATATGTGTTTTACCACATCATATGGTGTTTACCAAGTTCTTGGTATGTGGTTTACCACGCTATACGAATATGGTTTACCATAGATACCATATTGTCTATACCAAGAACTTGTTAAAGACCATATGATATATGGTAAATATTACGTGGTAATCTAGTACCACATTCATGGTATCAGATATCATTTAATGTGGTAAAATATTATGCATGTATATGGTAATGGATTAGACTATGATGTGGTAAACGTAGACATATACATGATCACACTTCAACACAAGATGGTAACAATATTTTCAAGAGGTGACCATGTACAAATTGATGACCCCCTTAAAAACTTAGTAACCAATTACCGCATAATGTGGTAACATGATGATGTATACTATGATAAAACATTAACTTATTATGTGGTAACTCATCTACATTTGGGTTGGTAAATTTAGGTATATGGTATTTACCAAGTTCTTGATATGTGGTTTACCATGCTATACCAATATGGTTTACCACATATACTATATGGTATTTGCCAAGTTCATGGTATGTGGTTTACAACATAAATCATTTGGTCTTTACCAAGTTATTGGTATGTGGATTACCATTGTAATGATATGTGCTTTACCACAGATACCATATGGTATTTACCAAGTTCTTGGTATGTGGTGTTACCACGTTATACCAATATGGTTTACCATAGATAAATAATGGTATTTACCAAGTTCTTGGTATGTGGTTTACCATGCTATACCAATATGGTTTACCACATATACTATATGGTATTTACCAAGTTCATCATATGTGGTTTGCCACATAAATCATTTGGTCTTTACCAAGTTATTGGTATGTAGATTACCATTGTATTGGTATGTGTTTTTACCACAGATACCATATAGTGTTTACCAAGTTCTTATTATGTGGTTTACCACACGATACCAATATGGTTTACCACATATACCATATGATATTTACCAAGTTCATGATATGTGCTTTACCACATAAATCATTTGGTCTTTACCAAGTTATTAGTATGTGGATTACCAATGTATTAGTATGTGATTTACCACATATATCATATGGTATTTACCAAGTTCTTGGTATGTGGTTTACCACGCTATACCAATATGGTTTACCACATATACCATATGGTATTTACCAAGTTCTTGTTATGTAGTTTACCACTCTATTGGTGTGTACTTTACCACGCTATGGTATGTGATTTACCACATTATTTAACTAAGATGCTTTGTTTATAATTAACTATTAAAAACCTTGGGGCCTAAAGTGTAACTTTTAAAAACATGGGGCTTTGACTCTAAGATTATGTTTGTTATGGGTATTGGGCCCTTGTTTTCCCTTAACTACGTCCATCATTTTAAAGGATTTCATTTCATATACGAATGCAACAATCAAGAATTATTATAACTTCGAATTGAATTTGGGTTTCTTGGATTATTATATTATAATCAGTTCAGTTTTCGATTTGATGTGTTAATATTTACTGTTCGGTTAAATTTAAATTTGTACGAATATGATGGAAGCCAGAAGCCGTAAACATATCACGTTTTGAGTTCCAATAGCCTCAAGATCAGGTGGCCTTGTTAAGTGACATTAATTACCAATTGATGAATCAAACTCACACAAATTAGTTACAACTTACAATAATTCATTGCCAATAATGGCAGGGATGTAGCAAATTTTGGTAATAATTTTAATTGTATACAAGTCAACAAATTTGTTCACCTTTAAGAACATCTAATCCGTGGCTCTGTTAATTTTTACATTTCATTGTATCCAAATTGTACACATTCTTACCGAATTAGGCAGGCTTACAAGTTTGTGATGTTATTAGATATATACACTGATATACACAACAAAAGAGATGCTACAAATTTAATTAGTTAAGTGAATATAGTTATATTATCAAATGGACAACTAAAACTTGAGCTATTAATACTACAATCTTGTGGATTTATCGAACCGAGGCTAGTTACTTGTACATATACAAAAGTGGCAATTGAAACTATGGCTAAGTTTCACTTATCTTCATATCTTGAAGGACCTATAGCCATATTCAGGATTAGTCATCCCATCTTCCCAATCCATCACGCGGCCTCCAAAAACTACTTGTTTAATGCCCAAGTACCTGTAACAAAAAAGAGTCGGCCAATTTGATCTCTGATGCACAAGAATAGAAGCAATCTCATATGATTATGCAAAAAAATTGGCCAGAAGATTCTGCAGGCTTACTCCGAGCTTAATGTGGTCAAGCAATTTAGAAGAACATCTATTGAAAAGAAATCAGCAGTGCCGAGGTCCACCCTGCTTGCAATATCAGATGTAAAATGTGATAATCCCAGATAATTTTATTATATTACAGTAGAAAGTGAAATAGAGATTCAATCAGATATCCATACCAGACCCGGCCCCAGTTGTCCTGGAATTCGACATCACCTATGTCGTGGAATGAGGATGGCATCACCTTAGAACCCTTTTCGGCATCATAGAGGGGATCATACTCCATTGATAAGTTTGTCAACTGCATTGGTCAAGAGGAGTTAATTTCATCACCTTTTCTCAAGTTACTAAAAAACCAGAAATGAAAAAGAAGAGTGATATTCAGGCTAGAAAGTTGCTGCCATCAGGAAAAACGTTTGCAGCAAGAGTTACAACTATTGCTACTAATCACCTTATAAAATTGTTCTCCACAAAAATCATCAAAAGGAATTAATGGCCAAGTATGAAAGAAAGAAGTTCACTCCATATATGAAGGAAACCGCTCAAATTGAAGAAACCTAAATTTATCAATTCTTTATGGAATGGGAAATAAGTCAGCTCACACAAATTTTGTACTTCATATGCTTTCACAAGATACCATGTTAGAAGCTGAGGTGTGATTTCTCATTATAAAGTAACACTCCATCTATTGCATTTTAAAGATGGTGTGTCACACCAACCCTCACTTAGTGAGGATTATAATGTAACAGGGGGAGTACTTTCGAACACTGACTTGCGAAAAGAAACCAAAGAGAATGCAATAGCAAATGTCATTGCAGTTGGGCAAATGATATAAAGCAGAGTTCACAAAAATTGCAGACAACTAAAGTTTGACTATCAATCATTCTTTATGTCAATATTGAAGAGAGGTACCAACAGTATAATAAAAGACATAATTGTTATGAGTGGCAGAGTCAGCACCAGACCAGAGTTACTAGCAGCAGGAATAAAAGAAATAATAGAAGTGTTATCATCTCATATCCTCTAGGATTCAAAGATATCTCTTGAGAAGCTTTCATTAGGCAACAAAGCTTCTCTTCACCTATAATATTTTAGAATCCAAAACAATACGGAGTAATATTTAGAATATAATTGATGCTATATTTTAATATTTTTTGGGTGTTATTAGTGATATTTAAATTTAACTTTAACTTGAGATATTATGTTGTACTGATTCGCTCTAAAGAGAAATAGATTCAAGCAACAGAGGCTAAACGACTTGTTGTATCACATCATAGTAGTTAATGGCGCTCCATGGCGAGTATGGCCCATGGCGCAGCCTCGGCGCCATATATCATGGAGAGGTGCAGCCTTTGCAAAGGCGTGCCATAGGCGCACACCTTGCGCTTTTTGAAGGTGCGCCATGGCACAATTCTTGGAATAAACAGCAATTACAAGTTATAAATTAGGAATAAGTGAATAAATTAATTCCTGCATTTATAGGGCAAGTGGATAAATTACTTGTTGCATATATAGAATAGGAACAACCTCTGGAGTGGACTGCCGGAACATTTTTTATTCAAGAAGGGGCATTTAATGCCCATCATTGTAGACAACTTAACTAAAAAATAGACAAAACTAACTAAAAAATGAGGAGGAACTTGAACTCTCTCAAACACTTCCATATTCCATTCGATACGAATCTCCAGCAAGACACCAAGCAAGTTTTGCTGCCAACTGCCAAGTTCGACTCAATTAATTATGTCGAACTTTTTTTTTTGGTGAAAATTTATGTTTAAGACTTAATCATGTTTAAAGATTTATTCCTATGATTTTTAGACGATGAAGTTGAACTTGAGTACTATTATTTATCTATTTAGACTTATTCCTACAATTTTTAATATGATTTTGCATATATACGATTTAGTTATGATAATTTAATTTTTCAGAATTTTTCACAGATTTTTTTACATTTTACAGCCATCTTGTCTACGGCGCATGCCATGGCGTGCCATGCGCCATAGCAGCCCTTCGCTGCTCCACACCTTTCGCCATTAACTACTATGCATCACATATTGTAGTATGATATGAGAGATGTCATTTTGGATGACACTGCAAATGCCAACGAATGGATGTTGGGGACATGGGATGATGGGATGAAGATGAAGATGCGAAAAGGCCTTTGTGAACTAGGACGATGACTTGACTCGGGGTAATGTTAATCAAGCCTTCTAGAGTGGAAGAAGCAGCATACAATTTTTGGTCTCAGGCTACAAAGGACACATCATTAAAGGGGGAAATTCTTTGGAAGCACAAGGGAAACTCTCTAAATCCTATGGACCAAATTTGAAATTAGCCACACTTCAACTAATTGCTCAACTCGATCAATCGGTTTATCTGGGCACTTGATCTATAGAGTTTAAACACAACACCTACCCTAGGCCAAAGGGGGAAATTCTTTGGAAGTACAAGGGAAACTCTCAACAGTTGGCAAGGGCCTAGACTCAGACTTATGATACAACATTTGCATAAATTTTCCTGGAAAGTCTATTCAAATCAGAAGACACCAAAAGTAGGGACTGCAGATTGTGTATGAAAAGCCGGATCATCCAAAAGAAAATCGACTCGCAACAGAAATTTTAGATTTGGGGCATAAATGCTGAATTTTAAGGTAAAGATCCAATCTAAACAGTGTCAACTAACATTATCTTTACAAGATTCTGCAAGTTTGTCTTTACTGATTTCATAAGCACAAACTCACATTTCAATTAAGAGCATGTTGGCTTTGTGTCATAAGATTAATTAATTAGTCAATTCATTTGAACTAATGCAAATAATAACTTAATCAAACCTCCTTTGAAATAATTATTTATCCCACAAATTAGCATAACAATAAAAGAACCCAGATACCAATAAATATTATCCAACCTAATCATTCCCAACCCTTTATATTTACATTATTCAAGTATGATGTCACAAAACCAAAGCATAAAAAAATGATGAGACAAGAAAACATGAGTTTCAATAAATTTGAACCTGCAGATTGGCTGAATTGAATGCACCTATGCGACCCATCACATACCATGATTGAATGACCTACAAAAGTGAAAGAGAGATCATCACTTATGAGTTATGGCTTGAAGAACCACTCACTTTATAATGTGAACCAGAAAAAGAAATTTCCCCGATTCCCTGTTACTTGTGAAACAACTATAGGTACAAAGAATAGAATAGGACAGAGTATAAACTCACACTACCAAGAAGATCAACATCTCGATCCGAAGGTGATCCATATAACTCAAACCATATGTAGGAACCAAGAAGATTGAAGCTGCAATACCACCGCAAGCTCTGTAAGAATCACCAGTAACCCAGAGTACAACATCATCTTAAATGTGATCATTCTTCCATGCAAAAGAATGAGAACTCAATTTGACTTCCAAGCAGACATAAATTAAATGTTTTTGTAGTGTAGAAACACTTTAAGCAGCAAATACCATTCTATGTATTTAGCAAATGGTTTACTCAAGATTTCCCTTTGTTCATCTACAAAAGTACGCACAAGATTAACCACCAAGGATTTGAGGGTCAAATCTTCTGTTTAGATTCTCCAGGACAGAAATAACTCGGAGGAGATACTACCACTACGGATTAAGAAATGTTTTCAGAATGCATAACTCACTTATAAAAACAATGAAAGCAAGAATAAAGAAAGCCAAAAAGTAGAAATAAACAATAAATTAGGCTTCAATTAAATTTTTAAAGATATCATTTTATTATAGTGAAGAAACATAATATAATGTTATTACGTATGATAGGACTGCTGCTTCAATATAACAAAGGATTTATTATAGAGATCGAATAACATAGTTTCAGATAAGTTCACATGTTCACCCATTCATAATCTCAATAGAGATTTCATAGCTACAGGTTATTATGGCCACAGAAACTGAGAAGATCACTGAACAATGATGTACACTGTGCGTCTGTGCCACGCAAATATCTAAGACTTAACACCCCCACAATGTCACAGCAACCATGCCACCATATACAGGATAAAATAAAAGCAGATTTTGGAGAGATTGATACCAGCACAAGCATACCATGACAATTAATAAGAAAATAATATATATATATATATATATCTACAATTTTTCTATTCAAATGCCTTTAAGTTCAATGATGACAGGTAACCAGTAAATTATTAATAAAAAAATTTGCAGAAAATCATGGAAAATAAGGTCAATGATGCAAAAAAATGTTTCGAGACCAAGAAAATAGAGAACCCTCGAATACAGGCAGAGGCACATTACTCTCTAAAGCTGACTTTGAACGCAACAATAGATCCAGACTTAGATTTCTGAAAATCTTTCCCCTTCTTCCGAACTCTATCTTCAACCTGTCACTCATAGTAATTAGATTTAAACACACACGCACGCACACATACAAATGAACAAAACAAAACAATCATAAAAATTTTAAATCATATTTAGCCGCAAGAGAAAATCTACATTACAACGGTACAACCCGCTAAAAAGGCAATTCAGTCAGAATCTCAAAACAAATTAAGAGCAAAATATATGTTGAATAGAGCATAATGTGTTAAAATCTCATAATTTATGTATTGAAACCTTATTTCATTAAAAATGAATAAGGCATAGAAATCAATTTTACATGAGAAACTGCAAGCAGGGCCACTTGTGCAAGACGATGAAATAATTCTCAATATATCCATAAAGAGCTCTCCGGCTGGATTCCTTATTACATGTTCATTTATAATTAATGCCAATCATTAATCATGAAAAGGTGGAAGTTTGATCCACAATAAATCTATGGTAATATGGGTATCAACAACAATTTTTTATTTGTTATGTTTTTCCATTTGCTTAGATATACAATAATCAACATGATTTCAGATATTCCTTGATCTTTGAGGACTAGAACATAAATATCAATATCAAAAGGATAATGCAAACGCATATTCAACTTCCCTGTTTCATCCTTCACATAATTCGGGAGTGCCTAACAACATAATCCCATTAAGTCAATACTAAATATCATATCTTCCAAGCATCACGTAAAGTCATTTACTTTTTCGAACGGAACTACACAACGTGAAAATCACTGGGCAAGGAAAGATATCTTGATTTCAAACACAAGAAAAAGCATGCAAAAATTGAATGGGGTTTTGCAACTATTCCAAAGAAACGAAAATGGAGCAGATAAACATAATGTCCTATCATAGTCTGAATTCCTAAAATCATCTGTTACTATTTAAAGATTCAACTCACTCTCTTTCTCATGAGCTCAGGATTACCAATGCTATCTCCCAGAACAGCTCTAAGCTCGGAATCATTTTTACAGGCATCCTCTAATACCCTGCATAGGATCCGAAATAAATAAATAAAAATATTCAATGCAACATTAGGAATGCAAATTACAGTAAATAGAGAAAGAGGAAAGAGAGAAACAAAGAGATGAAGAATTGAACCACTGAAAACAATTTACTTAGCCCAAGTAGGATAATTGTGGAGTTGTTCATATTCGCGTTTTCTCTTCTCCTCTTGAACTTTCAATATGCGGCGTCCTCTTGCTGTAGTCCCTGACCCTTTAACAGCCTTCACATTTAGGACACTGCTGTTGCCCTCATCACTCATACTTTGAACCATATCAATAACCTGATCACTATTCCCTCTTAAATCCTTCTGTGCACACACAACTGTAGATGGAAGCATATGCGGCCAAGACTTTCTATTAGGAGGGCTTGTTCTGCTTCTTTGAGGCATTAATGGAAATGATGAGCAAGGAAGTTTTTCCAACATGATGAAATGCAAGCATCGTACAAATGCACAATCCATCTTTTAGCCTCTGTCTATTCCCTACTGCATAAGCATCACATGTTCATATAGAATTCCATCAATCCTTCAGATTATGTGAATAGAAACCTTCCCCTCTCTCAAATCACCATGCCACACATTGCATAGAAGTCGAGCATTAATAAACACAAGCATTGACAACATAGGAGTTAGGGGTGGGCACGGTTCCAATACTCTAGTTTTTTCTGGTATTTGCTAACCGAACCGAGCAAATATTTGCCGATGCTAACTGAAACTGGACTGAAAAATTCGATTAACCTAGAAAATTCATACTATTCGCGGAAGAACCGAACCGAACTATCATACAACAAATATGCTATCCAAATAACCGGAACGTCGGTTAACCGAAAAATTAAACTTCTATTTGCAAATAATATAAACCAAACCGAATCCAAAAATTTAAATTTAAAAAAAATAAAATAAAATAAAATAAAATTCAAGGCCTCGAAAACGGGGGTGGAGCCTCGATGGGGATTTGGGAGTTGGGACTTACCACTAGTGTAAGTCCCAACCCCAAAAAAAAAGCAATTTTAGAAAATAAATATCCAAATAAAATTTCTGAAATTTCAACACTAAAGACACACAGTATTCAAAAATTTTCAACAATATCAAAACGAGAACACCAAAATCTGAAAATCAACAATATACACAACAGGCTAGCCAAAATCTTAAAAATCCTTTCAACAACGAATCAACAAGCTAGTAACCTGAAAACCTCAAAGGGGAGAGAGCGGCACTGTGCTGTCGCAGCCTCGCGAAGGGAAGGCCGGAAGGGCACGGCGGCTTTGTGCTGCGACGGGTGTGGAGAACTTTTCAAGGCTGTTTTACCGGGAAGCAATGGTAAAGAAATCGCGATTTAAAAAAAAAAAAAAAGAGTGAACGGAGGCTCTGTGCAGCGCGGCTGCCTCGCCGGAGCCTGGAGGTAGATGGATGGCGAGGGGGTTTGGAAGGAAAGTCCGGAAGGGATGAGATTACAGCGCTGGAGGGATGAGAAAGGCGCTCGAGTGGCGACGCTCGAGGGATGAGAAGTTGAAAACGGAGAGATGAGAAGTTCAGAACGGAGGGACGCCGCTGGAGGGATGATGGAGCCTGAAGCCAATTATGATTTTGACAGCTCTTTTTTTAATTTCTAGTACTCGCTTGTCCTATATTCAAATATAGGGTGGGGATGAGGACTTAACCCAGCCCTGACTTTCAACGGAAGTTTGGAGGTTCGATTCCCACCGGCCCCCTTTTCTCCCTTTTATTCCCCTTTGTAATTGTGTGGCATGGGCTCCCACCACCCCTTTTCCAGGCCTTCAATGGCTCATCCAAAAAAAAATATAGGGTGTGTTTTCAAGCCAAAAAAATATAGGGTGTGTTTCGTTGTTGGTAGAATAGGGAGTAGCATATCTTCTCACAATTCTCTCTCCGAATCTACTATCTGCTAGCGGATCCGCGGACTCCCAAACTTCCCCATACTCTCAAATGTCTTACCGCTTAGGTATTTTCTATATATATTTTTTTTATATTTCATCCTAAATCTCTTCTTTTTATAAATAAAAATAATTTTTCTTACTAACAACTGCAGAACTCATTATATATTCACAAATCAACTTTACTTTAATTTTCGTGTCCAACAGTAACAAGACAATATAAATGGGACGACGGGAATAGTAAATTTTTTTAGTATGACAACTAGGAAAAAAAGAAAATACAGAACAAAATCGCCTTTGAACCAAGTGGCCGCTACGTCGGCAGACAAAAGATAATGCCCAAGTTGTATAGAAGATGTCCTCATCTGCACCTATCTTTGCAAGTGCATGCGTTACCTTTGCGAAGAATATGGTCAAACTGGCAAGAAAGGAAACACGATTCTTTATCAATGATCTGCAAGACATAGGTAGCAAGCCAATGTCCATGATCAACCTTAGATGACAACAATCTTAAGGCCTCTTTTGAATCACACGTACATCTGACTTTAGTGATTCCATGCTCCGGAGCCAAACACAACACTTCCAAGATACCAGCAATTTCAGCTTGTAGGATAGGCACATCCCGAAGGAACCCAGCCACCCCCCCAATTCACCGGCCATCATGATCACGAATCATAGCTCCATATCCAATGCGTCCTCTATTCGCCAATAAGGACCCATCCAAATGAAGAAAGACTCCATTCCAGTTCCCCATATTCCAACAAACCAAACAGGAGATGGGGAAGGCAAGAGGGCGTTTAGACGACGCCTTATCGAGGGCCTCTTGGAGATGAGTAATCTATGAAAGGATGCCAGAGTAGAGGCTTGTCGTCCACTAAATACCCTGCTATTTCTCTCACGCCAGATCATCCACAAGGAAGCAACAAAACGGCTACCAAAACAATGGTACATAGAAGCTAGCCAATGTCGAATATTAGATAGCTCTAAGGTGTGTAAATCAAACGGCATAGGAATGGAGACCGAATGCCAAATATATTGCGGTCACGAGCAGTAAATCAGATAATGGGCCCAAGTCTCAACTTCAATGCCACACATAAACACAGGGGAGAAGAAATTAGGTTACGATTATACCTTAGAGAGTTGCATGGAAAGGCATCACGAGCAAGGAGCAAGAGAAAGAAACACAACTTTTCTGGGAGAGAGACCACCCATAGCCACTTCCATCATGTAGCTCTGGACTGATTACCCAACAGGAATTGATAACCTGACAGAGCCGTATAGCAGCCATTAATTTAGCCTTCCAACGCTAGCCATCATTACAATGAGGATGGAAGGGAGGAGGAGGGAGCTTGGTGATGTCCATCCGTATGTCAGCAGGAAGGATGGTATGCACAGAGGAGAAATCCCATTAATGTCCATCAACAATATCCTTAATACATAAGTCCAAATCACAGGTCTCCACAAATAGCACCCGCGGACCAATCGCTCAATTAGCTAGCCAAGGGGTAAACCAGAGAGAGCCTTCCCCGTTCCCATCCAAGTAAGAAAACCCTCCCCGAAGCTATGTCATTGCCCTACAAATACTTCTCCAAGATGGAGACCCATTCAGCCGCAGCGAAGGCAATGGCAAACAGCCAATTTTATACTTGGCACGACACACATGAACCCACAATTTATCGGCACCAAAAATGAAATCATAGGCCAATTTTCCTAAGAGAGCGATATTATTAAAGTGTGCCTTCTGCAAGCCCAATCCCCCATAAACTTACTTTAGGTGTCATGATGACATTCCAGTTAACTAAATTAATTCCTTTCCCCAAACGGTCCTTTCACAGAAGAGTGCGAATCCGACGATCAATGCTCTGGCAAACAGATGCAGGCAGTCATCCTACTTGCATGGGGTAAGTGGGAATGGATGAAAACACATGCCTTTCCAATGTCAAGCGCGCAGATTTATTTAAAAGATTTATGGTCCAACATGATAGCTTGTTGTCCATCCGATCCAGAATGTAATTATAGGTGTTTATTTTCACACGACCGTGATGGATCGGGAAACCTGGTGAAGGTAATAGGTGTCGCTCTAGTGAACCAATCTCTCTCAACAGAAGTGACACAACGCGATGCCCAAGCCTGCGATTTCTGATAACTAACCTTGAGGCTTGACCAAGCTGCAAACCTGTTTAAGGTCCGCCATGCATGCAATGCTACAATCCTCGGCCATGGTGCAAAGTATCAAGTCGTCCGCAAAGAGTATGTAGGAAATACCTACGCTTCCTGGAGAAATAACAACATGCTTCCAAAACCCAAGTTCCATAGTGTTGGATTGTGACTGAAAATCTTTCATCACTATATTAAATAAATAAGGGGAGAGAGGGTCCCTTGACGAAGCCCGTGCTCCGGCCTAATTCCCTTAAGTGGCACCCCATTCTAAAGGATTGAAAAGACTAGAGAAGAAACACACCACATGATCAACCGACGAAGATAATCTAGAATACCTATTTGCGATAAACATTCATCCAGGAATGACCACCTTACATTATCATATGCTTTCTCAAGGTCTATTTTAACGACAAAAGCCTTGGCGTGCGAATTGTTGTGCGAGAGTGTGTAGATAAGCTCCTGAATCGACTGTACCTCGGCCGGGCAAGAAGGCCGACTGAAGAGGCGAAATGTATAATTTTAGCATAGGTTGAAGGCGGTTGACTATGACCTTTGAAATAAACTTATAACTCACGTTACAAAGCATGATCGGCCTGAAATATCGGATGTTAGTTGGGGCAGTCACCTTAGGTAGAAGTAAATGAATGAATTGGCTAGATCATACTCAAATGTCCCCAACTGGAGAGCCCTCTGGACAACACTAATAACTGCTGAGCAAACGGTAGGCCAAAATTCTTTGTAAAAAGCTGCTGGGAACCCGTCAGGGCGGGCGCTGCAAGAGATTTAAATTTTTTAAGAGCAGCTTCTACTTCATCAATTGAAACCTCGCATCCAGGCAACTCAATACCAGAAATAAAATAAGGATTAAGTGGCGGAAGAAGCTCCCTCTCCGGAATGGTCCCATTATCAGAAAAAAAAAATTAACAAAGAACTTTCGGACCGCATCCTGTAGTATAATTTGATCATGACACCAGACCCCGTTGTCCAAAATTAAACCATGAATCTTGCTATGGTGATGATGAAACTTGGCCTGCGCATGAAAATATTTAGTATTTTTATCCCCAAAGCGAATCCAATTCTCGCCCCTTTGAAACCAAAAGATTTCTTCCAGTGCCAGAAGATCATGATAGTGACGCTGGAGTTTACGCTCAAGATTCATACGAAACAAGGAATCCACCATTGAAAGAGTTCTGTCGAGACTAGCCAACCGCCGCAAAATCTTTTCCTTCCTATTCTGCATCTTATGAACCTCAGACTTACAATAATGAATTGAAAGGTCTTGAACCCGCTGGAGAGCAGTTGAAAAAATTACCTGGCATAGACCAAGCTGTTCCCACCCACTGTCTATAACCAGGTGTGTAAATCCACAACGGTTCTTAGCGAAAAGGCTTACCAAGTACTGGGCCAGCGGTAGAGCCACATGCATAAGAAGGGGTGCATGATCAGAGCCTGCAAAAGGAAGAACCTGAATAACACCATTCGGAAAAAGATCAATCCAGCCTAAATTTGCTAGGCCACGATCTAGGCATTTTTTAATGAACTTGGCAGGCCCTGTGCCGTAGATCGGAACTTGATTAGTGACAATATCCGGATTAGTGTTGTCTGAAATTTAGGGTTAGGTAAAATGATGATTAGAGAGATAGGGATGTGAAGATTGATGAAGAACAAGAACACACACGAAGGATGGGTATGATATAAGATGATGAAACTAAATTGTAATATAAGAGATAAGGAAACTTATGAATGAAGTGGACCCGAACTTGCCAAGGGAAGTGAGTCAAGCTCAAGACAAATGGCTTCCTTCAAGTGCATCATTCATTGACAATCCATCGAGCAAGTTTCCAACTTGATGGCGTGAGGGAAATGAACATAAGTTCAAGACAAACACGGATGGGGGAGAACACTTTTGAAAGAGTGCTCTCGGTTGTGAACTTTGAAAATATGAGAATTGATTTCAATATTAAGCAAAGTTGTTTACAAATGAAGGGGGAGGTCATATATATAGGCCAAGCCCCTTGGGAAACAAGAGAAATGAAAAATACATCAAAAATGGCCTAATTCGGTTTAGGGGGAATCAATTCGGTCTGTGGTGTAAACCGAGTTGGTATGGCCTAGAACGAATTGGGACCACCTATCTATTACAAAGGAAATGGCATCAATTCGGTCTATTGGTAGCAATTCGGTTTAGACCGAATTGGACTTTTAAACCGAATTGAGTGCCTACAAAAATAATACTAGTAATACTATCACAGAAGGCAATTCGGTCTAGGGGAGTAGTTCGGTTTAGACCGAATTGGAGAAAATGACCGATTTGAAGGTGAAGGAAAATTTTCTAAGGCATGGGAGTCAATTCCGTCTAGGCCAATTCGGTCTAGACCGAATTGGCTATTTTGAATTGGCTAGACCGAATTGGTCTCAATGCCTTAGCCAAATTTCACATGTTTTTATTTTCTATACTATTACAAAATATGTCCGACGTCCAGTGGTGGTTCCGGCTGCTTTCCGGCCACTTCTCCGACGAACTCCGTTTTGGGCCTGTTCATGCTTGTTGGGCTTTCCTTGTGCATCCTAAGGCCTTCTTCCATCATTATTTAATTCCGATGTGGGGAATCCATATTAATGGATTCCGAGTTTGTCCGGTCTTGATCTATCCGGATCATTATTTGCAGTTTTTGGGATTCCTGGGGTTCCAGATTATCTGCTTCCTGCAAGAAAAATTTATACATAGCATCAGAAAATTTCTTGGCCTTTTGTTTGGACACTGGCCCTTCGGGGATTATTGGAATAACTAATCCATTGGTTCTGGCGACTACGCCATCCCCACCCCCTTGGGAAGGTTGAGGCATCAACCGATCAGAATCCAACTCATCATCTCTTTCGAAAAGAGATAAATCAGCAACATTGAAAGTCGGATTAATATTAAAGTCATCAGGAAGCTCAATCCAATAGGCATTGTCATTGATTTTCTCTAGGACTTTGTAAGGTCCTGTCCCACGAGATGCAAGTTTGCCATGTGTTTGTGCAGGAAAACGTTCTTTTCGCATGTGCACCCAGACTCAGTCTCCTGGTTTCAACAACAACCTTTTTCTACCCCTGTTGGCAAATTTGGCATATGTCTCTGATGCCTTCAACAAGCTGTTCCGAACCTTCTCGTGCAGATCCTTAATTGATTTAGCCCTGTCCCTGCCATTGAAGTTAAGACGCTCACTACTAGGTAGTGACAGAAAATCGAGAGGGGTCATCGGGTTAAATCCATAAACGACCTCAAAGGGTGATATGTGTGTGGCACGATGAATGTGATGATTATAAGCAAATTCAATGTAAGGTAAACATTCATCCCAACTTTTAGAGCTCGAAGAAGTAATTATGCGCAGGAGGTTACCCAACACACGATTTACCGCTTTTGTCTGTCCGTCCGTCTGAGGATGGTAAGACGTTGAGAACAAAAGTTGCGTACCCATCTCACGCCAAAAGCCCTTCCAGAAGTAGCTTACGAACTTGGCATCGCAGTCAGACATGATTGACTTTGGTACTCCATGAAGACGTACCACTTCTCTGAAGAATAGATTCGAGATATGCCTGGCGTCACTGGTCTTCGCACATGGTATGAAATGTGCCATCTTGGAGAATCGATCAACTACCACAAAGATTGAATCTTTGCCTCTCGCAGTCCGTGGTAGTCCAAGCACGAAGTCCATTGATATGTCCAACCAGGGTCCCTCTGGCACAGGTAATGCTTGATATAAGCCGTGGGGTTTAACAGTTGACTTGGCCTTCAGACAGACCAAGCACTTAGCAATGAAGCGAACAACCTGGGCTTGCATCTTTGGCCAGTAGAACTTTTCAATGAGAATCCCCAGAGTTGCATCTTTCCCAAAGTGTCCCATGAGACCACCCCCGTGAGCCTCTTGAATTAGTAATTCTCGGACAGATCCCTTTGGGATGCATAATCTGTTCCCGTAGTACAGAAACCCGTTTAGTTGGGAAAACTCCTTGAATCCATTCTGCTTCGTCCTCTCGTACAGCACTCTGAAATCTTCATCAGTGGAGTACTGACTCTTGATATGCTCAAATCCAAACAGATGGGTAGTTGCAAATGTGGTCAATGCTGTTCTCCTGGAGAGTGCATCCGCAACCACATTGTCTTTCCCTTTCTTGTACTTAATCACGTAAGGAAAGGACTCTATAAACGTGCTCCACCGAGCATGCCTTTTGCTCAGTTGTCCCTGATCCCTTATGTGCTTAAGCGTCTCATGATCAATGTTGATCACGAATTCTCTTCCTCTCAGATAGTGCTGCCATGTTCTCAAAGATTGAACAACAGCATATAGTTCCTTGTCGTACGTGGAATAATTCAGTTGCGCTCCACTGAACTTCTCACTGTAGTATGCTATTGGTCTCCCTTCTTGAAGCAACACTGCTCCCATGCCCGTACCTGACGCATCACTTTCGATTTCGAATGGTAAGTCGAAATTTGGTAATGCTAGGACAGGTGCATGAGTGAGCTTATCCTTAAGGTCGTCAAATGCTTTCTGTTGTGCTGGACCCCATTTGAACGAAATGTCTTTTCTGAGCAGTGCGGTAATCGGGGCCGCAATGACGCTAAATTGTGGAACGAGCCTTCTGAAGAAACCACTCAAACCCAGAAAACTGCGTACTTCATGCACAGTGGTTGGCGGCTTCCAGTCAATTATAGCCTTGATTTTTGATTCGTCCACTTTCAGTCCATCCTTTCCTACGACAAACCCAAGAAATGTTACTTCCGGTACACAGAAGCTACACTTCTCGAAGTTGGCGTACAGGCGAACTTCTCTCAATCGATCGAGTACCTGTTGCACATGATTCACATGATCGATTAGGGTACAGCTATAAACAAGAATGTCATCAAAATAAACTACTACAAATTTTCCTATAAATTGTCTAAGAGTCTCGTTCATTAAACGCATAAATGTAGAGGGGGCATTCGTAAGGCCGAATGGCATAACAAGCCACTCATATAGACCAAACTTTGTCTTGAAGGCGGTTTTCCATTCATCCCCTGGTTGCATTCTGATTTGATGATATCCGCTCTTTAAATCGATCTTGGTAAAGAGGCTAGCGCCACCAAGTTCATCTAGCATGTCGTCCAGTCGGGGAATTGGATGACGATATTTGACCGTAATAGCATTGACTGCTAGACAGTCAACACACATACGCCATTCGCCATTCTTCTTTGGGACAAGTAAGACTGGAACAGCACACGGAGACAAACTTTCTCGAACCCAACCCTTTTCGAGCAGTGCTTGTACTTGCCGCTGAATTTCCTTGGTTTCCTCTGTATTCATGCGGTACGCAGGTCTGTTGGGGATCGAAGCTCCGGGTACAAAGTCAATGCGATGTTCCACACCTCGGAGTGGTGGTAAGCCAGCTGGCACTTCGTCCAGAAAAATATCCTGATTTTTGTCAAGCATTCTGGAAAATTCCAAAGGCAAATCAGGTGCAGTATGAACAGTTCTACTGAGAGATTCATCAGGTTTAATTAATGCAAGAAAACAGTGACCTGAGAAGTCAGGTTCTTGTGCTGCTCGTTGAAATGCTGTTTTGGTCAATATCAGACATTGATCCACGCTTGATGAATCTTCACCTATTTTGGCTTTTCCTCTTTCCCTTTCCTTGTGGTCAGCTTCCGCTTGAGCTACTTTATTTTTCAACTTTTCCTGGTCTAATCTGACGGCTTTTACAGATAAAGGCTTAAACAGATATTCTTTTTGCCCATGTTTAAAATATAAAACATTAGATTTTCACCTGTAAGTGGCATCCTTATCATAAAGCCACGGTCTTCCCAGTAAGACGTGACATGCATTCATGGGAACGACATCACATAATACTTTTTCCGAGTAGGTGCCCTTCGTGATAGGGACCCATGCTTGTTGGGAGACCTTGGTCTTGCCACTGCTGTTAATCCAGTGCAGCAAATAGGGGTTGGAATGCTCCTCGGTTGGCAGCTGCAATCTGCGCACAGTATATAAACTAACGATATTAGTGCAGCTACCGTTATCAACAATGACAGTGGCATTATTGCCCTGAATAGTGCAACGACAATGGAAGAGATTCTCCCTTTGTTCATTGGGTGATATTTCTGGTTCTCTGTCGGCGCTTAACACCCTCATGGCTACCAGCAGGTTCACGTCTTCCTCATTATCCTCGTTGATTTCTGGGTTGACTGGTTCATCAATTTGATAGCGTCTCAGATCTTCATCGCAGTCATCCTCATCCTCAGAGTCAACAACTTTGAACACTCCTGGTTCAACCTCGATCACAGGTCTTTCATCCTCGCCTGTATTGAGTATAGCCACTCGTCTTAGATTATTGCATTCATTTGCATAATGGCCCTTCTTGCCGCATTTCCAACAAGTGATTTCTTTTTTGTCTTTGGCGGGTGGATGTTGATCTCGGCCTGGATTCCGGTTCCGATCTTCCCGGTTGTATTCCCTGAAATTTTTACCCAGTTCAAACCTTTTAGGCCTGTAACCTCCCTCATCGCGAACCAGCGATGATGTTGGCTGGAGAATTTTGGGTTTCTCTGTCCTCTCGGCTGGTCGGATTAACCATGGCTTGTTTGGGTTATAACCTGTGGAAGTCCGGTGGGTTCTCCTTTTTGAGTTGGGCCTCGAACTTTGCGGCTTTTCTTACCAGGTCTGTGATATTCACATATCCTCTCATGTCCATTTCTTCGAAGATTTCGGGTCTCAAACCTTTCGCGAATCTGGTCAGGGTGATCCACGGATCTTCATTGAACTGTGCTCGCATCATGAGCATTTCCATTTCACGGTAGTATTCTTCAACAGTCCTTGATTCCTGCTTCAGACTGATCACCTTCATGTACATATCTGGCTTGTAGGTAGGAGGCACGAATCTTCTCTCCATGAGTTGTAGAAAATATTCCCAATCAGTGACTTGGGGCTGTCCAGCATTGTGATGGTCAATTGTGAACTTTTGCCACCAGAGTTGGGCATAATCCTTGAATTCTTGAACTGCCAACTGGATTTTCTTGAAGTCAGAGTAGTTGTGGCAGTTATAGATCATTTTCATTGTGTTCCTCCAATCGTGGAATTCATTCGGGTCACCAGTCCCTCTGAAAGTAGGGATGGTGAATTTGATACACTGTAGATTGTCATCCACGTTATCGTGATCATCACGGTCCATTACAGGCGTATTCTGGTGCCGATTTTGCATTGGTGGTGGAGGCATGGCCAAAGGATCATTGATACGTAACCCTTCGACGGCGATAGGAGGAGGAGAGATTGGAGCCATCGGAGGTGGTGTTCTTCGAGCACCTGGCCCTTGCCGACGATCAAACGTACCTATCGCGACTTGTTCTGCGTCCCTTTCGGCTATGGCCTCCTCTGCATCAGCCATGTCAGTTCCTTGGACGTGGCTATTGCTCCCAGGTGCTCCATTTTGTCCGGAGGTGGAAAGATGATAGAAGGCATCTTCCAGCCTTCGTTCAACCCGTTGCATCAATCGTTGCGCCAAGGCCTCATCTTGTAATTTCATGCGTCCTGCAAATTCATTGCTCAAATTATCAATGCGCTCATTCACGGCAGTAATATTTGAAACATTAGCATCAAGAGTTTGCTTAAGGGTTCGAAATCAGCCCTTTTAACAGTATTCTCGCTCATTGATCGTAGCATCTCCATGATGTCAGTCAAATTTGGCTCTGTGTTCCCTGCCATGATACTTAGAAAAATAATATAGATATAAGGTAGGTCAGAAAATAAGTGCTGAAATATATAGAGTGATCTCTCAAATTTGCACTGAACCCTGGTTCTCAACACCACTTCAGTTCGTCACCTGCTCAGATAGTTCAATCAGATGCACGAGAAGTACACACATATATTTCGTACGCACAGTTCAAGAGTCAAATGAACTGTTCGACTCAACCAAGGAACGCACAGATATGTATGTGTGTGTACTGCAATCGGATCAAGTTCACAGTCTTAAACAGATATTGCAAGCAAAGAACAGTGATATTTGTCCCAGTTTAGAAGTGGAAAAATAAAGCTCACAAGAAAAAGCACTCGAGAAATCAAACCCAATTTACTCAAATGACTTCTCGGGCTAGGTTTCACAAAATGCCAGTCACGATATCCACTTTATTGTACAAGTACTCAAGTGGCTTCTCGGGCTAGGTTTCAAATTGTGCTAGTCCGATATTCACTTTATTGTAAATTCACTCAAAACACTCAAATATGTGAAAAGGAGAAAATAATACTAGAGATGGAATTACACCACAACACTTGCAAATTTCTGGGTGCTCAATTCGGTTTAGAGGAGCCCAATTCGGTCTATGTCGCACCAGGAGACCGAATTGGAGGAGACCGAATTGATGTTTTCCAAATTGATGAGTTGATGCGTAATGTCGTTCAGGCAATTCGGTCTAGTGACGATTCGGTTTAGACCGAATTTGATGGAGACCGAATTGGGATGTTGAACTTTGGCAATTTTCTTCTGCAGGAGGGTTGATGCGGTCTATGCTAGCTAATTCGGTCTAGACCGAATTGAGGGTAGACCGAATTGCTTTCGAATTGGTTGGTCCGCAATTTTTGACTTTCTTCCTCCTTTTTCGGCTGGATGTCTTGTACCTCCTTGGGGAATTAAATGCTGCAGATTTTTTTACAATATCTTCACGTTAAACAAGGAGCCGAATTTGCACATGATTGGACATTTAATGATCACAGCTACACATGCTAGCCTTTCTCATGCAAGATCAAACTTACACTATCACATCAATTTGCCAAGAACAAGATGAACCTTGTCAAGAACAATATGAACACCAAGAACAAAAATCTCACTCCCAAACCCGAATACCCTTCACTGTTTGCTCTTAATAATCTTGTTTAATCCAATGAACTCAAGCAATCATGCAAGCACACTCATACGTGAGATTAGGACAACAAGTCTAACATCAACAACAAACAAGAGATGGAAAAATGGGGTATGGCCGAGAGTTACAAGGCACGAAATATTTTTAAGGTTTTTCACAGATTTTTATATGGATGAGAACATAAATAGCATACGGATAACAACAAGAAAATATGGAGAATAATCCTATTGCACCAACAAGTTTGGCTCTGATACCAAATTTTATATATGCCGTAGATCGGAACTTGATTAGTGACAATATCCGGATTAGTGTTGTCTGAAATTTAGGGTTAGGTAAAATGATGATTAGAGAGATAGGGATGTGAAGATTGATGAAGAACAAGAACACACACGAAGGATGGGTATGATATAAGATGATGAAACTAAATTGTAATATAAGAGATAAGGAAACTTATGAATGAAGTGGACCCGAACTTGCCAAGGGAAGTGAGTCAAGCTCAAGACAAATGGCTTCCTTCAAGTGCATCATTCATTGACAATCCATCGAGCAAGTTTCCAACTTGATGGCGTGAGGGAAATGAACATAAGTTCAAGACAAACACGGATGGGGGAGAACACTTTTGAAAGAGTGCTCTCGGTTGTGAACTTTGAAAATATGAGAATTGATTTCAATATTAAGCAAAGTTGTTTACAAATGAAGGGGGAGGTCATATATATAGGCCAAGCCCCTTGGGAAACAAGAGAAATGAAAAATACATCAAAAATGGCCTAATTCGGTTTAGGGGGAATCAATTCGGTCTGTGGTGTAAACCGAGTTGGTATGGCCTAGAACGAATTGGGACCACCTATCTATTACAAAGGAAATGGCATCAATTCGGTCTATTGGTAGCAATTCGGTTTAGACCGAATTGGACTTTTAAACCGAATTGAGTGCCTACAAAAATAATACTAGTAATACTATCACAGAAGGCAATTCGGTCTAGGGGAGTAGTTCGGTTTAGACCGAATTGGAGAAAATGACCGATTTGAAGGTGAAGGAAAATTTTCTAAGGCATGGGAGTCAATTCCGTCTAGGCCAATTCGGTCTAGACCGAATTGGCTATTTTGAATTGGCTAGACCGAATTGGTCTCAATGCCTTAGCCAAATTTCACATGTTTTTATTTTCTATACTATTACAAAATATGTCCGACGTCCAGTGGTGGTTCCGGCTGCTTTCCGGCCACTTCTCCGACGAACTCCGTTTTGGGCCTGTTCATGCTTGTTGGGCTTTCCTTGTGCATCCTAAGGCCTTCTTCCATCTTTATTTAATTCCGATGTGGGGAATCCATATTAATGGATTCCAAGTTTGTCCGGTCTTGATCTATCCGGATCATTATTTGCAGTTTTTGGGATTCCTGGGGTTCCAGATTATCTGCTTCCTGCAAGAAAAATTTATACATAGCATCAGAAAATTTCTTGGCCTTTTGTTTGGACACTGGCCCTTCGGGGATTATTGGAATAACTAATCCATTGGTTCTGGCAACTACGCCACCCTGCCGGCCTACACCAAGTGAAATTCGGAACGTCGGTGCGTAGATGGAATAATCCACAGTCATATAAACACTCACGGAATTCATCCGCCCTTGTATGAAGAAAGTTCCTTCCCTACAACTCCGAAGACACAACTACCTCATTCCAATCCCCTATAATAAACCATGGGTCCGCGATGTGATCATGAAGAAAATAGAGGTATTCCCAGTTATCCCAACGGCGATAAAAATCAGGGAAGCAGTACATGGCAGTGCACTTCCAAGTGATAGACCCCGCAGACAAAGTGAGAGTGAGGAATCTGTCAGCTTCCTCGAAGACAACATATTGAATAGATAAACCAGAATGAGCAATGATCCAAATGCCCCCCGCACGACCAACCGGCTCTTGCAGGCTGATTGGAAAATAACCAAGGCGAAAATTCATGTTGCGAACCCTATCAAATAGACCTAGGGGCTCCATAATGAACATTAGGAAGGTTGATGCTGACGAATACATTCTGAAAAACAACGTCGAGTCTGGGGGTTCATGAACACCCCAATATTCCATGTTAAAATAGTAAAACCTTGAAACTCAGTCATCGGAAATCTTATTTGACATAGAACTAGAGCCGAGGGATTAGGCTTCCCTCTAAACTCCATTTCTTCTGTATGGAGTGCTTCACGGGGAGAAGATATTGGAGAAGACATTGGAAACACTTCATTCCCTTTCCTATTGTGTCTGGTTGAACACCATTCTCAAGCAAGAGGACTCGGGATGTAAAGGCATTAGGCAGCGCCAATTTCAAATTGCAGGGCAGTTCGAGTGCCGACAAATCCTGGTTTTTAGTTTCTGACCAGACCCATTTTTGTCCTTGAGATCCTCTAGGCCGAAAATGAGTAATGGATCGGCCAGAGGTCTTAACCTGCATAAGGCCAGAGTTGAGGGGCTGGGACTCATACTCCTGTGTATGGGCAGAGGAAGAGGCTTGGGAAGTAGATTTTCCTTCACGAGATGAGAACGGCCGTTGTGGCCCATTGTTGACATCATTAGGTTTACGGGATCCATTTTTATTCCTAGGTCGGCGGTGTCTCACTATCAACGAGTCACCAACACAAAGATCTTGATGCCCCGATCCTTTAATTCCTTGCCCTTATCTGTGGAAGTTTCCCTAACCATTTCCAAAGATGCATCATTTAAGCAATCAACCACGACAGTTTCCATAGCCATCTTATCGTTGACCTTATCAAACCCATTAACAGCATTGACATCCCCTGCCTTTGAGGTCGCCGGTGGAGAAGATGGGGCGGGAACTTCCATTGACGGGCATCTATTCTGAAGACATTCGTATCCAGCGCACTTCATGCAGAGGAGATAAAGGACCTCATAAGCAACATTGATAATCTTTCCTTCAATATCAGTTTGACCCAATAGTGGTTCGTCTAAATTAACTTCCACGCACACGCGAGCATAGCGGCCTTTGGAGATCGCCAGCGTATTTGTGTCGACCTTAATAAGTATCCCAATGGCTGAAGTAATGACCCGGAGGCCGGCCTCCCGATAAAACGCTTATTTCAGTCCTTGAAATCTTACCCATGTCTGGATAGTGTTAACACGAGTGCTTTCTGAATCGAAGTCACGGAACCAGCACATAACCGCTAAATAATGGTCGAAGACCGTCCACGGGCCGTTTGTCAACACCTTTTCACGATCAGACAAAAGTTCAGATTTCACCATAAAACTTCCATGTCCAATATCCAAAAAATCAAAGCCACATTCAAGCTTCCAAGTGCGAGTAAGCCTGTCTTTCAAAGCACTGAAACCAACCCAAATGCCAAGTACCTTGAGAATGAGAGTATCCTTCAACGGTTCAAAGAATTCTTTTAGCACAGAGGCGGCAAATCAGATTTTGGGACATCGACTTTTGACCCCTTCCCTATCAACGGTCGCCAACTTCGCCTGAAAAAGGTTCGGGATAATCGATGGTGCAGCCTGCGATATGGCACCACTCATAATAACATCACGGAAAGAATAGGGTGACTCGCCGCCGCTCCCTGACGGGGAAACGTTCAGAGCAGTAAGATCAGGCGGATCAGGGGGATGGGAAGCACTCGTAGAGAGAAAGCTAAAGGATTAAGGAATCACCAACCGACTTAAAATTTCTCCAGAGAAAAAATCTAAGACGACGTTTTGATCCCACCTTTTAGAAGTATTTGAATTTTAATTTTTTTTATTACGGGGGTGTATTCAATCCAGAGTTTCATGGATTTTAAAAAGTTGGTGGATTTAGAGAGTCCACAGACTTACGTAGAGTTGATTGATTTTGTGTAGATTCCATGTAGAGTTTGGCTAGTCTGACTAACTTTTAGAAATTTTGAACTTTTACATACTAATCTACATTTACATTTTTTTAGCCAAAGGCGAAGCCAGGAAATAAAAAATTAAAAGAAGTTTACATTCATTTGGGAGAACAATATAAAAATATAATTATATTTATAAGTATAATTATATAATTATAATTAAAATTTAATAAGTTCAACAAAAAAATTAAAATTTAATAATAATACTATATGGTTAATCAATGGGAAAAAAAAAATCTAGATTTGAACAACCCTGCTCCATTCAATGATGGTTTGGTTTGCAATTTTTTGTCCACATCCAGTAGCATCAATTGAATCCTTCCTCTCATTTCTTCTTTAGTTTGTTGTAACTTGATGGATTATCTTTTTACTAGGTTTGTTATTCCACATTGCATGTTTTTGGTTTTTCTAGTTATCCTTACCTCAACACATAGGATATGACAGATTTATCATCATCCATAATTAGCACTTTTCAGACTCCATCCGTCCCATATTTGATTTTTTGGAACTATTTATAGTTTAACTTTGACATTATTTTATATAATATAATCCTTCCGTTTTTTTTTTTAAAATTTGCTACGGACCCAAATTTCACGCAGTGCAATTTACATTTTAAACCATTAATAACTCAAGTTCGGTATAAGTAAAAATTTAAAAGTTTGATATTTAAAAACTACACGATGAGACGGATCTAACAAGATCTCACTTGACTATATTTTAACTTGTCTAACTATGATAAAACTTTAAATTAAAGTATGTGTATGAATAATAGCACCATTTCAAATGTTGCATGAAAAAAAAAACAGAGGGAGTATTTGAAAAAAAAAATAGTCGAGTTCGGTATTGTTAGATTTGTCTAAATGTATAGTTTTATATAAGTATATTTTATTTACATAATTTTTACTTGTATATTTTTTGAGATATTAACGATTAAAAAATGCATTTAATTATGTGCAGAAATCAAACATGACATCTTAGTTGGGACTGATGAAGTGATATTTTATTTACACTAAATATAGATTGTTGATATTGCAGAATTTAATACTCCATCCGTTCTCCAATAAATGTAACATTTGGAAAATTGGCACTATTCACAGACGTACTTTGACTTAAAGTTTTATTATAGTTGTACAAGTTAAAATATAGTCAAGTGTGATCTTGTTAGATTAGTCTCGTCGAGTAGTTTTTAAATATTAAACTTTTAGAATATATACTTACACTGAAATTGAGTTATTAATGATTTAAAATATGCATTGAACTGCGTGCACTGTGTCCGTTTCATTTTTTAAAAAACGGAGGGAGTAGTTTATTCACAGCTTATAATTCTTCATTTTGCTACTACTGCTTATAAAGCTTTTAGCTTCGGGTTTTAGACACATGGCTATTGGGTAATAACGTGATGAACAATACTTGTCGGTTCAATGTCATATCTGATAATATTCAAATTTAGGATATAATTTCAGCATTTGGACATATTGATATCCAACTGTTTTCAAAATTTTTAAATATTAGCTGAATATATGCACGGATTACAAATTCAGATATCGCATATTATTATATTTCATAAATAAATTATTTAATAATTAAATTATTACTAATAAATTAATTAAATAATAAACGGAAAATGTGAAAAAAATCCCTCCCAAACAAAATACTGAACGTATAATCCCCCTATACCTTTATACTTCATTTTAAGTCCCCAAGGCAGAATAAACCATTTCTTTCTAAATTAAAAAGGGAAAAAGACCGATATACCCTTGGGGAAAAATTTGTAAGGCATGGAGCAAGGGGTTAAAGAGTCAATATACATGGAGGGGCTGTCACATCTGACATGATTTCTGAAACCTACTCTGCAACTCCCTCCCTCTAATAACCCCCCACCACCACCATGCAGCCGTTACTTCCTCCCAACACCGGAGTAGTTCAAAAGAAATTCAGGCTCAACATTGTGGTAACAGAAAGAGACAGGGAGGTGAGTTTGAGTTCGAAGGCTGAGCTTGAGTTCGAATGTTGTGAGTTCGGCGGCGAGGGCGGCAATTACAGGGGCACAAGCTTACGTTTTTACAAGGTTGAAGAAGAAAGGTATTCCATCCCATAACTCGAAAATGAAATGGGTTTTGGTTTAGGGTGCGATTCATGTGCTTAGGGCCTGGATTATATTGTTTTTGCTGGGATTGTAGCTGTTTGGAAGTAGTATTTTTGTTGCTGCAAATTTGGGGACTAGAGTTTATGAAATACCAATAGAAATTGAAAAGGGTTGTGCTTAGGACCTCGATTATATTATTTTGGCTGGGATTTTCGGTGTTGGAAGTGTTTTTGTTGCTGCAAATTTGGGGACTAGGGTTTATGAAATACCAATAGAAATTGAAAAGGGTTTCGGTTTAGATGTTGCTGTATGTTGTTTTTTGGGCAAAAAATGGTGGCGGTCCTTCCTTGAGTGTTGCGAAACTGGCATGATTGTTGGGGCAAGAGTTTTGATTTCACAGATGTATGAAGTATTGTTTTTTGTTCTTAAAAGTTAAATGAAAATGTTGATTTTGTACAGTCCTGTGTTCCTCTTTGTATGTGTTGTGTTTTTAGCGATTAGTGGTGTTTTTGGAGTTGATAAATGTGCCGTGTTGTGTTTTTTTGTATGAAAGTCTCATTTTTTGTTCATATCGTATGAAAATGTTGATTAAATGGGAGAGCTGTGTTCTTGTATGTGTGTGTTGTGTCGTATGAAAATGTTCAAATTCTTCTATGTATGTGTTGTGTTTGTTGTGATGAGTGCTGTTTTTGGACTTGATAACTGTGTTGTTGTGTTTTTTATATGAAAGTCTTATTTTTTCAAACATACATGTGTTGAAGAATGCATGTGTTGTTCTATGTTGTGATTAATAGATATTTTAGGTAAATAATTGTGTTGTGGTGTTTTTTAGAAAGAAAAAAGTTGTTACTTATTCTTTTACTGTTGTTGTTTTGTGTATAATGTTATGAATGATTGTTGTTTGCCGGCAAAAAGAATGACGTCGAAGAAGAAAAGTAGTGAGACACAAAATGAGAGTGTGGGGACTGGAGACGGAGGAACTGACCGCTCCGTGAAGAATGAAGCGAAAGAAAATGTAACAAAAGAGAGGAAGAAAATAGAGGGGGGGAAAGGAGACTGCTGGCCTGGTTACACGATGTTCGATTTCTGTACTTCAAGGAGACTGTTGGCCTGGTTACACGATGTCCGCTCCATGAATGTTTGTAGTGTTCAGTTTAATAGTTTATAAATAAGGTGTTTTAGAATGAATGTGTGGTGTTTTGCGACAGTATGATGTTGTTAACTTTAATGTTTGTATGTTGCTGTTGATTCCAAGTGTGGTAGTTCAGGGGGAACCCGGTTCATAACGACATTAAACGATTGATCTTCTTCCGAAGTTGGAAATACCATAAGTTTGTATGTTTCATCAGCCACTTATCCAATACACAAACCTTCCCATTTCCAAAACCCTATTTGTTTTATCTTAAGGTGAACCCATGATTGTAGTGTTTAGTTTTGCAAGTCTATTATTTCTAATCTTCCTTATAGTTGTATTTTTCAAAATTTATTCTATGAAATAATGAAAGGGTAATGTTTTCGTCTCCCATTAATCTGGTATGTTATGTGAAATATGGTGTTTCACCATAAACTTGTGGTGTTGGCTGCACATCATTTTAGTAAATGCCCATTAGTTTCATAGTTTATTAATGTAGTGTTTTAGAACGAATGTGTGGTGTTTTTCGACAGTATGGTGTTGTTAACTTCAATGTTTGTATGTTGCTATTGATTCCATGTGTCGTAGTTCAGGGGGAACCCGGTTCATAACGACATAAAACGATTGATCTTCCTCCAAAGTTGGAAATACCATAAGTTTGTATGTTTCATCAGCCACTTATCCAATACACAAACCTTCCCATTTCCAAAACCCTATTTGTTTTATCTTAAGGTGAACCTATGATTGTAGTGTTTAGTTTTGCAAGTCTATTATTTCTGATCTTCCTTATAGTTGTATTTTTCAAAATTTATTCTATAAAATCATGAAAGGGTAATGTTTTCGTCTCCCATTAATCCGGTGTGTTATGTGAAATATGGTGTTTCACCATAAACTTGTGGTGTTGGCTGCACATCATTTTAGTAAATGCCCATTAGTTTCATAGTTTATAAATGTAATGTTTTAGAACGAATGTGTGGTGTTTTTCGACAGTATGGTGTTGTTAACTTCAATGTTTGTATGTTGTTGTTGATTCCATGTGTGGTAGTTCAGGGGGAACCCGGTTCATAATGACATAAAATGATTGATCTTCTTCCAAAGTTGGAAATACCATAAATTTGTATCTTTCATCAGCCACTTATTCAATAGACATACCTTCCCATTTCCAAAACCCTATTCGTTATACGTCAAGGTGAACTCGATTCATAACATTTAACCATTGATCTTCCTCCAAAGTTGGAAATACCATAAGTTTGTATGTTTCATCAGCCACTTATCCAATACACATACCTTCCCATTTCCAAAACCTTATTCGTTGTACATAAAGGTGAATCTGATTCATAACATTTAACCATTGATCTTCCTCCAAAGTTGGAAATACCATAAGTTTGTATGTTTTATCGATATCATCTACTAGACATAACTTCCCGTTTCCAAATCCTATTCCTTGTAGCTTGCGGTGAACCCGATTCTAAAGTAATGGCTGTGTTATGTATGTTATATACTAAAAGCACCTAATCATACACGACTATTGAAAACACGGACCACTCTGGAACAACAGATTCAGTTATGTAAACACCAAAGTACTGGTACCACGAAAACCACTGTTAGAATCAACAACATCATTGTGCCAACTGAGTATGTTTGCACACTAGTTTCAAACACACTTGCTCAATACAACATACCATTTAAATATCAGCTTTGCATACAACACAATAACCACATTCCATATAAATAAGCGATTCAAATTGAACATTACAACCACAGAACTGTCTACTTTACAGTACATCATTCTAGTGTTACATAAAAAAGGTATCACATTTTGAAACAATCCATAACAAGGACTGTTTCAAACAGTGAAACCATTCACAGTTGTGTCGGGTGCGTAGTTTGGGTCTCGCCTCACTTTCTCCTTGATGATGGATGCAACGCATATTGCATTTGCCTTAAGATGTACCCTCGCTTGTAGATTGTTCACACCACATCCATGACTGAGAATGCACTTGCGAATAGCGAATGACTCATTTGATTTATGGTGTGAAGCATAAATTCGCCATCCACATCCTTCCGTCGAACATATCACGATCACCTTTGTGCTATCATTTTTCACAATTTTGAACCCACGTCGCACCGCAATACAGTGGTTTTTCAGCACCCTACGAAGCTGATCCGCATCTTTAAACTTTTGGCCTTCCCCTTTAAAAACATTAGCCCACACCAATGTTACATCCTCGTTGTCTTCCTCATCAAAGTTATTGCATTCATCATCATTTTCCGTATCCGTCCTGCAATAAATAATTCACCACTCACTGTCACTACACATACAACATTCTAACACAACACTGTTTCGCAAATAACATCGCAGTTCTCAATGTCTGCAGAAATATGAAGTGTGGAACATTTATTCCAATAAACAACATTACCATGCAAAAAACAACAACTTCCTCCACTGAAACACGGCACAGTACATAAACATGTACAACACAGCGCAAATACCTATAAAATACAAATGCACTTTACTAAATCACTATTCCATATATTGTACAGTAGAAACACTCGTGATCTTTGCATGCAAAAGAAAAATACCCATTTACGTCCAACCACTAACATTTCCCGTAATGCATACATGCACCAATGTGCATTCAGAAAATAAAACACTAATATCATTCTTCTGGGCACTACAGTTGGTTTCGTTAACACCACACGTACCTCATTCTCTTGCTGCCAGCTTCCTTGTTCATCACATTCATCTTGCCAAAAGACATCCCCCAAGCCTTGTTCAACCTTGCCATCCTCATTACATCTTGCCGTTCATGAGTTCCGTTGAGTATCCTCTATCGGCTTCCTCATAATGTAAGCTATTTCTTGTTGCACATACGTCGGGCCATTTATCCCTAAACTTTTCATACACGTCCAGAAGAACATCCACAGCCTTAAATCACAGAAGATGCACCTCCGATTTGTAATGACAAAAAACATTATCTCTTCCCCATGGAGTGGCTCTTCACCACAGCTCATCATACTTCTTCTCCTCCAAGGATTCCTCCTAAAAAGCCCTAACTCTTCTCCTTGGACTGAAAAATGTCGCAAGAATCTTCTCCAAAACCCCCTCCCTTACCCCCGTCTCTTCACCCTCAGGACAAACACAGAAACCCGCCCCCTATTCCCTCTATGGTCGGTTGGAAATGTGGTAACAAACCCTAGCCTTTTTCATCTCCAAAACCGACCTTCTGTCCGTCCTTAAGCGCGCGCGAATCGCCTTCCCACAGCTGTATTTGGCGCGATCAGAGCTTCCCAAAGAAGCCCAACTAATCGACGTGAGTTTTGTGTGTGGAGGTTTGGTTTGTATTTATTACGTAAGGAAGAAGGAGGTGCAATTATCACTTTCCTGCCATTGGTCATTTCACTTGTCTTTTCCAGCCAAAAAGCAGGGTCACAATGGTAAATTCTTAACTCCTTTTCTTATTTCTTTTCTTTTATGAAAGGGGGATTAAACAAGGATGTATTTCAAGAATAGGTACTAATACATTATAACAATAGTATAGGGGGATTTAACTTTAACTCTTTAAATGTAGGGGGATTTAACTATAAAAACCTCAAATAAAGGATAAAAAGAAGGTTATAATTCTAATTTTCCTAATTCCCTCGAGAATCTCGCTATTGCCTACTCGGTCCACATTGCCACACAATTCCCCCCGATCTCTAAGACAATGTTTATCCATAATCCGGTCTCCGACCGGTCTTCGCCATGTAAGCATTAATAAAAAAAAATGATGGTGGTTGCATTGGAGTGGTCGACCACTCCCAACCATGAGACCACTAGGTCTCTTTAATTTTGGCCAATGGGATCGAGACACTTGTCTCCATCCCATTGGTCAAGTGATTCTTTTAATTTTATATAATAAAATAATTATATCTTTTATATAAATAAATAAATAAAAATAAAAAATATACCAAATTTTATAGTTTTTCATTCTCTACAAATAGAGACCACTCTTGCTATATTTTTATTAAATAAACAATATATCAATTTTGATATATTTAATCCATTTTTAAATTTTTATAAAATAAAAATAAATAAAAAATATATTAATATTTTAGAATTTTATTCTTTAAAATAAGATAAATATTTTAGATTTTTGATACATTAATTTTTTTATTTCAATATAATTTAAAATTTTATCAATTAAAATAATTATATATATAATATTGTGGTTGGATGGTTGTGTGGTTATTGATAAAGTATGTAAAATTGAGGTGGTTGGGTTGGGATGAACATTGATGAGTTGGAGGAGAGAGAAATTAATTAAATAATGAGATGGTTGGATGGTTGGGTGGTTGTGATGGTTATGGTTAAAGATAGTCTAACAGTGCCAGCCATCCCTAATAACTGTCACACCATGTGTATGCTTAAATGCCCAGCCGACTTGTGTTATTTTATTTGCTTTTTACAATTTATATATATATATATATATATATAATCATTAGTGGTCAACCCGTTCAATATTTAATGTTGTTAGCCCAATAATAAATTATGATCAACTAGTTAAGGCCCAATGTCTAATAGTTTATGTATTGAGCCCGGTTCACGACATGAGGATTGGCATGAAGACAAGTGTACTGGAGGCGTTTGAATGCCAGCATGAAGATGGGCGTGAAGACAAGTGTCCTGGAGGACGGTTGAGCGCCAGGGATCGTGGTGGTGTCTGACGGTTGTGTAGCCTCGCTTATAAAAGGTCGAAGGGAGGCTCATTTGAGGGCCCCTGAAACTCCACAAGAGAAACTGCACTTTTAATTCTTTAAAGCTTTCTGTATTTTTTTCCTTTTCGTTCTGCAAGTCATTTTCTTTACCGCTTTCCTGTATTTTATTTTATGTAGTTCCCAAGTCTTGTAACATCTTTCAAAATTCATCAATCAAAAGAGGTGTCATCCATCTACAAATTCTACGTTCAACAAATTGGCACGCCCAGTGGGACCCGGAGTGGAAACCATATCCGCTTAGAGGTTGTTTATGCGTCTCAGATCAGGCAAGTTGGTGAGTGATCTTACACAGATGTTTGAAGAAATGTCTCTGTAAGAGAAGACACCTGTTAGAACGTCGTCTGAAGATGTGACTGAGACGACGAATGCTGCACAACCACAACAGGGGATCATGCAGACCCCTAATTTTCAGAACAAATGCGGCTCTCGATGACAGAATCGATGGCCGAGTTCATGCCTATACTAACGAGGCATCTTATGGATGTTTTGCGGCCTGCTATGGCCGATCAAATTGACCGAGGCATCAATACCTTGCGGACTCAACAAGAAGCAACTGCTCCTGCAACCGCTCCTGCAAACGGTGCTAACACGCCGCCATGTTCAGGGCCGTTAGGTGGCCAACTACGGACTTGGGGAACAGCACCCAGTCAGCCACCACTCCCCGATGTGGGAGGCTTGGCTAGTCCGTTTGCAAATCCATACCAGGCAGCATACGCTTTCAACCCAGCGGCACCCGTGATGCCGAATCTTGGATATGCAGCTCCCCCAGCGCCCATCTATGCGGCGCCAGGTTGTTTAGTGGCCTCCAGTGTGTCTCCAGGCTGTACAGCGGCCTCTGGTGGCATTGGTATACAGCCACGACAAGCGGCACCTCATGTGCTGAACGTTGCAGTTGGGCCCTTCGTGGCGACGCAACCTTGGGGACAGGCACCCCAACCCTGGGGGCAGACACCACCGCAAGGGGGGCAGACGCCACAACCTTGGGGGCAGACACCACAGAATGTAACACAAGCCGCCGTGGCTCATACTACACCCCCAGTGGCAATGTCGCCTGTGCAGGCACCAGCAGTGTCACCCGAGTTGCTTGCTGACATGATGCAGCAACACTTTGGTATCCAACTGAGGCCGATGGAGCGGCCTACATACCGCAAGCCGTACCCTGATTGGGTAGATAGTATGCAACCATACCCACGAGGCTTTAAGATGCCTGAATTCTCCACACTCTCAGGGGATGAAGGTAAATCCACCGTGGAGCCTGTGGGCAGGTTCACTGCATAGTGTGGGGAAATAGCATCGAACGATTGGCTGAAGTTGAGGCTCTTTAGCTCATCCCTCACTGGTCCTGCTTTCGCATGGTATGCATCGTTGCGGTCTAATTCTATTCAGAACTGGGCTGATTTGGAGCCAGCCTTCCATGACAGGTTTTACACACCATTGTCACATGTTAGTTTCGCAGATTTAACTAATGCAAGGCAATTTGCCGATGAAACAGCGAGTACTTTCATTAACAGATTACAGTGGCTTAAGGGCCGATGCACTATGGCAGTCCCTGATAGGGAAATAGCCAATATAGTAGTGGCTAATATGTTGCCTAAATTGAAGGAACATTTAATTGTGCAGGATGCAACTAACCTTGCCCAGCTGGCCGAAAGAGCGGCCCGACTGGAAAAATTCCTGGAGGAGCAGGAAGAAAAGCGTCCTACGCGTCGAGTCTACTTCGAGGAAGTGAGGTTCAGCGACGAAGAGGATGAACCTGTGGAGGTGGCTGTAGCGGAGTTGGTCCAAACAGCCAAGCCACACACTTGTGCTGCCCTCAGGCCGCCAAAACAGAAAGAGGCCAAGTACAAGCCTGAGGAGGATCTCTTTGATATGAGCAGGGCGGACCAAGTGTTCGATGCTCTACTCAAAGACGGTGTGATTAAGCTGCCTGAGGGGCAGAAGTTACCAGCGTCCGAGGATATTCGAGGCCGATCATTCTGTAAGTGGCACAATTCCTATACTCATAGCATTACTAAGTGCAGGAGTTTTAGAAGTGCTATTCAAAATAAGCTTAAAAAGGGACGATTAAAAATTTCAGGTGTGAAGGTGGACATAGATCCATTCCCTCAGCTTCACGTTGGTGCGTCTGGATTCATTCCAAATCTAGAGGATGGCGGCTCAAGTAGCCGGATTATTCGAGATGAGGAATGTGTTGAGATCAATGAGCAAGACGAAGACTTGTTGTCTGATGAGTCTGAGGCTGAGAAAGACAGAGAAAAGGAGTTGCACAACAAGCAGCCTAGATTTAAAAATATGTCCAAAGAGGAGTTCAAGAAAGTCCTCGAGGCTGAGGAGAAGGAGTTCCAAAAGAAACAGAAGCCGCCTTTGAGGATTGAAATCCCCAAACCTGCATTGGAGATCCATGAGAACGGAAGACAACAGCCTGTAACTCAGGACTACAGGCATGGGGTACAGGTAGTACCAACTTTGATGAGACGTCCTCAGCACCCCACTGAGACTGAGAGGTGGATGAGGAATCGGGCAGAAAGCAGACCCGCTCCAAGGGAGCCACCATCCATGACCAGAAGCCAGTTTAGGCATGCTCAGAGAAGGTATGCCGAGGAAATGCGGCAATGGGAGGCTCAGACTAATAAGTTGGAGTCCTCTAGGCCTCGGAAGCCAATACAACCGACATACTTCCGACCTCAAATGGAAACTTCCGAACGATGAAGGCCTGTGCAGGAGAGGTTGCAACATCCGAAGGGAAGACATCCTACTAGGAGGCCTAATTCACCTGTACCACCTCGCAGACCAGTTCATGAGCGGCTTCAACCGAGCTGAGAAGGTGATAAGAGAAGATCACATGAGGCGCCCAGAAGGGCACCCCAGTCGTCGTCTTCCTCTTCTAAGAGGCCAGTACGGGAAAGGCTTCAGTGGGCAGAACGTAAGACACCATCACCTGAGCCTAGGGTCACAGAGGCTGAGCCTACTCAGACTAGGATTCAGCCGCCATCATCTCAAGACAAGGGCAAAGCGGTCGCCTTGGCCGAATCAAGTAATGAGAATAGTGTGACTATGTCTTGGGCGGATAAATTTATGGAGAGGTTTGAGCGTATGGGTAAGCCAGGTACATGCAGTACGAGGGAGATGGCCATGATGAAGGTGCTTACTAGATACTTTGCTTACATAGCGGCCCACCAGGCCGGTGAGTTGGGAAGTGAACTTGACAGCTATGAGGGGTTCCTTGCTTACTGTAAGACAGTGGATGAATCTGAACAGGCGAAGTCACAGCTGGAGGTACAGCCTACCCATAAGGCTGAATGGGTAAGCTTTGGAGCGGTCACCCCTAAGGAAGTGGAAGCTGCCATAGATGCCAACATAGGGGAGCCTAAGGTTGGGATTAGCGCCTTAGGAATCATTCCTGATGACATTAGTATGTTGGATGGTATGGATCTGGATGAAGAGGCTAACATGGATGCTTTCTGGGATGACCTTGAAAATAAGCTAAAGGAAGAAGGTTACGAATATGGGCAGGAAGAGGAACCGACAGACCCAGCGGTGTCCATGCAAGTTGTGGGATTGGCGGCAGATGAAGAGATCAGTGATGTTGAGTCTGAAATATGGGACGAAGAGGAGCCGCCATTTGCCAAATTGATTGAGGAGATGGATGAGATGATAGCAGAATTGTCTCACCCAACTAGATGTTTGCTGGAAGAATTAGGTGGCCAGTCTGTTCAAAGGCCAGCTTTGGCACATTTCGCCAAGCCAGAGGTGTCTCAAATAAGACAGTTGAAACCCTTGTACATCAAGGCCCACATTGATGGACGTCCTTTCACCAGGGTGTTCGTCGACAATGGGGCAGCGGCAAATGTGCTCCCGATGTCAACTTTGAAGAAGCTTGGAAAGAGTGAGAAGGATCTGATGCCCACCAGGGTCAGGATGTGCAGCTTCGTGGGAGAAGCGACCCAACCTACAGGATTCATAACGGCGGATGTCACTGTAGGGTCTAAGACTATCAAAGTAGAGTTCTTTGTGATAAAGTCGAAGACCTTCTATTCGGCATTGTTAGGGCATGACTGGATCCACATGGCAGAATGTGTGCCGTCTACCCTACATCAACAATTACTCATATGGGATGGTGACCACGTTGAATTGGTGGAGGCAGACCCTCAGCCCTTTTTAGGGCCAAACAACAATAATGATAAGGCCGTCTTCTATTTAGAAGACATTCAACCTGCTTCAGCTCTAATTGGCGTTGATGTGGACTTGGAGTCTATTGATTTTACTTCAAGCGGCTTCAAGCTACACTCAGCGGATGGCCAGCAAGATGCATCAGGTTCCTCATCATGAGCAACCAAGACGTCTACAAAGACTTGTTGCGGCGGATGGTTGATACTGAAGTAATGATGGGTGCCGAAGACAAGTTTAAAGACTTGATGGATAACAGGCCATCCGAGTGGCCATCACCTGTGAAGCTGATATTGCCTAGTCCAGAAGCTAAGGAACCACTTGTGGACATCAATCTCGGGACAGAGGCGGAGCCGAGGCTGACTAAAATAAGTGCGTCTCTGCCTGATGAGGAGCGGCACCAACTAGTGGAGCTGATTCAGAAGTATAAAGATTGTTTCGCGTGGCAGTATACGGACATGCCAGGGCTTTCAAGGGAACTCGTGGAACACAAGCTGCCTATTCACCCCGAATTCAGGCCTCACAAACAGCCGCCTAGACGGTTTGATCCAGACACCATCCCAAAAATAAAGACTAAGATCGAAAAGCTTCTTAGAGCAGGTTACATTAGAACTTGTCGGTATGTAGAATGGCTTGCAAGCATTGTACCTGTTGTAAAGAAGAATGGTCAATGGAGGGTCTGTATAGACTTTAGGAATTTGAACTTGGCTACGCCCAAGGATGAATATGTAATGCCAATGGCCGACATGCTTGTTGATGCGGCCGCCGGCCACAAATTTTCATCATTAATGGATGGTTATTCTGGATACAATCAAATTTTTATTTCTGAAAACGATGTACACAAAACAGCGTTTCGTTGCCCAGGACCAGTTGGCATCTTTGAGTGGGTAGTGATGCCGTTTGGTTTGAAGAATGCTGGGGCAACATACCAAAGGGCCATGAACATGATCTTTCATGATTTAATTGGCCATATCCTTGAAGTGTACATCGACGATATTGTGGTTAAGTCATGTGAATTTGGCCAACACTTGGACCACCTTGAGCAAGCTTTCGTCCGGATGAGGCAGCACGGACTGAAAATTAACCCCACTAAGTGTGCCTTTGGAGTGGCGGCTGGGAAATTTTTAGGTTTCCTGGTTCATGAGAGAGGCATCGAGGTGGATCAGAATAAAGCCAATGCCATCCTGGAAGCTCGTGCGCCGTCCAATCTTAAAGAGCTGCAGTCGTTAATGGGCAAGATTAACTTCTTAAGGAGGTTCATTGCCAATGCTACAGGGAAGATGAAGGCGTTCACCACCTTGCTCAAAGGTAGGAAGAACGAGATGTTCGTTTGGACGGCTGAACATCAAGCGGCCTTTGAAGAGATTAAAAGAATGTTGGCCAATCCTCCCGTGTTGATGCCACCCAAGCCTGGGGAACCTTTGAAATTGTATGTGTCAGCCGTCGAGGAGTCCATTGGATGCTTACTTGCACAAGATGATGAGAACGACAAAGAAAGAGCCATCTATTACCTTAGCAAGACACTAGAAGGTCCAGAAGCAAGGTACGCAGCTCTAGAGAAATTGTGCTATGCGTTGGTGTACGCCTGCAATAAGTTAGAACATTACATGTTGCCGCGGGTAGTCCATGTGGTGGCTCCATTCGACTTGGTCAAAACACTGTTGCATAGACCGGCCTTGAAAGGCCGCCAAGCTAAGTGGGCTATGAAGATTAGTCCTTTCACTCTCGTGCACGTCCTTCAGAAGGCGGTCAAGGGACAGGCCTTAGCGGACTTCTTAGCTCAGCATCCTTCGTTAACGCTGCCAGAGGAATTGGAAGAAGTGTCATTCATAGGGTTTGAACCTTGGGAGTTAACTTTCGATGGATCTTGCGCAAGCAGCGGCTCCGGAGCCGGTATTATGATTACTAGCCCATGCGGGGAATACTGGAAGCTGGCTCGGGAGTTGGAGCCTGGTATGACCAATAATCAAGCCGAGTATGAGGCCTTGATATTTGGCCTAGAGACAGCATTGACAAAGGGTGCAAGGTCTATTGTGATTTTTGGAGACTCTCAAGTTATCTTGAAGCAACTGATAGGAGAGTATGAGTGCAAAAGTCCGAGGTTGATTAAATGTTATGAAGTTGCGCTAGAGCTGTTACGCAAATTCTCAGAGGCTACGATCAATCATGTGCCTAGAGACCAAAATCAAGAGGCCAATGAGGCTGCCCAGCTGGCTTCAGGCTAACAAACTGGTTGCACTAGGTGGGCACCACACATTGCTGTCGTCACCAATGAATATGAAAATCAAGAAGAGACTCAACCTCAAAACCCAGTTGGCGATTGGAGGACAGATATTATGCAATATCTTGAAAACCTGTCATCCGGAGGGGATAGCTCAATGAAGGTAAAAGCCCTACGGTATACATTGATTGATGGTGAGTTGTTCCGAAGGGCGCTCGAGGGTCTGTTACTCAAGTGCATTGGTCCTGAGGAAGCTAAGCTGGTGATGGGAGAAGTCCATGAAGGAATTTGTGGCTCTCATAGAGCGGGACCTAGCATGAGGTAGAGCATCCACCGCTACGGGTATTTTTGGCCAACAATCATGGAAGATTATATCACTTATGCTCGTGGTTGCGAGGCTTGCCAGAAGCATGGCCCAATTCAAAGGGTGACAGCTGAAGAATTGCATTCAGTCGTGAAGCCTTGGCCATTCCGTGGCTGGGGGATGGATATCATTGGGAAGATTCACCCGCCTTCATCTAAGAACCATGCATTCATACTTGTGGCCACTGATTATTTTACCAAGTGGGTAGAAGCGTGGCCAATGAAAAAGATTGATCAAAGCGATGTTATTAAGTTTGTGACTGAGCTGATACATCGATTTGGGATTCCTCAAACGATCACTGCCGATCAAGGGACAGTGTTCACAGGAGAAAAGTTTATGGCGTTCGCTAAGCAATTTGGGATTCGCATCTATCATTCTACTCCATACTATCCCCAATCGAATGGTCAAGCCGAGGCTACTAACAAGATTCTGATAAGCATGATCAAAAAGGCAGTCGGAGAGAAGCCGAGGAAGTGGCATGAGGCCTTATCAGAGGTCCTGTGGGGTTACAGAAATTCTAAATCTATAGCCACTGGTTTTACACCATATTACCTTACGTATGGCCACGACGCCGTTTTGCCTCTAGAGATCACAGTCCCTTCACTGAGGGTGGCCAAGCAGCATCATTTAGAATTAGCTAAGTATGAGGAGGCCATGTTGCAAGAGTTGGAAGCGGCGGATGTTGATAGGTTTGTAGCCTTGGAAAATGTTCGGCGTCATAATGCTAAAATTGCAAAGTACTATGATAAGAAGGTTCGAGGCAAGATTTTTAGTGAAGGGGACCTGGTGTGGAAGGTGATTTTACCTTCAGGGGTGCGTGACAATGAGACTGGAAAGTGGTCTTCAAACTGGGAGGGACCATTCATTGTTACTCAGAAGTTGATAAATGGTGCATACAAATTGATGGATATTGATGGACAAGAGCATAAATAAAGTATCAATGCAAATATATCTTAAAATGTATTATCCATCAGTTTGGGAATCGGAGTAAGTGAAATATAAATACATCAAGTCAAAAGTGGCCGTATCAGGGGCCAAATATAGCAAAAAAAAATATACGAAAGAAAACCAGAGGCTAACTAACAGTTCCCCACCACAAGGCCGGTGGGCTGACCCAAAGATGTACGGAAAGAAAACACAGTATGACTCCTGAGCTACTAAGAGGGAGGCATCGTCCCACCACCAAGTATGCGACGACGCATAGCTGTCCAGCGATCGCGTGTGCGCCCAAGGATGTCGGTCATACGACGAAGAGCGGCGGCGGCAACACGAGCACGAGCGTCTACCCGATGTCAAAGACCCTTAGACAACTCAGCTGATAAGTTATGGTGGTGTGCGACTAAGCGGTCATGAGTGGTCTGCAAAGCAGCGACCTGCGTGGACGTCTCGGTCAATCTAGACTCGAGAGAAATGAGCCCATCCTTGGCCTCCTGAATAGCACTTCTCCTATCTGCAATGCTGCATCTCCTGTCTGCTATAACACGCTCGGCCTCTGCAATGACTCGCTCCGCCTCCTCGATATCGCCCTCTGCATGTGTGATAGTACGCTCCAGCTGTGATTTTTGGCTCTCTTGAGATGCACGATCATGAGACAACTGCTCACGCTGAGGGCGAATCACCTCCAACTGGGAGAGAGTCTCACGATGTCGTGACTCAATATCGCTAATAAGTGTCAAATCCTGGGCAGACTGGTCTGCAGTACTCTTGAAAGCGGGATAGAAGAGAGACAAATCAGAGATGAGCTCTGAAAAATCCCGAAAATCGGCATCCTCAACGAAGGTGGAGACCGAGCCGATAGCAATAAGTAGATCATCAAGACCGGAAACTATCTCGGCGGTCAGTGGGCCGGTCTGGGATGAAAGAAGGCGGTCAAACGCCTCGCATGCCGAAGTGATGTCGCCACTGATAAGAGTGTGCGTGCTTAAAGTCATGGGATCTGTAGAATGAACCTGGGGCACTTACAAATGAGAATATGTTAGTATCTGCAACATGGAGAGCTAACCCTAATGAAGATAAGGATAAGTAATACCTGAGGAGTGGAGTCGGCTAAGCCAGCTGAAGGCACAGAAGCGTCGGCTACTGAGGGTGGCGTCTGATCAGTGGAGGCCTATGGTTGAAACAAGCAAACATTCCTTAGTACGTGTTATCAAGCAAGGGAATGAAAATAAAGTGACATGATCAAGAAATACCTGAGAGACCCGCTCGAGGCTGGCTAAGCTAGCTGTGGGGATATCATTAGCCTGAGGGGGGGATGGATCCACTTGGACCTTAAGCAAAAAGAATGTTCCCATAAGCTGTCAAGATAAAAGCAAGGAGCTAGCGAGTGCGAGGTAACAAAGCATACGTGTGAGGGATCCTCAGTGGCGACCCCCTGGGCATCAGTGTGATATCTAGGGTCATCTACACCATGAGTAGAGATGTAGTCAGCCCGAGCCTGCAGCTCGTCCACAGCATCATCGTGAACAGCACCAACACAGTCACCTGCGTGGTCATCGTCGGCCATGTTCGCGTGGCCACCATCTTCATCAGGATCAACTGAGTCTGTCTCCATGGGAGCATCATCTCCAGCGCCGCCTTCGCTCATCGGATCCTCGTCCTCATCTGAACACGCGGAATCATCCTCGTCGTCGTCACGATCCTCAGTGCCATCAGTGGTTCCACCTTCAGTTTCTCCATCACGAGCTAAAGAGCTCGAACTACTACCGGCAGACGCCCCACGAGGTCTAGGGGAGGAATCTGTATAAGTTGATAGGTGTTAGACGATAATAGAGGGAGTTATGAGAACACATGTGAAATGAATCAAGAGCATACCTCTATGGCGTTTGCGAGATGGATGAGGCGCAGCTGACTTCTTCGGGACAACACTATGAGATGCAGGCATGGGAGCTGACCATATAGCAGCACCACGAGTACTAGGGGCCGGATCAGACGGCGGCCGAGCCGGAGGCCTAGACGAAGACTGTCCTGCGGTATCAGGGACTCGATGTGAGGATACATCTCCGAAGTGCTGTGCAAGGCTATCTGCAGTCGGCAAGAGCGAGGTGATGTATGGTGTCCACCAAGCCATAAACTGAGTAGCATGTGTCCCAGAAGGAGTGAATGGCAGATAAGATGAATCCGGCAAACGAACTAACAGCGCGAGTATAGCATAGAGATCTATGTCAGTCAATCCCGAGCCTCTGGTAGCTGGCCACTCTACCCCACGTGGGAGACCAAGTCGGCATCCGAACTGACGAGCTAGTAGATGAGGACAATAAGGCTCAGTGTTGAGTGGGTTGGACTTGTCGTTCTGCCAAAGACCGCTCAGGAGTAGATGCGGCTTCATGGCGATATTCCATGTGTCCTCGCCAAAGTTGGCGTCTGGTGCAGAAGGTGAACATATGAGCTCAGCCAACAGTGTACCCCGCCGGGCATCGGGGAACAAACCAAAGGGACCCGGCCTATAATCCAGGAGCCAGTGCACGATCTGCAATCCATCTTTGTCTAACAGCTTGCCGTCACGAATTGCCACAGACTGGTCAGCTAGAAGAAAACCCAACGGTGTGTCTGGCTGGCAATCTTTCGGGTGAGGGCGAGCCACAACACGAAACAAACGTGGAAAGTACAGCTGAATCCATAGCAGCATAAACCATAAAGGTCCTGAGGCCTGGCCGGCGGGATCTGTTCCTTTGGCGAGCAAACCGGCTGCTTTTGACATGCCATTGAATAAAGTAGCAAGAAGGTATGAGCCAATCGCCAAAGTATCATCGGCATCACTGTCTACAATGACCCGAATATAAGGTAGAGCGGTACGCAGCACGGTCCGGGCACTAGAACACACAATGAATCGGCTGAACCACATCATAAGGAATGCAACATGCTCATTGCGTGTCGGAGGTCCATTCACTCTATTATGGTTTATGAAAGCTGAGTACCGTTTCGAGTCTTTGCCTGCGGGGCAGATCGTGTCACCAAGATGAGAGTCCTCAGCACTAATGGAATGTGTCAACTCCACGCCAACAACAGACAGTCCCGTAATCATCATAATATCCAAGAGGGTGTGACCTACGAAACCACAGGGAAGCTGGAAGACGTTAACTGAAGAATTCCAGAAGCCCATAAGGTAGTATAGCAGGCGATGGTCGAGTGCAATGGGCTTGATCAATAAGAGAATAGCGTCTGTGATCCCCCATTTCTCCCATTCTTTGGAAAATGACTTCCGCATCCTGAGGGCCCAATCAATATATCGCTATGTGCTATTCCTTTCGGTCTGAATCTTTGGAGTTTTCGTCTTGCGCTTGGAGACTGACTTGGCAGCACCCGACTGATGAGACCGAATGACCTTAGTGTGGGAGGTGAAGGCCCCAGTGAAAGCCGCCTGAGTAATGGGAAGTGAGCAAGTCAAAAAAATCATGGGCAGTCGCTCCATGCTCATCGGTACGATAAAACGGGCGGAGGACAGGCACCGACTCCTCGCAAGTGAAGTCATAGGCTTCGCCGTCAGATGAAGGGAGGTCCTCCATATCCTGCATCATTAAAAAATGGGTAAGAGATTATTACGAGGGGCGAATATCAAACGAAATAGATAACTAGAAAAGTCATGTGCTAACCTGGGAAGACGGGACATGGGGAGGTGCGATGCCAGTGAAGCCAGGTATATGAATGAGGGTCCGACCATGCTGAGGTGCGGCTGGAGCTGGAGCAGCGGCTGAAGCCTGAGCGGCGGCTTTCAGTCTGAACACGGTCTCTGGCACCTGATTTGTGGCGGCGGATGGCTTAGTAGAGGCCGCCAGGTCCTGTGGGTTTGCAAACATGATTGAGATTGAGTCTTGAATGAGGAGGCAAGCATACTAAATAACAAGAAGCAATAGAGTTAAGGATTTCAATCAAACCTGAAAAGCCGAGGTGCGAGAGGACAAGGCTGCAAAGCCAGATGAGCCTGTGAGTGGCAGAGTGGCGGCCTGCACCCCTGATGTGGCGGCTGACACTCCAAGTGTGGAGGCTGGTACTCCCGAGGTGGCGGCCGAGTCTGGTAGTAAGGATCGGTGTTCCTTCTATACAACATTGCCAAAAGGTTGTGTAGTGACGACCCGGGTTTGTGAGGAGGCAGCCTGTAGGATATTTCATTAAGTCTTGAAGCGGATGGATGGTGCTTGAAAGAGCTCATATCGATAAAACAAGAAAGGAAGCATTATGCATTGAAACAAACCTGAATGGTCGAACGCGGAGCAGCAGTCCCAAAGGGCTGCAAAGTGGCAGCTGAAGGCCTCTCAATGGCGGCCTGGGTCTGAAAAGTGGCGGCATGTATGGGGAATGTTCATCAGGACTTATGTCATGGAGCATGTTGATGGGATTTGAATGAATTTAGATCGATAAGACAAGCAATCAAAGCATTATGCAGCAAGACAAACCCGAGTAATGGCCGGGCATGAAGCATTGATGCTTGAAGACTCTCCAATGGAGGCCTGGACAGGGAGAGTGGTGGCCGAGGCTTGCTCAATGGCGGCTGAGACAGCTTCAGTGGCGGCCGGAGGTTGTGAGACCACGGGTGGTGTAGGTCGTTTTGCTAAGTCCTAAGTGATCAAATAACAAATATAAGCAAACAATCAAGGGGGCAGGAATTATCAACTAGGGTGGTTTACTAAGTTGTAAGTCATCTAGGTAACCACCGAAAGATCAAGGATGTGATGAATACGGGGTTTAGTAAATGATAGATCATCAATGCGGAATGAACGAAGCAAGCAAGGTAAAGCAAATAACCAAGAGACGAGACGAACATGCATGGTCACAGCCATGTTGGCGACCAACAATCATCATGTTGGCGGCCAAGGTACCTTGGGTTACGGCCCTAGGACCTAGGATGGAGGCTGGATGTGAGATAGAGGCGGCCGAAGCACCCTCAGTGGCGGCCCGGGCATAGAGAGTGGCGGCCGAAGACTTCAGTGGCGGTTTGAGGTTGGGGTGCCACGGGTTGATGTAAGTTGTGTTGCTAAGTCATCAAGCAACATAATACTACATGTTAAGAATTAATCTAGCCAGTCTAGTCATCAAACAAACATGATATTCGATCAAGTAAACATGTTCTATGTTGTCAAAGATGTTAAGGCAATCAAGTCGGCTTACTAAGTTCTAAGTTATCAAGGTAACTAAGGAACTATCAAGCCAAAGCACGAAATCATAAACCCCTAAGTCACGATACAATATGGGATCAAAGAACAATCAGGAATCAATCTAAGGAAACAGTCAGGTATTGAACTAACCTGAGAATCCATCAATGGCGGCCTGGAACAAGACCTGAACGGCGGCCAAAGCCTTGAAGGTGGCGGCTGAGGCTGTGTTGGTGGCGGCTGGAGTCCTTGAAGTGGCGGCTGAGTCCGAGCAAGGAGGATGGAGGTCGGAACCCTTCAGGTGGCGGCTGAGGGCCTCTTAATGGCGGCCGATGAGTGAATAGTGGCGGCCGAGCCACAAGGATGGCGGCTGAGATAGGCCAAGTGGCGGCCGGGAGAGCTTCAAGGGCGGCTGGAGGTGTCACGCACACGGATGGTGGCTCGATGAGTGCAGATGGCGGCCAGAAGAGTCCGGGTGGCGGCCTGGCGCATGTAGGTGGCGGCTGGCGCGATCAATGTGGCAGCCAGGGATGCCTGAGCGCGGCTTGGATGCGGACGGGTAGATCGGAGTTTCGGATGATGTTGATGCGTGGCTCGAGCGTGAGTTTTTCCGATGAGTGCTCGAATGTCGAATGGTGGGTAGATGAGAGGAGGATTCGAAAGAGAAAAGAAAAAAAAATGAGCCCTAGCGACCTTGGTAGCTTTTTATAATGACTTAATGGGCCGGGCTTAGGTAAAAACGCGCAGATTTGTCTTGGAAAACCCTAATCAGACAAATCACGCGAGGGGGGCATCTGTTAGCCCAATAATAAATTATGATCAACTAGTTAAGACCCAATGTCTAATAGTTTATGTATTGAGCCCGTTTTCACGGCATGAGGATTGGCATGAAGACAAGTGTACTGGAGGCGTTTGAATGCCAGCATGAAGATGGGCATGAAGACAAGTGTCCTGGAGGACGGTTGAGCGCCAGGGATCGTGGTGGTGTCTGATGGTTGTGTAGCCTCGCTTATAAAAGGTCGAAGGGAGGCTCATTTGAGGGCCCCTGAAACTCCACAAGAGAAACTGCACTTTTAATTCTTTAAAGCTTTCTGTATTTTTTCCTTTTCGGTCTGCAAGTCATTTTCTTTACCGCTTTCCTGTATTTTATTTTCTGTAGTTCCCAAGTCTTGTAACATCTTTCAAAATTCATCAATCAAAAGAGGTGTCATCCCTCTACAAATTCTACGTTCAACAAATGTGCTGTCTCCTTTTTAAATTTTCAATTTTTTTTTACAGATTTTTGCATTTTTTAATTCTTAATTTTAGATTTTTGCAATTATTTACTTATTTATTCATATTAAAAGATATATTAATGCAATTGAAGGTAGAACAAATAAAAAATCAAGCTTTGTTAGAAATTGAAAGCTAATTGATGCAAATTCTATAAGTTTGAAAATTTTATTTGCAAATTCTATAATTGCTGCAGTTGATAGTTGTGAGAGTAGATTCTTTTTCAAGATGTAGAACTGCACATTCTAGATTTGGTATTCCACTAGATTTTGATGAGAATTCTACATGTAAAAAATTACCTCAGAAAATGATTTAATGTCACTTCTCATTAAAACAAAGCTCATTACTTGGGATGAAAAATGTTGATTGGTATAATGATTATGGACCCGTCTGATTTAACCAAAGTCCACATTCAATTTCAGAAGAGAAAAATCCCACTTACAGTTTATTTTGCTATGACTATAAATAAAAGTCCATGTCAATCTTGCAGTGTATTTTGTTATGACTATAAATAAAAGTCAATGTCAATCTTTAAAGAATATTGGACTCTATCTTCCAAAACAGTTTTTAGCCATGAACAATTTTATATGTTGCAATATCTCGTGTCACTAGCAAGAGAGGACTCAAAGTACTAATATGTAATTAAGATGGATTAATTCAAGATACAACAAGAAATATTGTTTATAATGAAATTTATATATGGCAAAAATTTCCAAAATGGATACTTCATGCAGTTGATACTACAAGAAAATATTAAATCGGCGACAGAAATCTGCTACCGAATTGGTTCCATCGCCAAAATAGGCAGAAAAGACGACAGAAAATTGTGAAAAGGATTACGGCGACTGAAATAGGCGACGGATTGATTCAATCGCGGAAGCACGACAGAACCAAAGCCTAAAGGGATCCCGCCAACTAGGGCTTTTATCCCCAATTGCTCAATTTACGGAAAAAATGATAAATAGGTCCTTTTTCTTTTCAAAAAATTCAAATCAGTCCTTTTTCTATTTTATTACCAAAACAGTCCTCTACAAATGCTAATTATATTCAAATCAGTCCTTTTTTCACTAATTATATTCTAATTGCTGACGTGGCAAGGGTTTTAATTTAAACCTGACACGTGTGCATAATATTAGTCAATTTTCTTTTATCTTTTGCCAATTCAGTCCTAAACTTTTATTTTGTTCTATTTAGTCCTCTACCCCAATCACTCATTTTTATATTAATTGGCCTCAAACCTTTCAAATTATTTCATTTTAGGCCCAGAACCTTAATTTTTTTATTATTACTAATCCATTTATCAAATAAATGCACAACATACTTCCATAAATAAAATTAAACACCAAACCTCATATATTGGGTTTGACTGCTTTGTTATCGGGTCTTTCAAGTACCAGAATTTTACGGACTCTCTCTAATAACCACTCGACCGCAACCGATTGTTCATTGGTTTTGGTTTCCTTCAGTAACAATCAACAGAATCTTACTTTGCGTCCTACCTTAGAATGTAGCAATATTTGAGTAAATGATTTAACTTGAATTTTTTGAAGGTTATGGATACATGAAGCCTTGGTTTTATTGAAAAATATTAATATTATTAAAAATATTAAAAAAAATAGCCTGAATTTTATTGTCCACAAAGTATGATTGTGCTGATTGTTGCTGAAGGAAACCTGAACCAATGAACCATCGTTACGGTCGGGTGGTTAGAGAGAGTTCGTAAAATTCGGAACTTCGAAGACCCTGTAACAAGGCGGTCAAACCCAATGTATGAGGTTTGGTATTTAATTTTATTTACGGAAGTATGTTGGGCATTTATTTGATAAATGTATTAGTAATAATAAAAAATTTAAGGTTCTGGGCCTAAAATGAAATAATTTGAAAGGTTTGAGGCCAATTAATATAAAAATGAGTGATTGGGGTAGAGGACTAAATAGAACAAAATAAAAGTTTAGGACTGAATTGACAAAAGATAAAAGAAAAATGACTAATATTATGCACACGTGTCAGGTTTAAATTAAAACCCTTGCCACGTCAGCAATTAGAATATAATTAGTGAAAAAAGGACTGATTTGGACATAATTAGCATTTGTAGAGGACTGTTTTGGTAATAAAATAGAAAAAGGACTGATTTGAATTTTTTGAAAAGAAAAAGGACCTATTTATCCTTTTTTCCCTCAATTTACAGTAGTTCTCATCCCTTTCTCCTCCAAATTCACGCTCCTCCCCCATTTTCAGCAAATCACTCCATACCGCTACACCATCTTGCGTACTATTCGACGTGCTTCCTTCCGCGAGCCGACTCCACGGGCTCGGTGTATTGCAGCCACTACCGACCACGAACGCGAGCCACCGAACGAAATGAGTGGGGACACGATGAACCCGCTTCTACAGTGACGCGGACCAGCCTTCCGGAGCATAGCTGAAGCAAAACTCCCCCGAGCAAACCGTCGTCGTGTGGGAGGAAGCGGTGGGCGTCGCCGGAAAAAAATTCCCGGTCTCTGTAAACGGTGGTCAGGTAAAAGTCTGAGTATCAATCTTTTATCAATCCTTTTCCGTATTGATGTTTAATTCTGCCAATTACGTTAGATTGGGTATCCTCGCTAGGCAAGTTTCTGTGACTTATAATCTGTTGATTGTTACCCAATGCTCTACATTTCTGTATGTTCTTGTTCCAACCATTCCAATAATGCCAAGATGCAAACTAGAATAAAGACATTGTGTTGTTTTTTAAGTTTCTTCCACTGGACTGAAAACCTTTGAGATTGATACACTTAGAATTTAAAAAGTTAGTTGCATCTGGATCTTGGTGAATATAAGATCAGTGCGCAGTTGTTTCCAGTATGAGGTTGTTTATTGGACATGAATATGCAAAATTTCATGATCTCCAGCTTTTACTGGGCTGTAGATGGTGTTGCAAAATGGCTAATCTACTTGGCATATTAGTAATGTAAGTGTTTCCTTACTCTGTTAATTAGTGCACTGCCATTGAGTATAGGTATTGTTTACTTACTGGGATTTTAAGAGTCATGGATGATCATGTGCCAGAAAAAATAGGTAAAGAAGCTATTATGAAAATTTAAAATTAAATTCGTGTATATAGATTTTCTTTCAACTTGTGTATCATGTATGTCTGTTGTCTCGGATTCTATAAAAAACTTGCATAATTAATTTGTATCATATGATTCTTTTTCCTACAATTTTATATATTCCAAATTTAATTTTGGGGTGTACACACAATGTTGATAGAGGTCATTGGCAATTGGTAGTATAAGTTTTTAAGCTTGATAATATATATGTTTGTGTGATGGTTGACGAGTAGATTTTATTTCAGTTGCTCCAAGTTTTATACCATGTCAGACATATATAGATTTCAATTAAGTAATGTTTTACCTTTACATTCCAGATTGTTTTTTCGACATATAAGAAAGATTTTAGAGATTATCTTTATTTCAATAATGTTATTCAGACAAGGCTAGTGTCAAGCACTCAGTTTGACATAGTCTTTTGATATGATGTTAGGGAGATACTTCCACAGAGTGGTGTTAGTTTGCGAAGCAGATAGCATGCGATCTTTCTTCAAACTGCGTTGGAAAAATTATTCCATTATCATGTTCAAAATGCCATTCAATATCTCCAATTTATTTTTGTATTCTAGGATATTAAGTGTTCTGCCATGAATTAATCTAGCAATACTTAAATAATTTGCAAACAATCTACTACGATTCCATCTTCTACAGAATACAGTTCCCCAGCACACTTGTCAAAAAAATATGGGATGTTTACCCCATGCGAGCAGATCTCTTAGGCACCTCATGGAAGAAAGTATCCCAATCTACTGTTGACTTTTACTGGGGCGAGTTCCACGTAAGTTCTTGATTAACACATAGAATTTACATAGTTTATAAAGTGTAACAATATAGACAAATGGTATGTGTAAGAATAATATATAGGTTTTTCTAAAAAAATAGTTCCCACTTTCAAATATGTTTGCATTTCAGCCTGTGTCATGCTCATGTTACATGTCTTCATTTCAGAAAGTGGCTCGATGGGACCCCCAACATGATGGGTTAGTGAAGAAAGAATGGCTGAAAAAAAATGTCCAAAGGTATTAATTTCTTTCTTTTTTGTACTTTACAAGTTATCAAGAGGTATTAATTTCTTTCATCATTGTATTTTACAAGTGGGAACAGAGACATTAATTTCTTAATTCGGTGTATTTTGCAAGTGGTCTATAGGATTTAATTGCTTTGTTTGTTGTACTTTACAAGTGAATAAAAGAAATAACTATCACAGGCATGATTGTCAGTGGATGGAGTTATTTATTTCGCATTTGTAGTTTGCTAAATTTATGTCCTCATAAGATGATTGTTTTGATAGGTATAAGGATTATATTTATCGCATTAAGAAGGGAACAAAACCATGGCCACTGGACAAAGTGGTTGCTGCTAGGTGGAAAGCGGAATGGGAGTCTGAAGCTTACAAAGACAAACAAAAAAAAAAGCAAAACTAAATAGACGACGTGGGAAGGAGAATGGGAAGGAGAATGGGCCAGCCTTACCGACACACACATCGGGCTGTATGACTCACAGTGCAACAAAGGATAAACTGGTATGGCTTGTTATGCACTTTATAATTCATACTTTCAAAAATAGATTACAAGCCTTCCATATCAACCACTTTCGACATCTTATACCTTTAATGAGTTTTTCAATTACCAGGAGAAAGAAAGGGAGAGGGAGGTCCATTATAGTGAACTATTTGAATACTGTCATACCAGAAAGCATCTGAAGGGGCAATGGATAGAACCGAAAGCTCAAGAGATACAGGTACTTTTTAAGTCTGTATATATTTTTTGTGTGCAAAAGTCCAAGTCAAAGTAAACTTATAGCTTTGTTCCTTTACTTGTAATATGAATTCTTTAAAGTTTTGATTCGTGCTGCTGCTTACTGCTTGTTGCATTTATGTGATCTTATGTTCTGGCAACTTCAGTTTTATGTTGTGGTGTTTGTTGTTAAATAGAACTATTGGTCACCATTGATGATTTATTACAGGGATTGATTATAAATTCCTTTTGAAAACAAATCTTTTAAACTAATATAGTGTATTCGAATCCAAATGTAGGAGGACTTCGATGCCATTACCCAGGGACTCACACAAAACCATGGGGAAGATAGCTTCGATCCAGACCAAGTGTTTTATGGGGTTGTGGGTGGACACAACAGAAAGAAGGATGTCTACGGTCTTGGATCACTGGCTAGAGTTATTACATCGAAAGGACAGGCATCCCAGGATCATGTACCAACCAACAGCAGCGACATTACGACTGTGAAAGAGCAATTGGACGCTTTGCATACGACACTGAAGAAAGTGGAGCAACGGCAGGATACTATTGAAGAAGAACTTGATAAGCTCCGTGGAGGACGACACGATCGCTCCCCACCTCCTGACGATGGTGATTATGTACCTCAATTCAATTTCGGGGATGATTTGATGGCTACTGTCTTCTGACATTGAAGTTATGAGTGTCCTCGGTTTCATGATGTGTTTCTTTTGATATATTTGTCCACTAGCTATGATTTTTGCTTAGTACCAAGTAAACATTGTCAAACTTGGAATTAGTTGTTTATGAAGTAGTTAGTGGAACAATTGTTTATTTTTGTATCTTTTGATATATTTGTCCACTAGCTATGATTTTTGCTTCGTACCAAGTAAACAGTGTCAAACTTGGAATTAGTTGTAATTAGTTAGTGGAACAATTGTTTATTTTGGTATTGCTGAATGGTGTTCAAATACACAATTTTTGGGATTTGGATTATGTATATGACTGGTGTTTGGAAGTAACAAATTGAGCAGGAATTGAATGTAGTACAGGGGAATGGACAAAGAAAATAGAGTAGGAATGTATTCCAGACATGGCGACAGATTCGGCGACTGATAAATCGGTCGCGGATGAAAACCAAAAATTAACCCGGTTCGGCCTCGGCGACTGATTTGGCGACAGAATATTGCGTCGCTTACGTGAGCGACGGCCTTGACGACAGAACTTTCTGTCTCCAATGTTGGCCCCCCCTTCTGTCGCCTTTGGTTTTGGCGACCGAATAATCGGTCGCCGGTTCTGTCGCCGACCTCGGAGACAGAAAAATTTCCGTCGTCTGTCAAATGTTAACGAAGGGTTGGGCGACGGAATGATTTCAGTCGCCGGTTCTGTCGCCGACCTCTTCAGCGACCGAATTCGGGGCTCTGCCTACAGAATAATTCTGTCGCTGTTTCCAACTTTTCTTGTAGTGATAGTAATTAGTAAAGCTGATTGGTTGGATGTTAACCAAATCCACAAATTTCCATACGGAAAAAGTAGGGCTGTTCAGAGTACGGTCTAGACCATACCAAATCGGAAACCAAATCGTATTTTCGCGGGTTGGTTTGGTTTGCGGTTTAGGTTTGGTTTGGAGAAAAAATTAACCAAACTAAACTGCAAACCGCACTATATATATGCTTCTCTAGTAAACCAAATCGTATCAACTTTGTAAACCCTAATTCAACTTATGCTTCTGTAGTTCTCTATGTATCTTGCACAAACCAGAAAGACAAGATCAAGATTCAATTTTACTCGTTTCCGGATCATTGTCTACGCATTGATAATTGTAGTTTATTTTTTCAAAGAGCTTCTAATAGTTCTAGTTCATTAAGTATTTGGCTAGTTCAATTTTACTTGAGTGTTTTGTGATATAATGCCTTTTTTTACATGGTCATCCCACATGGTTAGTCCCAGACCAATACATGGAAGCCTTAAAAATTAGCACATTGAAAAACTTAATCGGGAATCCATCCTTTATGTTTGATAGGTTCCATTGGAACATGGTCATCCAACATGATCGATCTCAGACTAATACAAGGAACCCTTACAAATAAGTACATTGGAGAAATCAATAGGGTGTATAGGATGTTCAGAATCAATACATATAAGTAACATATTTCAATACTTTGTTTTTGTGATATAATCACTTACGTTGGATTGGTTCCATGGTTGGTCCCAGACATTGAAAAAATTAATTGGATATACAAGGAGTTCATAATCAATACATTCAAGAAACTTATTTCAATACTTCTGTGTTTGTGATAGAATACCTTGTGTTTGATAGGTTCTATTGGTCATCCCACACCCATAAATGGGACCTTACACAAATCACTATATTGAAAAAATTGCTTGGGCATACAACAGGTTCAGAACCAATATATATAATAAATACTAGTTAAAGACCTGTGCGATGCACAGCGTAAAAGGGATGTACAACTGCCTATGGAGAAAGAAAAAATAATTATGGGTAAGTGTATGTGAGTTCCTATCGATAACAACGGGAAAAGCATTGGTTAAGAAACGAAGCTGGAATTTTATAAAGGTAATACAATTTCTTATAGAAGAATTTGTAATGACAATAAGTTTACCAACAATTTGCTCCACAAAAGTTATATTAAAGAATGGGCAATTTACCTTAATTGGTACAAAAAGGTGCCACCAAACAAGCATATCAACAAAAGCATTGGTTAAGTGCATGATATATTGTGTAACCAAACAGTAAGACCAGAGAAAAATGATGCACTTAACGCAACATAAATCTTAACATACAGACCATTTAATTTGTTTCGGATCGTGCCATGGGGGCTTCTCCATATTTCTTTAAGTCCAAATTCCTTGACTCTGCCCTCATCTGAAGTAAAATAATTAAAATAACAACATAAAAATCTCATTCCTGCAGTCACAATAGTTGGTAATATTTCTCATAATATAAAAATCAGAAATCCCATATGCCACACAACATGCCAAAGATATGAAATTATTTAGTGTCTTAACTCAAGAGACCTGCCTGGCGAAATATACTACCAAACTGCCGCATAAGGTCTTGCATTCTCTTGGCAGCAGCAGCTTGTCTGCGAGAAGCATCCAACTGTAGCTTCTTCATGCTGGGGACATTTTTCTCCTTTTCTCTAATGGAAGCATTTCTAGAAGGGTTTGATTCCTTCAGTTTTGCATTTAAGAAAAATTGCTCAACTTCTTTCACCCTTTGTTCAATCTGCAAGTTACAAAAATAATAGAATCATAGAAACACAAACAATGGCTTGATCCTTGATAGTTTTAGCGAGACACATATAAAGATTGCAATATGAAGCTACATATAACACCCTAGAATTAAGCATTTTAAATTATGTTTATTATTGAATGAAGAAATTAAGCAATGTCAACACTCAACAGAGAGAAAAAAAAGTTACATCTCCTTTACATTTGGAAATCAAACACTATCAATATTTCAGGTTACACAGTTTAAGATATGCAGTTTAATTGAATTATCTAAAACTGAGACTGATTGAGAACATTTGGTAAAGATGCCATGGTTGCAAAGCTAAACAACTCACACTAATAATATGAAAAAATCAAACCTTGTCAACCTTTGTGGATAGCTCATCAACTTTAGACTTATAATCATCCACTTGATTGGGATTACCTTCCACCAGCCCTTGCCCCAAGTTTGTAATATCCTCATTTAACATATTCACCAAATCCATCAAACATTGGATAAAGAGCAAAATATAATTTTAGGCCACTGTCAAGAGGACCTGAAAATAATGATCAAAAGGAATCAAGCACATATAAAGAAAGCCAACAGAAAACAAAAACCAGTATTAGGTTTCAATGAATGAGGCGTTTGAGAATATAATTTTTCAGTCATTTGAATATTTGTTTCATCTTGTCTCTACAGTCACATTGACACCATGTGCCATCTATATGTCAACAGGGTCTGGTGCAGGGGCGGATGCATTAACAGTGTAATGGTAGCACGGGATACCACTCAAATTGTTAAAATTATTATTTTAAGCTTAAAATAATTTAGATTTAACTTGATTTTGCTTTGTGCAACCACTAAATTTTTATGGTGATACCACTATAATCAATTACAGCCTAGTATTTTTCAATAGTTTTTATATTTTGACTACAATCCTTAATACCAGCATAATTTCTATCAATTTTGTGATACCATTGAAAAATAATTCTAGATCCGCCGCTGGTCTGGTGTGTGGTTTAGGAAAGACACTCTGATGGGAAATGTAGCAGGAAGATATGACAATACACCTCCCGAATTGATCAAATGCACAGATGTGCATTGCCCCTTGTGAACTTTATTGAATTTATTTACCAAGTAAAAGCTGCAGCCTGCAAGCCTAACAACTATAGAAGAAAAAAAAAAAGAGGTAAGCAGGAAATACTTGAAATAGGGTAACTGGTGGATACACGAACCAATCTATCACATTAAACTTGTGTTTGCTAGTAATTGAGTGACACCAAGAAACCTAATTTTCATATCATACGATCAACAAAGAAAAGGCAAATATTGAAATATATACAGTTACTACACAAAAGAGTTAAAGTCAGATAGTATAATGAGCTTCTCTGTTTGTTCATATATCTCTACAATGGTTTTCGAAACATAGGAAAACCAAGAACCTTTTAGGCAAAATAAAAACTAGTGTCTTGGGGATTGCACCAACCTATTCAATACTATGCAAATTAATGACACAAAATTAAATGAATTCCCAATTCACGTGTCCCAATCATATACCTTTCGCAGGATGTCACTGTATTACTTGTAGGTCCCTAAAAACACTCAAGATTCCGTTATGGTTGTTTATGCAATGTGTTAACGACGTAATAACGAAAGCAGTAAAGAACACAACCAATTTGTTGACCCAGTTCGGTCCTTCCGACCTACATCTGGGGGATACCAATCCAGGTGACTCCAATAGACTAAAAACCACGAATACAGACTCACTATCCAAAATCTAACTCAAGATCAACCTCACCACTAGATGATCAAACCTAATTGAGCAGACGTCGTCGGAACTCCCCCTTAACGTCTGTAGGAATCTCCCCTAGTTGCAATCTTCAAGATCGGACTTCAGTCTGTCATTCACCATGTGATTTTCATCTCTGCACCGGATTGCCCAAATTCATTCAATAGTAGGACGATCAAATATCTTCAGATATTTTCAATGTAATCCCTTTCTTGATTCTCGATTCTCCAAATGAATATGATCAACTCAAATCTTGAAGAACGAAAACAAAAAGACTCTCTCTCTCTCTAACTCTGTAATCTATTCTATCAATAATATTTCACAATGAATAATCCTATCTCTAGATTACAGACTCTGCGTTTAAATACAAAGACACAAATAACTGCCTGCAGAGTTAATGTCGTCGTCAGTCTGATGTGCCAACACCTGTTAAACATCTCAATGAAAAGTACAAGGTCAAGTTGTCATAACACAGTATTAACAATCTCCCCCACATTTCATGGAGATGTTGATCCATCAAACAAGGTGTCTATCAAAATGCAAACAATAATCAATTCAGATTATGATAGATAAGCACATCAACCAATATAACAAAATATTAACAAAGTAGAGTTCCAAACAAGACGACAGTAATAGAGAGTCAATAGTCCATCACCAAAAGTCCATCACAGTTCATCCAAAAACAAACAAACACAATCATCAAAAAGTTTAAACATCCATCAGCAGACAATCACCAAAAACATTAAAAAGTTTAGTCAGAGTCAGAAAAGTGTTACCCAAATGTACCAACAACCATACCACATCGAGATGACCTCCACCAAATCAGACACCACCACACTTGTTTCTCCCCCTTGATGGATCAAACTACTCCATCTGAAGAATCCTCTTCCTCATCAGCAAATGGATTCTGCTCTTCAGAACGAGCTCCACTTGAAGAGGCCTTGCGGGTTGGAGACAGGGAACCTGGAAGCATACTTATAATTTGTGCAATCTTGCGCTTGGTAGCAATGGCTTCCTGACTGATCTTTGTCTGCTTGTCACTAAGGGCAAGCAACTCAGATTTGATCTGCAAAATGAGATCGGTTCCTGACGGTGGTGGTCCTTCCTTGAAGTCATTATGCTTGTCACAAAGCTCTTGGGAAGGGGAATGTGAATTTATCTTGATCAGGTCATCCTTCTTGGTCTTAATGCCATTGTGATGCAGCAACAAAGTGATAAGGCCAGGGTATGGTAGACTAGCAGTCTTTGTGATTAGATCACGAGTAAAACCTAGCATACGCTTCAAAACCAGCAGACCAAAATTCATAAGTTCTATTCCAGAATCAATACAAAACAAAAGTTTACCCATTTCCAGTGAAGGCTGTGAGGCGTTCGATGTTGGCAGGATGTTTGCACGACACAAATAGAACAAGCAGTGAAATTTCATGGTCATGTCAGAAACACAGCACTTCTTCCGGCCAAAGTCGAAAGCCCTCTCATTTGAAATGGTATAAGCGATGTCGGCAGGCGAGTGAGGCAAATACTCCATTGGATCACCGAGATCGTCGTTTGGTGCAAGTTCTAACAACGCATTGATAACACCAGGAGTTAAATCAATAAATTTGCCTCTAATGTATATCTTACCGAACCACGGAGACTTTTTGTTGAGAACATCAGGATGTAAATTGGCGTAGAACTCTCTGACCAGTGTTGGAGAGTAAGCTTTAAACACCCTTGACCATTTCAGTAAATGTCTTTCTTCAAGAAATTCAACGAACCCTAGGTCCGTGTATGAAGAATGGACAAAAGTCTCCTCTGGGATGAACTTTCTGTTGACAAGGTCTTTGGTTCCGAATAGCATCATTTCCTTGGTGAAGTATGTCATGTTGAATGCTCTTTGTGACTGTAAATCTCGCTTTGGTGTCTCTGGAGTCCTCTGGGTCCTTGGTCGTTTCACAGGTGTACCAACATCACTGGTAGAGGTGCTCCGCTTCTTTCTCTGAGAAGACCTAGTAGTTGGTCGTCGGACCTCGGTTCCAACATTAGCTTGTTCTGGGACCTCTGGTTCATTATGAGGCAGAATATGGTCTTCTTCTTCCTGGACATGTTCGCCTTCAACATCGACAGGGTTTGGAGTGGCTTCGGTGGGGTTTTCAGTAGATTTCTCAGTAGGGTTTGGAGTAGGATCTTGAGGAGGGTTTTGCACTGGACTAGGAGGAGGGGTTGGATACATAGTGACAATAGGTTCAGCGTTCTCAGCAAATTCTGCAAGTTGGCCTTCGGTAGCTTCTGTGGAGGTTTGAGTGGGGTTTTGAGGCATGGCATTTTGATCCTCAACGAAATTTTCTGAGGGATTTTGGGTTTCAGAAGTAATTGGTGGTTCCGAACGAGTTGGGACTTGATCGGAAGCTTTTTCAGGGTTATTTGTGGAGGAAGAAGACGCCATTGCTATGTATTCTTTGAGCACTCAAACTGAAAAACTGAAATGTAGTGAAATGGAAAACACAAGCTATCGATTTAAAGAGAGAAAATGAAGATGAAGAGGCGAAAGAGACGACGGTTTTCCCTGTGACGTGCGACGTGACTGTAGCCGTCAGTTTGCAGTCATCATGACTGTAGGACGACAGTTACTTCAAAAACTCTATCCAAAATGAATTTGGGCCTACAAAACTTATGGACTAGATCAAGTGTAAAATGCAAAAATAGACATAGACATTGATCAAATTTAACTAGAATAGCAAAGGCCCATAGTAGATCTAAGAGTTTCAAACCTTTCACCGTCGAGTGCTTTAGTAAGGATGTCAGCCCGTTGTTCCAACGTCCCTATATGCTCAATGTTGCACACACCCTCTTCAACCAAATCTCTTATAAAATGATACCTTATATCAATATGTTTGCTGCGACTATGTAGAACAGGATTCTTTGAAATATTAATTGCACTTGTATTGTCGCAATACACCTTGAAATCATCCTTCTTGATCCCATAATCACATAAGACTTGTTTCATCCACATCAATTGTGAGCAACAACAAGTTGCAGCAATATACTCTGCTTCCGCTGTAGATAATGCAACTATGTTCTGCTTTCTAGAAAACCAACATACTAGATTATTTCCTAGATAGAAACATCCTCCCGTTGTTGACCTTCTGTCATCACAACATCCTGCCCAATCCGAGTCAGTGAACCCTATCAAATCCAAACTTGATCTTTTAGAGAACCAAATCCCTAGTCCAATAGTTCCTTTCACATATCTCATGATGCGTTTAACAGCTTTCAAATGCACTTCCTTAGGATTTGCTTGAAATCTAGCACAAACTCCAGTGCTAAAGGATATGTCTGGTCTAGTAGCTGTTAAGTAGAGTAAACTTCCAATCATACTTCTATATAGCTTCTGATCTACATTAGCTCCTTGATCATCTTTAGATAACTTCTGTTGTTGACCCTGTGGAGTTCTAGCTATCTTGCTATCTTCCAACTTGAATCTCTTAAGCATATTCCGAGCATACTTTTCTTGACTAAGAAACATTCCATCTTTCATTTGTTTCACTTGAAGTCCTAGAAAGTAAGTCAACTCTCCCATCATGCTCATCTCGAACTCTGATTGCATAGCTTGAACAAAGTTGTTTCTGAGATGTTCAGACGTCGATCCAAAAATTATATCATCAACATATACCTGTGCAATTATGAAGTGGTTGTCTTCATGCTTCACAAACATCGTCTTATCAGCTTCTCCTCTCTTATATCCATTATGAATGAGAAATGAAGACAATCGATCATACCAAGCTCTAGGAGCTTGCTTTAATCCATAAAGTGCACCCTTTACTCGATATACATGATTCGGTCTAGTTGGATCTTCAAAACCAGTAGGTTGTGCCACAAATATTTCCTCTTTGATCTTCCCATTTAAGAAAGCTGTCTTGATGTCTAATTGATACAACTTGAAATCCATAGAGCATGCAAATGCTAACAAAATTCGAACAGCTTCCATCCTTGCAACAGGTGCAAACGTTTCACCATAATCCAGACCTTCTATCTGTGTAAAACCTTGAGCAACCAGACGAGCTTTATTCCTTATAATGTTGCCTTGCTCATCAGTTTTATTCCTAAAGACCCATTTCGTGCCAATGACATTGATGTTCTTCGGTTGTTCCACCAACTCCCAAACATCGTTTCTTTCAAACTGGATCAGCTCATCTTGCATGGCTGCTATCCAATACTCATCTTGTAGGGCTTCGGATACATTCTTAGGTTCCACTCTAGATATGAAGCAATTTAATCCTGCCAATTCTCTGTAATTGACCTTCTTGCTTCGAGTTAGACGTTGAGCACTAGGATCACCTATAATGTCTTGCTGTGAGTGATGCTTTAGAGTCCTTGGACCTCTTCTCTTATCAGAAACATCAGCTTTAGAACTTGAATCATCATTCTCTGGATTATCCTCATGATCATCTTCACCATCATCATTAATGACAATTCCTTCTGACTGTTGTTGACTGGATGTACCAACATCAGGAATATCTAATGGAGTATCAACGCTTGGGGCTGTATCATCATCATAATCTCTGGGTAAACAATATTTATCCTCAAAAAGGACATTCACTGTTTCAATAACCTTTCGAGATTGGATCAGATAAACTCGATAAGCTCTTGAGTTATTGGAGTAACCCAAAAACCATCCTTCTTCAGCTCTAGCATCAAACTTCTTAATTTGTTCTCTATCCCTGTAGACAAAACATTTACATCCAAAAATATGAAAGTATTTAACAGTAGGGGTTTTACCATTCCAGATTTGATATGGAGTGTTGTTAGTATGAGGTCTCAACAATACACGATTGATGATGTGGCAAGCTGTATGAATTGCTTCGGCCCAAAATGATTTTCCAAGTGTAGTAGCATGTAACATTGAACGTGCCATCTCTTGAAGTGTCCTATTCTTCCTTTCAGCAATTCCATTCTGTTGGGGTGTCTTTGGGGCAGAGTACTCATGAAATATTCCATGGTTGTTGCAGAAATGTTCAAACTCCTGATTCTCAAACTCTCTACCATGATCAGAACGGATCCTTTGTATTTTAGTTTGCTTTTCATTCATCAACTTCAGGCTTAGCTTTTCAAAGTGTTGGAATGCTTCATCTTTGCTCCTGAGAAAACATACCCAAGTGAATCTCGAAAAATCATCAACACAAACTAAAACATACCTTTTGCCATTTAGGCTTTCAGTTTCTGTTGGACCCATAAGATCCATATGAATTAGTTCTAAGCAATGATCTGTAGAGACTCCATCAGTCTTCTTATGTTGAGCTCGGGTTTGTTTTCCTTTTGAACAATCCACACATGTAAGATCTTTGTTGTTGTGTAGTTTAGGCAGACCTCTGACAGCGGCTGAACAACTTAGCTTGTACAATGATTGATAGTTGAGATGTCCAAGCTTCTTGTGCCATAAATTTGTGAGGTCATCTATGCTTACAAGTGCCTGATCTAGATTAGCCTCCAAAGTATAGCAATTGTTCTTAGAACGTTTACCAGTCATAATATTGTTTCTCCTGTGATCAAATACTTGACAAAGAAATTTGTTAAAAATAACAAGAGAATCTTCATCACACAATTGACTAATTGAAATGAGATTAGTAGTAAGCCCTTCAACATGATAAACTCTAGAAAGTTTAGAAAGTTCACCATCCTTTACATTACCATAACCAGTGATCTTGCTTCTAGCACCATCACCAAAGATTACATCTCCACAGTCTTTGTCTGTAAAGTTGTTGAGAATCTCCTTACTACCTGTCATGTGTCTAGAACAGCCTGAATCAAAGTACCACTTTCTGGAACGTGGTTGTTGCTGCGATGATAGAACAACAAAGCAATTACTTTCCTTCCTCTTTGGCACCCATTCCATTTGAATTCGAATCTTCTTCTTTAGGTCTTCATGAGGCCAAACTATTGGGCGTCCGTTCATAAGATCACGAACTATCCTCATGCACGTTTCAGCTGAATGACCAGGTAAATTGCAATAGAGACAGTCTCTTCGTCGTTTGGGTGATGTAGGAACATTCTGATGTGTCAGTGAACTTTCTTCAGCATTCAGATTTCCACCACTAACAAATAGTCTCTTTCCAGTAGATGTTTGATTCTTGTACCCAATACCAGTCATGTCTCTATAGCTCTTTCCAATAGACAAAACTTCATCAAGTTTACCTTTCCCTTTGGTCATCTTCTCTAGGTCAGCAACTCTAACTTTCAACTTTATAGATTCCTCTCTGAATGATTCCTTCTCTTTTGTCACAGTAGTAATTTGAAGTTTCACTTCATCATACTTCCCCTTAAGAACCTTTAGATCATCAATTGCCTTAATCTTTTCAGCTTCAGCTTTATCCAAAGTCAGACGGATGTCAGTGAGTTGTTTCGACAACTGCTCATTTTCCTGTACAGCTTCTTCATATTCTTCCTTAAGTTCTTCATAGATTTCAACAAGCTCAGCATAAAGACTACCTGATTCACCTGAAACAATAGATGAAATGTCAGCAATTAACTTTATTGACTCAGGATTACCTTCCAAGGGATCTGGACTGGCTTCTCTCGTAACAAAGGCAACTACATCATCTTCATCACTGGATTGTTCTTCCTCAGGTTCATCTTCTGAATCATTATCACTTAGTGTAGCTTGAAGTGCCTTTCCTCTCCTTTTCTTGGCAGTAGGGCACTCCTTTCTGACATGGCCTCTCCCATTACATTCAAAACATATAATCTCAGAAGATTTCTCGGATCTGTCATCATCTCTATCCTTCTTTGGTTTCCTGAATTTCCCATCAGTTTTCTTCTCAAATTTGTTGTTCTGCTTCTCGGTTGTCACTGGGTTGTCAGAACATCTGTTCTTCTTTTGAAATTTCTTGAAATGCTTATTCTGAAGCATTCTACCGATTCTCTTTGATAGCAAGGAAACCTCTTCTTCAAAGCTTTCAGCAGGCTCTTCCTCAGCCTTGAATGCAATGTTCTTGCTTGATCTTTCAGTGGCTAAGTGATTGATCTCATATGTTTGAAGAATGCCGACTAGTTCTCTCAATGACATGGTCTTAATTTTCTCCACCTCTTCAAGGGCTGCAACCTTCGCAGAATACTTCTTTGATACAGTTCTAAGAAACTTCCTCACGAGCTTAGATGATTCAAAAGTCATTCCAAGAGCTGTTGCTTGGTTAACAATGTCTTGAAATCTCCCAAAGTATGAAGTGATATCCTCATCATTCGTCATCCTAAGACTGTCAAAAATCGATTCAATCCGTTGTAGACGCGTCGTCTTGACATCTTCAGAACCTTCGTGTTGTGTCTCCAAGAAGTTCCAAGCCTCGTAAGCAGATGTGCAGTTGGCGATCATTCTAAATTGCGCTTCGTCCATTGCTCCACTAATCGCGTTAAGAGCTGTGTAATTGGCTGATCTTGCAGTCCTTTCGGCCTGTGTGAGTTCGGCATTTGTCGCGGGTCGAATTGTAGTCGTGGCCGTCTCTCCTTCTCCAGTTCGAACAGTTCTTGTTGGATGAGTCCATGGCTCCAAGACTGAGTCCCAAACACCATCTCCTTGTGCCAGCAGGTAATTGCGCATCCTGGCTTTCCAATAGGCATAGTCATTTCCGTCGAACAATGGTGGACGAGTGTTAGACGCTCCTTCTCGACTCATGTTTCTTGAATCTTGAATGAAAGGATTTTCTCAGTTACGTTAGAGAACTCGCTCTGATACCAATTTGTAGGTCCCTAAAAACACTCAAGATTCCGTTATGGTTGTTTATGCAATGTGTTAACGACGTAATAACGAAAGCAGTAAAGAACACAACCAATTTGTTGACCCAGTTCGGTCCTTCCGACCTACATCTGGGGGATACCAATCCAGGTGACTCCAATAGACTAAAAACCACGAATACAGACTCACTATCCAAAATCTAACTCAAGATCAACCTCACCACTAGATGATCAAACCTAGTTGAGCAGACGTCGTCGGAACTCCCCCTTAACGTCTGTAGGAATCTCCCCTAGTTGCAATCTTCAAGATCGGACTTCAGTCTGTCATTCACCATGTGATTTTCATCTCTGCACCGGATTGCCCAAATTCATTCAATAGTAGGACGATCAAATATCTTCAGATATTTTCAATGTAATCCCTTTCTTGATTCTCGATTCTCCAAATGAATATGATCAACTCAAATCTTGAAGAACGAAAACAAAAAGACTCTCTCTCTCTCTAACTCTGTAATCTATTCTATCAATAATATTTCACAATGAATAATCCTATCTCTAGATTACAGACTCTGCGTTTAAATACAAAGACACAAATAACTGCCTGCAGAGTTAATGTCGTCGTCAGTCTGATGTGCC